>JANRMT010028174.1:166385042-166468999 GCA_026402145.1 Polypterus bichir lapradei
TCTCGGATCCCAACTCTCCTTTATATAAATCAGTAAAGGAGAGAGGAATAAACACTAAGGAAAAAGAACGGCAAGACCACGTCAGCTGCGGAGCTCAGCGGAGCTCAGCTCGGACCAAAATGAAGTGAATGAAATGACGTGAATGGGAGGGGAGATAATCATGTGACTCCTCCACCCGTCTTAACTCTGAATCCCTCCACAAACACACAAACACAGTCTCTCGGATCCCAACTCTCCTTTATAAGTATAGATAATATTAATAACAATTTAATTACCAACTGCGTTTAATACACTTGAGCATCCACAAATAATTTTTTCTGTGATTCTTATGTGCATGTAGAAAGAAGTGCTGCCTTATTTCTTATTCTTTCTTTAATATATCACATTGTGCTGTTTCATACTATTTGAAATTGGAAAAAAATCAAATTCTCGCTTTGAGGATATGTTCAAACCTTTTTTAAAACATGGCACAAGCTAATTAATAACATTTTAGAATAAACACCCTCCCTTCTTTGTTGTTTTATAAAATTTGCTCTTGCTTTTTGGCTCTCCTCTCTTTTTCTTGGGTGGGGGTTGAATTCTGTTTAATTAAGTTTGACTTGATTGTATGGAATGTTATCTTCTTTGTTTTATAAGTTAGAGATGATTGTATGGAATATTATTTTCTTCAAATAATATTTAAAAGATAATAACACTTTGTGCATAGGAGAATTCCATGCATGTGAAGGTTTATCTTTGCAAGTGTCACATTCATTAAAGCTGTAGATTTCACATGTGTCTTAAATAACAGTTAGTGAGCCTTAAGCAATTTGTGCTTTATAGATAAATCACAAGCAAAAAATGATAAAAATACTAACAAAAATATAAATAGCAAGGGATACAGAATGTATAGTGTATATAGCACCCAGTATTTTTCCCAGATCCGGTTCATAGCCATTGGTGAGCCACCCTGAGCTATAATTCTGAGGTGGAATCAACTTATAAAGCTGGGAAAATGTGGCATATTTTGTTACCAAAGACCCCAGGGGAGTAGTGTAAAGCACAGTATGTGTAGGCTTGGGGCAAGGCAACTGAGAGCATGTGGACCACAGAACATCTAAGCTGAATTGCAGAGTGGATGAAGGAGACAGTGGGTTTGACAGCAAAGGCACCAACAGTGCTTTTGAAGGCCAACTACAGTCAATGTTGTCAAAGTGCATTCCTTCATCCCTAGCACCCTGTAATGTAACAGTATAATTTTTTATAATAGGAATATTCAAATCTTAACTTTTGGCTAATTTGACAACCTTAGTGGATACAAATATATATACCCTAGTTAACAAGTTATCTTAATTGGTTAGTTGTGGTGTTAAAATATTTTTAATGTACGTAGCAACAGGGTGCCAAAGCATGTCCTGAGATTTTTTTCAAAAACAATGGTATTAGCCTTAGAGTAAAACTCAGATGTAGATTTGCTATAGTTACTGTTCTGTGGTCACATGCTATGGTAAAAATCAAGACAATTTGAGATCAAAGCAAATACTTTCAAAATCAACTTGTTATAGAAATTTCACTATATGGTAGGACATTGGTTGGAATCGGAAATGCAGTTCATTTCAACCTCTTCAGAACATGAAATGGCTTATCAGATGAAACTGAATGATGTCTATTTGTAACAGCACAATATGTCATTGTGGCAGTATAGCAAAGACTCTGAGGTTTCTGGGAGACATTCTGTATCCTAAAGGGGAAAGGGGTAGTTTGTAGGTCAAGAAGACCAGAAGGTACCTTGGTAAATAACGACTTATATTAGCATGAAGCGGTAGAAGGGCTAGTGCAGTACCATCCTATTCTGTTTCAAAGTACTTTAAATTCAGGAGAAAGTGTGTTGTCTCATAGCAAGGGAATCCTGTGTAAGAGAAACTGGAGCCACCATGTCACAAAACTTTTTTATCTGTGTTTTTTAGAAAATTGCTTCTAATTATTTTATAGTGCTTCCCAAAGTGTGGTCCATGTGATAACCTAGTCATCTATCTTAAAATAACGTTTTGCTGATAATGCCACATGAAATAACTCTAAAACAATATTATGTTTAATGCCTCTTTTACTTTTGTACCACTCCTTCCCGCTCCAATCCTGAATGGTTACATTGATTACTTTCTCTGTTTTGACATTTCTTTGATTTCGCAGTTTCTCTGTCCCATTCAAGCTAACTTCTTCAGTAAGTGGAACTCTTTTTTTAAATCCACCTTTTTGTCCATCTCAAGAGACATCCCCTGCCAACCGCAGTCCTCTAATTCCACTTTCAAAGTCTTATAGATCATTGTCTAAAACCAGGAATATTGAAAGGTAAGCCCAGCAAGGTGTAAATGTTAGCTGTGCAATGCAACTTTTCATTCCAGGAAGGCAGATTTGAGTTCCTGGTAGTTAAAAGATTAAATTTAGGATAATGTATACCACTCAGATTTGAGAGTAGACACCATGTGAGAGTTGGAGATCTCAAACCCAAAAAAAAGGTGCCATTATGGTAGCTCATGTGCCAACTGCTCTTTTGCTCTTCAGGTCATTACAGACTTTTTCACATGACTGACTGTTGTTCATAGGTGGTTCTATATATCTATATCATTCTGGGGAACATTATTTCATGCCACTGTATGCTGCAATGCTGGGTATGGATGGTACGACAGTAAAGCCACTTGGCTTGATAGTAAGAGAGACAAAGGTTGTCAGAGATATATTTGGCTATTAGTCTTAGGCCTGATTTTTATCCATAGTGTTTATTTAAACAGTTGAACTCAGCTACTACTTTAACCGTGTTAAGTTTGAAAATGGTTGACAGAACCTTTTACACTGCAGAAAAGTATAAGAAGGAAACCACACTTTAGTTTATTTTTTTCTGTCAGAATAACTTGTATATTGTACAACCCAAAAAGAAAATCTAATCACATTCACTGCAGAAAATCTGCTATATAACAGAAAGGATAAGGTCTGTGTGCCCAGTCCCTCTGAGCAATATGATTGGTCAGTTTGACTTTGGCAATGCAAATGAAAGAGGAGGTTTGAGTGTGAGATGCATGGGAAGGAAAAAAAGTGGACAAGAGGTGAGCGAGGCATCTCCAAAAGACAGTTTTATTGGAATGCATTCAGCCAGTCCAAAGATCTTCCGACACATGTGGATATAGAGGAAAGACACTGAAGGTACACATAGGACAAGAGATAGCAAATATTTAATAACATATTCTAATACATGTCTTTGACAGGTAACATGATTAGCAGTCAAAAATAAAGAAAATCAGACTGGGGCAAAAACAATGCATATTATGCTTACCATTTTTTGGGACTAAATTCCGAGTTCTGTGAGCTCTTGAACATGGAATTAATGTCACTGATGACAGTGACTCAGAAACTATAGAAAACTAATGTATTGCAGCAGTTAGCAGATACAATAAAAATACAAATTAACACACAGTTAATTATAGCAGTATATTTGACAGTTTGTCAGATATATTGAAGCATTAATTTTTTCTCCTCTGTTATTATAGTGCACAGATATTATTATTCAGTGAAAGCTACTATGAGACTGGGAGAAGGGCATTGTACTTTAGTGACTAAGATGCTGCACTTCAAATCAAAAGTTTGCTGACCTAGTCTCCTCTTCTGACTTACTCTGTGACACTAGAGCTTTAGTCATATTCACTACAGAAATGGACTGTATTAGGCAGTGAATTTATTCAAAGCCTCAGTATTCTGTAGTATATGTTCAGTATATTGATATCTTGTGGTAGGCAGTGTGGTATAGTGGTTAAAGCTTTGGACTTCAAACTATGAGGTTGTGTGTTTAAATCTTACTACTGACACTGTGTGACCATAAGTAAGTCACCTGACCAGTTGTAACATAAATGTTGTTAAGTTGCCTTGGATAAAGGCTACTGCCAAATAAATAAATGTAAATGTGTTTCACATTCAGTAAACATCAATGGTAAGTTGAAAATAACAGCAAAATCTCCTTTATCAAGGACAACCTATATCAAAGAATAACAAATAGAATCTTCTCACAGACATCCCATACTCCACTGTCCAAAGAAAGCATTATGAAATAGGTTCTCTACTTTAAAGCTAAAAGTAACACTTTAACGAAAGGAACAACAAGCAGATGTCAGACTAACTATATGGCCCAAGACTTGATCAATCACACCGAAGCACCCTTGCATGACATGCCACCAAAAATGAAAGGCCTCAGCTGGTGTGCACACTGATTCTCTTCTAATTTCCCTTAATTGCCAAGGTAAAATAACATGGCAGTAGAGAAAGTGGACTGGAAATGAACCCAACTTTATCTATAGAACTTTTCTAAATCTGTTGACAGTATGAGCAAGAAATTGTGAAAATTAATATAACTGTCATAAGCATGATAACAATTCTTGAAGAATCTTCCTTAAGCATTTTTTACTTCTTAGCAGCTCCTTCTGCTCTTTTTACTGGTGCTCTCTACTCTTCCATCTGTAAATTGATGGCCTGGAGTGATGATCCTTTTCTAGCAGCATGTAAAAAAGGACACAAAGATAGAAGCATTTTTGAAAAGGCAAATTAGGAAGATTCTTTGGATGGAGAGAAAGAGAGAGAGAAGGAAGTTCCTCTGCAATGAGACGATAAGACAAACAAGACATCAGGATCCAATAGGAAAACCCAGCTTCATTTGAGAATGTGATAACTGTGCAGATATAGGAGGTCTTGGGAGATGCCCTGGCTGGATTGAAGACTTGCTGGTAGGGTGAACAGGTTCTTTTTATTGATGCAATTCATAATGTCATGTCATATACAGATTTCACCTGTTGCTTACTGCTACTTGTTTTGTTACTGGTGTGGGGTACAGCCCAGACACAGACAGGCAGACATGTTGTTTCACCACACACATGTTTATTTACAGCTATTATGTACAAGTTAGTGAGCACAACCCAATCACCCCTTCAAGTCCTGGCCAACACAATGCCTTTTCCGTCTTCAGACCACCTCCACTCCTCTCCTCCGAGCTCCGTCCACTTCCACTCGACTCTCGCCATCGAATGGAGGGAGGCAGCCCCTTTTATGCACCCCTGGATTGGCTCCAGGTGCTTCCTGAGGAGCCTCTGCCGACACACCCCTGTGTGGCGGAGGCACCAGCTGTGTAGCCGGAAGCCCTCCGGGTGTCCCTGATCCTCTTCCCCTCAGCCCTTTCTGGTGTGGCGGAAGTGCTGAGGTCCAGGGCTCCCAAGGCATTGGGGCACCTCCTGGCGGTGACCACGGGCCCCTACAGGGTTGGGCTTCCAAGCCCTCTACCCGTGGCCCCCAACACAACCAAGGCGGTCGCCCCCTCGTGGTCTGGAGGAGGCACAAGCCTTCCTCCGGTCCTCCTGGGCGTCCCGGCTGGGTACCACCCCCAGCTGCGTGCCACACTGGTTAAAATAAATGAGTTGACTAAGAGGAAAGCTTAGAGAGAAAATCCATCGTTAATTACTTGTGGTTTGCTTGTCCATCTTAAAATGGGGATGTTGATGTACTGGAATGAATACTTTAATAACGACTGTACATCATTTGCGTATTAAGTCACCTTTGTATCAATCTGAACAAAGGCTGAAGAGGAGAGTGAAGTCCCTCCTGTACCACCTTTAATCTATTAATGGATAGATGATGGAATAGAGATGAAGTCTACCATTGTCTAGATCCTAGCTTGGAGGGACACCCAGGTGTCTGTCATTTCCAGCCTAAAAGATGACATATGTGGAGGAGACAGTGACCGTAAAAGCTTTCAGATCTTTAGTCCTAGTAACTGGTGTTGAGACTTTAAAGTTTGCTTACCTGTTGTTGGCCATGGTCTCATAGACTTATATTTAACATCCATAACCCTGTCTAACTCTTCAATGAAATCCCTAAGGTGACACCCACCCGGAACCTCTAAGACCAAACAAATGTAACAATCTACACCCAACAACAGCATATATTTATATAGCACATTTTCATACAACCATATAGCTTAAAGGACTTTTTTAAGGTGACAAAAGAAAGCTACAAAAAAGAAAAACAAGGTAAGGTAAAGATAAGGTAATAATATTAAAAAACAGAACAACAACAAAACAAGGTAAACTCAGATGGCCGGGAGAATAAGAAAAACAAACAAAAAAAAAATATTCCAGTTAGTTTGGTGAGAAAAAAAATATACAGGGGTTCTAAGACCAAACATCCACCCAGCCCTACTGGGCATTCTACCTAACATAAATATTCCTAAATCAAACCTCTTAGTTTTCATGTTACAACATCTCAAGGGGCTGCATGGTGCCTTGATGCGGTCATGGTGGTGCCACCATAGAAGAACTAGATAAAAAAAAAAAAAGAGAGAATAGGGTGAATTAGTACAGATTGCGGATCCCAGAAGAATATGATCTTTCTAAGCCCAAATAGTCTATCTATACTAATAAAAGGCAAAGCCCTCACTGACTGACTGACTCACTCACTCACTCACTCACTCACTGACTCACTCATCACTAATTCTCCAACTTCCCGTGTAGGTAGAAGGCTGAAATTTGGCAGGCTCATTCCTTACAGCTTACTTAGAAAAGTTGGGCAGGTTTCATTTCGAAATTATACGTGTAACGGTCATAACTGGAACCTACTTTCGTCCATATACTGTAATAGCCTGCAGCTCAGTCGCCGTGTGTGGCGGAGTTGCATCTCGCATCATCACGCCTCCCACGTAATTGAGTGCCTGCCCATATAAGGTAAATATTCGCAGGTGAAGGACTGTGCTTAGCATATTCATAAGTGCAGCTACTGCGGAAACCCTCCCTCAGCGAAAGTGCAAGAGAAACATTTAAGTGCCGGGTCTGAGCTAAAATTAAATAAAGCCCAAATAATTCTAAATAGTCTGTACGCTTCCTTTCATAGCTTTTCCGATGGTTGTGCTGCTTCCAGAAATGCATTGTCGTATTAAAGCATTTAACCAATCACATTTCAGCCATCATTTGTTGCCAGACAGAGAGGCCTTCACAATCCGTTGTGCAGGCACTCTAACACAGAATAAATGTCGATTAACCTGTTGCTTCAACCAATCAGATTTTGAGTTGGTGTAAGTAGGGCCCTCTAGCAGGCGTACGGCAACGTCACCGTATTCAGACCCATTGATTGGATAGAAGCCAATATGAGGAACTCTACGAGGCCACTGAACGCACCGCAGGCGCTCCGAGCGCAAGATCCTCGCACGCACTACGGCCAATTCCATGGCAGGATTCTGGACAATATTATTTGCCAGACACAGACCAGATTTCAAGACCACGAAAACCTGATGTTTGTCACGCAACATCAAGAGCCACGGAGCGGTTTTTGATCTGTCTCGGCTAAAAACAGAACTGACTGTAATGTATGCCATGGATGATTTTGCAGGAAAATCTCCCACTGATCTCCTTGACTTCCTTCATCAGAAAAATCTGAATGAGAGCATGGGGCAGCTGTTCACATTGGTATATTTGGCGGTGACCATTCCTGTGTACACTGCTTCTGTTGAGCGGACATTTTCAGCCCTAAAGCGAATTAAAACTTATGCCAGAAATACGACAGGGCAGGTTCCCCTATCTATATACTGTCAAATAAATGAACCACACGCCGTGGTGCAACACAAGAGGCTTCGCCTCTATCGCTGACGTCCGAGGATCGATTCCCGAGAGGGGGTGCAGTGGGTGTGTACGCCTGATGAGCCCAGAATTAGGGCAAAACACGTGTCGCGTACTCTTTGTATTATTTGACAGTAAAACTATTTCAATATATATACACACATATATTATATATATACAAACACACATACATATATATCAGCGCTTCCCGATTCATTTTACCCTCACACCCCCTATGACAGACGATGCCGATTTCGCACCCCCTTGGTTTGAGAAGTATGAAAAAATATGAGGTTAACGCAGAAAAACAAATCACCAATTGAAGCTTTATGAATAATGGATACTTTATTCGCCATCAATAATTGTTTTGGTAAAGCCATACTCAGTGTAATCCTCCTTTCATTTTCTAATTTTTTCATGACTAGCCATGATTAAATGAACAGTAAAAAAGTAAGAGCGCAGTGACGGTGACTTATTGAGGCAGGCAGGCGAGAGCACAATAGCACGCGGGCTCAATGTATTGCGCGTCAAGTCGATCTAAAATGCACGATCAGATTAAAAAAAATATATCTTTTCAAATTCTGTTTGGATATAAGTAGGTTCTATTTAGTCGACAGAAATATCTTTGGTAGGAATGTAAGTTAAATTTACTAAATTTAACTTACATTCCTACCAAAGATATTTCTTTCGACTAAATAAAAATTACTTATGTTTAAAATTTAAATAGAACTTGAACAGATATGATAGTTCATAATATCCATTCAGACTTGCACGTAAGAGCGGAAGTCATCCGTTTTAACAAGCAGCGTATTGCACTGATACGAAATAGCCTGACCATTTAATTATTTAGGAATGGATAGATAAATTAAGATTTTGTAAAAATAATGTTTTTCATTTTTCTTCCTCAATGGATTCTGACACCCCCAGCAACAGCTGCTTGTACCCCAAAGGATATAAATGCCAGGTGTCACGTTTGAAGGAAACCAGGCACCGCTCATCACCAGGCCAATAACATCCCTACAGTGAAGCATGGTGGTGGCAGCATCATGCTGTGGGGATGTTTTTCAGCGGCAGGAACTGGGAGACTAGTCAGGATAAAGGGAAAGATGACTGCAGCAATGTACAGAGACATCCCGGATGAAAACCTGCTCCAGAGCGCTCCTGACCTCAGACTGGGGCGACGGTTCATCTTTCAGCAGGACAACGTCCCTAAGCACACAGCCAAGATATCAAAGGAGTGGCTTCAGGACAACTCTGTGAATGTCCTTGAGTGGCCCAGCCAGAGCCCAGACTTGAATACGATTGAACATCTCTGGAGAGATCTCAAAATGGCTGTGCACCAACACTTCCCATCCAACCTGATGGAGCTTGTGAGGTGCTGCAAAGAGGAATTGGCAAAACTAGCCAAGGATAGGTGTGCCAAGCTTGTGGCATCATATTCAAAAAGACTTGAGGCTGTAATTGCTGCCAAAGGTGCATCGACAAAGTATTGAGCAAAGGCTGAGAATACTTATGTACATGTGATGTCTCCGTTTTTTTATTTTTAATAAATTTGCAAAAACCTCTAATAAACTTTTTTCACATTGTCATTATGGGGTATTGTGTGCAGAATTCTGAGGAAAAAAATGAATTTAATCCATTTTGGAATAAGGCTGTAACATAACAAAATGTGGAAAAAGTGATGCGCTGTGAATACTTTCCGGATGCACTGTATGTAGATATGTGTGTATATATATATATATATATATATGTGGATGTATGTGTGTGTGTGTATATATATATATATATATTTTGTCATGCACGTGCGAGTAGGGGGCCGTGGACGGACCCAAATGATATCGCGAAATCATATGCCAGGAGGGAATGGCAGGGTACTAACCTTTCTCTCTTTGTTTCCCGCAGAAAGAAAGACGCACCACCGCCATGAATCTGCCTGCACCACTACCCGCACTACGCTACTTCCGCCCTTCCTCAGTATACTACTTGTGACGTCAGCAATCCCACCATCCAACTCGGCTCCTACCCAGCATACCTCTCTTCTTCCGGTCACTCTTCCATAAATGTTCCTCCTCCGCCATCTTTGGGCGGTCGACTCTGTGATACAATCACGCATTGACAGTTGTGGATGAATTTAATATTTTGTCAATATTTCTACAGTATACGTATCCGGAAACCCCAAACCTTTATGCTTGTTTGTGTGTTCTTTTACAGTGGCGTAGCCGGCAGGATACAGAAGTCCGAATATGTCAGAAGGACAGGACCTGAACAGCGTGCTGCAAGGGATGGCGGCACAGATATAATCCCTTCAACTCGAGCAGGCCGCAACAAAGTGGGAACTCGAAGACACCAAGGCAAGATTGGCCACCGCAGAGATGGTAAGACCAGATCCGCCGCGACCTCCACCACCTCTGATCGTTCCATTGACTGAGGTGAACGATATAGAATCATATCTCGGCATATTTGAGAGGACGGCCACCCGGAACCAGTGGCAGCGGACAGAGTGGGCGTCCATCCTGGCGCCATACTTGAAAGGTCCCACGCAGCGGGCTTATTACGACCTTCCTGAGGAGGAGGCCGGAAATTATGACCTCCTGAAGGCAGAGATCCTGGGGTGCTACGGCATCACGTCGGACCAGCAGGCGAGCGAGTGGCGTAACTGGCAATTTGACCCCGATCGGCCGGCAAGAGCCCAGGCCTTTGAATTCTGGGGCAAGATGGGGCGCTGGTTACGGCCCGAAGGTCCCCAAGCCCGGAAAGTCATGGAAACAGTGGCGTGTGAGGGGCTAGTCGACGCCATGCCCAGTAACCTCGCCCAGCAGGTCCGACCCCACCCCTTTAAAGACATGAAGGGTCTCCTGGACATCCTGGAGCGTCAGCTCGCGGTTCACCGAACAGGAGGGTCGGAAAGGTCAGCTCGTGGGGCCCGACAGGGTCGTGCCGTCACCCCCGAGCCCACTCGCTGCGCTGCAGAAGCCTCGACAAAGCCTAGAGAAAAGCTGGCCTCTCCGCGCTGTTTTAAGTGTGGCGAGGCCAGACATCTATTACCAGCCTGTCCACTCAATGTTGAGCCTATGGACTGCACTTGGGCCACTGCAGAAATGTACTGTGCTCTGTCGCACCCTCTGGCTATCCCTAATACGGGAGTGGTATTGGTAAATGGGTATTTGGTTGTGGCTCTATTTGATTCCGGCAGCAACATAACCATTGTAGCTTGCCGTTATATTTTACTGCGACAGTGGCTAAAACAACAATTACAAGTCACTTGTGTACATGGTACAACCAGATCATATCGTTCCGCGGAGTGGAAAGGGGACTTGAGTCGATTGTCGGTTGCCGTATTACCTGAGCCCCCTTTTCCAGTGATTTTGGGACACGACTGTTCATATAAAACCAGCGGAAAAATAAAAACCACTCCTGGGGCCTCATTGGTTCTTGTTATGGATGGGCGGGGCACCATCCCCGCGGTTCCCACGCCGTGCACTCAGGCAGACAATGATGACGTAGCAAGCCGGGGGGAAGAAACTCAGGTGACGGACCCTGACCCGGAAATGGACGCCGGGGAGGGCATGAGCCAAGGGACCATTAATTTCCCCGACTCACAAGATCCTTTAGCCAGCATGGATGATCAGTCCAGGTCCACGCCTGCGTCATTTAAAAGGGAACAGTGGAATGATGATTGAAGTTTGCCCGGAATGCTATTGTTTTACCAGTCAGCCGCCAGGCTGACAGTTCCATACCACGGGAGCCCTACTTTGTTTTAGAAAATAATCTGTTGTATCGAGTCGCGACGCATGAGGGCAAGGTACGGAAGTTGTTGCTAGTACTGCGTACCTTCCGGCGGGAGGTTTGAGAACTAGCTCATGCCCACCTCCTAGGCGCCAACCTCGGGGGCCGAAAAAACCTTAGAGAGAAAAAAGTTCCGTTTTTATTGGCCCGGAATTAATGAGGAGGTCCGATGTTTCTGTCATTCCTGCCCGGAATGTCAGACCCGTCAGATACCTAGGAGGGACCATGCTCCTCTCGTTCTAATACCCCTGATTGACGTTCCCTTTGACAGGATAGGGTTAGACCTTGTAGGACCCCTGGAGCCCTCGAACCGTGGCCACAAACATATATTGGTCATGGTCGATTACTCGACTCGATATCCAGAGGTGGTTCTGCTGCACTCCGTTAACACAAAAAACATCGCACAGGAACTGGTCAACCTATTTTCTAGGGTGGGTATACCCAAAGAAGTCCTTACAGACCAGGGTACACCCTTTACCTCGGATACGTTCAGGGAGGTTGCCAAGTTACTCTGTGTTAAGCATCTGAAGACGTCTGTCTATCACCCGCAAACAGATGGGTTGGTAGAACGCTTCAATCAGACTCTCAAGCAGATGCTGCGCAAGGTAGTCAGCGTGGACGGTAGGAACTGGGATCATTATTTCAGGCTTTATAAACCATTAATAGTATTTTAAAGTCAATTCTGAATGACACTGGTATCCGATGTAATGACGCTAAAACTGCTGAGGTGTGGTCAAACTTTGCTTTTGTAGTTAAGATTCTGGCTGCTGCATTCTGCACTAATTGCAAGCAATTGATGTCTTTGTTAGGTACTCCTGTTAAGAGTGCATTACAGTAATCTATTTGGCTAAAAATAAAAGTGTGAATTAAGTTTTTAACGTCTTGTACAGTTATAAAAGAGCTATCTTTTGCTATATTTCTTAAGTGAAATAATACAGTCCTAGTAATTTGGTTAATATGTGATTTAAAGCTTATGTCAGAGTCAAAGATTACCCCTAAATTCTTTACCTCTGCCTTTGCTATATCCATGTTTGCCAATCACTAAGATTTCTGGTTTTTTCCTTATTTAGTTTGTCAAAAGTTACTACTCATCCAATCAAAAGTACTGCTTAGGCATAAGAGCAGAGAGTCAAGAATGTCACGGTCATCAGGTGCAATAGATAAATACAGCTGTGTGTCATTTACATAGCTGTTGTAGCTCACCTTCTGTTTTGAGTTAATTTGACCTAATGAAAGCATGTAGATTAAAAAAAGCAGCGGACCCAGGATAGATCCTTGTGGTACACCATAGACAGTATTCATGCATATCCGAAGTACAATCTCCACAGCTAACAAAGAATATTTAACCTTTTAAGTAAAACTAATTTAAGACGCTGCCAGAGAGGTCCATCCATTGTCTAAGGTGATTTATAAGAATATTGTGGTCTATGGAGTCAAATGTTACACCCAGGTCTAAGAGAACAAGAACAGATATATGGCCTATGTGAACATTTCCTTGCAAATCATTTACTACTTTAACCAGTGCAGTTTCTGTACTATGGTACTATGAACCTTGTCAAGAATATAATGCTTATTCAAGTAATCATTAAGCTGCTTAATAGCTGCCTTTTCTAGAATATTACTTAAGAAAAGCAGGTTAGAAATTGGTCTAAAATTGTCAAAGACAGAGGAGTCGAGATTACTTTTTTTGAACGGGACTTTAACTACTGTAGTCTTTAGAGAGTCAAGGGAAGACTAACGTATCTAATGATGAGTTCACTATGTCAAGTACACTATCAAATAAGGGCATTAGAGACTTCTATAAAAAAGCCTGCTGGTACTGGGTCAAGGATGCAGGTGGAAGGTTTCAACTAAGAAATTATTTTATGTAGTTGGGGTCGATCTATTTCACTGAAGGAATTTTACTCACTTAGAGAGGATAACTTTGGTGGGGTTGTACTATATCATTTTAAGTTTTTAGGAATCCTTCCACTGAGCTAGCAGCATTTAAAGTCGATCAATAGTTGAAAATAAAACTCTCAGATTGCCAGCATTATTACATAAAATTTTAGAGAAATAAAACTGCATCTAAAGGCAAACTGCATTGATATATTCAGTTGTTTTTCTCTTTTTAGGTTCAGCTCTCTGGTAGTCCAGGTAAGCAGAGAGCTAAGGAGACTTTGTGCCAGCAAAGCAGCAGGTCCAGATGGAGTATCGCCACGACTGCTAAAGGCCTGTGCGTTGGAGCTGGGGAGTCCTCTACAGCGCATCTTCAACCTGAGCCTGGAACAGGGGAGAGTTCCGAGGCTTTGGAAAACATATTGCATCACCCCAGTCCCAAAAGTATTATGTCCTAGTGAGCTAAACGACTTCCGGCCTGTTGCTTTGACATCACCACCTGAGGCCACAGGTCCACCACGCCCTCGACCCTCTGCAGTTCGCATACCAGGAGAAGGTGGGAGTGGAGGATGCCATCATCTATATGCTACACCGATCGCTCTCCCACTTGGATGGAGGCAGTGGTGCTGTAAGAATTATGTTTCTGGACTTCTCTAGCACCTTCAACACCATCCAACCTCTGCTCCTTAGGGACAAACTGACAGAGATGGGAGTAGATTCATACCTGGTAGCATGGATTGTGGACTATCTTAAAGACAGACCTCAGTATGTGCGTCTCGGGAACTGCAGGTCTGACATTGTGGTAAACAACACAGGAGTGCCGCAGGGGACTGTACTTTCTCCGGTCCTGTTCAGCCTATATACATCGGACTTCCAATACAACTCTGAGTCCTGCCATGAGCAAAAGTTTGCAGATGACACTGTTATTGTGGGCTGCATCAGGAGTGGGCAGGAGGAGGAGTATAGGAAACTAATCAAGGACTTTGTTAAATGGTGCGACTCAAACCACCTACAACTGGACACCAGCAAAACCAAGAAGCTGGTGGTGGATTTTAGGAGGCCCAGGCCCCTCATGGACCCCGTGATCATCAGAGGTGACTGTGTGCAGAGGGTACAGAAGTATAAATACCTGGGAGTGCACTTGGATTATAAATTGGACTGGACTGCCAATACTGATGCTCTGTGTAAGAAAGGACTAAGCCGACTATACTTCCTTAGAAGGCTGGCATCCTTCAACATCTGCAATAAGATGCTGCAGATGTTCTATCAGAAAGTTGTGGCGAGAGCCCTCTTCTACGCGGTGGTGTGCTGGGGAGGCAGCATAAAGAAGAGGGATGCCTCACGCCTGAAAAAACTGGTGAGGAAGGCGGCAGGCTCTATTGTAGGCATGGAGCTGGACAGTTTGACATCCGTGGCAGAGCGACGGGCACTGAGCAGGCTCCTGTCAAAAATGGAAAATCCACTGCATCCACTGAACAGGATCATCTCCAGACAGAGGAGAAGCTTCAGCGACAGACTGCTGTCACTGTCCTGCTCCACTGACATACTGAGGAAATCATTCCTCCCCCACACTATGCGACTCTTCAATTCCACCTGGGGGGGTTAACGTTAATATTATACAAAATTATTGTCTGTCTGTTATACTTTCTTTGTTATCACTATTTAATTTAATATTATTCTTTATCAGTATGCTGCTGCTGGAGTATGTGAATTTCCCCGTGGAATTAATAAAGTATCTATCTATCTATCTATCTATCTATCTATGTTCTCTTTAAATCAGATACTCTTTAAGTCTTCCAAGGTACAGTATAATAGCATTCCAAGGTATAATAGTGCTAGAGTCCTTCTTAACTGTCTTTTCAGGTGCCACTATATCTACTGCAGCTCTCTCTCGCAGTGGTAGCGCTGCTGTCTCGCAGTTAGGAGACCTGGGATTGCTTCCCGGGTCCTCCCTGCGTGGAGTTTGCATGTTCTCCCAGTGTCTGCATGGGTTTCTCCGGCGCTCCGGTTTCCTCCCACAGTCCAAAGACATGCAGGTTAGGTGGATTGGCGATTCTAAATTGGGCTTGGTGTTTGTGTGTGTCCTGCGGTGGGTTGGCACCCTGCCCAGGATTGGTTCCTGCCTTGTGCCCTGGGATTGGCTCCAGCAGACCCCCGTGACCCTGTGTTTGGATTCAGCGGGATGGATGAATGGATGGTCTGAAATACCGACATACACAAATTATCTCATGTCAGCTTTCACTCCTTTTGAAATCACTAAATCCAGCCTGTGTCCTCCCTTATGTTTGGGCTGCCTGATGTGCTGAATCAAATCAAAAGATTTCAGTAAGGTCAATAATTCTCTTGCTTTTGGATCACACTTGTTATCCACATGAAAATTAAAATCACCCATAATTAGGAACCTGTCATAGTTCATTATTATTATAGATGCTAAATCTGAGAATTCCTCATTAAAAGCACATTATATTTTGGAGGTCTGTAAACAGTTAATACAAGAGACTGGGAGACTCTTTGAATAACAGTGGCAGTATACTAGAAAGATGTTTAAGTATCAAGACTGGCATTTTTAACATTTAATCAGCTTGAGTAAATACTTGCTTAACAGCCGCCTTTTTCACACTGGCGAGCCAAATTAGCAAAGCTATAATTCAGAGGCACTGCTTCAATTAATATTGCCACACCATATGAGCTGATCCATGTTTCACTTAGTGACAAAAAGTTGATTTTACTATCACTCATAAGATTGGTAATCTAAAAGGTCTTGCTGGTTAACACTCTAATATTTAGCAGAGCCATGTTAAAGGTCTCGGAAGTGCAGAGGTGAGTCGGAGTGTTATGGCACCTTGAAACAGAAATAGTAGTTACAGTAGGTTATTCTTGTTAATACCATTTTTGGCTGATTTTTTATTTAATCTATGATCTGTTGTTATAATTCTAATATAGTGCACATCTATAGGTGAAATGGTAATTAAATTATTCATATTTATACCCAGTTAATATTAAAATAGTTTACCTTATTAAACTACTAAATACAATGCAAAGGTAAAAAAGTGAAATGCAAAGAATAGATAATAAAATCAATAATATTCTAACAACAATTCAATCACAATGGCACATATTCAGACCTTGCTCTATATCTTCAAGAAGATATATTTGTTTTTCAGATCTCATTGGATTTTTATCTAAATTCTCTTGCTCTAATGTATTAAGAACCTCCTACTTCTTGCTTAACTTTTAGTCTACCCAGGACTTTCCCTGCTGAGTTGGAGTAATCCTTCTTTTGACATGGGCAGTTTATTTTTATGTCTAAAAACATTGTAATATCTTAAATTCTCAACCTAGTATGACTAAAATATACTTTTTTGCATAAGTAATACTTCCTTATTTCTAATTCTGTATTTACTTCCATTTGCCATAAGCTTAATAGTTAACTAGCTGTGCTACCCATCTAAGACAGGTTAAAATCCAGGCAGATCTCAGCATTAGCGTCTGCAGTGCACCATGACATGGATATTTCCCTGTTATATGCCATTTAGCATGGGATTTGTTAAAGAAGTGTCAATGTTTGTGACATGCCATTAAATTGGAATGACAAATGCAATACATTTTTTTACTAATGATGTTTGTGATGCTCCATCTACTTAAATGACAAAGACATAGCAACCAGGCAGTCACAAAGACACTTACCCTTTCAAAATACATAAACTTTATTATTAATGTGGATATTGTTAAACACATTCTTTTTACTAAAAACATAATTATTTCAAAGTGTAACAGTTCAAAATTTAACTTTTTGAGCAACACTTAACAGAGGAACTGAGTAATAAAAAACAGCTTATTTCAAACATTCAACTTTTTGAACAGCGTTTGACAGATGAATTGGTTTCTGTTGATTTTGTTAGACATTCTAACCATCATGCTTCACTCATTTATTAATTTTAAAATTTCCCACATAACGCCCACACACATGTGTGGGTGTGCCCTGTGGTGAGCTGGTGCCCTGCCCAGGGTTTGTTCCTGCTTTGCACCCTGCATTGGCTGGGATTGACTCCAGCAGATCCATGTGTTAGGATATAGCGGGTGGGACGATGACTGACTGACTGACTGAATAATATGTGAGAAACTGTGCAGACTGTGTTGAATTACAAGATCTTTTGCAACTACAAAAAAAAATGGCTTTTCATATTAAATGGATTATAAGAAGTAGGCAGAGCTCATTTAAGTCTGCTATTTATGAAAGCAATTGGTATAAAAATGGTCTGGATGAATAGACAGTCTCTGGTAAGTGTTACAACAAAACCATAAGTCAGAAAGGATCAACTTCTCTTTTAATTACAAGTACACTTCCTGTGTTCCTGTTAAATGTTACTCTATACAAGTGTGGATGCTAGAGTCGCTGTTGTCCTGTGAAATCCACCAGATAGACGTCCAGGACACACTTGTAAAAGCACCAAGAAGAATTTTTTAATATTCTCTTCAATACAGTGCTCAAAGCACCACCCACTCCACAATTCTCCAATAATAATAATTAATACAATAACAATAATCAAAATACAATCCTCCACTCCCTGCAGCTTTGTCACCCAACCTCCCAACTCTGGCTCTTTTTTGCTGAGTTTCCCATAGTCCTTTTTATATTCCTGGACCCGGAAGTGTTCCTACTCTTTTCCTGGGTCAAACGGCACATCATCCGTCCTCAAGTATCCCGGAAGTACTGCGGGCTTCCGTCCTTGTGACTCCGAAGTACTTTGGGTTATAGTAACAGTAGGAGTCCCCAGGTTCTTTGTGAGATCCCCCTGGCGGCACCCACAGCACCCAACAGGGCTGACGAAACAAACTCTATGTCCCAGGATGCCCTCAGGGAATCCAGGGAACTGTTGCTTTCCAGGGGAGTTGCCAAATAGCATCCCGGGGTGCAGTGCTCTGAAAAGGCTGCCTTCCTCCATTCTTCTTTTCCAGTGACGTCTCAGCTGGATTGACCTGCCGGCCGTCCATCACACAAGCTATTCTTGATAAAATTTTGATACCCCACATGCACTTCAGAACAGGTCGTCCACCTGAAGCTAAGTATGTTCAGCCCAGACCAGTACTTGGATGGGAGACTAACCAGAAGAAGCTTGGGTTGCTACTGGAAGAGGTGTCTGCAAGGCCAGCAAGGGGTGCTTTCCCAGTGGTCTGAATGTGGATCCGAATGCCCCCAGTCCAGTGAAGAGAACACTGTGCTGTAAAAATGGCATTGTGCTTCAGATGAGACCTAAAACCAAGATCCTGGCTCTCTGTGGTCATAAAAGATCCCTGGGCATCCTTTGTAAAAAAGCAGGTGCATCTCAATGTCCTGGCTAAATTGCGTACCATGGCCTAATCATTCTGACCCCCTAATATCCCCTATCCCTAATTGGCTAACTAACTATTAACTCTCATCACTTCACCACCTAGTAGCTAATGGATGGTGGGCACACTGGCACAAAATGGACGTTGTCACATTATCCATGTGGATGGTACACATTAGTGGGGGTTGAAATAGCTCTCCACTCACTACGTAAATCTCTTTGCGTATTGAGAAAAGTGCTATATAAATGTTAAGAATTATCATTATTACATATTTTTCCCCTCTATACAATAGTTTCATGTTTGGGGTTGTTTTCCATATGTAAACCTATGATAATTAACGGTGTAAACATAAACAGAAATGAGGTAATTAGCTGGAGTCCAATAGAGGATAGAAAAAATCCTGCTTTTTAAATGTTTATTCAATGGAAACAAGCTTGATGACCTCAGACTTCAATGGAAAAACCCAGCAAGAGATGAAAGGCATTACGGAAATGTGGCTGCATAATAACAGCCATTCAGTTGGATGGACTGACCACTCTCCAAGCCGTAAGAGTTCCTTCAGCAACTGGTAAGGTGTGGAGGTGGCCTGTGTGTTTATGTGAACAACAAATGGTGGTGAAACACTGCAGTAGAATCAAGATGCTGCTCTCTGTCTAACTGTAAAGTTCCATCATTTTTACTTGCCAAGGAAGTTTTGACTATACTGTATTAAATTTAATGATTAAGATCTTGGTAGTGAATATTTTGACTTCAGGTTTTATTTTATGTTTTGGGTTTAGGCACAAAATATTCTTCCTAACTAAAGGATTGACACCTGCAGAGTATTTTTGAGAGCATTTTTTCATTTTTGTTTTGGGCTATTTAAATATTAATATATCTTTCTGGTTTCAACCTCATGTCAGTTTTGTTTGACTTCAGTTTCATCCCCTGATTTATTTCCTTTATTTTTATGGCCTTCCAATTCCCTCTTCATCTCTGGAAGAACAAAAAGAAAAGCCAAAACTGAACTCTCCTAATATTCCAAAACTATAATTCAGTTACTGATTTTATTCAAGGAAATAGTTAAACAGGAAAGAGATGTTAGTTATTCCTTAACTTAAACAAAAAACAGAATTATAATTAATAAACACTCCTAAAATAAAACAATGATTAATTAAATCAATATAACACAGGGAAAAAAATTAGGATTAAAAAAGCAAATACAGCAAGAGTAAATTTACTAGTAATTAGGGAAAAAGAAACAATAAATACAAGTAAAAAACAACCAAAATAAAAATCAGACTCAGAAAAATCCTAGCTATCTGCCACAACTAACAAGGCAGGGATATTTTTTAAGAAAAGGAACCAGAAGGAAGAGCCCTAAAATGTAGTAGCCAAAAAAGTAAAAGATCCATCCATCCATTATCTAACCTGCTATATCCTAACTACAGGGTCACGGGGGTCTGCTGGAGCCAATCCCAGCCAATACAGGGCACAAGGAAGGAAACAAACCCAGGGCAGGGCGCCAGCCCACCGCAGAAGTGAAAGATCAAAACTATAAAGTCTTAGTGTTAAATTCTCTTACAGATACACACTCTCAGAATTCTTTGAAGTATCCTTGATACTGGACAACCAAAAAGTGCACAATGCTGACCTTTTTACTATTGAAACAATGCTGTCACACATTTATGGTTGTCACATGATAGCAACCAGGCTACCATCCACGAAAAAATTCTCCCAAAATGTTGTCTCGGAAGGAAAAACAAAATGGTGGAGCATCAAAATATACATGTGACTAATTTTTTACCTATGCCAAAAGATACAGTAATCCCTTCTCGATCGCGGGGATAGCGTTCCAGAACCCCACGCGATAGGTGAAAATCCGTGAAGTAGCAACCATATGTTTGTATGGTTATTTTTATATACAGTAATCCCTCGCTATATCGCGCTTCGACTTTCGCGGCTTCACTCTATCGCGGATTTTATATGAAAGCATAACTAAATATATAACGCGGATTTTTCGCTGCTTCGCGGGTTCTGCGGACAATGTGTCTTTTTACTTCCTGTATATGCTTCCTCAGTTGGTTTGCCCAGTTGATTTCATACAAGGGACGCTATTGGCGGATGGCTGAGAAGCTAACCAATCAGAGCACGCAGGAGCTATGCAGTGTTAACCAGGAAGTCTCATCTCGCTCATTCAGCATCAACGTGCTTCGCTGTGTAAAGAGTTGTGCTCTTTAGTGTTTATCTTTGTGCATAGTCAAGCCCTTCATTATGGCTCCAAAACAATCTGCTACTGCTTCAGGTGCCGTGCCCAAGCGCAAGAAGAAGATGTTAACGATTGCCGAAAAGGTAAACGTTTTGGATTTGTTGAAGGCTACGATTCTTTTTATTTAAAAAGTAGGAAAGGAATATAAGATCTACGGCTGCAGCGTCCTTTTAACCAGGGTGCAAAACGAGTTGTAAGTGGATGTAATAAGGCAGTAGTCTGGATGGAATCTGCTTTAGGGATTTGGATTGAAGACTGCCAGAAGAAGAACAACGGCAGTGCTACACAATCGCCTGAAGTGGCTCCTTTACAAGGGCTGTAACGCTCTCCTTTGTTGTGCAGTAAAATTGAACTCATTGTTATCGGACAAGTCATCGTGTCATTGTTGGTGAGTAACCATAATTAATTTTCTTCTTACAGTGCTTAGTACATGTATGTACGTTTAGTGTCACTGTACACACATTTACTGTATACTATTTTTCTTGCAATGTACGTATTTATTGCTGGTGACCTGTCTATCGTAATGGCTAACATATGTGATATCGGAGACACTCAATATCTTTAAAATAATATTTAGGTTTTACTGTATATAAACAGTGTGTGTTTATATACATAATTTCAATGAATCTTACCTAATATCTAAGAGAATACAAAGGGATTATGCTGTATAACGCTGCGGAGAATATTTTTAAACAGTGCGGGAGAGTTTATAAGGGCTTAAAATATATAAAAATAACCATACAAACATATGGTTTCTACTTCGCGGATTTTCACCTATCGCGGGGGGGTCTGGAACGCAACCCCCGCTATGGAAGAGGGATTACTGTATTTTAAGCCCTTAGAAACTCTCCCACACTGTTTATAAATATTCTCCGCACAGTTATACAGTAAACCCTCGTTTATCGCGGTTAATCCGCTCCAGACAGATAAATGAATTTCCACGAAGTAGGATTCTTTATTTATAAATCTAATATTTTCACAGTTAGAGCATAGAAAACCTGTTTACGACCTTCTAAATATGTTTTTTAACATTATTAGAGCCCTCTAGACATGAAATAACACCCTTTAGTCAAAAGTTTAAACTGTGTTCCATGACAAGACAGAGATGACAGTTCTTTCTCACAATTAAAATAATGCAAGTATATTTTCCACTTCAAAGGAGTGCCCGTCAGGAGCAGAGAATGTCAGAGAGAAAGAGAAAAGTAAACAATCAAAAATCAATAGGGCTGTTAGGCTTTTAAGTATGCGAAGCTCCGCGATATAGCGGCCGCAATGAAGGGATCAATGTGAAGGTAGTCGTTCAGCATTTTTTAGAGGAGTGTCCGTATCTTTTAAGCAAACGGCCACTGTGCAAACAGCCCCTCTGCTCACACCCCCTCCGTCAGGAGCAGAGAATGTCAGAGAGAGTGAGGGAGACAGAGAAAAGCAAACAATCAAAAATCAATACGGGCTGTTAGAGCTTTGAAGTGTGCGAAGCACCACGCGGGAAGCATATCATATATCATTGAGGAGTTTTATTTAATACGTAATACGTGCTCTGATTGGGTAGCTTCTCAGCCATCCGCCAATAGCGTCCCTTGTATGAAATCAACTGGGCAAACAAACTGAGGAAGCATGTATCCATAAATTAAAAGACCCATTGTCCGCAGAAATCCGCGAACCAGTGAAAAATCCGTGATATATATTTAGATATGCTTACATTTAAAATTCGCAATGGAGTGAAGCCGCGAAAGTCGAAGCGCGATATAGCGAAGGATCACTGTAATTACAAATAACAAATAAGAAGGAATCTGGAAAATGTCTTAGAAAAGAATAGCACTAGAAACAATAAAGAGAGTCTCCAAAAGGACAAGTACCTTGACGCAATGCATAGTACCTCAGAAAAAAAAGTGCAAAAAAAGTACTGGCACAGCAAACGGTTGTGGTAATCAATCTTTTGTAACCATCTCAGGTGACTGCACTTTAAAAACTGCAGTACCCAAGAGTGCCGATTTAAGATTTGCCTATTCTTGGCTCTAACCTAAATTGAAAGACACAAATAAAAGGAAAATGGCCAGGACAAAGTATTAAAAAATGGTTAGGCAGAGACACAATCAAGACAACATGTATGGAAGAGATAAAGCTAAAAGCTTCAAGTTCAGAAAAAGAAAAACATTTTGCTAGAGTATGCCATTCTAGTCAAGGAGGCAAAAAAGTAAACACTGCAAATGACAATTAGACAAGCTTTTTTCATTATGGTATAGATACTACATTACTCAAGTGCACTAAGGATTTCGAAGTAAATGCAGAAAACCACAATATACTCTGATGACGTTTATGATTCAGAAGAATGAGGAAAGGAACAAGCCTTCTAATTACACAACACAGCATAGTCATGAACAGCTAGAAATAAATTATGTTTGAGAAAGTAATTTAAACAAAAAAACAGCAACTACTTTAAGACTGGGATACTATAAAGACTGCTGATTTTTTGATTTTATGTAGTGGAAGAAATATGGAAGATTTCATTTTTCATCATATCGTTTACATAAGAAATATTAAAATACTTGTTTTAGGTTTTCATTTAGAAACTGTGACAATATTTCTGCAGCCTTGCCACTTTGTTGCCAGACTACAAAGACTTTTCTATATGTACAGTATGTGCTTGTGTTTACATTGTCATAAACTGCTAATACATCCCAACCCGATTTTGACCTTGTGCTTTTTGTCAGGCTTGGTCAAGTCCCAAACAAGACCACACAGTTAGAAAATAAAAAAAAAAAATGGATTGTGATACTTTAAATCAATTATTAAAGTACGGTGCTCTGCATTTTTAGCTAGGTAATTCAATGTATGTAATATCTCTTAACAGTTTTGAAACCCTTATCTTTCAAAATGTATGACATTCAATTCTTTCTGTGCTTTCTATTTAAAATTTTCAGTGGAATATAATGTTTCTATGGTATTTTAAGGTTCCCAAAATATAGTATATATTTTTAAAATAGAATCTTACATTTCTAAATAACTTGATAATTCTAAAATGAAATGAGTCAGAACGGTGGGTGACTATTTTATTTTTATAGTTACAAAATGTTAAATTACAGGCATTGCATAATATAAAAGAGTTCTTTTTTATCGCCTGAGGTATCTTACAGATATAGATGAAAAAAGTGATGTTACTAAATTAGCTATTTCTCTGAGGTCAAGAATGGAGGTGTATAAAATCTGAATGTATCATATCAAATATAAAGTTGCAGCTCTGAATCCAAATGAGAAAATACATACATTTATGTGATGCTGATTTTCTGTTATCAGGCGTTTGAATTGTTTAAGCCATTTTATTGTAAGTACTGTTTAATGAAAAATAAATGCATGTATAGGTGATATTTTCACCATTTCAGCTGAAAGATGTCAGGCAATATGTCTTATTCTGTGCACGATCAGGTTGAACAGGACTGCTGTGTACAACCCCAATTCCAGTGAACCTCGCCCCATCCTTGCTTGTGAACAACAGCCTTTTGGGGATGCTCCTTTTATACCTAATGATGACAAACACCAATTACCCTGTTCATCTGTGTAATGTTCAAAACAGGTGTTTTTTGAATATTCCTCAACTTTCCCAGTCTTTTGCTGCCCCTGTCTCAGCTTTTTTGGAACGTGTTGCAGGCATCAAATTCAAAATGAGTGAAGATTTGCAAAACAACAATAAAGTTTATCAGTTTGAACATTAGATATCTTGTTTTCGTAGTGTATTCAATTGAATATACAGTAGGTTGAAAAGGATTTGCAAATCATTGCATTCTGTTTTTATTTACGTTTTACACAACGTCCCAACTTCATTGGAATTGGGGTTGTATAATGCAAAAGCTGAAAGGCAAAGCATGATTCTGAGTGTTTTACACAGTTACATAGTAAAGCTTTTGATTTCAAGGAGAAAGCAAACCTTAGGACTAATTAATAATAATATTGTAACATTTTCTGTATTTGTTTCAATGTGCTTTCCCTTAAGTGAAACATGTCAGCACCCCACTGCAGAGATAAAGACCAATAGCCAGATGTTATATGTATGTGCTCATTTAGACAAGTAGTAAGGGGAGATGGTTTTTTTTTTTTTTAAAGAAAACAATGTTTAGAGGGGCATTTTGCATAAATCACATAATCTGTTGCCAATGGGCCTGCATGAAGTCTTAACAGGTTGTATGTTTCTACATTTTCAAAATTTGCTGCTATCGGTTTTGATGCAAATAATTACTGTATAGGTAGTGAGTGAACGCTTTAAAGCCAGTGTCTCTGCTTGGCAGCTACTAGTGAGCTAATAGGTTAAATTGTTCACTCCTTTTCTGAATGTGATGCATTAACGTCTCAAGGAGACACCTTTGAGAAGCCCTCTATTGCTGGTGAAAGGAGTGGAAATAAAGACAGTCCCAGTCAGAGAGAAGCTTGCCATTAGAGATGCCTAGAGTTAGATATGCAGGGTATAATACAGATAGTGAGATAGGAAAGAGGATACAGGTAACACTTACATGGATGTTTTTGACATTTTTTATATCCCGCATCTAGAAAAGAATCTTAGAGCGTTGTTGGTAGCTTTCATGTTAGGTGATTTGATAACAAAATACAACAGTACACCAATATTCAATTTTAAAAGTCTGAAAGGTACAACTTTTATTGGTCTGGTCGGTGTGATGGCTGTCATACTCAGGGAGTAGCTGTTGCTGTAGCGGATTGGCTTCTTCCGATGGTGTCTGATGTCACTCCTTTCAACGAGCGTATTATGGGACTCAGATTATGGCACTCCCTGGATTCCTTGCCTGTTGCCTCAGTGTATGCTCCAACCACAGTCAGTGATGTCTCGGCGAGGGAGACATTTTATTTGCAGCTTCGCTCGGTGGTTGATGGGTGCCCACAAGGTGACACTCTTCTGGTCATGGGTGACTTCAATGCAACCACTGGCAATGACAGGGCTGGCTATGAGGATTGTCTTGGTCCCCATGGGTCTGGTGACCGTGGTGAAAGTGGCCCCATGTCCCTTGACTATGCACAAGGTCAGGGGCTGCGAATCGCTGTATCCTGGTTCCAGCACCCTGAACCACATCGTTGGGCTTGGTACAGCAATAACTGGTGGTGCAGTGAAGAAGATCGATCACATCCTCGTGGGCAGACGCTGAAGGCTCTTGCAAAACTGCAGTGTCTACAGAAGTGCCCAGTTTGTGAATTCTGACCACAGACTTGTTGTTGCTACTCTTAGGATTCAGCTTAGGTCCAGTAGGTTACCACCTACTAGGAAAATGAGCCTGGACGGCCAGACTCCAAGACCAGGCTGTTTCTAATGAGTTGACATGCAGTTTGTTTGAGGAACTTTCAGATTTGGATATGACTGCCGATCCTAATGTGACGTGGGAGACCTTCTGTGACAAGACCCTGAAGGTTGCTGAGGGTTGCGTTGGTGTTACTGCCGTTCCCAGAAGGTGGTGTTTCATCTCGCAGGGCACCCTGGATATCATTGAGAGGAGTCACAGCACACGGCTCAATGGCAACTCTGGTCTGTACCGGGAACTGAGAAGGATGGCTGTGAGGGCTCTGAGGGCAGATAAAGAGGTGTTTGTTAGAGGAAGTGACACACCCTCTGTGGTCTAGCGACCCACGTCCTGCTTACAGAGGAATCGAAGCACATTACGCACATCTGAATCTGTTCCTCGGAGAGTCGCAGTCAGGGCGGCTGATGGAACGGTCCTTACGGATGACACTGCAGTTGTGACCTGCTGGGCTGGCTACTTTGAGCAGTTGTTCAAAGCTGATCCTCCGGCTAGGACGTTGGATATCTCTGGGTCCATGGTTCTTGAGGCTGATCCTCCAATTAGCTGTGAACCACCCAGCCTCACTGAAATTGCACAGGTGGTGAATCAGCTAAGGGGGGGAAAGGCTGCAGGGTTCTGTGGTATCCAGGGTGAACTTCTCCAGGCTGGTGGTAGGGCTGTCCTCCTGGCATTGCAAGCAATCTTTGCTTTCATTTGGTAGACTGGCATCATCCCAACTGACTGGAAAACGGGACTTGTCGTCCCTATCTGGAAAGGGAAGGGTGATCGCCTGGATTGCAGCAACTACAGGGGGATAATACTGCTCTCTGTGCCAGGTAAGGTCCTTGCTAGGGTCGTCCTAATAGGATCTGTGATCACTTGCTCACCTACCAACGACCGGAACAGTCTGGTTTTACGCCTAATAAGTCTACCATCGACTGCATCCTGGCACTGAGGGTTCTCATGGAGTGTAAACATGAATATCGACAGAGACTCTTTGCAGCCTTTGCCGATTTTCGCAAAGCGTTCGAAGTTGATCTAACTGCCCTGTGGGACATCCTGAGGGTTCGCGGGATCCCCCTGAGGTTGCTGGACATCATGGCCGGCCTGTACACTGGTACTGTGACAGATAGATAGATACTTTATTAATCCCAAGGGGAAATTCACATAATCCAGCAGCAGTATACTGATACAAAAAACAATATTAAATTAAATAGTAATAAAAATGCATGTAAAAGCAGACAATAACTTAATGTTAGCATTTACTCCCCTGGGTGGAACTGAAGAGTCGTATAGTGTGGGGGAGGAACGATCTCCTCAGTCTGTCAATGGAGCAAGATAGTGACAAAAGTCTGTCACTGAAGCTACTCCTCTGCCTGGAAATGACACTGTTCAGTGGATTCTTCAAGATTGACAGGAGTTTGCTTAATGCCCGTTGCTCTGCTACAGATGTTAAACTGTCCAACTTTACTCCTAAAATAGAGCCTGCCTTCTTAACAAGTTTGTCCAGGCGTGAGGCATCCTTCATCTTTATGCTGCCTCCCCAGCACACCATCGCGTAGAATAGGGCACTCGCCACAACCGTCTGGTAGAACATCTGCAGCATCTTATTGCAGATGTTGAAGGACGCCAACCTTCTAAGAAAGTATAGTCGGCTCAGACCTTTCTTACACAGAGCATCAGTATTGGCAAGTCCAGTCCAATTTGTCATCCAGCTGCACTCCCAGGTATTTATAGGTCTGCACCCTCTGCACACAGTCTCCTCTGATGATCACAGGGTCCATGAGTGGCCTGGGCCTCCTAAAATCCACCACCAGCTCCTTGGTCTTGCTGGTGTTCAGGTGTAAGTGGTTTGAGTTGCACCATTTAACAAAGTCTTTGATTAGCTTCCTGTACTCCTCCTCCTTCCCACTCCTGATGCAGCCCACAATAGCAGTGTCATCAGCGAACTTTTGCACGTGGCAGGACTCCGAGTCGTATTGGAAATCTGATGTATGTAGACTGAACAGGACCGGAGAAAGTACAGTCCCCTGCGGTGCTCCTGTGTTGCTGACCACAATGTCAGACCTGCAGTTCCCAAGACGCACAAATTGAGGTCTGTCTGTAAGATAGTCCACGATCCATGCCACCAGGTGTGAGTCTACTCCCATCTCAGTCAACTTGTCCTAGGGACAGTAGGAGTACTGGGTCAGGCCTTATATCATGACTAATGCTCAAAGATTACATTACACTAAAAACAAGGTAGATCAGATTAGATTATATCTAAGGGTATCTGCAATCATTAGGATATGATATTTATACTACTACTATGGTATTTTAGTCATTTGTGTATGGTATTTTTCTTTAGGGGAATATGTGTCTGTTTAAACAGACAACATTTTGATTGTGTTTTCTAACAAGCAATTCATTAAAATGACAAATCAAATCTCAGAGAAAACCATAGGAAATTAGGAAACAATGGTTTAAAAAAATTATTCAGGCCCTCTCACTTTCTTCACACAGCAAACTTTCTGAACAGGGTGTTCTAGATTTAATTTGAAATGGATAAATTTGCTGTTTTTGCCTATCAATCTACATCATGACAATGAAAAAGTGAAAACATGTTTTCAGAAATGTTGGTCAATTTATTAGAAATCAAAAACTGAAATCTTTCATTCATTTAAATATGCAGACCCATCATTACTTGAAGCTGGAATTGCTGCCAAAGCGGCTACAAAGTCTTCTTGGGTAAATCCCAAGTAAATTTGGACAGTTTACCCGATTCATCTAGGCAGATCCTCTCAAGTTCAGTAAGATTGGATCTGAAGTGTCTATAAACTGCCATTTTCAGGTCTCTCCACTCATGTTTTATGGGGTTTAAGTCAAGTCTTTGGCAAGGCCATTGATGGACAGTTAGAGGCATGTGCTGAAGCTTTGCCTTGGCTGTACGCTTTGGGTCACTGTAATCCTGAAAGGTGATCTGTCACCTCAATCTGAGGCTGTGTTCCTTCAGGAAATGTTTTTTTTTTCCAAGGACCTCTCTGTATTTGGCTACATTCAAATTTCCCTCATTTCTAATTGGTCTCCTTGTCCCTGTAGCCGAGAAGCACACCAATAGAATGATATAGAATGATGTTTTCATGAGCATGTTTCACCGTAGGGATGGTATTAGACAGGTGATGAGCAGTGCCTAGTCTTCACCAGACATAGTGCTTGGACTTCTGTCGAAAAACTTCAATTTCTGTCTCATCAGAATCATTTTCCTCATGCTCTCAGAGTCCTTTGCATGCATTTTGGCAAACTCCAATCTGGCTGTTATATGCTTTTTACTCACTTTATCGATGTAAGACTGCTGAGTCTTCCGTCCAACAATTTCTTCCTGACCAAGGCCCTTCTTACTCAGTTAATCAGTTTGGCCTATTCTAGGAAGAGTTCTGGGACCTCATGTATAAATGGTGTGTACGCACAAAAACGTTGCTAATACCCATTTCCACGCTCACATCATGATGTATAAAACCTAAACTTGGAGTAAAGCCATGCACATTCTCATGCCAGCACACCCCCACTTCCGTACACACATTTCTGCTCGGTTTTGCAAACTGGCAACACCATGCGTCAAAGCAGTGCTACTGTTGCTGTGTGGATTCCCTTTCTTTTTTAGATTCACATCCATGACACAGGCTTTATCAAATACACTGAAATTAACCACATATTGATTACAATCAGTTGCCTTAAATTAATAAACAATCTGTAACAATATAATGGTGCATGGAATGACCAAGCTATTCCAAATTCCACAGCTGCTTTAATGTTATTTTCAGTGCACCACTCAGTGTATTTAACCCACTGTATCCGAGTGTGGAATCACAGCTCTACAGCAGCTGATCAGAAAGCTCAGAGGATTATCGGAATACAGCTTCCAGTCCTGGAGGATAGTTATAGCACACACTGCCTCAGGAAAGCCACAGGCATCTGCATGGATTCCACTCGGCCATGCGCACAGTCTTTTTGAACTTCTCAAATCTGTTTTCTGTGCGCACCTTCAGGCTCAGAAACAGCTTCATCCCAAGAGCTATAAATGCATTTAATCAGTCCATCAAGTGCTTCCGGTAGAACTATTTGTACTTATAATTACAATTGCCTCACTGTAAGCTTGCACTACAGCTGTAATATAGCACAACCTGAGCACAATATGTACATGTATATTGCACTTATGCTTTCATACTGTAAATTTTTCATTTTTTTATCATATTATTATTATTATTATTATTAAACCCTTCGCCTTTTTGGCTTTTAAAAAAATTCTTTACTTTCCCTAAAACATGCTTTCACTTTGTCGTTTTGTGTAATTGAATGCAGATTGATGAGCAAAAATGGCAAATGTACACATTTAAAATTAAGTCTGCAACACAATAAAGTGTTCAGAAGGTGAAGGGGTTGGAATTACTTTCTAAATCCACTGTATGTGTTCAATATACAGCCCCCCATACACAATGATGTGGCTAAGATTCGAGCCAAGGAGTTGTGAGATGTATAATTATAATTTATAAAATAAGCAAAAAATCCATCCACTTTAACATGTCTTTTTATATTTACAAGTAATTTATTAGATGTTATTCACTGAATAATTTTGCATTATAAACAAGAAAAGGAGACAAGAATTTGCAACAGGTCTCCACACATGTTTTAAACCCTCTTTTCATTATACATCTTTCATGGAAGGTTTTTAGACAGTGTATGTCATGAACATTGGTTTTGTAAACTGAGAATATTCAAAAAGATGCAGAAGAAAGCAACTAATGAAATGTACTCTGAATGAGGCTATAAGGGCCTTTAATGTATTTTTGGTGTTTTCCCTCATCAGTTTTGTCGAATCTTATTTCTGCAGTGCAGACAACGCCTTGGTAGGTTACCATTAATTGGTTTTAAATATTTGCTGTAAATAAGAAATAATTGTATATCTATGATATCTTTAACAGTCAATACCATACATCATACATTATAATACAATGTGATTTCCAAATTTAGACTGGATTCCTTTTAACAGACTCTTGTTTTGAGAATTAACAGTTTCCTACTGCAGTAGGATAAAAGAGTCTTAAAAAAATGTGTGTAACTTACAACTGTAGTCCTGTACTCACTTGAGCTCATTCAAGGGAATAAAACGTGTGGTGGGCAACTCAAATATTAGGAGCAATGAATACCCACCAGTTGCTGCAGTGAGGTTTTAAAATACTCCTGGGGCAGTATTACTATTTCTCTGTAGCCATAATTCCTTGAATATTAATTTACATACTTTCAAAGCTTGACCCAGATACAAGTACATCTTGGTTGTAATGTATATTATTAAAAACATTTTTCATATATACTGTGTGTCTCTAATTAAAACATTCATATTTAATACCTAGATTTTCTACACTGAACATCAACAATTAAAGCTTAGAACCCCCAATAATTGAGTTTTATTAAAGTTAAGAAGCAATTAAAAATAAATTTAGATTGTGGTCTTTTACTAAGATTTATGTTCTAAGCAACTAAAATAAATCTCTGTAAGAATTCAGTCTGAATTTATGCCATATCCTATAAAACTGTAAAGGCATAGCAAAAATGAACACAAGGATAGTTGTGCACTTGGTAAATATTTTGTTGTGTTATTTCAAATGTTTGGTTAACCAGTCTTTGATTAATTTATTGCAGACTACTGTGGCAGCATTCTGCATTAAAAAATGCCAAAATTTTGATTCTGTCTAAAATCTTTTCGTTTTTCCTATAAGGAATGTAATTTATATACCTTTGGTAAATTAATTCATGCATTTATTTCTAGTAGTGTTGACTACTGCAATTCGGTGTTAACTGGCTGTTCAAACTGTTCTTTATACAGCCTCCAGTTAATCCAAAATTCTGCTGCAAGAATTATTACAAGAACAAGAAAATACGAACACATAACTCCAGTTCTTAAATCCTTACACTGGCTCCCTGTTAAGTTTAGGGCAGATTTCAAAATCCTCCTTTTAACATATAAACCATTAAATGACCAAGGTCCGACTTACTTGTCTGAACTTATCATGACTTACAAACCAGAGCGCACATTAAGATCTCAAGATGCCGGTCTGCTTATGATTCCAAGGATTAACAAAGTAACAGTCGGAGGTCGAGCTTTTAGTTACAGGGCCCCTAAACTGTGGAATGGTCTGCCTGCCACTATAAGAGATGCCCCTTCGGTGTCAGCTTTTAAATCCTGGCTGAAGACTCTCTGCTTCAGTTTAGCATATCCTGAATAGAGCTGCTGATTAACTGTACAGACTGCATCTCTGTTGTTAGTCATTAGCACTAAAACATAAGTAACATGATAGTTATAATTTGTTACTAACCCTCACCTATTCTGTTTCTCTTCTCGGTACTCAAGTTGTTTTACCTGCCTAAGGTAAAGTCATCCCTGATGGAGGATCACAATGAATCGTGGGAAAGAGGGGTCCTTTCATCGGATTAGCACTGTTTCAGCTGTGGAATGGCCAAATGAGGGAAGCAGCTTGATGGATGAGGTCTCCAGGACTCTAAACAAATTGATATCATATTATGTGATAGCATCTACTGTTAAATTCTACTCCATACTTCTACATTTTTTATTTTTTTACTGTATTGAGGATTTGTTCGAAAACCAGGCTGCAAGTCTTCAAATCAGCTTTGAAACAAAAACTAGCCTGGCCTTAAACTGTAGAAGCAAGATGTATGGACTACAAGGTACACAATGGACTGGACTGAGATAATATCACAAAAGGAAGAAGAGGAACCAAAAAACTCCTAGAGCAAAATGCCAAAAAGTGTTATTTTATATTCCAAAGATGTATTTAAAGATATTTAAAAATAAAAAATAAAGAACAGTAGCAAGAGTAAATCAAACAGGTAGGCCTGAAAGAAAAACATTAAACAAACAAAACCAGTCCATAATCAGAAGCATCAGTCCTTAAACAAAATGAAAATCCTGCACCAAGAATCAGTCTGTAGAAAAATAACTTATTGAAGTGTGCATCCAAAATCCAAGACAAAACAAAGAAACATAAACAATTGTCAATGTCTTAGCAGACTTCTCGCAGTCTTACTTACTTAGCCCTTGGCACTAGAACTTAGAGTGGTACACCGGCTGCCAAGTTAGGAAGCCCCCAAGACTCACTGTACCTAACACAAGAAAACTGTGTTAGGAAACCGAGAAAGACAAAAAGCATTTTTAAAAACATAAATTTACAATAGAACATGGAAATTAAAAAGAAAAGAGAGAGTGGTTCCCTGACTGTGCCACAGTAAGAAAAGTATAAATAGTGAGTTTACCTGAAAAAAATATGCAAAGGAAAGATGAATAACTGGAGAATGCCAAGTACAATTCAACAAGTTCTTGCCATCTCTTTGACCTTTCTGTGATGGTCCTGATCCCCAGTCTACCAAAGGAGTGGTTTGCTCACTTAATCTGCCTTCCAGGTATCATAGACACACGGTCTTCTCTTTCACGACCCTTTTGGCCAAAAAGAATACCATCTTTTCTCCTAATAAGGCAATCTCTTAAGCTATCACTCAGAGTATCATATAGTATTTATCCTCTATCTTTGGTGCCAGGTAGATTACTTCTGACACAACTAGTATATTTACAGGATGCACCCTCCTGGCTATTCTGATATGAAAATTTCCATCCTTACTGTCAGTTTAGATTTGTAAGGCCATACAAGGTCTTATCCCCCAAGTTTTATCTCAGGGATCAAAGTGTCCTACACCATGAGGTACCTTACACTGAAGCTTGCTAGTACAGACACTTCTTTAGGATGTCTGGAGGATTTCTCATAGACAGGGTTAGAGTTCTTTCTTTTCTGACTAGCCCCATTCTTAACTCCTGCTATTTTACCTGCCTCAAAGTGACACCCTTCATTCACCCATCCATCCATTATCCAATCCGCTATATCCTAACTACAGGGTCACGGGGGTCTGCTGGAGCCAATCCCAGCCAACACAGGGCGCAAGGCAGGAAACAAACCATGGGCAGGACGCCAGTCCACCGCAGCCCTTCATTCATGTCTCTAAAATAAACATGGAAAACATCTCATAACTGGATTTTCAACTCATATTACACTTTGAAAGCACTGAAGAATGTAAGTTGATTTTAAATTCTTTTACTTCTTCAGTGTAAGCTCAGCACAGAAACATTTCTTCGACTTCTTTATGTGTTTGCAGTCCATTCTGCAAAGAAAGTGAGGGGCTCCAGGGAGTGACGTTTAAAAGTTCTTTTGAAGATAAGGGTTAGAGATGCTCTTGACCCTGTTATTGACACTTGAGGAGCCATATCACTATGTAAGCTCATACCTAGAGTAGATGAAGTGCCTCTTAACCTCCTACCACCTGTCCCTACAGCTTTAATAGTCAGCTGCAATAATTTTATCCAAAATATTTTGGAAAACTCTTCATGTCTGTCTCTTTAGATGCAGCTGCAGATGCTATGCTGGTTGGCTGTTTGTATGAAGTAGTTTGTGTATAACGATCATGTCTGATTGTTTTCTTGAGATCTTGTAGATCAATGCAGATATGGATTTTATTAGGCATTACTAATGTGACAATGATGTTTCACTGCCATAACCTAAGTGGATTTTTAAATCTAGAACCGTAGAAAACATCACACTGGTGTAAGCAAATCTGTTTATTAATGTTTAGTCTTTTTCATTTATGGGAGGTTTACGGCTATCATTTAAAAAAAAATAAATAAATAAAAATCAACAGATAAGGAGAGAGAGAGGGGTTGACCACATGTCCTCTTTTTTTACGGACTAGGCATTGACAATTTACTATTTAGCACCAACGTAAGTACAACAGGCACCCAAACTTAAATGTACATTTATACACAAGTTAAAAAAATAAGCAGACATTTACAACCTATATATGACAAAAGAGAAGCCAAATGTGTATGGTCTGTAGAGACAGACATTACCAAGATCATATAGAGGGGATGTGATTTAAAGCAGATTGCGTTCCCTTCACTGCTGGCTTGAAACCTGGGGCCTCATGCATAACGCCGTGCATGGAATTCGCACTATAACATGACGTTAGCACAAAAGCTGAAATGTGCTTATGCACAGAAAAATCCAGATGGAGGAATCTGTGCGTTCACCAACTTTCACGTTCTTCCGCTACATAAATCCCGGTCAACGTGAAAAGTAACGCTCGTGCATGCGCCTGCTGTCCCGCCCCAACTCCTCAAAGAAATACGCCTCTTTGAATATGCAAATCAATATAAAAAGCCCTTAAGCTCAGCGTTCTGAGAAAAGACAATGGGAAAAGCATGGGGGAAATATAAGACTTTCAGCGAATACCAAGTGGAGGCAAGGAAAAACGTACTATTTGTTGGTTTAAACAGTGGTATAAACAACAAAAGGAAGTTGATCGAGTGACAGAGTGTCAGAGAAACTTGAAAGCTCAAGTTCACAAAGTCGCACAGTGCCCGAAATAAAAAAAGAAGTTGTCACATATCAAAGTCGTCGTGAAAAGGCAAGTCATAGCCCACCATCTGAGTGTCATATGAAAGCTTATTAGGGTACAGAGAAAAAAAAACACACACAGTGGGGAAAAAGCACGAAATGTCAACTTCAATCTCGAAATTTCCACTTTAATCACGTAGTTTATTTTGTCATAAAAGTAGAACATCATAAAATTCATCTTAAAATCATTTAATTAACTAGTTTCTCAAATCACATCGTAAGTAAAGTAGCACGTTAAATGCTTTGTTTTGTATGTGTTCTTCTATGTGTTCTATGTGTGTCAATCACTATGTGCTTCTTAAACCGGCTTTCTCTACCTCCGACAGGACACAGAATCCATTATATTCATGATATTACAGCTCTCTGAATAACTAAAATACTGAGATGTATACGTGATATTACTTTCATGATGATAGGAGTTAAAGCAAGTTATTAAACATGGGAACACGGTGGCGCAGTGATTGTGCATGACCTTCGATAAAATAATTTATTGCAGCAGTACTCGGGGGCGGCTCTAGGCGGTCCTCGGCAGAGAAAGAATTGGTGGCCCCTTCACCCGCCAATGTCAATATGGTATCTTATGCATGGAGGATGGCCACGTCCATTGCGGACACTGCATAGCCGCCTCGTGCTTATGACACAAGCGTTTAACTTTTGTCGAAATTTGCCGCTGCATTTTTAGCTGTGTCATTATTTTCTCTTTCTGTTTTATATTCAATATATATTGGTGTGGCGGCCCCTGGAATTTGGAGGCTCTGTGCAGGTGCAAACTGCGCACCTGCATAGGGCCACCCCTGCAGTATTGTCTCTTTCAAACGTACTAAGGTCCAATTCCTGTCCTTCCTTTTCTTTCTCCAAGTAACCGATCGCCACGCAATCAGCTCTGTAATAGACGTTAAGCCATCTGTAAGCTTATAACGCCGATTCTTCAAAACTTTTAAGGAACATTGAAATATCTTTGTGTACATGTTTAATTATTCTATCCTTCATGCCAGTCCCAGTGAAGCATACAGTGTGAGGCAGGAACAACCTTTAATTAACAATATAGATTATTTAAATGAAGTTAACGTTTTATCTGTATAATATAATAAACATATTTTGCTGTATTTCATCTTAAAAATGATATTGTCATCATATGTAAAAACATGCTTTTTAAAGTGGCTCAGGTTGTGCAATATTATAACTGTAGTGCAAGTTTACAGTAAGGTAATTCTGCTAATAAATACAGATAGTTCTACAAGGAGCACTTGATGGACTGATGGAGTGCATTTAGAGCTCTTGGGATGAAACTCTTTCTGAACCACGAGGTCCGTACAGGAAAGGTTTGAAGCGTTTGCCGTGTGAGAAACAGTTCAAATAGGAAGCATGGCTGAAGCAGCGTGTGATTGATGCTGTATACCAATAATTCTCTTTCCGATCAGCAGCTCCGAGTGGTGCAGTGAGAGTAATATGGAAAAAGATGATCTGCTGTGGCAACCCCTAACGGAAGCAGCTGAAAGAAGTAAAATAAGGTGCAGTGAGAGTAATAACGCTAAAGCAGCTATGGTATTTGGAATAGTTTGACCATTCCGTGGACCATTATATTGTTATAGGTGAATTACAATCAGATGCATTAAACTAATGAACAATATGCGGTCAAGTACAGTGTACAGTAGCGCTGCTTTGACGCTGGGTGCTGCCAGTCTGCAAAACCAAGCGGAGAACTTGCGTACGACAGGGTATGAGGTACTGTGGAAACGTGCGTGGCTTTATGCCAAGTTTAGGTTTTATACATCGCGATTTGAACGTGGAAACATTCTTACGCAACATTTCTGTGCGTACACACTGTTTATACATGAGCCCCCTGGTGTGCAAATAAAAGCATAGCCTTTGAAAACAATTGGGAGGATTTTTGGGAAAGGCCTGGATTTTTCAAGAGAGATGGTCTTCATCCTAATTGGAGGAGATGTTTTGAATTATCCCTACACATGGCAGCAAAACTGCCTGGCTGACTGATTAGGGCACCATCCAGGCCGCAGTTGTGTGCTCTTAAATCACAGGCTGTTGTTTATTCCACCTGTTATTATCCTGAAGCTGTTACCCATAATCCCTGTTGTGTGGCATCCTATAAATGTAGTCATGATGCAGACCTTAAATTACTTGATAATCAAAACATAAGATGTATAAGTTGACCAAGAGATAAAACCAGACCCTCCACCAGGGGCGCCTGTAATAGTAACTTCAAATTAAAACAAAAAATATAGCAGCAGTTGAGGAAGAACATTCACTCTCTTGGAAGGAAAGTTGTTTTGGTAAATTATATTATATTGAGTACAAAATCTGATCTCACTGAAACCTATCTTAATAAATCTGACACTGGTCCCCTAGCGGAGGCGTCACCAGATGGATACACATTCCTTTATAAGTCTAGAGATTCAGGTTGAGCAGGAGTCCGTGGAATAATTCATTGTGACAAAATGCAAATCACTTCTAAAATTTAGGTGACTTCACATCCTTTGAGGCATTCATCTTAAATATTAAAACAGATTCCAACACAATTATAGTGTTAATCTATAGACGACCAGGGCCATATTCATTGTTCATAACAGAATTTAGCAACCTTTTATATGATACTGGATATAAGTTATGATCAAGTAGAGTTGATGAGGGATTTTAATGTACACATTGATGTGGAAACTGACACTTTTAGCAAATGTTTTACTTATTTGTTAAATTCAATAGGATTTTGCCAGATTGTCAAAGGTCCAACTCAATCATAACTACACATTAAATTTAATTATAACTTACAAAGTTGAAATTCAAAATTTAAATATTACTCCACTAAATGAATTTATTTCCAATCACTACTTAATTATGTTTGATTTGGTTCTACCCTTAACAGTACATTCACAGATTACAACAAAGGCAGTGAGACATCTAGATTGTAATTCTGCTCCAAAATGTATAGATACTTTGAGTCAGTCAAGTGCAATTGTGAAAAACCATTTAGATCAATTAACTTCAAATGCAAACATGGAAAACAATTTAGATCAGATAACACCAAGTTGTAATATATCTTTGAGAGATGCTCAGGACACAGTGGCTCCCCCTAAAACAAAAATGATGAAAGCACATAGAAATTCACCCTGGTTCAATGAGAGCACCAGAGCTCTTAAATTATGATTGTCGAAAACTAGAGTGCACATGGACCCTATGTGTGTGACATGGTTCTCGGACAGGGCCATTTCAATATGGCGTCTACCTTAGACCACTGTGGCTTCACAATACCCAGACCCACCAGGTATCCTAAATATTTAGCTTCTTTCAGCCCAAAGAAACATTTTTTTGGTTTGATTCAAAGCTCAGCCTCACCCAGTGTCTGCAATACCGCTGTACGTGTTCCTTCCATGTGCTGGAATAGATGACTATGTCATCCAGGTATGCAGCACTGTACGAGTTATAAGAATGGATCACTTTATCCACCAGACATTGGAATGTCGCAGGTGCCCCGTGTAACCCGAATGGAAGGACACGATACTGCCAGTGGGCACTAGAGGTGTTAAACACAGTCTTGACCTTAGTGGAGTCTGTTAAAGGAACCTGCCAGTACCCCTTCGTTATGCCAAGTGTGGCCAACTATTTTGTCTGTCCTAACCGCTGGAGGAGGTCGTCCACTCATAGCATCTAATAGGCATAGAATTGGGAGACTTGATTAAGCCGACGGAAGTCATTGCAAAACGTCCACCTTTCATCAGGCTTACTAACCAAGACTATCAGACTGGACCAGGGACTTTAACTTTCCACTATCACTCCTAGTTCCTGCATATGCAAGATTTCAAGCTTCACTTCCGTTCTTTTTCCTTCGGGGAGTCGATAAGGCCGTTCGTGGACTATAACCCCGGTAATCTGGATCTTAATGTCGTGCGTAATCAGAGAGGTCTTTCTGGGTTTTTTGCTCACTTTGCTCACAACTTCTTTGAGCTCCTGTTTCTGTTTGGGGTTTAATTCAGTACTGAAGTTAAGGGCATTTTATGAGCAAATAATGAGTGCGGCTGAATGAAGAAGGGATTGGAATCCCTTTCCTTCCACGGCTTCAGCAGATTTGCGTGATATATCCACTCACTTGATCCATGATTGGGTTGTTTCACCAAATAGTTGACGACTCCTTTCCTCTCGTTAATTTCGTATGAACTTTGCCAATGGGCTAGTAATTTAAAATGAGAGGTTGGAACTAGGACCATGACATGATCTCCCGGTTGGAATTCTTGGCCATAATATATGGCCTGTGCTATCACCTCCTCCATGTGACTTTTAAGTATAGGCCGAATTATTCCAAATCTATTGTGTAATTATGTGATATATTCTAATATATTTTTGGAGGGAAGAGCCTCTCCTTCCCAGCCTTCTTTCAAAATACCCAATATGCCTTGGGGCTGCCGTCCATATAATAATTCAAAAGAAGAGAACCCCGTAGAGGCTTGTGGGACTTCCCTATAAGCAAAAAGGATGAGGGGGAGGAGCCGATCATAGTTCTTCCCATCCCCACTGACCATCTTGTGAAGCATCTGTTTGGGAGTTTGATTAAACCTCTCTACTAGACCATTGGTTTGAGGATGATACACCACAGTCTTTTTTTTAGTAACTTGGACGTTTCCTTGAATGTCTCTGAGATAAAAGGTGTCCCTTGGTCTGTAAGGAGTTCTTTAGGGATGCCCTTGTACAAAGACCTTTACCAATTCCCTTGCGATAGATTTTGATGAGGCTTTAGGATATCGGGTAGCATAATCCACGAGAACTAATATATATTTATGACCTCGGGCTGATGGCTCAAGGAGTTCTACTATATCAACCCCAATTTTTTCGAATGAGACATCAGTTAGGGGAATGGGAACGAGAGGAGCTTGGCTAGGAATTTGCCACAATTGACACTCCAGACAAGATGTGCAAAAGCAGCAAACCTCCTCATTAATCCCCGGCCAATAAAATTGGAGCTTGATACACTCTAAAGTTTTTTTGGTGCCTAAATATCCTCCTAGAAGATGGGCATGCTCTAATTCAGAGAGCTGCAATCGGTAGGTTTGTGGTATTAACAGCAGCTTCCGCACCTCCTTCTCATGCTCTGCTACCCGATACAATAGGTTATTCTCTAACACAAACTGAGGACCCTGTGGCATGGAATGATGAGTGCGATGGCCATTGACAAGCACGACTGCATTTTTTACAAATTTCAGGGATTCGTCATTCCATTGCTGCCTTTTAAAAGAAGCTGGAGTTTCTCTAAATTGAAATTGTAATTCAGAGAGAGGGTCCGGTATGACCTCAAGGGGTGGGGTTTCATCCTGTTCCGTCGTGACACTGGTTGATGATGTTTTTGCAATGGTCCAATATGCCCCATCCCTCTCGTGGTCTTCTGTATCTCTCTCCACCGGCTGATTACACAGCATGAAGGCAGCTTGAGACGTATCGTCCCTGCCTATAATTAGGCTCAAATTCTCCTTAGGAGTGGTCAGTACTAAACTACAATTACTTTTAGACCAGTCCCACCCCAGTATCACTGGAAAAGGTGGATTTGGGAGGGCTGCTACAGCTAAATGTTTTAGTGATCCTCCATGACTGATGAAACAGGCGGCGGTCCTATACATACGGGTTTCTCCGTGGATACAGATTAGACTGGCCATAGCCTTTATCCATTGTCGCAGTAGTACATATCAGCGATCAGCTGCTGCTGGAATCATAGAGGGCCTCTGTTTTAAAACCATTTACCACTACCACTCTTTAAATGTCCCCCGGACTGATTGGGTGAAATTGTTTGGGAGGCTGGTGAGTAATATGAAGCAGACCACCTGCTCCACAATTTGTAGGGCAGTATTTTGAAATGACCTTAGCCACTGCCCTACTTCGTTCCACAAATCAAAAGCCTATTTAACTGAATACCTTGGCCTCATGGGGGGGGGCGCATAATAAGCCCCTTTCACTTCCCCCATAGGGACTAGCCCGATCCTGTGAGCCCCTCCCATACACTCCCCATGTTTCTTAGTTTGCCTGGTTATATGTTTTTGGAGCAGCACCCGAACCCTGGGACAAACCACCCACTCAGAAACTCGGCCACTGTACTTTCCCATCTGATTATATTTCAGGTCCTATCCCCTTCCCTTCTGGGATCCTTTCATCCTGCCTATTACGCCACTGTCACAAGAATGGACAGGAGACAAAAGGTTTGGGGCAGCCACCCATGTATTATGCCCTGGGTGCAAAAGGGTTAAATTTTGAAGAGTTGTGTCTGGATCAAAGCCCAAAACAGAACTGAAGACATGTGGCAAAGATGGCAGCTTTAAAGGTCTGAACCGGAAGTGATGTCATCAGGACAGGAAGTGACATCATCACTGGCACCAGAACTGTAACTGACGTCATCATGGGCGTCACAACCGGAAGAGACATCATCACATGCGCCAGAAGCATGTGGAATTTCCCATGAATAGTCTGCAAAGGATTGAGGGAAAAAGTCAGTGCACCTCGCCACCCCCTGGTCAGGCATGGAAGTTTCACTATTCTGATCCTTTAACTGCTCCCATGTGCACGTTTGGGACAACATATAAAGCCTTAAATGGCCAAAGTCAGACTTACTTATTTGAACTTATCATTACAAACCAGAATGCACATTAAGATCTCAAGATGCTGGTCTGCTTATAATTCTAAAGTTTAATAAAATAACAGTGGGAGGTATCACCTCTTAATCTCTATTTGCTTAAAATGAAATGGTTCAGCTGCTTCAGTCTTTCACAATAGTTTATATTGCTCAATCCCAAAATCAGCCAAGCCACTCCCCTGTGAAACCTCTCTACTTGGTACAATGTGTTTTTTGCAATATGGAGACTAAAACTTTACACAGAGTACTTCTGGTGAAGCCTCACTAGTGCATTATATAAGTTAAGCATAACCTTCATTGACTTATACTCCACACATTGTGATATATAACTTAACATCCTATTAGTTTTCTTGATCACTTCTGTACACTGTATTGATATAGATAGTGATGAGTCCACTATGACTACTGGAGTACTCTCATAGGGCATACTTTATTATTTCAAACCACCCATTGCACTTTCAAATCTAACATTTTTACTTCCTTACTTCCCTGTAATACCCTATATTTACCTACATTACATTTCATCCGCCAAAAATCTGCCCAAGCTTGTATATGCTACTCTCTGCAACAGTTTAGCTGATTCTACATTATCTGCCCTTCCTACTAGTTTGGTATCATTTGCCAACATAACCAGCTTGTTCTCTATATTCTTATCTAGATTGTTTATTTATAACAATACTAGCAAAATACCCACGCTTTGCAGCGGAGAAGTAGTGTGTTAAAGAAGTAATGAAAAATTAAAGGAAACATTTTGAAAATAACGTAACATGATTGTCAATGTAATTGTTTTGTCACTGTTATGAGTGTTGTCATTCATATATATATATATTATATATATTTTTATATATATATATACACACACACACACATTATATATACAGTATATATCTAATATCTATATACATATATATCTATATCTCTCTCTATATATATATATATATATATATACACACACACACACACACACACACACACACACATACATACACATTATAATCTCTATCTCTATATCTATATATAATCTATATCTATATATCTATCTTTTTAAACTGAGGGAAAATATACCAATAATTATTTGTTAAGGATCTCTTTGTATACTACATTGTGAGTTCGGCCCTCCGGTTGTAATATGACCAAGCTGTGCGCTGAGCTTACCCTTAAGCATGCAACGTACAGTTGGCCATGTGAACAGTAATCTTGTTTTAAATCTCACAGCTTGGATTGCTGCTGTCACAACCGGTTTGAGTTTCATAGTTTGTTTCAATTACGACAGTATTTTTAGGACTTGTGTTGAAGTGACATTCGGCATCTGTCAAGCGTTGTAAGTATACAACCAGTTTCATCGATAACTTCACATTCAGCTTTTGAGAGTTTAAACATTCATAAACATCAAAGTGTCCACTACTGAAATCGTCACCTGTGAATCTAAGATGTTTAAGAGGCATTGGCGGTTGTCCAAAGGTGTAAAATATTTGGCCATTTCGGTACACTTGAAAGCGACAACCAAGCAATTCAGTGGCAGCCATCAACTCACATGTAGAACCATAGGTGAAGGGCTTAAGCATTTCACTCTTCTAGTGCTCCTGTGTAGTATAATTATCTCCTGTACCGTCATCAGTCCACACCTTGAACCTGTCCCAGTCATTCAATACATAAGACACAATGTTTCTCCAGATATCAAGAGTGAGCCTGATATGGCCGTGCAATATGTATCACAGAGAATGGAAAAGATAGGTGCCATCTCCGGGCATGGAAACCACTCAGTAAGTGACAGTTCTTTGATCGATGGTGATCACCTCGATAGACATGTTAATGCGGGTACGGTTGGAATGATAAAGGAAATGGGTACCTGAACAATGTAAAGCAAGTATAAAATACCTACACAATAACTATAATCGTAATAAATGAACAATAAAACAGCGGAGAAGCCGTGGATTAAATAAAAAGGCTGTAGTTATCAGCAGGGAGACGTGAATCCCGTGGCGAAGCAAGGAAGGGAATGAAGAGACTGGAGCGACAGACGGCCTTATATAGGCAGGCAGCCAACAACGTGGGAGGCGTTGAGATGGGGGACCCAACGCTGCCTCACACGGTGACTGAGCTGCAGGCTATGGACATATATATGTACGCAAGTAGGATTCAGTTAGCGTTGGGAACCCGCGTACCAAATTTCTTGAAGATGGGCCCATAAGTAACAAAGACTGTTGAAAAGTTCAATATAGCAGCTGACAGTGGCATCATACCACCGAAATAAGTACCAAATTTCAGCCTTCTACCTACACGGGAATTTGGAGAATTAGTGACGTTGGAAAGTTCAATATGGTGGCTGACAGTGGTGTCATACCACCAAAATAAGTACGTACATTGGTTTCAGTTAGCGCAGGGAAGCCGCCTACCAAATTTCGTGAAGATGGGGCCATAAATAAGAAAGTTCAACATGACGGACGTTGTTGACCGTTATGACCGTTATGCGTAGAATTTCAAAATTAAACCTGCTTAACTTTTGTAAGTAAGCCGTAAGGAATGAGCCTTCCAAATTTCAGCCTTCTACCTACACGAGAAGTTGGAGAATTAGTGACGTTGGAAAGTTCAATATGGCGGCTGACAGTGGTGTCATACCACTGAAATAAGTATGTACATTGGTTTCGGTTAGCGCAGGGAAGCCGCCTACCAAATTTCGTGAAGATGGGGCCATGAATAAGAAAGTTCAACATGGCGGACGTTGTTGACCGTTATTACCGTCATGCGTAGAATTTCGAAATGAAACCTATTTAACTTTTGTAAGTAAGCTGCCTTTTATTAGTATAGATAATCTCTCTTCTATTAAACTCAGTTTGGCCTCTCTACCTTTTGCCATGAACTCATACTTACCCATATCTATTAAATTAATTTAACCCAATCCAAAATTGGCTTTAGTCCTCATTCTGGGGTAACTTCTGTAATGTAGGGTGACCCATTTGGCATCAGGGACAGAATCCCTTCTAGTATTCCCCTATGTAGCGCTTACATGTTTGGAACTGCATAATATCTTTTCATTCAGGACTTATGTCCTGCTTCTAGGAGTTATTCCCTCAACTCACTGCCCTCAACCTTAAATAAAAAGGGTTTCCAGCTTCTCCACGTAAAAACCCTGTTCTGCCCAGCCACTGCCACCTCCCCATCCCAAACCCCACCTCATTTTCTCTCTTTAAATAAATAGATAAAGATCATTGCTAGTATAGGCCTCTCTACGCTTTGTAAGTTTGTTTTGGGAAATTAACCTTACTCTTTTCTATTATATTGGTGCTTGTGTCATTGGCAAACTCTTGCTAGGCAGGCCCCCCAATACACAGTGTAGTGTTTGAAATATTGAAATCCACAACTTTACTTGATGCAAAATTTTCAATGAGTATAGGCAATAATAATAAGAAATGTTAATAGTGTTATCTTTCAAGATCCATGGGGCCATCATTTAAAAGTAATGTGCTTATTATAAGCATCCTGAGGATTCAAGTGCTGCATTTATGTATTGCTTAAAGCGTAAGGACTGTGGTAACTACACATTCCAAATCAATACACTTTCCTAGTACCAATTAAATGTGTTTCTGTTTAAAAGCAAAAGTAACATGACATAAATTGTGATGCTATATACTAGCTTTTTAAGATTCAGTATAAAATATCTGGTGGTCCAGGTGGTTTTTTGAAATAATGTTACTCCAATAAAATTACATAATTATTAAAATCTCCTCATCATATTGAGTGTGTTCTTATTTATTTCACATGAAGACATTGTGCAGGATTCAGCATACACATAAATCACTGAGACAAAATTCAGTTTTAATTTAACCAAGTGAAATCTGACCTATTTTCTCCCTTCCCTGTTCAATAATACATGTCTCCTGAAGACTGTTTCACTGCTTCTGACAATGATCAAAGTCATACAGTCAAAAAATATGTAAAAAAGAACAAAGGCAATATCTCTCTGCCTTCTTTTTAAGTGTCCTGTCCCGGATTAAAAAGTCTCATTAACATGGATAAAGATGGGAAGGATTAGTCCTAATTCAAGCTGTCATCTTTCACTAAGCTAAACTGAGATATGATTCAGCTTTCTAAATTGCAAGTTTTATTGAAGATGTGGATGTCCCAAATATGTTACACTGGCACACTTTGCAAGCTTTAATAACTCCATACAATACACGAATGTTGTTATCGTGCTTTAATGACTTTGGGCTTATTGCATTCCACATGGTTAATAATCAAGGGATTTCAGAACTATATCTATAAGAGAAGGAGAATGTACAGCATCAGCTTAGTCAGCACAGTCGCTGTGAGACATGCTGTTATTTCACATTTCTCCTTGTGAATGTTTTAGATCTGCAAATATTTGACCCTGATAATTGTCCAGTGGTTCGACCCCAGTATAATTGCATTTTAACGTGGTACAATATTTTAAAAATACATAAAGTAACCGTATTTGTCTAATCATTACATTTAAGATTTAAATGCATGGGAAATAACAGCAATAAATACAATGACAGAAGTTTAACAATGTATTTTTAAATCAGTAAAAAAAATGAAACACATGACGAGACCTGGTGCTTCAGAATAGCTCTAAAATTGCAAATATACTTTAGCATATAGGTTAGTAATTTTAAAACAAAGACATCAAAAAGGAGAAGCTCATTGAGTCTACATCACTAGAGATAACATAAGCCAAAAAGGATGTGTGTGGGTGGAAATGACTATTGCAGCAAGGGGTAAGCAAACCCTGACTCAGTGCGTGCAAATGAGCAGGCAGAGCACAGCTTGCAATTAGTGTGAAGAATTAATAGATAGAAGTGTTTGTGATCCATTCATATTAACAACAAATCCTGTACAAGCAGCAGCAAAATGTACATGTGTGCCAATCAGGAAATGTCTAATCCCTCCAGGCAGCACAGCATGGCCATCTTAAGTGCTACAGGAAATGTCAGTGCCAGATGTTGAAATATTGGAAATATGCCATGTGGATCTAATGAATCATGATTTAAGATTACACTTAAAAATTACATAGCGGTGTTAAAACTCCCATGTTTTAACAAATCTATGTTATTAAGAGACATTAGTTAAATATGAAAAAGCAATGTGTTGGTGTATGGAAGATTTTTGGGACAGAGAATTTGTCTGCAATACACTGTAAGTGTTCAATGGGATAGCGGAGGCAGCAGAGAAAGAGAAAAGGAAGAAGAAGAAAGAAGGGACTGAGCATTATGGCTTGTGCTTGTCTGTATTGAGGTGGGGAGCTAGGGAAAAGCGCTGTCCCGTGAGAAATAAATGTGTGTGACTTTTGATTTGTGCCTCTGTGCCTGTCTGTGTCCAGGTTTGGGGGAGCTGTCCACCCCGGTATTCCATACTTCCTCTATAATTTAAGAAACTGGTGTAGGAGTTGGCTCTTGAAATATTTTTAATGGATGAACAGTTAATAACTGAATTCCATAACATTTTGTTAGACCTAGCTGTAAGTTATGATCTTGTAGTGAAATTGGTTGATTTAAATATTTATATAAATGTAGAAACAATTTTTCTATTTAGGTAGGTAACTCAGGAGGCTTAGCCAAATTGTAAAGATTTCATTCTATCTTGCAATCAAAAATGAAATCTATTATCTCTTGTGGTTTTGAAATTTGAAATTCTATTATTCAGTCAGGCAAAAACAACCAGAGATAGAAAAGCAGTGGCATATTTAGGTATGGGCAACATGGTCAGCTAGCCAGGGCGGCATGGGACGAGTGAGCCATAACAAAGTTTAGGAAAGTGAGCAGTATGTACACTGAAAGGCGGCATTTATTAAACTAAAGGTGTGTGTGCTCTGGACACCGTGAGGTTTTATAGAAAAGGAGGCCATCAATTGGTGCTTGCATTCCCTTCTAAAGGCTTCTTTAAAGTATAATTTTCTAATTGGATTATAGCTCCTTTCCATGGGAAGGCATTAGTTTATGGTTTGCTTTTTAGTTTTAGGCCCTCTCTTCTTGCTAGCTAAATCCAGAGGGTGCACACGCTGACCATCAACTTGTCTGTGAGGTAGAGGCAAGGTGTAACCATAATTTCATTAACTGTATTCCTGTTAGATAGGGAGAGTGGCCAAGTTGCTTGCTATTTGTCTGGATGCAGGTTATACATACCAAGACCTCCACAATCAAACTCGTATTTATTTGCCATTAAATAATCCAGTTTGGCTGCATGAGACACCTTTGCATATATTTAGCTTAATGGGAGGCCTGTTTTGCCACAACAAACTCAATAGCATAAAAACACTGCTATTGTGGTCCTAGTTCCTCAATAATATACATGATTGACTTTTATAAAACATAATGTAAGAGCCAGTCTTAGAAAGTTGTAGTTAATTTAAAGTTTACATATGTATCTGCTTAATTTCAATAGAATAATGGTTTCTCACAGTTTAGATTAGATTAGATTCACTTTATTGTCATTACACATGTATAAATACAGGGCAACGAAATTCAGTTTAGCCTCTAATCAGAAGTGCAAAGAGCAGAAGTACAATAAATATAATAAGTGCATATTATGTACAATGATATTTACAGTTAAATGCGATATATACAGTTAAATACGATATGTATAATTAAGAGCACAGTGAAGATGAGAATAGATATATAGATATATATAGATAGATATAGAAATGTTCTAAATGCGGATGGCAAATATACATATTTTACAATATACATTTATGTACCTATACATGTATTTGTATGTACTATAATACTATAAGTACTATATATATATATATATATATACATACAGATATACAACATACAGGTGTATTATGTATGTGCAGTAGTAATATAAGTACTATTATATATATATACACAGATGTACAATATACAGATGTGATATGTATGTGCTATAATACTATGAGTATTGTAATATATACAGATATACAATATATGATATATGATGTACAATGTACAGGTGTGCTGTGTGTGCACAGGTATGTACAGATATGTACAAGGAAGGGAGGAGGCTTAGAATGTGGAATAATCTTTTACCCGCTGTAAGTTAACATGAAATAGAACTTCCTTGGCTATTCTTGTAAAAACAGAGTGTTTAATTCAGCCAGTTAGGAAATAATCTCACTTCTAGAAGTATGGACTGTTAAATTGGTTTACAAATAGAACATTGGCATACAGTTTTCTAACCATTCTGATTGTGTCCTGATCTTTCTACAACCTTTAATGAACATATGAATCTATGACCAAATATAGAGAGAAATAAAACAAGTAAGCCTGAAACAGTACTTTCTTTAAACAATAATTTTGCTTACTTTGTAATATCATTTTTTCTTTATTTTTGTGTGAATTGTTTGCTTTGAATTTTACTAAAACTTTTAAAATGAAGATATTTCGATTATGGAATTATTTCAACATGCGTCACACTATTGACTGAATTGTTCTATGAAGTAAGCTAAAGCTGCAGAACCTTAGAAATATTGGACAAACACAGCTAAAAATACAAAAAAGAATAACAACTGAATGATACCATTAGTATGGAGCCCCTAAAGGGACATAAACAAAAAAAAAATTCTTATTTCTCGTGCTCACAGATGTATTGTTATGTGTACAAGCTACAATGAAACTAACTACGCTATCACCTGGTCTGCATCTCGCTCCCTAGGCTTTGTAAAATAACACCACAGCATGCACTGGGCTTTCAGTGTTGGGTTGTCATAACTCCACCCATGACAGCCGCTGCGAGCAGACAAACAAGCAAGAAACATACTGTTACTTTGAGAAAACAGTACCAGGAATCTGTAAAAAAAACAAAAAACAAAATGGCTGACAAACACAGAAGGTATGTTTTCTTAAATTTAAACCTTTGTTGTTTTAATGTGGTGTATTCGGTAAGTTTTAAGGCTTTTTCTTTAACCTTTGAGCCTCGGTACCCTATAGACCCATTGTAAACTGCAAGAACACATAAGGCATATTTAAAATTTATAAAAAAAAACCTTCACTTTACAACGCAATTTCAAGTAGCAAATGAATGTGTTCATGACTGTGAAGAAATAACTTTGACTTGAAAAATACCAAACTTAACCTTTAAAGCTAATGATTGATGACTTACAAGTTTGAGCCCAAAGGAACAAAGTACACTTATCTACCTATTCAAGTGGTTCAGCCTCAGACTTCATGATATAATAAATCTCATCAACTCAGCCCAACTTAATCTGTAAAAAGGGTGATATAAAGTACATATGTATTTTGCTCCGTACATGAAACCTCAAAAAAAAAACAAAAAAAAACATAAAATTTACTTTGACAGTATTACACACATCATTTTAACGGATTCACACAGTCCTGTTTACAGAGAACCGTTTCTACTGAAATACTGAACTACACATAGTAGGTCAGACAGTCACTTTATCAGCTAATAATTGAAGACCTTGTCATCTCCTGCAGAATATTACTTAATGTGTGTGATTTGTGTATTTTTTTAAATCGATCTGTACCTGTTAGGGAGCTTAAAATGAATTATTCAGTGAAAGTAAAAGGGGGTGACAATTGCAGCTGTAGCAGAGGATACAACAAAAGCAAAACAACCCATGCTATTTTTGGATGAATAGGCAGCCAGAGAGGTGGAACAGAAGAAAACCCTTTATCAAAGCCTGGCACCTGACACCCTAATTAGTCTTAGCAGCAGATGTTTGGATCAAGAAAATACAAGACTACCAGGGAAGAAAGGGCAATGTTGCTCATGCAAGCCTGATAGAGAAGCATTATGTTAAAACACTCAGTGGGGAAGAAAAAATGGCTTTTGTAAAATCAGTTTTTCTCTAGACCAATAGTGAAGCATTTATTCAAAACTGTAAGTAAAGGGCAGTTATTGTTATTTGTTGCTCTTACAGTGAAAAACTAAAGCAATCATTTTATGGATGTGCCTAATATTTCCTAAAATATATATGTTTTTCCAGTATTATTGCAGTTGTATTGTTAACTGCCCTGTATCTTAAATCCCTCCATGTAACTTTTTCAGAACTCTATATAGTAGGTAATAGTTTTCTCTATAAATTTGCTTTCAGTTTGCATGCTTGGTGGTAGAGAACTGTGTATTAATAAGAAAGTGCAAACGCACAGCCTTTCTTGGAATAACATGGCCTACAAAGAATATACCTTTGGTTGCTTTATCTTGAATACTGGGGCTTCCTCAGCTATATGCACATTGCACAGACTGCATGCCTTAGCAAGCTTAATTTCCAAATAAAAGTGAGATAAAAATATCTCTCCAACTTATTTTTTAGTACACGAAATGTGCGTCAATGTTTTTATACATGAGGTTATTTTGATGGAAATACAGTAGCTAGCAAGGGCTGCTCCAGCTGCAGCTGTGCACAGCTTAATTTAGCCATTTTCTCACATATACCATATGTAGCCAACATTATAAATTTTGTACAATAAAACACAGAAAAGGGATGGATGGATGGATTATGAATAACAGGGGCAAGCTTAAAATATGTATTTCTTTTAAGGAAGCAATTTACTGTACTTTAAAAATTAGAACATGAGGAGAAACAATTAAACACAGCTAGGACAAACATCCCACAAGTATAGCCCAGAGTTAATCCTAACACAGAACATGGGAAATTACAAGCAAACGGTACATCATGAGTAGAGATAATGGGCTGACTAAATTTTATTATAGAGATACTAAAAGCCACCTCAAACCTCCAAGAGATTGGAATGCACATAAATGTTGCATTTTTTGGAACTCAAAGAAGGGTTTCAGTGAAACGTCAATAATATATCCAGACTTTAACAATATCCCTGGTAAAGGCATATTTTGAACAGCGCACACAGTATTTTCTTTAATATAAAAAAACAAGGTGACAGGAGCAATATGAAACGCATCTTATCAAAGCACAAATCATACTGTGTGCCATCTGAGCAAAAGCATGCAGTGTTATTCATACACATTTGTATTATTCCATTGCTAGATCAAATAATTAACAGACTCATCAGTTACATTAAACAGTGAAAGATTGTCTGAGTGCTGTTTAAGGTTACTGTGTTGACAAGTAGATTTTGTGACATTTAAAAGTTATCAGCTCAGTGGTGCTTTGTTTCAGGCATTCAGCATGATTATTAGCTTGGAAACAGAAAAGTTGTTCAGGTTTCTAATTTATTATTTATTATCCAGGAATAAACAAAGCAAGCTGTTTTCAATCACTTTCTGGCTTGCTGAAAGCACTGAATAGCCTGCGTCTGATTTTTATGGCATACATAAATTTGCATATCTGTTTTATACTTAATCCAGCAAGCAGGCTTTAAAAATGTTGTGGATGTTTCATAACACAATTGCCCTCACTAATTATATGACTTTTTTTAAATAAATGGTCACCCAGATTTTTCTTAACAATTTTACAAATGTAATGATGCAAACAATAAACAACAACAAGCTCATCTATGTGTCTTTTAAATGCCTTAATGTCTCTCCATACACTGGTTTGCTGAACTGGTCTGCTAAATTTCCAGTTTTTTGAAGCAACAATTTTCTGAAAGACCTTTCATCAGCAACTGAAGGGTTGCACATGTAGCAAGAATTGCCAAACAAAAGACACCACCAGGATGGCACAAAGTCCAAAACAGAGGGGCACAGCCAAACAGCTGCTTGAGGGCTGTATAGTCTGTGAAAATGCTATGTGTCTCAGATGGACAGTAGGAAAAGACACCAGCACAAATGAAAGACATAGCCTGGGTACAAGCAAGTACAATGCATGACCTTCTTGTAAAACAGTGAGTGAGGTCATAAATTAAACCCAAACAGTGACCACACTTCCAACTTGCTAGATTTCTAGAAATTGATCTATGAAACATGGTTACTCATTAAAAACACATTCTAGACTGCCTAGAAGACCCAGCAAGGTGCAGACAGAGATCTAGCTTGGTGTCTCTTGAGCAAACGTACACTTGCCCTGACCCATAAAGATATTCCAAATTTCAAGTAGATGATGTTTACAGCAATATCACAACCAGAAGCAAACTAAATCTGATTCAGTCTGAAAATATTGAATACGTATCCTACTTTTCCTCATATACTGTATGTTAGTATAGATTGTTTAAGAACTACAATGCTTCCATTAAAATTTAAAACGCTCAGGCAAAGTGTTTATTCTTTATATTGCAAACATTAATATAATTAAGGAATAAGCCAACAACCCGATATGGCACAAGACAAGGATTTGCACTAAGTAACGTACGTTATTCACAGTAGATTATGAATGTCCATAAAAGCATACAGTATCTTACTAGCCAAGGACTGTTCTATCACTAAATAAGAGGCATGTAATTAATAATTTCCCCATTCACATGTACTTGCCAGTTCTGTTATGATTTATTAAAACATTAGCCATGGTACCTGTCAAAGACAGGTCACAGAATAATTAAAAAAATATTTGCCATCTCTTGCCCTACATGTACCTTCAGTGCTACTCATCTGAATTTATGTGTGAACATCTCTTAATCGGCACACCCTATGTCAAGCACATTCCCTGTAAAACTTGTATCTCAGACTCTGTTATTAGTTTTGAGGTGCCTTTCTTACCTCCTGTCCTGTTTTATACTTGCTGTCACTGAAGGAGATTCCCTCAGTATGTCTCATATGCTTTTTATTCCTCCTAGTGCATTTCACACTCACACTTACTCCTTCGTTGCATCACCAAATCCATATTGACCAATCAGATTGCTCAGGGAGACTGGACACAAAGACCTTAGTGTGTTATTACATAGTAGAAGTAGATGACTATGATGCATGGGCATTGTCTATTGTCCACATGCATAACTGGTATCTCTTTTTATATAACTCTGTGACAAATCACCTCTGTGTTCATTGAGATCTGCCTTACACAAATTTTACATTAATTGATGCCAAATTGGCCCTAGTGCATATACATGTGTGTGTGGGTTAACCCTGCAATGCATTGGGGCCTTGTCCAGGGATTGTTTCTACCTTGTGACCTATGCAACTGCCCTATGACACTGCTCAGGATAAAGTGAGTTTGGAACATGAATAGATGGATGATGAGTCTCTTAAAATATTTCTAAATCCAAAATTCTGATTTAAGATGAATGGGCATGCCAGGACAAATTCAGTACATACTGTATTTGGCCAAAGCCTACATTTTCCTAAGTCTTTGAATCTTTTGCAATAAAACATTAAATAAAATGTTTAGATTATATTCTATTCAAAAGAAAACAACAACAACATTTATTTATATAGCACATTTTTATACAAATGATGTAGCTCAAAATGCTTTACAAGATGAAGAATGCAAAAAGAAAAAATATTAAAATAAAATTAGGCAATACTAATTAACAAAGAATAAAGTAAGGTCTGATGTCCATGGAGGATGGGAAAAAAAAAAAAAAAAAAAAAAAAACTCAATCTGCAGGGGTTCCGAGGCCACGAGACTGCCCAGCCTCAAATAGGCAACTCCTAGTAAGCACTTCCAGGCCATAATGAAAGTAGGGGTCCTCCCCTGATAGTGCCCTCTATCGATCCCAAGGGACTTCTACAGGGATGCACTTCCAGACTTCACTTCCCTAGCACTCCTGTGGGTGTCCCAACTGGGTTCTCATACAAGCACCACTGCCATCTAGCGCATAGGGGGTGGAACCACTCCCAAGTTCCAGCTTCCACTTGTCCATCCATTATTTTATACTGGCTGGGCACAGCCAGGCCATTGTTCCTCTTGGCCCTCCAATCCAGTTAATAATCCATATTCCTCCCTGCCTGAGATAACTGTTCTTATCCCACAATATACGAGTGCAGTTTTTTCAATGTTGCAAGAAACCTCTGCATTCCCTTTGAAATTGCTTGCTTTTTTCTACCATTCTCTTCAATAACTACAGCTGCAGCTATAGTCTGAGGCAGGGTGGCGATTTGGTTCATGACACACCTTTACTTTAACACACATAATGAAATAACAGTGTTACACACATAGGTTTTAAGTATATATGTGTTCTGAATGATGATGGTCAGAATTAGAAAGTGGAGTGGCTTTTGTTTACAGATTGCTGATCCATTAAAGATGTGATTTGTTTATTTAAGATATTTATATCCTAACTGATAATTGACATTTAACATTGATAATATTGTCCATTGCTAATTTATTGTATATTCCTTAGCACCAGAGGCAGATATTTAGCCAATGTTTAGCCCCTAGAGTACTAATAAAACCCACCTGTTTGTCACAGGGTATTTCACCCACTGTTTTGTATTAAAGTGAACTGTAACAGTTTTGTAAATAGTGTGTGGTTTGTTTTACTCTTAGAGCTTGGCAAAAAAATGAAACAAAAAAACCTTTTCAATTGTTTTTGAAAACTGTTGTGTTACATACAGTATCTGACAAGCAGACTCTACTGGTCTAGTATTGAAATCTAAGTGTAGAAGCACCATCCAAATGAAATGAAATCAACAGAGTACAATTTTGATCTATAGTATCTACAGTAGGATATCACTCGCAACATTCTCTCACTCAAAGGCGGCATTCTTGACATGCCAATTCCAAGACTGTTGTTGCATATACTAAAAAATGCATCCCAATATTTCATTTCAACAGACTGCATATACAGTACAATGGAAACAATAAGTTAAGGAATTTTTAAATTGAAAAATTATGGGAAATAAAAATAATTGAAAAAGTACTAATTCCTTCTGGAGCCCATTGATTGCTACACAACTGATTGTATGATTTTGGGGGTGTCAGACTTGAGTGCTGGGAGACAAGCTTGCCATCTTTTTAGGTGTAAATGGAATTTGTTATTGATTTACATAATTTATTCCAGTTTTAATTTTGCTACATTTATTACAACAGATAAGCAGAATTTTTAATGGACGCAACTGGGATTAGAATCATCCTTTATTAATTATATCTTTATTATCATTCTTTTTTATTTCCAATAATTTTTCTAGTAAAATTGTCTTTTATTAAGCTGTAGTGTTAGTTTATGTGATGCCTCAGTAATAAGCATTTAATTTAGGAATTTCAACAGCAGTGCTAATGTTTGAAATACATTGTGTATTGGAATAAAAATGCAATGCATTTTATTACCGCATGTACTGTATAACAAAATACATTCCAGTACATGGCATATCACAAGCAATAATGCTGAAAACACTCAAAAGAATGTACAGTAGACTTATATTATATACAAGTAACGTCACACTGCACAATAACGTGCAGTGAATACACTTGACTTGAGCATTCATAGCTTTCATACTCTTTCTCTGTCTCATTCATTTGCTCAGAGGTTGATGTGCTTACAGCTTAATGAGCAGATCTTTTTTCCCACCCTAGCGGCCTGCTGCTTCTCTTCTTTCGTCGGCATCTTTTCGCATTAAAACTGATTAAGTTAGTTTTTGTGTTGCAATTACTTAGTACATTTTTCTTAATTTTTCACTTAAGCTGGCAGTTAAGTCTTCAATCTGCCTCAAGAATGTATTAAATTATGAAAAGGTAGGGGAAGTGACCGCGAAGGTGGTAGGGAATGAGAATGATGCACGTATGCATGCGCTGCACGGCTGCTCTGCTGCACGCTGCCAAGAGTTGATTCTACAATAAAATAAAAATAAAAAGAGTAATAAAAATCATCACCCCGAAAGTGGATTGTAGACATCACATAGTATATCTGTACCAAATTTCAGGTCAATAGGTGAAACGGTTTGCGAAGCACAGGTGATTTAAAATTCTGGACAGACAAACGAACAGCCACGGTAGCGTATTGTATAAGAAGAAATATGGAAAATGTATAATATGGTGTTGTACTCAATGTTTAATTCAGCAGGATTTATTGGCTAACAAGTGACAGTAAAATTTCCTAGGGGATTGAAGAATGTAAGGAATGACCATTTACCATAAATAATGTGTAGCTGCTAATACATAAATATGAAGGAAAGATGCCTTTTTTAGTGTAAAAGCATGACTGAAAAGAACATGATAATAATATTAAACGTTGAATGTTTTTGGATTGTTAGACAGGAAAAGTTGGATAATTTTAAGAATATGTCTTTACCTGAATGGTTGATTCTGAAGCAAGGACTCTAAATGCTACAAAACAGGAAAATCTTAAAGAAAGCTTGGGACCTGCCAAATAGACAGAGCAAGCCATCATAAACTAAAATCATGTTAAAAAAAAAAAAAAAACAAAACTCTGAGCTGACAAAAATTTATACATGGCCATTTATCAGTTGTACCTATTGACCTTCAGCTCTAAAAAAGCTAAGTGCATATTTTCATTGCATTTTATTTTACTCTGTATAAGGTGAGAAAAGGCATATGTCAATCACTATATTTAAATTATCTGAATTTCAGGAAACTAGTGTTACCTGCTGGATTTATATCAGCTGGCAATTTTCATGTCAAAAAGAATTTGGATTTCATGAAAAATAACACGAAAATGACAAGTACATTTATAAAGACTTTTTCCATTATTCAAGTTTAGTTTACTTTTAACTGAAGTTTGGTTCAACCTTTCTCATATAAAAGCTAAAATTATCTTAGCTTATTGTAGAAAATGTACTGAGCGTAATTTAGATAGATACACAGATACTTTATTTTTGCCAACATAGTTTAAAAGTAATCAGATGTACACAAAAATATAGAAGGCACATACAGTTGTGCTCAAGTTTACATACCCTGGCAGAATTTGTAAAATATGTACCATACTTTAAACAAAAGATTGGCAAAAGACATTTCATTTACTTATAATGGAATCCAAGTTAAACTATAACTCATCACAGAACAGCAAAACCATTAAACCAAACATAGTAATAAGAAAAACAATGAGATGATCTCTATTGAAATGTCTGTATACACTTAGTTCTTACTACTGTTTATTGCGCCATAAAGCATCAGTGATGGCATGTAGTCTTTTGTGCCAGTGGTGGATGAGGCACTTGATTTTCTCAGGTGGTGAAGCTGCCCATTTTTCTTAGCGAAAAGCCGCCAGGTCCTGTAAATTCTCGGGTTGCCTTGCATGAACTGCACATTTGAGATCTCCCCAAAGTGGCTCAGTGAAACGGAGGTCAGGTGACTGAGATGGCATCTTCACTTTTTCTGCTTTAGCCACCAATGGGTCAACTTGGCCTTGTGTTTTGGATCATTGACATTTTGGAAGATCCAAGTGTGTCCCATGTGTAGCTTCTGGACTTATGAAAATTGTCCTCCAATATTTTCCAGTAAGATACTGCATTCATCTTGCCATCAATTTTCATTAAGTTACCAGTGCCGATGTAGCTCACACACCACCAGAACATCAGAGATCCACCTCCATGCCTCACAGTAGGGATGGTATACTTTTCGTCATGGGCCTTGTTACATCCTCTCCAAAAATAGCTGTAGCTGCTTGTGAGTAAGGCAGGATTAAGCATGGGTCAAACGCATGCCAAAAAAAAAATCTCTCAGTCCAAAAGTTCATTTTAAAAGGTTTAGTGAAAATGCAAGGCAAACAGTCCACACATGAATAAAGAAAAAAGGTTGTTACACACGTAGAATAAAAGACAAAAAAGGAAAAATATTTCTTCTTGTTAAACTTCAATTGTTTCTATAACTAAGGAAGAATTATTCCACTATGTTTTACTTCACATTCAGTATGTTATAAACTTAAGGCTCTGCACATACGTACAACTGAGCATGTTAAGGCATGGTTTAAAACCATGTGCACTCCATGTCTTACACACGGCAAGGCAGGTCATTTACTAGACTAATTAATGGCCAGAGAGATAAGAAATAGAATATACCAATTCATTTCAACTTGTGGGGATTATAAGAACCTCCCATAGACATCTTTTCCAAAACACATCAGCAAGGTATTTTACTTGTTTCCAATGTCTCCTGGTATACTGGTCATTTTTGGAAAAGAGTTCTGGGAGTATGCTGGGTTTTGTCTTGAGTAATATGTGATTGGGTGTCAGTGCTTCCAGGTGATTCGGGTCATCTGATGCCTTTGTAAGATTTCTTTTGTTTAGGATGGATTCTGTTTCACACATCATTGTTTGGAGACTTTAATCATCTAGTGTTTGTTGGTTAACTACTGAGTTTAGGACTTTTATGCTTCTAATTTGTCTTTCCCACACACCACCTTGGTGTGAGGTTCATTGGTGGATTAAAAATCCATTCGATTTCTTTCTTCATCATGGCATTGCAAATTTTTCTTGGTCGAGATTTTTTGCTGCTCCTCATGGCTCTCTTTCCGCTCCGATAAACTTTATTCCATTATCTGAGCGCATGAATTTAACTTGCCCTCTTCTTTAAATAAATTGGCAAATGGCATTGATACAAGAATAGTGTCCAAACTATATGCAATTTCTAAATGTACTGCTCTTGTTGTCAGGCAAGTGAAAATTACTCCATACCTCTTCAACCTCTTTTTACTTGGAAAGGGCCAAAATAATCGACTCCAACGTTGGTAAAAGGTAGTTGGTCAGGGAGTAGACGAACATCTGGTAAATCTGTCATCTTTTGCTCGCCTGTTTGGGCATTGTATCTTATGCATGTAATACACTTTGAAAATATATTTCTGATAGCTGAATTGGCTTTTGGGATCCAATATTTCTGCAGCAACTGTGCTAGCATGTAGTTATGTCCACAATGTCCATGTTCTTTGTAAACGTGTCGCAAAATGAGCGTAGCAACATGTGAATTCTTGTGAAGGATTGCAGGGTTTTTTTGCATCTTCTGGCATAGAAGCTTTGCTGAGTCTTCCTCCAACCTTTAGGATCGTATCTTGCAAGACTGGGTCAAAGTTGTAGATTTTGCTACTTTTCTTTATGTGTTGATTTTTGTACAAGACTAATCATTTCTGGGTAAGGTTGTAATTGACTTAGACAAATAAGTTAGTTTTCTGCTTTGGACAAGTCTTTCAGAGAAAGTGTCTTTAACTTCATTGTTGATTTAAATTGCTTCATATGTTCTGAGATTAGTGTTCTCTCTTTCTGGGCAGTGTTTAGATTGGTTGGCCATATACTGGAATGCTTTTCTTTCTTCTTTCAGATCAAATACAACTTCTTTGAATCTAAGGAACCACACTACTTGTTTTCTTTAAGCTTAACCATTATGAGTACTAGTTTATAAGTTCTTTTACTGTTTCAGCTTTCTCTTCTGCACATGTTGAGTTTACTACACAACCTTTGATTTCTGTATCATCATTAATGAGAAAATCCACTTCATCCTTAGCATCTTGTCTATTTTAACTGCTACCACAGCTACTGTTAGTTCTAACCTTGGTATAGTGACAGGTTTCAGTAGTGCCACTCTTGATTTCCCAATTAGAAATTAACAATGTCTCTTATGTTCTTTATTAGTTAGGAGAAATTAAGAAACAATACCATATCAGTCTTCAGAAACGTCTCCAAAATGATGCATCTGTACGGACATTATATGACCAAATCTAGTCAGTTTAATGCACCCGTTTACATTGTAATCCAGAAGTAGCTTCAAATCGTCCATCCATTTTTTTACATTGCTGGACATACTTAACTTCCACTTCTTCGTCCCACCCATATTTCTCTTTACATAGTTCCCTTAAAATAAGTTAGCAGGAAATATGAGTGGTGCTAAAAATCCAAGTGGATCATATATTGAACTGACCACTGACAGAATACTACTTCTTGTAGCAGGCTTATGTTGCAGCTTTACCTGAAACTTGAAACTGTCAGTCTGTGCGCACCAATGGACACCTAAGGCTCTCACAACTGGTAACAAATCATGGCTTAAGTCTAAGTCCTTTTGACAGTTCTTTTTCTTTCCCAATGGCTTGGTATCCAGCAATGTCAGTGCAGCTCTGCATGAATTTCAATTGACTATTTATTCACAGATACGGATTACAATCAAAGAGGTTACAGGTGTGGACACTATCTCTTAATTACTCTTAGTATGAACCTGTGAAATTATGTGAAAATAAATTGCCTTGCCTGAGCACAATCCCTATTTTAAACTAAAGCTTTTTGCATGATTACTTATATTTTCCAAAATATGACACTAAATAGGTTAATAAAATACACAGAAGAGGCAAAAAAACAATACAAAGGTATAAATTTTCCACTTCTTCTGTTTGATGCAAATATACAATTTTTTGAGTTTTATGAGGGTGAAACTCAATGCAAAATGAAACTTCTCTAAATTCCTTAGCAGTTTCAAAACTCTGTCCTGCAAGCTAAAAGGCACCTTTCTAACTAAACATGTGCATTGCAAATTTAAGAGACACTTAGCAGACACTATATCTAAGAATGACACCTTAATAACATACCAGTTATTAGAAAAACTTTTACAAAATGACAATATGATTTGGTATTGAGCAAGGGACTGTGAGAGATAAGGATCTTCTCTGGTATACCATATCTTCTTAAGATGGTCATCATACTGTATAAGCACACAGAAGAATGTGTGAGAATTGAGAAAGAGAGGTCTCAGGGGACAGTCAGGACAGGAATAAGACAAGGGTGTATTGTATTCTCTCACCATGTTTGTTCAACTTGGCATTGGACCATGCACTGTGGGAGGTTCAAGAAACAGATAACAGTGGTGGAATAAATATTGGTGGAGCACCATTGAGATACCGTATATACTCACGTTTAAGTTCTCCCACAGATAACTTGGGGCTTGATTTTACCGTATAATTTCCGGTATTTTATAATGTCGGTTGTATAAGTCGAAAGTAGAAACCCACACTATTGGTCCAAGAGATTATAATATGCTAACGCCCACCTGAGAGAATAACCATGGAGCACACTGCCTTATTTTTCTATGTATTGTGCTAACGTGACCACACGGTAATACCCAAAATATTCTGAAGTGACGTTTGCACTGTTTTGTATCTCACACCCTCATACACCTTTATCATAAGAGCACCCCTTATTTATGATGGAGCATTTGATCAGAAGAAAATATGAAGCTGGTTTTAAATTAAAAGTCATTGAAGTGGCAAAAGAAATTGGTACCTGCACTGCTGCAACAAAATTCATTGTGTCAGAGAAACTGATAAGAGATTGGAGGAAGCACGAAAATGCAAAAAAAGTAAAATAACTGTCTTATTTTTGAATGGGCATATAAGTCGGGGTCTGATTTTATGATCGATTTTCTGGGTTTCAAGACCTGACTTGTATATGAGTATATACAGTATCTTGAATGTGCAGACAATACACTGCTTCTGGCAGTGAGTATAACAGCATTAGTAGAACTGTTGAGAGTATTTGGATTGTAATTAGAGAAGTTTGGATTAAATATAAGCATAGCCAAAACAAAAATGGATGATGTTTGGTGAACAAGAAGAAACAAACAGATTGGAATATATAGGCCAAGAGCTGGAAAGAGTTGAGACATTGACATTTTTGGGAAGTGAGATTAAAGGTGGTGAGATGGACATGACAAAGAGATTAGGTTTGGTAGGAACAGTATATGTTACGTTAGAAAGAGGAATTTGGAGGCACAGCGACATCAAACTGTGGACAAAATTAAGAGTCTATAATGCACTAGTAGTGCTGGTAGCCTTATATGGGGCCAAGCAATTAAGAGAAGACTGGACGTGTACGACCAAAGATGCTTGAGACAGATTATGGGAATAAGATGGCCAAGAACAATTAGTTTCAAGGATTTGACAGAAAAAAATGGTAAAATGGAGCACAGTAAAATAGGCGTATTGAGAATTATGAGATGGGCAGAACAGTCAAGAAAGAGCTGGAAAGCTACATTGATAGAGGAAGGAAGAGACAGAGGAACACAAGGAAGAAACTTAGAGGAAGTGGCACAGGATAGTGAGTTGAAGAGGAATTTTATAACAGGTTGGGACTTAGCATCTAAGGTAACTGTAGCATGGCTAACTAATATATACACAATATGATGTGTAAAAAACTAGGAAAATGAATGGCAATATCAGCTACTGATGTGTAGCTTTGAAATTCGCATGCAACGTTTTGATGCTCAGAAGCTTGCAGTGTGGCGAAGCAGTGCAAATTACAACTCTGAGATATTTGCAACTTTTAAAATGAAAATTTTTTACGACTGTAAACATAGTACATAAAACAGATACTTGATATACATGTAACTAAAGAAGTGAAATTTGACTGTCATTTTTTGTACCATTATTTCATAATTTTGAAAAAAAATTGTATGAAAATGCCAGCCTTACCAAATTGCTGCCTGAGACAATTACCTGAATGCCTCACCCTAGGCAACAGCCCTGGGTGTAAAGCACTGTTCATGATAGCATCCAACAATCTACAAAATATATCAAAGTGAACTTACTGCCTACATCTCTTCTGCTGCAAAAAAACACATTTTTATTGAATATTTTGCCAATCAAAATAAAGAGTGGTAATTGTGAGCTGAATATTTGACTGATGAACAGAAATAAAGAAAGGATGCATTGACTCTACTGAAGAAAGAGAAAGTCCATCTGTTATACATTTATGCCACCCTTTTCACACATGGAAGGATACTTTCTTGAAGTCCTTGGGCTACATGAGAGCAGGTGAACCAGTAACATTAAAGCCAGAAAGCTAACTCCTTAATTTTTTAACAGCACAGAAACAAAAGCCAAGCAAAGCCTATTTTAATCCTGCGTCCATCCCTGACAGAGTTTAGGATTATCAGTGCTATAAGAAAAGAAATTGAGGACTTGAACTAAAACCAATCAGCAAGCACACAACTCTGAATTCTCTTAACTTGCCAGCAAGCTCATTGGACATTTTCATGATTGGAGATGATGTTATAAAACCCTTTAACTTTGTAAAGTTTTCACACTGTATGTATTTCATCTGTTTTTGTTATAATCATATTCTGGATATTGCAAAGAAAGGTCCATGTGGTTTCATCTATCTGTAAAGGCCTCTGGGAAGCCATTTAGTAAAAATAAGAACATTGTAACTTTAGTATTATGTGTTAGAGTAAACAATATCCGCCATTGTTAATCTGAATCAATTTAGCTATTAGCTAACAAAACAAGCTTGATGAACTGAATAGTCACTTGTCATCTGTCAAATTTCTTTTCTGAATTATATAGATACATACTGTACAATCTAAAAAACTCATCAAAACACAAGACAGACACAACTTGCTTAACTGGAAATGTGTTCTACACTTAATGCTTTAAATAACTAGTTATGCAAGACCCAGAAAAATTAAACAACTATGTATAAATGTAAAGTGAGTACATACATAAACCCTTGACACATATTTTTTGGGAGTCACTGCGCACTGGGAACATATCGAAGGACTGGAAAATGGCAAATATCATCCCATTATATAAAAAGGGTATTTTTAATATATATAAATGGTTTGGACAGAAATATAAGTAACAAACTGGTTAATTTTGCAGATGATATCAAGCTAGGTGAATTGGCAGATAATCTGGAATCTGTTGAACCATTACAGAGGGAGTTGGACAGCATACAGGCTTGGGCAGAATTGTGGTAGATGAAATTTAATGTAAGTAAATGTAAAGTACTACATGTAGGAAGTAAAAACGTTAGGTTTGAATAGACAATGGGGAGGTCTGAAAATTAAGAGTGCACCTTATGAGAAGGATTTAGGAGTCATAGTGGACTCTAAGCTATCGACTTCCCGACAGTGTTCAGAAGCCATTCAGAAGGCTAACAAAATATTAGGTTATATAGCATGATGTGTGGAGTGCTAGTCCAAGGAGGTCATTTTCAACCTTTATAATGCACTGGTGAGGCCTCATCTGGAGTACGGTGTGCAGTTTTAGTCTCCAGGCTACAAAAAGGACATAACAGCACTAGAAAAGGTCCAGAGTAGAGTGAGTAGGCTCATTCCAGGGCTACAGGGAATGAATTATGAGGAAAGATTAAAAGAGCTGAGCCTATACAGTTTAAGCAAAAGAAGATTAAGAGGTGACATGATTGAAGTGTTTAAAATTCTGAAGGGAATTAGTACAGTGTTTCAAGACTGTTATTTTAAAATGAGTTCATCAAGAACATGGTGGCACAGTTGGAAAATTGTTAAGGGCAAAATTCATACAAATATTAGGAAGTTTTTCTTTACACAGAGAACCATACATACATGGAATATCCTACTAAGTAGTGTGATAGACAGAATGATTTTAGGGACTTTCACAACTAAACTTGATGTTATTTTGGAAGAATTAAGTGGATAGGAACAGCAAGCTTTGTTGGACTGAATGGCCGGTTCTTGTCTAGATTGTTCTAATATTCTAAAATCATTTTATTAGTATATTCTGGAAAAACTATTACAATAATAAAATAAGGAAAACATAACAGAATTAATGTGTTTTCAACACACTTAACTGTCTTAAGCAGCAGAGATACAAAATATTTAAAGGGGTAATTTTGAGAATCACCAATGGACCAATGGATATTAGAGTGTGGCAGATCCAGGTCTTCAAAGCCAATAAAAAGGAATCAGAGTAAACTCTAAAGTCCCTAATTTTTTATAGACTGCATTTTTTTAAGTATCTTTCCTTAGTAAATAAAGTTCAGGTGCCATGTTATGCACACCACAAGGTGATTTCATTATAACCTGTGCTACATTTAAAAAATGTGAACAGCAGCAGACTTTGATTCCATAAACAACATGACAGCACACAAAATGATGACATTCTTGAGAAAGACAGAAACAAAATGATGCAACAATGATGTCACAAAAATAAAGTAAAATTAAAACAACTGAAACAAAAGTGCTTACAATTTTAACTGTCCTGTTAATTGTGACAGGGCATCTACACCTGACACACATTTTCTTAACATGCAGTTGGAGTGTGGCAGGTAATTACTTCACTAAAGCAGTTCTTTCAAAATCCAGTGAGCATCCGCAAGGCAGCAAAAACTGGCCTTAATTAAAGTTGCCTTGGAGGATTTGATACAAATTTTAATAATGCCCAATCAGTCTCAGCAATTGAATCAAGGCTGAAGACTCATTATTTTTGCATAGAGCACAAATTAGAGTTGTTGGTAAGGCTGTTATATTACCTTTTTTAAATTATGGGTATTGCTGCTGTTGTCTGTTATTAAATCTTTCTTATTCTCTTCCTCTTCCCTTTTCCAGCTTAATCATGTTAGCTCCCTACTCATCTAAGATTAATGCCTTAGATTGGCTATATCATCACCAGGGACAGAAACAGTGTTAAATTCTGACAACTTCATTGACTTTTGCTTTCACCACAGTACACAGTAGAATCTTTAGAGTGGAGCTGGTGGACTAAACAACTTTTGGACACCCATTTTTTCTAATGAACAGAAACAATGTTCCCTGTAGAAACTGTGTAGCTTAACGTTTTCATTCTTCTTCTTTTATTTCTTCATTCTATCTGGTCTAACTTTAATATAGTAATATATTATTTATCATTTAAGATGCTAATTTAAAAAGTTTATCAATACATAAATGGATATTTCTTTGTAAGTACTGAATGGTGTTTTATTTATTTTTTTGTTCATAGGTTTTTCTAACACACTTAGCCAATTAATGGTCACAGATCTCCCTCTCAGACACACTCACATACTTAGTCACACCATTTTATTTTAAATGTACTTGGTGACAGTGCAATGGTACTGTGCTATGCAGAAATAAACTGTGTATGCCTTTTATGTCCAAACAGTGCGCTGCACATATTTAGCATACAGTAAAACAGGCACAATTTTCATTATTCAATGCCTTAATATTACTGTGATATACATTTTTGTAAATTATAGAACCCATCTGTTAACAATGCACACTGAAGGTAAACAAAGCAAATGCATATTAGTGGACATGCTTGCTCATTCTGTGATGTAATTTTGTACATTTTAATCATGCTCTGTAAAGAAAAAAAAGTGTAAAGAATATATATATATATATATATATATATATATATATATATATATACAGCACACTTGTGTAATTTCTCTGTAAAGTGATTATGTAAATACAAGCTCATTCAGTGTGAGAGACTCCGGGTTCACATCAAATCAAACGAAATCAATAATCTTCTTTCCATTCAGCATTTACATAAAACAAAAACTTCAGGCAATTAGTAATATTTTTCATCAAGGCTCAGGTGTAGAAGGAACTTCTTTACACTTTATTGAAATTTCTGTATCATTTAACAGGTCAACAATATCCAACTAAAGTTAATAAGTCTCCTACCAATTAGTTTAATAATTGACACTGATCTTTATCCTTTAATATTTCCACTGTTTTGTTATCTCATTGCATGAAGTGTATAATTAAGGGAAAAAACTATAATTATGTCACATCCATCCAAATATACTCAGTCCCTGATCTTACATGGTATGTGTAGGCTATCTCCTACAACATTGAGGTATGTTTCAAAGTTCTGATAATACTTTGGTGTTCTTTGGGGAATACACTGAACACAGAGCTCTAGCTTACAAATACTGCCTGAAGACAAATACATAAGTGACTTTGGCTTTTACACAGAGTATTTGCTGGGAGTTCAAGCAGAACTAAAATAAGCCTTCAGGAAATACTGCATTCAGTACTTTACTGTTGTACAATTTGTACTTTTTTATAAACTGAATGTAATATTTTAATAAACTGAATTGCTTTAAACAGATCTTCTGGATCCTCTGGAGGTGGTCATAATTTATTGCTTTTTCTTGGCCACATGATAGGTTGAATTATTCTGTTTTTCCATAGATTTGCTGAAGATGAGATAATTTTAGAAAATTATAGTAAAAACTAAAAACTTACACTAAGCATCCCTGATTCTTGCAAGATATCATTGATTATTAATGTATATTAAATAGGTGTGATTTTTAATAATAATGCTCCAGCATATCACACATGGCCTTCATCTCTGAAAATGGAACACCAGTAACATCATTTTAATCTCTTACTATTATTTTAAAACATCCTAATAACTATTTTTATTAAATATCTGTAACAACTATATAACTAAATATTTCATGTCATAACAAAATAAACAAAAAAATGATAATAGATGACACAATCCATAGACAATGTCAACTTAGCTTAAGAATATTAAGAATAGGGTATTGTTGTGCAAGGCAAAATTTATATTATGTTTGACATCAACCTCTTGACAGTACAGTTCGAATAAACATATTGCATATCTATCCATCCATCCATTATCCAACCTGCTATGTCCTAACTACAGGGTCACGGGGGTCTACTGGAGCCAATCCCAGCCAACACAGGGCACAAGGCAGGAAACAAACCCCGGGCAGGGCGCCAGCCCACCGCAGGGCACGTGCACACACATACACACACACCAAGCACACACTAGGAACAATTTAGAATCGCCAATGCACCTCATATTGCATATCTATCAGTTCATTTATTAAACCCTGTTAATCCAAGTTTAGGGTAGTGGGGAGCTAGATCACGTGCCAGTATCAGGCCCTCTGAGGGGAATTTTACATGTTTGAACAAAAATGTTTTCAGGGCCCCTTTCTTCTTCCTTAGACATTGTGTTTTTGTCCACTACAGTTCTAAGCATAAGGTCAAAATGGAGCAGTTTATTGATTTTTTACATTTGAGGACTTATGCCACTTTACTCTCTCTCATATGATAAAGAATGAAAACAGAGGTCAGATGGAAAAATTTCTAGGGCTGCCAACTTTCTTTCATGGGAAATGAGGACATTTGGGTCGAAAAATGAAGACTTTTGAGGATGCCTTTCTCTACGATGCCATAATACTCCTTTTATGTGGTCTTACTTTTTTTAAAACAATATAAACCATTGGTAGCAGTTTATCACTATAATTATGATATGATGGCCACAATCACAGTCACTGGCAAAGTAATATCCATTAAATATTCTGAATATGTCAAGCCTCTTAAATTAACAGACTTCATTCCTTCCATTCTTATTTGGATAACTTAACTGTCGTAAACCTAAAAAAATGCTAAATTCACATAAAAATAATTTTACTCTTTTCAATTTAGTTTATTTGCATTCATCTACATTCTTTTATATTTTTCCACTGAAGCTATTTTTCTCAGTAAATCTGGTTTCTTGGATAAATATGAATCGAAATCTTTACATAGCATGCTACTGAAATTGAATCTTGCGAGCATTAGCCCCTTAATTGAATCTGTTCTGCCCTTTCGAAAACAAGGATATTTCTTGTTCAAGTAGTCTGTGAACTTGCACTTTCTGTTCGGTATAATGGGTAATCCTGAATTTATGTAAAAAGAAGAAATTATGAAAATATTATTAAATTACTTGAAGTGACTTATTACTTGATCAACTGATAACTAAAAAGATATTGTATTTATATGACAGAATAAATGTGTGAATTTTTTTAATTAACAGAAACTTTAATAGTTGACTCATTCATTTACAATTATAAATCCATTTTGGAACAACAGATGGTAATAGCAATATTTTCCATTAAAATATTACACAGCAGTACTTACTCGCACTTAAATACAATGGGCTGTACCTGGATGTATGAAATTTCTTGTTTAACCAAGCTGCTGAAAGAATTGAAAGTAAGATCTCACATAGAAAATGTGAAATTGTAATTTCGATTTTTGAATAAATTCACTTCGTTGCAGTGAATTAGAATTACAAAAAATTAAGGAAAGGGACAACATTTATAATGAACTGTCTACTCGGCAAGAAGATAAAGCTGAATTCAAAAGATGAAGTGAAAAAGCCAAGTTGGACAGATATCGACTATTCTCGTCAATATCTGCCTTGTTTACTACTGGAATGGAAGTGAAGATACTGGGGGGTCGTGTGCGCGTTACTTTTTTTTTTTTTTTTTTTTTTAAACAAATATATTGATATGGAGATTTTCAAATTTTAGGAGCCAAAAATCTAGAAATTTTCAAAATTTTATAAATTCCTCCTGGACAGTCCATGGCACGTTAAAATTGAGGACATGTCCAGAAAAATGAGGATGGTTGGCAGCCCTACGCATTTCAACATCTTTATATGTTACAAAGCAGATCAGCAGAAAAAAAAAGAATCACCTTTGAACATCCTTTTATTTACACCACAAATTCTACAATGCATATAAATAAAAATAATTACAAATCAAAAAGTAGTAATATATATGGTATTAAGTTTTTACTTAAAAATGAGCCTTTCCTTTTTTGTAAAAAAATTAAATGACAGTATCAAACTTCATTGGTCTGGCAATATTTGACTCAGCCCAATTAGATCCACATGACTTTCTTCAGACATTGTACAGTAATCTGCTTGAGTTTGCTAAAAGATCTCACAGATGCAGCTACTGTTGCTAGAATTGTTAGAAGTATACATAAGCTGATGCAACCGATTTGGAAACAAGTTATCAAGTCTGTATTCTGTTATTTTTTATTTAATCTTAATTATGAAATACAGCTTAAACTTGTTTTTCATAGAGAATTGAGATTACTCTTTGAACTTAATTTTCTACACATTGTTTTTGATATTTTAAAGGCCATTTCTAGTTACTGTAAATTAACCGGGGCTTGATGTTATATTTCCAGTTTTTGATTTTTTTTTTTCTTAGCGTTTTACAATATGTACTTTGGAAACTAAAATTTTTGCAAACATTAAGTGCATCCCCCAATGTTAACAGTTCATGAAAAAATAACTACAATTAATTACCAAATGAGTGATAAAATCTCATTATTATGTAGACTTGGGTTCCTTTTGGATCACTGGTCCCCAATGTGATGTATTAGCTGACAAACCCTGCAGGGCCTGCCTAGTAACAGCAGGCACAAGGCAAGAATCTACTTTAGATGAGGCACAGACCCATATTCACTCATGATAGTTTAAACCTCCATCAGTAGAAAAGAACACACATACGAAGATTATAGAAATTCAAAACACTCATACAACCACATTTCTTTTTATTAAGCAAATCCTTTACTAAGAAGTATAATGAACCAGAATGTTTATGTGCTTTTCAAGCATTAGTGCTTTCTCCAACTAACATTCTTTTATTATTATTTGTCTAGTAGTGCACTTAAAGTTAACCTGCGTCTGTTTCCTTCTTTTCATAATGCAAGCATACGCTGTAAGCAATAAAATAAACAGTACATTCTAGTAAATTACCCAATACACTATTCATAGTTTTTATTGTAACCCACCTTCCACATAACATTGCAAGTATAATACTTGTTTTTCTCACAGATCTTCTTTAAACACCTTCTTGAAGAAAACATACAGTATGTGCAGGTGCTAATGGGTTGTTCCCTAACACATCGTAATGTCTAAAAGAGGGCCGTTCACCATTAGTAAACAAATTTGGAAGATAATCTTACATGACTCATTAATTGATGATGCTTGGTTTCTCCCTTTTTCATTCTTCTAGTTTTAAATTAGGAATGTTCAAAAGCCTTATTTTGGGTGCTGTGGAGTTGCTCCATAATGCAGTACATCTTGATGAATCATTGTACAAAGTTGTTTTGTTAAAGTTAAACATAGAAGATTTCACCATAAATGTTTTGTGCAGTCGGTTAGAGTAGTTTTTAGGATTTTATGTAGTTTAATTATTGAGTTATGTCCTTACCTGAATGTGCTCATAAACATTTTTTATGGGGTTATGTATTGGCTCTGCAAGATTCCATTAATTTTTGCAAGATGGCTACTGTAAGATAGTGGAGGTGAAAAGTGTCCCGAGTGCAGACTGGAGTGCAAAATTCACCCTACTAAACTATTCAGATTATAATAATGGCTAAATCTTTATAAGCATAGTACCGTATGCTATTTCATAAGTTACATTTTAGCGGTGTATTACATCTATTACAATATTTTTCCTACAAATTAAAGACATTTCTTAGAGTCTTCACTTTCCATTCAATTCTTCTAGTAACCATCTTAGTCAAAATAGATGGCACTAATAAGATCAAAGCTCCCTGTGTTTGGCAATTGTATCATACTCCTCTTATGGAATGTCCAAGCACTCCAGGACAAGCCAGAAGAGATCTTATCTCTCCAGCATTCCATGGGTCTGCACCTACGTTTCCTTCATTGAGCCCTGACAGGTGCATTTCTTCAACAGTTATGTCTAAATGCATCTGCAAAAAATCTTAAACTAGCTTGTATAAATGTTCTATTAGCCCACCTAGTTTTAGCAGAAACAGGGAGACAAAAATAGGTAGAAACAGCATGTGGTTGAAAGCCCTAACAGACCCCAAAACATACAACCTAAATATAGTTTTGGTTTTGGACTTGTAAAAGCTTGCTTCAAAACAGCCTATATCACAATAATCACTGTCTTCCATCGTCCCCAGATGGGATCATCTGGTTGCAGGAAAACAAGCTCAGGGCTCCCACTGATTCTGCATTATGGTAAGCTGTATAATTTATATTATGGTATTCTAACTTAATAATAGAAATGCAATGTAAATTCTGTATAAAACTGCCCTACGAATCCGCCCCAATCCCCCCCTCCCTGGAAAAATTGCTTCTAGTAAAGTGGTCCTTGGTGTCAAAAAAGTTGGGGACCACTTCCCCAGAGGATGGTTGGGCATGCCACCCAGGAAGGAAATGGACCCTTACCTGGCCGTGATGCCATAATGGAAGGATGGACTAAACTGGGGGCAATACCCAGTTAGGATGCTTTATGATCCCTGTCCTGGATGGGATGACTTAAGATCACAAAAACTGGCAGGAGAGCACAGCAGGGAGCATTTCATCACCCACTTTAATAGGTAGCAGTATTCCTCAGATAGAGCTCCAGTTTGGACACCCTCAGGGCTGCATGGGAGTTGAAGTCCAGAGGAACAGCCCTGTAGCAATCCCTGGTGGACAACAGAAGCCACTGCTGGAGGAGGATCTCCTTGGCTTTCTCATAACCGAGAAGTGCTTCTAACTGGCTACGTCACATCACCTGAAATACTCCTGGGTCTTCAGTAAAAGAGACCACACTGCCTTGTCCAGACAAGTCAGAGCCGGGAGCGGAAATGGGCAACACTTGACAGGAGGAGTTGTAGTGTGGTGTAGAGAGATGGAAAAAGAAAAAGATTAAAAAACCTGCTGTCCCATCCCCAGCCTTGGCAGAGCTCAACTCGGGCAAAAAGTTCTCCCAGCTCAAGCCAAGGCTGTGTGTGTGAGGTGCCTGGAGTTGTATAGGGTAAATAATACAGTATACAGTGCATCCAGAAAGTATTCACAGCACATCACTTTTTCCACATTTTGTTATGTAATGGATTAAATTCATTTTTTTCCTCAGAATTCTACACACAACACTCCATAATGACAACATGAAAAAAGTTTACTTGAGTTTACTTGAGTACTTGAGTAAGAAAGCACATGTACATAAGTATTCACAGTCTTTGCCATGAAGCACAAAATTGAGCTCAGGTGCATCCTGTTTCCCCTGATCATCCTTGAGATGTTTCTGCAGCTTCATTGGAGTCCACCTGTGGTAAATTCAATTGATTGGACATGATTTGGAAAGGCAAACCCCTGTCTATATAAAGGTCCCACAGTTGACAGTTCATGTCAGAGCACAAACCAAGCATGAAGTAAAAGGAATTGTCTGTAGACCTCCTGTAGACCTCATGGCTAACAGAGGTCAATGGACGTACACATACTACAAAAACCAGTTAAGTGTTTACATGACCACATAACCAGGTTACTCACACAGAAATCAAAAGTATGTGCATATTCAGATGCACTGGTCAGCACATAAATCCATAAAAATCTAATTAATTTCCATGTTCTCCACTTTTCTATCAGTCCTTAAACTGTCAACATGCAGTGCAGTCACATGTACACACAAAACCAGGATAAGGTGAGTATCATGGTTTCTTTAAAAACCAGGCTATACATGCGCTAGTCCACCTATGGAATTCTCCCTTGCCAAAGCACTCCAATGTCATGACACTGCTATTCATTTTAATGTAGCAGGTTGGTAGGGTGTGGAGTGGGTGCCAAACATGGGTTTTTATTTTATTGAACTCCCACCAGAATGGCCTCTGTTCCCCCTTTAAATATTTTACTACAGATGTGATCACCAAAAAAAAATGCTGTAAACATAGCTGCAAACATAAGCAATAATTTGGTCAAAAATTTAGACAGCACTCCACCTAGATTACCTAAAACATTTTCAAGCTCCTGCAAAAAACAATACAATTCAATCCAATATAAGCAATTGAGAAAGACCAAGTATATGAAGCAAATTTAAATTGCATAATACAAATGGTTTTGTGCTTCATGAGAAATGAGTAAGCACTGATTTGTAAAGTGTTACTGTAAGAATATCAGAATTCCTTATTATATACAGTATATTACCAGCAATGATGCTGAAATGTCTACTTGACACTTAGGCTACATTGCACTGTTTTGTATTATGGAGTCTGTGACTGGCTCTGAATGTTAGCACTAATTTACTTATTTTTAAAATAGTTAATAAATTTGTAGGATGTATTGCATGTCAATGTATGCAAAAACAAAAATTTAAATTTCAGAAATTGATTTAGTCTGGTCCATTCCAAATATAGAGGAAAGGCTTTGTTCCCTTACCTGCTAGTTAGTGACCAGTGTGAATTTAAAATGTTACCTTGTGAAAAAAATTGTGAGGATGACCTGGGTATTTGGAGAAGATTGCCATGGTGTTGCCAGAGTTTCATGCCTAGCACTAATGTCCTTTCATTTTTTGTATTCTTTCTTTTTGTATTTTATTATTTCTTAATGAAGCTTATCTTGTTTGTCCTGTCTTTGCATTCCTATTTTTTGCATACTTTCTTATCTTTTGGGCTATTTGGTTTTTGGAATCATTGACTCTCATTTCTGAGTTTTGTTATTTGGATTTTGGACTGGTTTAGTTTCCTCTTGTAGGAAAACCTTTTTAAACTCCCCATTCATTTTGCTTGTTTTTGTCATATGGGCCAGAGTTTTATAACCAGTTCTCCTCTTCTTTTAGAGATATTTAATCTTGGTATCTTTTGAACTATGCAGGCTGCAAAGTATACTTCCTGAATTTAGGACTTACTTTGGGCTGCCTAGGTCTCACTGGAATTCTGAGGCTTAGTTTTTGACTGAGGCCTATAGTTTTAAAAAGAATGAGTTTCATGGAACCCAGCTTTCATAACAAAATGTCTCGACTCTGACTAAAGGTTGAACTTTGAATGGTAAGATTTATTTAAATTGTATTGTAAATATTTTAAAACTTAACCAACTTGCTGAAAAACCATCTCAAAACTAAATTTAACTATAATTGTAGCCAATCTATACATACCATGATTAAGCATTGTTAAGGTTATGTATTACACAAAAGGTGTAATCTGGTAATAGTTTGTAAAATCTCTAAGGCCACTAAATTGAAAGAGAAGGTGTGGAAACCAGTATAATGTGGTGGGTAAACCATAAGGTTGTCAGTTCAGCCTCTGTCTCTAATTCACTACATAACCCTTAGCATATCAGTTGTAAAAAAATGTAAACAATTGTAATGACTATTATCTTATAATTTGCCTTAGAGAACAGTGTCAGGCAAATATACATAAATATTAATAAGGCATGCTTAAAGATGAGTTTTATCACACATTTGCCATTTTAGTTCTTTTAAATAGTTAATGTCATTGGCATACTTAATAGTAAAGTCAATACAATATTTTTGAATAGCATACCAAAACCTGAGGTAGAAAGTGTAAGTCTGTGCATGACACAAAAAATGATCAATGATCCATTAGGACAGGGGTTCTCAACCTTTTTATAATGAGGGTCACAACACTAGTTATCAACAAGCTAAATTAGCCATACAGTAAGAAATCAGCATCTTTACTTGAAAAGGACACTAAATGTTAGGCTTATACATAAAGCAGAATGACATCAATATTTTTCACTAATTCTTTTAGATGAAATCTTTACAAAAGCCACCAGTGAAAAAGAGCGCTGAATAAAGAGAAACTAAAACAATTTTCAAAATTTCTAAGAAAAAAAAAAAAAACAACTCATTCCTACTTGTTTAGTGTATAATTAAAAATACCCTGTACAATTTACTTGAACAATTTTTTAAAATAAAATTATAAAGTTTTCATAAACAACAATCTCTAATTGCTAGAAAAGATTAACTATATTCAGAAGACAGGTGACTGATGGCACAATGAAGTTCTTACTGCAGATTCTTAACCAAGAGATGTGCTTAAAAATGTGACTTAATTTGGTTCACTGCAGAGACAATGCAGTCATATACTGTATATATAACAAGGGTTGCCTTTATTGATGTCAGCAAGGAGTGGCAGCAAACTAAATCTCTATTTGTATACCACTAACACTTATTTTGCACACAGCTCACTTCATCTTTTAATTTTTTAACTCTCAGATTTACAACTCATCTTTTGATTACTGTCACCCCATCTCTTTTGCATGCCCCGCCTCCACATTTTCTGCAGTTTGTATCTCCTGGTTATAGTGTGTAAGGGATTAAGAACTATTAGAGGCATCATACAATGTTATAATAATCTGATTTGACATGAAGCTGAATTTAGTGTTTTTCCTAACGCAGCCAGTAATTTTACCAGTACAATAGGATACTTCAGCTGAATACAAAACAGCAGTTCTTCTTGAGAGAAAGACCTATTTTTAGAAATGATAATGTGAGAAATTTAAGAGTATTATTTTTAACATTCAATCATTTTCTTAATACAGCTGAATCAACGGTATTCCTCCAGAAAACTGTGATGCTTTTGCAGTGTTGTTTAAATGCAAACAACCAACATCAGACTTAATATAATACATTTTTCAAAAACCAACCCTGTGGAACCTCAATATGAGCATTAAAAGTTAATTAAATTTCTTCACTAAAATAAATTTACCTGGATATCAAAAAATTATTACTCAACTAAAATCTTCCACTTGAAAAACTTTCAGAGCTGGAGTCGGGTGGAAGAAGGACGAGGCACGAGAGGAGTGTGGAGGCGGCCCGGAGAAGAAGGCATTGAGTGGACAGGACTGCGTGTTGGGGTTTGTGTTGTGCACGGACTGAGTCTGAGTGACAGTAATCTTGTAAATAGTTGTAAAAAAAATTAACATGTCTGCCTGTCTGTGTCCGGGCCGGGTTCACATCTGGCACAGTCGGCAGGATGCTCCGCCTGTTTCAAGGCGGGGACCCGATTTATTGAATCTTGTTGTGGATGGCCAGGCGCAGCGGGGGACCCCACCCACGTGCCGCAGGAGCTGCATGCACACAGCCCCGCGGAGTAAAGGTACCCCACGGACCGCCAGGGGTCCGCAGGAGAGCCGTATTCCCCATTGACGGATCGACGGTGTGTGGAGCCGGACTGCAGGAGCTGGTGAGAAGGAGCCGCTGCAGCAACAGCAAGGCTGTCGGCAAGCACGTCGCCGCCGCAGAAGAGGAGGCAAGATGGCCGCGGACCAGAAGTCCCTCCCCCTGGATGGTGTGTCTTGCGCGCCCGCCAATGACTGTATAGAGGCGGGACCAAGGAATGTCCATCACGTGCAGGGGGAAGACCCGATTGGGCCAGAGGAGGAGGCCCACAGGAAGTTGCCCGATTCTCCAGCCGGAAGTGCACGGCGGGGAAGGTAGGTTCAGCCGTCCCCGTACAGCATGAGGGAGGGTCTGCTAAACATGGCCGTGAGTCACAAGATCAGCTTCAAGTAAGCAGCCCTCCGACAGTAGGTGCGGCGCAGGAGGCTATGCGCGTGGCGAGGGGGGAGTCCATGAGGACGCTGGTTGGACACGGGCTGCTAAGTGCCCCGGGTCCTAGCGCCCTCCGCCCCGAGTCGGCCGCGGTCTCGCGCCGCTCTGTAGGGACGCAGACGGTCCGAGTCCCTTTCTTTTTCATAAGGGGACTCGGACCGTCAGGGCGTCCCAGAGTGAGAGAAGGAATTGGAGGCCGAGTGCAGTTTCCACCGATAGGTTGGGACGCGATGCTGGGTGCACGCGTCCGGGTGCTGGCCACCCTCTGCGGGGGCAGAGGGAATCCCTGAGGCCGGTGGAGAGGAAAAGAGTGCAGGCGGTTCCGGCGGTTCCAACACCAGGAGGGACATGGAATTCGCGGAGAGGGTGCCGAACAGGCAAATGCCGGGGTGCCGAATGGAGGGGGGAACGCTGCCAGTGCATGGCACAGGAAGGGTGCCCAGGCAGCGGTTCTGCCTGTGTTTCTCTTCGTTACAGGGATGGACCTTGGACAAGCAGTAGGACCTACTTCGTCGGGGACCTGCCCTAAGGAGTCGGACCATCTGTCAAAAGATCTCTCCGCTGGTGTGCGGGTGCCACCACGGCTGGAGGAGGCTGCAAGGGAGCGAGTGGCTCCGAACAAAGGGGCGCGGAGGCCTCGGAGGGGGTGCCGAACGACGCCATGAGGGACCGGATGTGGGTCTGCGCCCACCCTGGATCACGTGGGGGCTGCCGCCCTGGTTGCTTTGGGGAAGCCCCACCCTGCAGGGGCCCGTGGTCACCGCCAGGAGGCGCCCCAATGCCTTGGGGACCTGTTACCTCAGCACTTCCGCCACACCCGGAAGTGCTGGGGGGAAGATTAAAGAGGACACCCGGTGAGCTGCCGGGAGAACAGCCGGCACTTCCACCACGCTGGGGCGTGGCCAACAGGGGAGTGTCGGAAACACCTGGAGCTCATCCGGGACATGTATAAAAGGGGCCTGTCACTTTATTCAGAGCTGGAGTCGGGTGGAAGAAGGACGAGGCACGAGAGGAGTGTGGAGGCGGCCCGGAGAAGAAGGCATTGAGTGGCCAGGACTGTGTGTTGGGGTTTGTGTTGTGCACGGACTGAGTCTGAGTGACAGTAATCTTGTAAATAGTTGTAAAAAAATAAACGTGTGGTGGTGAAAATCAACATGTCCGCCTGTCTGTGTCCGGGCCGGGTTCACAATGCATACACACACATTACTGTCTGAACACACAACAGAATGACTTAAAAAGAAAACTGAAAAAAAGAAAACTTCTGAACTAACAGTGACAGTGAGGTGTTATGCAGGTGTATTGCTGTTGGTATACAGACACACTTCTTCTGAATGATTTGCTGGCTGAAAGTTCTCAGTGTTAGTGTGCCAAAGACGGGATGTGTAGCATTGTTAATAATGGCACTTTGGTTTTAATTATTTCCTTTTCTACTACCTCCAGGGAGTCCAGAATCCCATGTTCAAATGTCCTTGACCCAGTCCCAAATGTTTTTGTTTTTTTTTTGTTTTTTTTTTTTCAGTTTCTGGTGTTCTAATTGATAGTGTACTTGACATAGTTAACTCTTAATTAGACACTAGGGTCTTCCGAGGGATGACTGTAGTAATTAAACCCCTGTTCTAGAAAAATAAACTGGTCTCTTCTGTGTCCAATAAATAAATTGCCTTTCTTAAATAAAATTCTATGTAGCATTGTGGTTTAGGCTTTAGACTATGTGACCACAAGCACGTCATTTCACCTGTCTGTGCTCTAGTTGGAAAAAAAAAACAAAAAGAAATGTCATAAATTGTATTTCTCAAATGGTTTAGTTACCTTGGATAAAAGTGTCAGCCAAATAGTAAATAATAATAAATAATTGTTTGAATAAACTTTTTTCTTGACCAACCTTGTTGAGGTTTTAGACCAAATCATAGTACAGAAACTGCATTGGTTAAAGTTGTAGATGACCTTTGAGTTAATGCTTAAACAGGCAACATATCTGTTCTTGTACTCTTGGACTTGAGCTCAGCATTTCATACCATACACCACAGTACTCTCATAAATGGTCTTAGCTTATGGCAGGGTCTCTCTGGTAGTGTCTTAAAATGGTTTCAATTTTATTTAACAGATGGACAGTTCTTTGACAGTTGTGGTGATTATAGTTCGGTGATCAATGATATTATATATGGGGTACCACAAGGATCTATTCTGGGCCCATTGTCTTTTTCAATCTACATTCTCCTAATAGGTTAGGTTACCTTAAAACAAAGTAAACTACCACACATATGCACATGTACTGCAGCTTTAATTATCTCTAGCACCTGATGACCCTAAAGCGCTCTTCTCTCTGAATTTCAGAATAGATGCATAGTAATTCCCTTAAGATAAACAAGAAAAAAAAAAATCTTAGTTGTTGGCAAAAATGGAAAAAGTGAAGGTGCAAGTAAAGAATTTAGTGTAATTATGGGCTCTGTCCTAAACTTCAAATCACACATTAACCATATTACTAGAACTGCATTTTTTAATTTAAGGAACATTGCAATGTTAGAACTCTGATAAAACCGCAAGATGCTGAGAAATTAATTCACACTTTTGTTTTAGCCGACTAAATTACTGTAATGCATTTCTAAAAGAACCACTTAAGGAAGTTCAGCTTTCTCTGGATTGGTTCGCAGCTGAGTGTGAAGCGGCTGGGATGGGAATCAGCACCTCCAAATCCGAGACCATGGTTTTTAGCTGGAAAAGGGTGGAGTGCCCTCTCAGGGTTGGGAGCAAGATCCTTCCCCAAGTAGAGGAGTTCAAGTTTCTCGGGGTCTTGTTCAAGAGTGAGGGAAGAATGGAGAGGGAGATCAACAGGCAGATTGGTGCGGTATCCGCAGTGATGCAGGCTCTGCATTGGTCTGTTGTGGTGAAAAAGGAGATGAGCCATCAGGCAAAGCTCTCAATTTACCAGTCGATCTACTCACCTATGGTCATGAGCAGTGGGTAGTGACCAAAAGAACGAGATCGTTAATACAAGAGGCTGAAATGAGTTTCCTCCGCAGGGTGTTTGGGCTTTCCCTTAAAGATAGGGTGAGAAGCTCAGTCATCTGGGAGGTGCTGCATTGAGAAGAGTCAGATGAAGTGGCTCGGGCATCTGATCAGGATGCCTCCTGGACGCCTCCCTGGTGAGGTGTTTTGGGCATGTCTAACCGACAGGAGACTCCGGGGAAGACCCAGGACATGAGGAGGGACTATGTCTCTTGGCTGGTCCGGGAATGCCTCAGGATTCCCTCGGAAGAGCTAGAAGAAGTGGCCAGGGAGAGGGAAGTCTGGGTATCTCTGCTAAAGCTGCTGCCCCGGCGACCCGATCTCGGATAAGCGAAAGAGGATGGATGGATGGATGGATGGATACTTAAGTCACCAATCAGTTGCAGTTAGTTCAGAAGGTAGCAGCAAGATTCAAGAAAATGAAAATCTGAGCACATCTCATCAATTTTAACATCATTACATCAGTTACCTAAATTATTTAGGTCCAATTTTAAGATACTATTAATGGTATATAAGGCTATGATTAATCTCTCTCTTTCTTACATTTTTGAGTGCATGTACCCTTACAGTATATTCCTAGTCAACATTTCAGATTCTTGAACACTAGTATAGGTGCTAAGGAAAATGGACTGGCATCCTGACTTGGACAAAGAGTGATTCCGGGATGGCTAGGGATGGCTGGCAATCCTTATCCCAGTCAGGGGGGGGAAAAAAAAGGAACGGATGAACTTCGTTCCACTTCTAATAAATTATATATTGTGACAGATACAGTAGGGGCGCTGTTGTTTCCTTGAACGCTCAGATCAGATGCCAGACACCAGGTAAAAGTCCAATAATTATTTTTATTTGGACAAAATAGTGCACAAAGCACCCTCCACTCCACTATACTCGTACACGATAACAAATCAATAATCAATACACAATAATCCTCCTCTACCAGACGCGTTTTCACCCTGCCACCCAACTCAGCTTAACCCTGGGATCTCCCACATTCCTTTTTAAAGTCTTTGACCCAGAAGTGCTTCTGAGCCCTCTGTCCATGTGATTATCCAGCACTTCCAGGTCAGGTAAAATCTCCTCTTATTCAACCCAGAAGCACGTTGTTTCCTCTGTCCACGTGATTGTGATGTACTTCCGGGCTGTATGGAAAATACTCCTTGTTGCTCCCTGCAGCGTCTTCTAGTGGCCCCCATGGTATCCAGCAGAGCTGTGGATAAAAACTCCATTGTCCAGGATTCCCTGCTGGCCTTCGGGGCACCTCCATGCTGCAGGGAGGGCTCCATCTGGCGGCATGGGGGTATTGGCTAGGGTGAACGACCGGCCATATGCCACAATATGTATTGTGATATAATATTTCTTGGCTCTGCAATCATTATTAATCTTTCCTCCATCTTCTTTTCCAATTTTCTATAGTGGAATTTTGTGCTATCGCGTTTTGATCAACATACTCTGTAGCTTGCCGGCAATTTTGGAATGAATGAAGATGGCTCCAATGTTCAGTGAAACCCACTGCATTGCATCTTCTAGGAAGAAGCTTAAAAACAATAATGAAGCTCTTACACACATTTAGGTTACTTGCAATGCCCAGCTGAGGCTGGGTGATCTTTTGTACTTGAAATACCTGCAGATTTTGTTCTACCTGAAACTCACCAGCCTTTTTAATTTTTTTGTCCTCCCTGGCTAGTTGACCACAACATTTGATTCATCATTATGATCATGAGAGACTTAAAACCTAACCTATAATTAAATATTGTACTTTATAACGTTTATGTCTGTATTATTTAAGTATTGATTTATTCTTTTTATCCTTTCTTTAACCTCTTGCAGAGCTACATGCTCCGAATAAAAATGTCCTATAGAAATAAATTTTGTTTGGGTTGCTGTTTTTCTAGCAGACTACAGGCATGTGGGGTATAACCTCAAACTGAAGCAAGTGTTCAAACAATAATGTGATAAAGCAAATAAAATATGCTGTGGCATACAGGGGAGCTCCCTCAAGATAACTGAAATTGACACGTTAGATATCACAAAAAAGAGTCTGCAACTGAGGTGGAGATCCTGACCAAGTCTTTTCAGTTTGTAGTCTATTCAGAGAATTTTTTTTCATAATACATGAATTTGCAATGAGATGTGGTACTCTTGGTCATATATTTCCAAAGTGAGATTCCATGTCATTTGAGTTTAATCTAGAAACCAATACTCTATCATGTCAGAGAAATATTTCTCTGTTCTCAGTAGTAGCTATGTACTTAACAGTAAATACAAATTTTTTGTTCATTTTTAATCTATCAGGCTGTTGCATATTATTGGTTACCAACTAATTAGTAATTTATTAAAGAAATCAAACTCAATTCAATGCATAAAAGGGTTCTAAAAATGATTGAGATATTTAAAAAAAAATATTGCTTGAGAGTAACAGCAAAAAATGCAGGAAATAGGCTTTAGAGTTATTGGAAAGACAGCTAACTGTAAATTCTAGCTAATGGCCTAAATTTGTATATATGCTGCAAATTCAAGATCTATTAAATATGATCTCACTCACCAACTGAGACATAGAGCACAATGCTAATGTATGCATATGCTCTAATTTGCATGTCTTTGATACTGAATTTTCAATGCCCTGAAGTAAGTTGGCAATTACTTCACACCCACATACAGTAACATCTAGGTTTAATAAGAGTTTTTGTAAGTTTGATAATTATGTGACCCACAAAGCTTCTGTTAAAAGATGCAAGTACAAAGTACTTATAAGGTAAATATACTCCCTATTTGAGCCATATACAGTGTGTGTAATATATATATTTACGTCCTACAACAGTGATGTAACCCGAAACACAATCTAGTCACTTACCTATCTTAACACATTTGCAAAATCATAATCTAGAACATAACACAAAATCTAAGCCTGAGAAAACAGAAAAGGACATAAATATACTATACTGTACACTGTACTGTAGTAACAGAATAAATGAGTGTAAAAAAATCCTTACCTTTATTCCTTCTCATGTCTCAATTTTTTAAGTTTTTATGGGAGTGAGCGTTGTAAACTCGAAATGTTGTATGTCGAAACGTTGTAACCGAGGACCCCCTGTATGTATGCATATTTTATATATATATATATATATA
>JANRMT010028174.1:166488999-166578418 GCA_026402145.1 Polypterus bichir lapradei
TGCTTGCAAAGCATATTCCAGTCAGGTTCTCAAAGATATACTGCAGAGTTCTCCTAAGCCTCCCATATCCTGGTCCTGGCGATAACTCGACAATGGATTTACACGTGTGTATAAGAAGACCCAACATATCTTTTTAACATTGGCATATAACAAGTCCAGGGTTTGAGTATCCTGTATTTTACAGTCCACAAACTGGTAAAAATCAGTGAGTGTGGAAGAGAGTGGAAAAACCCAGATATCGTAATGAAAGTGCTGGAGTGATTGGTGGAAAGCGTTGCTTACTAAGAAGAAGTGAAAAGCGAGAGGAAGAAAATTAGAGCGGCATGAAGGGAAAGGGCAGAAGCAATATACAGGACATATTGGCTAGTGTGTTGTGCTTTGTGCCATTAGAATAGGCTCTGATTCCTAGCAACCTTGAGTTAGATAAGAGTGTCAGAAAAATGTAATGCATAATACGGAATGAACAGAGGATGTTGTACATTTCAAATTAACTTCTACATTTAAAGAAACCTATCATCTTTCTTGTGTGTTTAACCTAATGCTGTTTTTAAGAATTATTTTTATTGACTCTTCTAAAGTAACTTTTAAAACATAACAGACATCAATTGAAAGACACTTATTAATCTAATTCTTAGCTTTTAATTTTTTTCTTTGAAGAAATCAATAAGCCAAATAATGTTTAGCTATTGTCCTTTTCTGAAGGAAGTGCAAAATTCTAATTGCTGTGATGTACCTGCTAGATTGAACTTTATATTTAATTTGAAAGCACAGAATTACAAATGAAGTTTTTTAATTATCACTGTGTGTCCAGTTAAAAAATATCAATGGAATGTGTTATTCTTTCAGAGAAAAATTCTGTTGTTCTACTAATTAGATTACTGTAATGCACTCCTCACAAGACTACCCAAAAAAGACATCAATCGATTGCAACTAGGGCAGAATGCAGCTACCATAATCTTAACTAGGAAATGAAAATCCAAACATCTCTCCAGTTTTCATGACACTACATGGGTTACCCATGTCATTTAGAATGGACTTTAAAATCCATCTTATGGTTTACAAAGCCTTAAATAATCTCGCTTCCTCCTATATTTCGGAATGCCTCTCACCTTACACTCCAAATTGTAGCCTTAGATCTTCATAATGAGTGTCTGCTTATAATTCCAAGAGCTAAACTTAAAAGTGGTGAGGCAGCCTTCTGCTGTTATGCACCTAAAGTCTGCAATCGCTTATTGATAGAAATTCACCAGGCTAATACAGTGGAGCACTTTACAAAAGCTGCTAAAAACCCATTATTTTAACATGGCTTTCTTATAGCTTCATTTTAGTGTAACCCTGTATTTTCTATATAAGCATTTATTTATCATTTTTATCATGGCTTCGCAATCCATCATAACCCCTACTTTCTCTGCTGTTCTTTTTCGGGTTTTCAGTGGCAGTGATCTGCACCACCACCAACACCTGATCAAGGCACCATCCAGTCATTAGATTGATGGGTCAAAGGCCAGATGTCCATATGGCTATCATCTAATTCTTCCACATGAAGCCTGAAAACCATGAGGACTGATTTTGATCATTTGTGTTAGATGGTATGCCCAGTGAGGGCAGGGTGGTCTTGTGGCCTCAGAACCTCTGCAGATTGTTTTTTTTCCTCGCTGGCCCATCTGCCCTCTCGGCCATTTGACCTTACTTTATTCTTTGTTACATAGTATTGCCTAATCTTATTTTTATATTTTTCTTTATTCTTTTGTCATCTTGTAAAGTACTTTGAGCTACATAATTTTTATGAAAATGTGCTATATAAATACATTTTGTTGTTGTGGTAATTACTCTCTTGTTAATACAACTACTGTACACTTCCTCATATATGTCAAGTTTGTGTTATATTTTAAGAAGTGTTGAAGCAAAAGAAATTAAAATTATAAATAGACAGGAAACTATAAATGGAATGGCTGGACATTAATTTTAGAGAGGTGGCTTGCCTAACCATCGGATGAAAATTTCATATCTCTCACCAGGGAAGGTACAGTAGATGCTGGAACCTGAGAAGGGAACCAGGAACTGCAGAGTGTCTGCCATATTTTAAATACATAAGTTTTGGGTCTGCAGTAAACAGTGTCAATATAGAATTAGTCCAATTTAATGGAGGCAGTGTTTTATGATATATACTGCTCAAAAAAAAAATTAAAGGAACATTTTTTAATCAAAGTATAGCATCAAACCAGTAAAAATTCTGGGATATTGATCTGGTCAGTTAAGTAGCAGAGGGGGTTGTTGATCAGTTTGAGCTGCTTTGGTGTTAATGCAATTAACAGGTGCACTAGAGGGGCAACAATGAGATGACCCCTAAAATAGGAATGGTTTAACAGGTGGAGGCCACTGACATTTTTCCCTCCTCATCTTTTCTGTTTATTCACTAGTTTTGTATTTGGCTACGGTCAGTGTCACTACTGGTAGCATTAGGCAATACCTGGACCCTACAGAGGTTGCACAGGTAGTCCATCTTCTCCAGGATGGCACATCAATACATGCCATTACCAGAAGGTTTGCTGCATCTCACAGTGCAGTCTCAATGGCATAGAGGAGATTCCAGGAGACCGGCAGTTACTCTAGGAGAGCTGGACAGGGCCGTAGAATGCCCTTAACCTATCAGCAGGAGCTGTATCTGCTCCTTTATGCAAGAAGGAACAGGAAGAGCTCTGCCAGAGCCCTACAAAATGACCTCCAGCAGGCCACTGGTGTGAAGGCCTCTGACCAAACAATCAGAAACAGACTTCATGAGGGTGGCCTGAGGGCCTGACCTCATCTAGTGGGCCCTGTGCTCACTGCCCGGCACTGTGGAGCTCGTTTGGCATTTGCCAAAGAATACCAGAATTGGCAGGTCCAAAACTGGCACCCAGTGCATTTCACAGATGAGGGTCTGGAGTATCTGTGGAGAATGTTATGCTGCCTGTAACATTGGTCAGCATGACTGGTTTGGTGGTGAGTCAGTGATGGTCCGGGGAGGCATTTCCATGGAGGGAAGCACAGAACTCTATAGGCTAGACAACAGCACCTTGACTGCCATTAGGCATGGGGATGAAATCCTTGGACCCATTGTCAGACTCTATGCTGGTGCAGTGGGTCCTAGGTTCCTCTTGCTGTGCAACAATGCCTGGCCTCATGTGACGAGAGTATGCAGGCAGTTCCTGGAGAATGAAGGAATTGATACCATTTACTGTCCCCTACGCTCGCCTGACCTAAATCCAATAGAATACCTCTGGGACATTATGTTTCAGTTCATCCGATGCTGCCAGGTTGCACCTCAGATTGTCCAGGAACTCAGTGATGCCCTAGTCCAGATCTGGGAGAAGATTCCCCAGGACACCATCCGTTTTCTCATTAAGAGCATGCCCGCTGCTGTCAGGCATGCATACAAGCACGTGGGGGCCATACAAACTACGGAGTACAATTTTGAGTTGCTGCAATAAAATTTTGGCAAAATGGACTAGCCTGCCGCATCATTTTTTCACTTTGATTTTTGGGGTGTCTTTGAATTTAGCCTGCTGTAGGTTGATAATTTTCATTTCCATCAAATGACATGACATCCTCTCTTTCCTAACCCATTACCCAATCCATATCAGTATAGATATCCAGCATGATTTTTTCCCCATTGAGATCTGATGTGTTTTCAAAGTGTTCCTTTAATTTTTTGAGCAATTTTATGAGATTCCAATTGTTTACGTGAACTTGAAGTTGGAATAAATCAGAAACGCATTCTGTGAGAGTGATTTTTTTATGTGAAAGAAGAAAGCATGACCCGTTTGAGAGCTTTTCTCATGTGAGTTTGTTTGTTGCATTTTGATAATGTACAGTATGTGGATTTACATACATTTTTAAATATATGTATTCTCTACCCCACCTTATAGAGAAGACTTTTGTGATATAAAATGTCTCAAGGGTTGGTCCCAGTTATTTTAAGTTAGTACAATTAGTAAATACAACCATTCACAAATTTGTGTGGTACCCTAACAGCTCATTGAAAAAGTGCAGTATGCCTCCTGAAAAGTGATTACACAAAAACAATTGTTACATGAATACCTACAGTACAGGCCAAAAGTTTGGACACACCTCCTCATTCAATGTGTTTTCTTTATTTTCATGACCATTTACAGCACTCCATCACTCTCCTTCTTGGTCAAACAGCCCTTACACAGCCTGGAGGTGTGTTTGGGGTCATTGTCCTGTTGAAAAATAAATGATCGTCCAACTAACCTGACTTCTGCACAACACAACTGCTGGTCCCAACCCCATTGATAAAGCAAGAAATTCCACTAAATAACCCTGATAATGCAGTGAAAACCATTTCAGGTGACTACCTGTTGAAGCTCATTGAGAGAATGCCAAGAGTGTGCAAAGCAGGAATCAGAGCAAAGGGTGGCTATTTTGAAGAAACTAGAATATAAAACATGTTTTCAGTTATTTCACCTTTTTTTGTTAAGTACATAACTCCACATGTGTTCATTCATTGTTTTGATGCCTTCAGTCATGAAAATAAAGAAAACACATTGAATGAGGAGGTGTGTCCAAACTTTTGGCCTGTACTGTATATGCCTTTGATATGTCAGTGAGTAAAGCAAGGCAAGTGTGAAAAGAGATAAAGTATTGCTTTTCTACAAAGCTATTCTAAAATGGCCTGGACACATTTGCTGGTACCCCTAGAAAAGATCATAAATAACTGTATTAGAGTGATTTAGTTAGTATTACAAATCAGTCATTCAACCAATTTAAGTGGAGAAAAGTAGTCAATATGCTGTTTGGTACCGTTGTGTCCCAAACTGAACAATTGACCGAAGAAAGCAAATTGGAGAGTAGTCTGGAGAAAAAAAAAAAAAAAAACAAAAAAAATCAGAAAGAAAATATAGACACGGATATTTAAGGCAAAGGAAGTAAGACCATCTCCAAGCAGCTTGATGTTCCTGAAACAACAATTTCTAATATTATTAAGAAGTTTAAGGTGCACAGGACTGTAGCCAACCTCCCTGGACGCTGCCACAAGAGCAAAAGCAACCCCAGAATGGGAAGAAGAATACTTAGAATGGTAGACAAAAAACCAAGGACAACTTATAAAAGAGATACAAGCTGAACTCCAAGGTCAGGGTCCATCAGTAGCTGATCAAACCATCTACTGCTTGTTGAGTAACAGTAGGCTCAAAGGAAGATGGCATAGGAAGGCTGAAAGAAAAAAAAAAAAAAAAAAAAAAAAAAAAAAAAGCATTGTGGCAAGCCACGCTGCATCTAAGAGAATGTCCTGGGAAGATGAGATAAACTGGAGCTTTTTGACAAGTCACATCAGCTCTTTATCCACAGATGAAAAAATTAAGCTTTCAAAGATAGGAACACCATAGCTGCTGTGAAACATGGGGGACGCTTGGTTATGTTTTGGGGCTGCTTTGCTAGGTCTATCACAGGGTGCCTTGGGTCTGTGCAAAAAACAATGAAATCACAAAAGATAATCACATTCTAGAGTGAAACATACTACCCAATGCCATAAAGGTTACAGGTCATGGATCCTCCAACAGGATTATGGACCCAAAACACACCACTAAAAGCACCCAATAATGGCTAAGAAAAAAAGATTGGAGTATTCTGGAGTGGTTCTCCATAAGTGCCGATTTGAACCCTATTGGACATCTATGGAAAGAACTGAAACATGAAATGTGGAGAAGACACACTTCAAACCTGACACAGCTTGAGTAACAAAATACTAGGTTGAGGGCCCCAACATTTTTGTCCATGCCATTTTCATTATTTTTTTAATTATTCTGTTGAATGAAAACTCTAAAACAAAGTCCGACTTTTGTTAAATACGGAATAAATAATAAAAAAGGTGCCAAAAAACTTGTGTCAGTTTCAGATTTCAACTGTGAATTACACTTTTGTTGTACAGGGGTACCAACAAATTTGTCCATATTTATGACAATATGAGAGAATACGAGAGTATATTCAGCACATCCCCTTAGGGTCAGCTCTTCATCAGGCAAGAGCCATTTTATATAAAAAAAAAAAAAAAATCTCACTGCAAAATGTCTCTTCATAAAAGGGCAGTTGACCACGTGTGACCTTTTAATGGAGATCAGGAAACGCCACAGAAGGACAAGTTAGTACATTGCATTGTGACCAAATTTATAAACCAAATGACAGGAATATATTAAAAAATGCAACAATAATTGATTTTTGGGATGTGTAAAAGCTAAATCATCCATTCACAGATTCATACCAGGCCCATGTTGAAAAAGCAGTAAAATAGAAGCAAAAAACAAAGACTGCAAATACGAAGCTGCTGTGAAACCCAGCACACACAAGCTTCCTGTTGTTGTGCAAGGCACAGCAAAAGAAATGAACAGTGAAGGAAAAAGGTTTACTAACTACACAACACGATGCCAGTTTTGAATAACAGAACTAGATTATCTGTTCATCCAAGATGTGGAGAGTTCAGGAAGGAGAAGATTATAGAATCAAGAGTTCTAGATTTCAGGTACGAGTCCAGGAGATTTCTAGAGGGATGCTAATGGCATCTTAGCTGCAATGGCAGAAAAAGAATTTGAGAAAGCAAGGAAAGAGAAGAAAGGTCCAGGAGAAGGAGAACCTGAGGAATGGGGAAGGAAAGAATCATGGAGAGGGATTTGGCCTCGTACTACCAAATAGCTGAAGCCGGAGGCATTTCCAGAACAGGTGGAAGAAGGTGTTGGGGAAATTAAGGGGGCAAAGATAACATTGCATCTCTAGGGAGATATAGTATAATCTACAGTAGTTTGGACAGGATAGAAAGAGTTGAAGCAAAAGGATAGTACAGATAAAGTGGTAGAGGGAAAAAGGGAAACTCTGCACACACTGACAAAATACCTCAACTGCAAAAAGAAAAAGTAGGAGGTAAATAGGAATAGGATGCATAGACCATGGGGAAAGTAACATTTCAAGTTCTTACTCAATAAAAATGCCTTCCAACGTAGAGATGCCTGACTGACATTAAGGAAAGGAAGAGTCAGGACAGCCCTTAATACATACAGTAGGGAGAAATTATGAAACGGAGTGCAATAATGTTGTCACCGCAGTGGATTCATGTATTTTTCAAAACGATTCCAAGTCTGAAGGATCTAAGTTATAACAGTGCCAACAGTAAGTAAAATGAACATTAACCTATTTGAATGAATGAATGAATGAATGAAATGAAGCTGAGCAATGAAGAAAATATATTGTTTCTCTGAGATACCAGGAAAGGGATGCTGGGGAGGATAGACCCAGCTCGAAACAGACCTGAAAGTAAAGGTGTGATGGCATAACAAAGTCAGAAAGGAAGATGCAACTCTCCGACATGTGGATCAGAGTAAAATAAATGACAGATGGTCTCTTGTGAATCTAAAGGAATGAAGAAACAAGAGAATTAACAGTGTGACGGTACTTAGGCGTGCAATAAAGACGGCATTGAGCTAAGAAAGTTAAATATGAGGGAAAATTATTTTTTGAACTTCCACTATGGTCTGAATCAAGAGGAGGTTGGGACCATGTGAAAGTGGAGTCTCTGACACTCGTCAATATGGGGAATGTTGGCAGATGTATTCTTCTGTACATTGGCATTGATGGTCAACCAAAAGTGTCTGAAAGAGCCTGGGCAAGGAATAAGAGAAGAAAATGAAGACAGATGACAGGCCGAATTCAATAGAAACAAGCAGATTAAGTCCAATTAGTCTTGTAGTCAAACAGGACCTAATAGGTAATAAAAAAAGGCTGAGGATATTGGAAAGAAAGGGCAGAAGCAATATGCAAGAAATACAAAAAGCAGTGAACATCACTGCAACCTTGACTGGACTTAATAAAGCCACTTTAGTTTGAATGAATCAGTTTGGAAAACACTCATCACAGCAACAAGGAAGCACCTTTGTCAGGATTTTGACATCAGCATTCATAAGCAGTATCATGGGTTAATTACAGGAGTCAGTGAGGTCTTTACCTTGTTTGAGAAATAGAGTAATTAGATGAAAAAATGTTTAAGATCAAAGGCAATAATTATTGAATTAGGCATATGGAGAAGTGGGAGAGAGAGTTCCTCCCAAAATGCAGGTAGGATCTCAAGGGGCAGTCAGGTCCTGGCAATTTTCCAGAGATCAGTGCCCAAAGCCTCTTTTAATGCAACAAGTACATATGGTATAATCAGAGCAGGCCTCCTATTCTGGAAGATCTTGGAACAGTATGGATTTGACGACAAAGTAATCAAAGGGAAAAGCGGGTTAGAAGAATAGGTTGGAGTAGAACTGAAAAAAGAAAAAAAAAAAAAAATTAATTTTGTCTGGATTACCAGTAAGGACCCCTCCTTGGCTCTAATGCCCGAAATTGTGACAGATACATTAGATTTCCAAAGTCTAAGAGCCATTAATATACTATTTCTGGAGTAGTGTGCAATGAACCAAATCTCAGCACAACATAACAGCTTTGTATTTAATTCAGCAGTAATATTAGCAATCAGAATTTTGTTGTACTGGTCCACCACACAGGACTGCAAGCTCTTCAAGTGCAAGAACCATTCAGCTGAAGGCAGTATCTAGTTAAACCTGAAATAGAAATTACCTCAAGATGAAAGGCTAAATACACAATAAATGCATGGATCTGGAACGATGACATTAAAAATTTCCAATATGACATCCAGGAAATCAGAGACAATATATTAGGAGTACAGTACGTCTACGATCAGAGAGACACTAGGAAAGACTGGCATCCATAACAGCAGGAGCTAGTAAGTGAGAAATAAAAATGTAATCTACGCAGGACTGGCACATAGAAAGCAATGAAAAACAAAGAATATTCTCTGAAAAAGGTCAATTTATATGAATCAACTTAAGTAAGATTGCTAATGAATTTACAAAAGAAGCAAGTAACAGAGCCAACATCACAAGAGAGAAGAATTATTACTGGGTCAAGGACAGCATTGGCATCTGTGCCAATAACCAGTTCATAAATATGGCTAGTCAGGTCCTGAAAGAAGGAGCCACAGAAGGAGTGGGGGAAATACATATTCATGAATTCCACCTTCCTAAAACCATGTTCAGGCAGGAGAGAACAGATCCAGAAAATAGATGCTTAAGACAAAGAGCACAAGTATATCAACTCTACACTTTCAGTAAAGAGTAGATCATCATGTTGAGACAACTATGTTGCACTGAGAGACAGCCTGGATAGTAACTTCCTTCAATAACTGTGCTAATTGGGTGTCTGTCTCAGAGGCTACTATGGTTAAATGAACCACGGCCTAAAATGAAGAGGACAGTAATGTGAGAAGAATAATAAAATAAAAAAAAAAAAAAAAAAAAAAAAAGTGCCAATAGATTTATGTATTCCCACAGAAGTATGTGTTCACCAGTCAGCCATGAGCTGAAAATGCATGAAATAAGGAAAATTCCACCCTCTCCAAAAACTTCTGCGAAAAGTCATACTGCTGTGTTCTGGATATCCACTGTCAAAAGATTTCAAACAAACTATTGCAAAACTAAACAGTATGACTCCTATTTTGTTGCCTTCCTAATTAAAGTCCGGATTAAAAAAATATATATCATTGTATGTCCTTCAAAGCAGAGGTCTATGAACCTTATGTCCTTCATATGCTTTCAGATGGTCTTGATAATGGATAAATAGAAATATAACAGCAATGGAATGTGTTATCCAGTGTGCCATACAAACTGCGTGGTCTATTTCTGTAGCAGGATAAAAGGGAGAGAATGGAAAAATAGCAGAAAATGAAACTTCAGCAAATCATTTCCTTCCCAGCCCAACACCATGCCAAACAGTCTCACATAGTTGCAGCGAGGATGATCTTCAATGTAAGTGAGCTTTGTATGTTAACTCAACCACTTCGATAATGACAGCAATTTCCATAGTATGCTACTAGTTGATCACTCCCTATTTTGTGCATTTTTGCTGTTTATTTTACCACTTTTCTATATGGCACAAGTTGCATTATTGTGTACGAATGAACAATATTGCTGAACATTAAACCACAATATCCAAAGCTTAACTGAAGATATGTTTGTAAGCCTATGTACAGACAGACCAACCACCATCAGCAGACCTGGCAAAAGACAGGAAGATAAGATGGTGCCCTGACCAGGCTGTGGCAGTGCCCAAACCAGCCTCTGCTCCCTTCCATCCTGTTGGCTAAGCTCAAGTACACAAACACGCTGGATGAACTTCACTAATGCATCAGCTCACAATGGGACTTGTGAATGCAGTGTGCTACAGTATGTTTCACAGAGACCTGGCTGCATCCAATCACCCCAGACATAGCCTTTCAATCTCACAGCTTTTCTTTGCACCATTCATGGCAATCACCAGAAACACAAAGGGAGGTAGTGTGTGTTTATTAACAGGTCCTGGTGTACTGATTTGGAAGTGGACTCCCAGTCCTGTTCACCTGTCTTGGAATATCTAAGTACCAATGTTTCTACTGACCACAGAAGTTTTCTTCAAGGGTGTTTACATTCCAGCAGAAGCTTTGGTTATGGCTTTGTTAGACAAGTGTTACACAGCCATTTGTAAACAAGTCAGCCAGCATCCAGAATCAATCTCCATCTTCGTGGGAGACTTCAACCATTGTAACCTCAAGAAAGTCCTTATCAAGTTCTACCAACACATTACCTGTCCCACCAGGGACAATCAGACACTTGATCACTGCTATATAACAGTTAAAGATGCCTACAAGTATCTTGTATTCACACTCAGTGGTACTTCAACTCCTACCCACAAACAGGTACTAAAGAGTACTCAGCCAGTGGTGTGGTAAGCACAGTGCTGGACACCAGAACATCAATCTAATCTATAAGACTGTTTGGGCTTGACTGATTGGTCAGTCTTTAAAGATTTTTCTGATAATCTAGATGAATATGGCAACTCAGTAATGGAGTATGTCCGGCTCTGTATGGACTTGTGTGTGCCTACCTGAACTGTTTCGGGTGAATAGCGCTGTTTACTTGTACCTGATGACCTCGTATGACACAGAGTGCTACAAAGCCTCCAGATATGAATTACTTTGGGGGATCAAAGCAGCAAACACTCAGTACAGAACTGCTGAAAAATAATTTCAGTGGCTGTGATCTGCATTGACTATGGAAAGGTCTGCAGGCGATCATGGACTACAAAACATCACCAGTTATGCCAATTGGTACCCTCTCCTCACTCCCGAATGAGTGGTTTTGAGCCAAAGGCTTAGACTTCAGAGTATGACAATGTTCCCAGTGCTACTGACTAGCAAAGTTGTCTTGCAGAAGACAGATTAATTTGTGTAAAACATAAATGGGTTAAATCCTGAAACGACACTGGCACAGAATGGATCCTGTCCCACTTCCTGAAAGCACACGACACCCAGCTGACATGGGTTTACACAGACATCTTCAGTTTGTTCCTGTTTATGTATGGCACCAGTGTTTCACAAAAGACACAGTTGTGCATGTGCTAAAGAAATCTGCCATTTCCTGCCTTGATGACCATCACGTTATCCTCCATGGTGATGAAGTGTCTGGAGAAACTGGTCATGATCCACAGCATCTGTGTATACCATAACAGATCTGTGGATGATGCCATCTCTCTGTTCTGGGACATCTGGAAAGTAAAAATAACTACAGTATATAAGGATACTATTCAATGACTGTAGCTTTGCCTTCAACATCATTGTGCCTTCAAGCCAGGTGCTAAAGCTCAGAGAATTTGGCCTGAGCAACTACATCTGTGGCTGGGTGTTTAACTTCCTGACAAGTAGACCCTATCAGTGAAAATTCAAGACAAAGACTAAACACCAATCCAGACTTTAAAACTTTCAAATAACTAAATATTTAAATCAAAAAAAGGACAATCCTAAAAAAACAGTCATAATAGCAAGAGGTTATATACTGTAATTAAAAAACAAAAAAAGAACCCAAACAAAGCAACCTGAATAATCCTAAAATAAAGCAAAAGGTCAAAAAACACAAATACTAGAAAATATACAAAGCATCAGCCGCAAAACAATGTTAACTGTAAATAGGCTTTTTAAAGGTGACAATATGCAATTTTTATGCAAAAGTACCATCCATTTTTATATTCCTTGTTCCCCCATCATGCAACTGTTTCACAACAAGTGTTGTACAGCCAAAGTCATTGATTGGAGGGAACAGGGAGAAATGATAGTGTAGGAAGGGCTGATGTTTGTTTCTTTGAAATACAGTTTAAAAACAAATTGTGGTGGCATGTATACAAGGTGTGGCAGAAAAGTAATGAGACTGGCAACACTGCAAGCGATCTGGCAACGCTGCGCTGTTATCCTTGATAGAGCACGTGTATCAGTACCCTCCCATAGCTCAGTGCGAGTTTCAACTCCTTCCGTTAACTACGTGATTTTTGTGGCTGCTATTAGCGAAGTTGTGTTTTTGGTTGTGCGTCACGCAAAATGGAACAGCGGAATTTGGAGTAACGTTGTGCCATTAAATTTTGTGTTAAGCTTGGAGAATCGGCAAGTGTGACGTTTGAAAAGTTAAAACAGGCCTATGGGGAACATTCTTTATCCCGAGCTCAAGTTTTTCGCTGGCCCAAATCATTTTTGGAAGGCAGAAAACACGTTGAAGATGAACACCGTTCAGGGAGGCCTTCAACTTCAAAAACCAATGAAAACATCGAACGTGTGAACACTCTTGTGAGATCAGATCGTCGTTTAACATTAAGAATGTTGAGTGAATAATTAAATTTGAACAGATTTACCGTTCATCAAATTTTGACTGAACATTTGCACATGCGAAAGGTCTGTGACAAAATGGTGCCGAAAAACCTCACAATTGAGCAGAAGGACAATCGAAAAAACAAGTGTCTTGATCTTCTTGACAGAATCGCTAATGAGCAAGATTTCTTTAGTCGTGTGATCACAGGTGATGAATCATGGATTTTTGAATACGATCCTGAGACCAAGAGGCAAAGTCAGGAGTGGCACACTGCAAACTCTCCTCGACCAAAGAAAGCTCGAATGAGCAAATCGAAGATCAAATCAATGCAGATTTGTTTTTTTGACAAAAGGGGAATCATCCACAAAGAATTTCTTCCTCCAGGACAAAACTGTCAACCAAGTTTTTTATAAAGACATCCTTGAAAGGCTCAGAAAAAGGGTCATTCGGGTGAGACCAGACATTGCAGACAAATGCATGCTCCATCATGACAACGCCCCATGTCACACTGCCCTCTCCATAACAGCATTTTTGACCTCAAAAGGCATTCCTGTGGTTCCCCAGCCCCCTTATTCACCTGACCTCAGTCCATGTGACTTTTTCCTTTTTCCTAAACTGAAAAATGTCCTCAAAGGACTTCATTTCAGGACTTCCAAAACATCCAAAAGAGTGTAACAGACATGCTGAAGACCATACCGGTTGAAGACTTCCAGCGCTGCTACCAACAGTGGGAACAACGTCTCCATCGGTGTGTAGCTGCCCAAGGGAACTACTTTGAAGGGGATAACATTTATGTTTGAAAAAAATAAAAACTTTGGTAAATAAAAAAATCAGTCTCATTACTTTTCTGCCACACCTCGTATATTGTGCCATCAAGAAGTATCCTAATTTATTATATTATATAATATTTATATTATATTCCTAATTTTTTCCTAATTGCAACATTTCAACTCTTCAACCAGCAGTAATTCATTTTTTCTTATGTCCTTGAATGATCAACAGTTGCCAACATTGTTTGGCACTGTGTGGAAAAATACCTACCCCATAAACTTAGTAACTGGTTCTACCACCTTTAGCAATGACTGCAACCAAACACTAAACTACCAGTCTTTCATATGAAAGATACTTAGATTCTCTTCCTCAGAGAATTTCTTCATTTCAGAATATTTGCAGGTCTTTAATCATGAACAGCTCATTAAAAGGTGATGTGATGCCATCTCTGCTGAGTTTAGGTTTGGACTTTGACTGGAACAGTCCAAATTCTTTGCAGCCGTTCTGATTTAGGATGGCTTTTCGTGTGATCACCATCTTGCTGTATGAACCAGCTATACTTCAGCACCAGCACACAGAGAGATGGCTTCAAATTGTCCCAAATTTGCTGATACTTAGCAGAATTCATGGTTCCTTCAATTAGGGCAAGCAACCAAGCATCCACGCAACATTACATTAGATACCTCATGTTTGACTATTAGTATGATGATCTTACTCTGCAATGTTGTATTTCCTTTACACCAGACAAAATGCGACCCCTGTTATCCAAAAAGTTACACTTCTGTCTCGAATGTCTTTAGAACATTCTTTATTCTTTCAAAAACATTTGGGTTAATCCTGGTGCTTTCTGAGAAAGAGGTGTGTATGTACTTTATAGTTAGCTATTTGCTTCTTTCGGATGAATCAAATTTTTTCTCAGTGTATGTCTGATTGTGGAGTTGTGAACACTGACCTTTGTGGGATTAGTGAGTTAATCCTGCAATTTTGGCCTCCCGGATCATTCTATTCTGGCTTATTCTGTTAGAGACACAGTTTTGGCTAAATCCAGGTTTTCTGGATACCAATTTCTGTGAATCCCAGTTTAATTTAACAGGATTTTGCTGTAATCCTGCTTTCTGGAACAGACTCCTGAACTCTTCAGGAATTTCCTTTGAATTAGCCATTGTGCGCTTGTTGAAGGTTTGTGCTGGCAAACTGACTATTATGATAAAGGTTAAAATAAGTGAGGTTTACGTTGAACTGTAATCAAGACTGGCTGTGCTCAGTCAGCTGACTAATTATCCCTTTAACTGGGTTAATTTAATTAGCAGACATTTTTACTCAGTGCCAGTTGCTGTTGTAAACTTTGTTGATAGGATAAACAAAATTAAAACAAAACAGTTCTGCTAAGTCTGGTGCACTATATATAATATTGTATTTTGGCTAAAGACCTGAAAACATTCACTGTGGAAAAAAAAAATGTTGCCATTATATTAGTAATACTGGAATTCTACCACCCATCTAGATTTTCTTCGGATAAGACAGATATCATGATAGTACATACAGTATAGGAGCAGATACATGTAATGGATGACAATGATGTACTCATTATCATTTTAAATTGGTAGTCAAATAATTGTGCAGAAATAAGGCAACATGTACACTAATGAAAAATAATTCAGGATAGTTGGAGACAGTTCTGATTTCTTAAGGGATATTGGTAATATAGTCAGTTTAATTACAAAATACAGAGCACGGCAATAGAAAATTCAAGGCAAGTCAAAAGACATTATGCTTATAGACAAAATGCAAAATAAATCCTCAGCTTCATACACAAAAAGAGCATTTTGTTCTATAATAAGGGATATCTTTATAGTAATCTATTCATTTTTGACATTTATGTAGTGATGCTATTTATTCTTCTGAATGTTTTTGTGCAGAAAACAATCAAGACCTAGATAACATAAAAGGAAGCAAGCAGGTCTCAAATCACAAAGCCTGGAGGATTACAGTCAGACATTCTACCATCTGTACTATTCTGTGACCACCTTATGACAGCATTAAGCAATAACCCCATAGGGCTGTGTCTGGGCCAGAAATGCTTAAAACCAGAAGTGACGTTGTGATACACCAAGGTAGAAATAAGTCATACATTGACATTTTTATACTTAAAGATCAGGACATCGCAAGACATAATTGTGGTTAAGAAACTAAAGAAGTTCATGACGACGATATCCAAGAGCCTTGTACCAATCCCTAATAACTTCTAAAGCATATTCTAAAAGGAGCACTTAGGTGTTTGCCTTGAAACAATAAACCAGCCAGGCAGTGTTTATGTGGAGGTCAATACTTTGGATTTCAAACCCTGAAACTGTGGGATCAAGCCCTCCTACTGACACTGTAGGACCATGAGTAAGTCACTTCACCATGCCTGTGCTCTAAATGGAAAAACAAAAGAAATGTAACCAATTGTATCTCATAAGTTGCCTTTCATGATCATCAGCAAAATAAGTAATACTAAACCACTTAACACTGCAAAATACTTCAAGACAGAATGAACAACGGTGGACTCTAAGAATATTGTGTTGACACCAGGATATAAGTTTTTTTTTTTTTTTTCTCCCCCCTTTTCCCCTTTTTTGTATGTGTTGTCATTTCCAAGCATGAGTTACAGGAAGCCATAACTTAACATTAGCATTAATGGCTGCAAGCAATGAACCTTGGACATTGACATTAGTTTTCTTAGATTGCAAAGGACTCCGACAAAGACCAGGGGCCTAATGCATAATGCCGTGCATAGAATAAACACTAATACAAGGTGTACGGACAAAAGCGGAAATGTGCGTATGCACAAAAAAGTCCAGATGCATAAATCTGTGCTTTCGCCAACTTCCACATTCTTCCGCTCCATAAATCCCGGTCAGCATGAAAAGTAACACATGTGCATGTGCCTAATGCCACTCCCCAACTCCTCCCAGAATTATGCCTCTTTGAATATACAAATCAATATAAATAGCCCTTAAGCTCAGCATTCTGTGAAAAGGCAATGGCAAAAGCACAGGGGGAAAATAGAATTTCAGCGAATACCAAGTGGAGGCAAGAAAAAATGTACTATTTGTTGGTTTAAACAGTGGTATAAACAACAAAAGGAAGTTGATCAAGTGACAGAGGGTCGGAGACACTCAAAAGCTCAAGTTCAAAGTCACACAATGCCTGAAATAAAAAAAAAAACAAAAAAAAAAAAAACCAAGTTGTCAGATATCAAAGTCGCCGTGAAAAGGCGAGTCGTAGCCCACCGTCCGAGTGTCATATGAAAGCTTATTAGGGTACAGTGAAAGAAAAAAAAAAATAGGCACACAGTGGGGGAAAAAAAGCTTGAAATGCCAACTTTAATCTCAAAATTTCCACTTTAAGTAGTTTGTCATTAAAGTAGATCATAAACTTCATCTTAATCATTTAATTTACTAGTTTCTCAAATACCATCGTAACTAAAGTAGCACGTTAAATGCTTTGTTTTGTATATGTTCTGTGCACTCTGTGTGTGTGAATCACTACATGCTTCTTAAACAGGCTTTCTCTTCCTCTGACAGGACACAGAACCCATTACATTCATGATATTACAGCTCTCTGAATAATTTAAAATACTGAGATGTAAACTTGATATTTTCATGATGCTAGGAATTAAAGCATGTATTTAACATGGGAACACGGTGGCGCAATGATAATGAGCTGGCACCTCGTCCAGAGATTGTTCCTGCCTCCCACAAAATGCTTGCTAGTCCATGCGCAACCTTCAAGGAAATTTATTGCAGCATTACTGTCTCTTTCAAACGTACTAACCCCCAATTCCTATCCTTCCTTTTTATTCTCCAAGTAACCAGTCAGTCAGTCAATCGCCACACAATCAGCTCTGTAATAGATGTTAAGCCATCTATAAGCTTAGAACACAGATTCTTCAAAACTTTTAAAGAACATTAAAATATCTTCATGGTACATGTTTAATTATTTCATTAATCTATCCTTCCAGTGTTGCGCCAGCCCCAGTGTGAGGCGAGAACAGTCTCTGAATGGGGCACCAGATTGTCGCTAGCACTGCGCCACCATGTCCTAACATGCTTAATTATTAACAATAAAGATTTAAATGTCGTTAACATTGTATCTGTATAATGTAAGCACGTATTTACATATGATATAAAGTGGTGCAGGTTGTGCAATATTATAACTATCGTAAGTTTATAGTGAGGTAATTGTACTAATAAGTACAAACAGTAATACAAGGAGCACTTGGACTGATTGAGTGCATTTATAGTTCTTGGGATGAAACTGTATCTGAACCACAAGGTCCGTACAGGAAAGGCTCTGAAGCATTTGCTGTTTGAGAGCAGTTCAATAGACTATGCGCATGGCTGAGGCAGCATGTGTTTGTTGTATACAGGTAATTCTCTCTTTCCAATCAGCTGCTGCAGAGCTGTGATTCCACACTCAGATACAGGGATATAAATACTCTGAATAGTGCATTGAGAGAAACAACGCTAAAGCAGCTATGGTATTTGGAATAGTTCAGCCATTCCATGGACAATTTTATTGTTACAGGTTAATTTACAATCAGATACCTTAAACTAATAAATATGCGGTTAATTTCAGTGTATTTGATAAAGCTGCATCAAGAATGTGGATCTAAAAAAAGGAAACCATACTGGAACAAAAGCACTGCTTTGACGCTGGGTGCCGCCAGTTTGCAAAACCAAGTGGTGAACTTGCGTATGCCAAGCATTTAGCTGGCGTGAAAATGTGGCTTTACGCCAAGTTTAGGTTTTATACATCGCGACATGAGAGTGAAAATAGGCATACGCAACATTTTTGTGCGTATGCACCGTTTATACATGAGGACCCAGGAGTCTCATTTATAATTTTGCTTATGTAAGAAAGGCAAAAAAAACAGCATACACACAAAAAAAATCCTGGATTTAGAAAACCTCACATACACCATGTGCCACATGCTCATAAAGGCCCTGTAAGTAAATACCTGTCACTTCCCATAAGTAACCATATGCACTGTAAAAATGCCATTTTTGAATATTCACAAACTACCAAATAAGTCTGGCCAAAAAGTGTAAAAACTGACAATAAGAACTGAGGTCTTTACTACAAACCATGGAAGAACACAGAAAACAAAACCTGAATATGAATGTAAGGTATTACCGACTGTGGATAAGTAGATAACTACTGAAATATTTTTTCTGATGGTGTCTGTTAGAGTCACAAATAAAAAAATAGTGGGAGCAAGTGACAGAATCTGATTGGAGAGAGCAATTGGAATGTGCAACCATGCAGTGACTGACCGCCACTAGAACATAGTATGAATTGAAGCAGGCTGTATGCGAAGAACTGTAAGATATTAAGAATATTCGTATTGAATCTGTTAAAAAAAATAAATAATTTTGCCAAATGTCAACACTGAAATACATACAAGTGTCTTTACATTCTGCATACAATATCAAAGTGAGCCATCACAATGCAGAAAATCTATGAGGCTGTACAACAATGTGCTGCCCAATAAGTCCAAACATCACCTACCTTTAAAGGAAAGAACAATCTGGTCGATCACGGATTGTGTCCTGGGAGTGCCTTTCATTATATTTCCTCTGTTGTGGTGTAACCACTATCACCTGAAAGAAATTGTACAGGTTGTATGTAATTTTCTAAATTTAACTGCAATCCTATAATTTAGACCTACTTGCCAAGAAGCCAACCATCACACACAGTAAGACCCTGAAGTCTACTTCCCACACTCCTATTTGAAAAAAATAAAAGAATCATTGAGTTTAGCCGGGCCACCATGCAAGAACGTTATTCAGACATTTTAGCAGCACTGTGCATGACACCACTCAGGGATGCCTGTGAGATTAGTGACTGCTCAGCCAGTTTGAAAAATAACATACCATTGTTAAAACTTGTAATGGAATAGGAATTGCACAATTTCTTCACGATGGTATCAGGAATGTAGGCTCCAATTTAGCAAACGCCACTAAAAAGGACAGCTGTAGGAATTCTGCATTGGCTTATGAGTCAAAAAAAGTCATTGCAATCCCTGAAAACTAGATCTTTGTATACCCTGGCATTGGCAATATCTTCCAAAAGAGCTAATGCTGCCATTGCCAGTTATGTCATACAATACACAGCTCACCCTTTTTATAGGCAAAATAGATGGGCAATAAAATAAGTAAATTAACAATAAGCATATGCATTAGGTGTTATTACCAACACTGAAGACAGTTTTATTACAATAAACTGACATTGTCCCAATAGAATTACTTCAAGAACATTGAAATTTGACTAAATTCAATGAAATGGGCAACAGAATGAGATATCCTATTTACTTTGTCTTGCCACCTGGAGTCACTAAAATGCTAACACTGAAAAAGTCTGCATAAAACTTATGGGTGGTTGAAATTTGACCTAACATTAAGCTAATTTTAATACCAAGTTCTTTTTATAAATCCATACTTTTGCATAAGAAAATGGCATTCGCATGTTCCAGAACATAAATACATTTTATACATGAAGCTCCTGGTGAGAAAAGCTTTACAGAATGTCTAACTTGAAATTATTAGGATTTTGATTCTGACAGAATTGGGAATTAATGCTGCCTGATTGAGAAAGTTAATTAGGTTTCATAAGCTGGCCATACAGAGATGGAAAAAACCTAAATCTCTGGATATCATTAGCAAATATGAGTGACAGTTGCCAAAGCCTTTTTGCTATTAACTATCTTTTCATTTATTTCAGACAAATTAAGGTTAGTAAACTGAAATACAATACTTCTGGATTTTGTGATGGAATTAAATAGGCAAGCCCATGAATGTTTCTCTTTTCCAAAAAATGCTGCTCCATTTCTCAGAGCCTCAACACCTAGCCAAGTCACCAAGTCCCCATTTTATTGGTCTGTAGAAATGAACAGTGTTAGTGTTACATTATGCCTGGCATCTTAAGAATCTGTGTGTTTATAACATCAAAGCTAGCAGATTGTCATACAGAGAAAAAGAAATTAAAATGAGATGAATAATAATGCATAAATAGCATACAAAAATAATGCACACTTACATTAGATAGATATATATTTAAGAGAAAGTCCATAAATATAAAATTTTTTAAGTCTCCAAATGACAGTCCAATGATAAGGTCATAAAAAAAGCAGTTAAACTGAAGCAAAAACTAAATCAATATGGGTTCCAGACCACCAATACCTCAATAGCCATTCTATCTAAAATAAGTGTTCTTAAATAGTTCTTTACGGTTTTCATTTTTCTTTAACCTTCATCTTAGAGGATTGAAGCGAGTCTCATGGCAGCTTGAGATATTTGCTTTCATTCAAACATCTGCTGGTGATAGCACAGAACATCACCACTGAAAAAATGGAAAAGAAAAAGTAGAGATTAAAATTGATTGAGGATTCATCAAAGAGTATTAAAAATTCTCTGCATATTTACCTTATCAAGGGCAGAACTGAAATGTAGCTATGATTTTAATGATCTACTTTATTAGTCTGGCATATCACTGTTGGTAAAGTATTCCAGAATGTTGGTACATGACATCAAAAGGCTGTCTCACCACTTCTAAGCTTGTCTCTTTGTATAGTAAGCAAACCACTATTAGAAGATCTACAGTTATGACTTGGAATGTAGGGGGCAGACAGTAAAGGAAGCAGTCTTATATAAAAGCTTTATATACCATTAGTAGTATTTTTAAAGTCAGTTCTAAAAGGCATGGGTAAACAATGTAATGACACTAAGACTGTTGAGAAGTGCTTAATTTTTCTTTTTTCTGGCTAAGATTTTTGTTGCTGCATTCTAGACTAACTGCAACAGATTTATGATTTTCTTTCTCAACATCTTGCAATGTTATAAAGAGATCTAACTATTGCAATGTTCCTTAAATGAAAAAATGCAATCTTAATATGGATAAAGTGTGGAAATTCTTCTTTATAAATAAAAAGAAGTGTCACCAAAAGAAGTTTTGGGGACTGTCCCCATATATTGTCCACCAGACAAAAGAAAAACAAGAAACTTTGTGTGATTAAAAGCAAAATAGTTTAAAGCAGTTGATTTACAGTGGTCAAAATGCCGCTTTTATACAGTACATGAAAACGAAAACAGGAAATGGTTGGCAGGATGTGACGCCAAGATGGGGAGACAGAAGTGACATCTTAACAGAAAACTGGAAGTAATGTCATGTCTGGCGCCGGAAGTAATGCCTCGGTGGCCATTTTGGAACCTGGAAGTATGTTTTATTTCTCCTTAGTTTTCCTGCTGAGAAGAATGAGAGATTTGGTTAAATACCATGTGACAACCCCTTGTCTCGTGATATTTCACTCACCTTTAGGCTTTTTGACTGCCTCCTAAACGCATGTGTGACAAAAGTTAGGTCAGAGTCCATGATTACACCTAAATTCTTTATTTCTGCCTTGACTTTAAATGCTAAGGGATGAAGTTTATTTCTAATATCCTCATTATTTCAATTTTACCAACAGCTAAGAGTTTTGTTTTTCCCTTATTTAGCTTGAGGAAGGTACTACTCATTCATTCAAAAATAAAAGACAAGCAATGGTTCAGAGAGCCCAGAGCATCAGGGTCTTCAGGTGCTGTAGATAGGTAAAGTTGCATGTCAACTGCATAGCTGCGATAGTTCAACTTGTGTTTTGAGATAATAGGAGCATATAGATTGACAATAACTCCAGGCTCAGGATAGACTAAAACCAATTTAACACACTGCCCAAATAGCCCACCAATTAACTAAGGTTATTTATTAGAATACTGTGGTCTATGGTGTCAAATGCTGCACTCCGGTCTAGAAGAGCAAGAACAGATGTGGCCTTTGTCCGCATTAACCCAAAAGTCATTCACTATTTTAGGCAGTGCAGTTTTCATACTATGATTTGTTCTAAACCTGACTAAAACTGAAATAGCATGTTTATTTAAAAAGTCATTTAATTGAAAAACTTTGAGAATTTTAATTTTAAAAGGTCAGTTTAGAAATAGGTCTAAAATTACAGAGGAACTGCAATTATTTTACTTAAGCAGTGATTTAACTACTGAAGTCCTTAGGCAGTCAGGGAAGAACCCCATATTTATTAACAAGTTTACTTTGTCAAGCATACTATCACTTAGCACATCTGAGACTTCTTTTAAAAATCTTGTTGGGACTTGCTCAAGGACACAAGTCAACGGCTTTAGTTGAGAAATTATTCTACAGAGAGGAGAAAAACCTATTTTAGTGAAGGAATTTAACTCTCTAAGAGGAGCAAGCTGATGTTCAACAGGATGCATTTTGGAGGGCTGTATTCTTTTATTTCTAATATCATGTATTGTTTAGAAAAAGTGGCAAAAGCCTCACAAGTTTCACGAGAAGTTTCCAGGAGGCATCCCATTGAATGAATTGGGTTTAGAAGACTATCAGTCATTGAGAATAAAACTCTTGGATTTCCAGCATTATTATTTATAAGTTTAGAAAAACAGGACTACCTCTCAAGATGAACTGCTTTGTTATATTCAGCTATATGTACCTTTAATATTTCGTAGTGGACTGTTAGTTTAGTTTCCTTCCATTTATACTCAGCTCCCCAGCATTTTTTCCCTTTAGTTCAGACACTATGAGTTTAAGGTATTTTAGTGCTGAAAGATTTCTTGACAATTCTCTGTGACACCCCGTGTACTGGCAAGGTTGGCACTAGACCACAGTGTGGGCATCTTGTACTGCAGGACCAACCAGGATCAGATTTGTGAGAAGTCAGAGGTCAAGAGACAGGCTCAAAAAGGTGGTATTTTCAGCATGGCTACATTCAAGGGGACTCACTAAGTCAACTATGATGTGGGTGAAAGGCTCTTCTACTACAGATAAGGGTATGAGTGGAACCTTATTGATGGTCTTGGTAAAGTTAATCTGTCAGGTCACCAAAACATTGTCAGTTTTCTTAGAAAAAACAGAAAAAAAAAAATCAACAGTTTTGGAAATGTCTGCTGTGGCAGAATGAGAGCAGCAACAGGCCACTGAATTAAATAACAGGTTTAATTAACAACAAGAATAAGCTTCTCATTAAGAAACTGGTTAGAGTGAAATAGGTTGGAGTTTGAAGCCCCAATTTAGATTACCTGTTGGCTTGTTTCACATCTCATTTCTGTTTGGCTGTCATTTAATGAAGAATATAAATCGAAGGACTGAATCGTTCAAAAACAGGGCACTAAAAAAGAGAAAAGAAATTAATTAGCAGTGAAAACTGGTCACGGATTAGGAAAAGGGTTAAAATGGAAACCTGCAGCCACTGCGGCCCTCCAGGCCTGGAGTTTGACACCCCTGGTCTACAACACCCATTGGCAATGCATACAAGGTTTGGGCTATCTCCAGGTTCACCTTGACTAGAGGATAGGTGACCCTGTCACCATGGACACACCCCAATGCAATGCTTTGCTCTGGCTCCACCACTAGGCCAGCCAAAATCTCTCCTCACCAGAGACTGGCTGCTTCTGGTGTCTATCAAGGCTTTGTACCGTTTACCCACCATAGTAATCCTTACTACCTTCTCTCTGTTCTCAAAAGAAGTTCCCTTCTCAGGTAGGGTGCAAGGGATAAAACAAAGTTTTGTCTTTCTACGTCTGTTTGGACATAATCTAATCACACATCCTTTCTGTCCATAGCCATGGCAAACCCAACCTCCCGTTTTCTGACTTCACAGGTGGGCTAACTATTAGTAGAACCACGGCCCATATCAAACCGAGACATGCCTGTGGGCTTGACTTGTTGGTCTGGGCCTCAAATTGACTTTCTCCTCTTTCCTCAGGCTCCTCGGACAATGGGCAGACAAGATCTCTGCAAGTTCGTCTGCTTCCTTGAAGGTGTTTGGACAATGTTTCTCAACCCAGCTCCTCAGTCTGGAATTGAAAACCTGTAAAAGTTGCACCAACACAATAAAGTCAATTATTTGTTCCAATGAATACTTATTTGGCTGTAACCACTTTATGCATAACTCATTTAGTAGTGTCAGAAATTCTCTTGGGGACTAAACAGAACAGAATCTCACTCTGTAAGCTTCAGTGCCAATTTAATATTTTGAAAGGATGGCAGCTTTTAATGAGTCCTACTGTAGGGACTCCTCTACTGGCATGGCCAAAAATGCCACTTTGACTACCCTGTCAGTAACGGAACCAGACGGATTGACCAGTCTGACCTTGGCCAGTTACACACTGTAGCCACCCTCTCATATGTTGACAGATAATGTTCTATATTCTCTGGCTCCTGGAATGGCACCAAGTAAGGAGAATCCCATGTTCTTACAGGCAAGCCTCTACTTCTTTCAGCAGGTTCATCTGGACACGAGACATTCGGTCAGAGTAGGCACCGCCTCAACTGTCATCATGAAAAGTTAAAAAAAAATAAAAATCTAATATTGATAACATAGAATCAATTTATTCATTGGTCTGTGCTATACACTTTTTTCTTTTTTTTTGTCAAAATCACTGAATTTGTGCATTGCCTTTTCAAATACAGAGGAGAAAAGCAAGGTGCAGCAGCAACAAGTCTCACCTTACCTTGAACTGCGCTCACCCTCATACACTGGGTTGATGTCTGCAATTGGTGCATGCCTGTTGCTGTCTTTTAGTAGGTCACCATTATAATGTTTGCAGACACTAATTATACATGTTGACTTTCCACAGTCTGGCCAATATCTTTAATGGATGTGTGTGACATTTATTCTTGCTGATCAGACAAAACTGCAGTAAAAAGGCACAAGGTGAGGTAGACAGTAACGTGCCACACCAAAGGGGTGGATGTGAGCCCAACAGTTGCTTATTGCTGCTTTTTCTACACAAAGGCTCTAGGCACCAATAAGTTAACAATATCAGAAAGTCAAGGGCACTGCTGCAGTCCATTTATTTTTTGCTCAAACTGACCACCAAAATGGAAGATTGACTTTTAAAACTAAAGGGGAATAAGGAGGACTTGTACAAGCAAGTGAGAGATTTGAGAAGGATAGACACATGGACTTTATTTACAAATAAAGTTAAGACCATAAACAGTCTCCAGTTTTATAAAAATGGGATCAGACAAAGAAAAATTAAATTTAAAAGCTAAATTTTGACCTTAAATAGTTTTTCTTGTCCTTTTGCTGAACAATCTGTATTAAAATTGATCAAAGCATCAGAATTAAAAGAATTTAAAACACACTAAATATTTCCATTAGGTCAAAAGTGAAATCCGTTTTTTTGGTCCAGCACTCTATACTTTCACTTGAATGAGTATGAATTGTGGAATTGCAACAGCAAATTCTGAACACATGGAGGGTGCAAAGCAAACGTGTTCTCTCTGCTATAAATGTAACGATCTTTCATAGCCAAATACGTACCATACCTCTGTGTGTAAAGAATACCGAGAATATATGAAACAACCACTAGTCAATGCACATGCTGACAATAAGCTACTCTTTTGGGGTAATATATTGGTAAATCTGACTCTGAATGAGTCAGTGCCTCACCAGCCACGAACCTCCTCACACGTCACTGACCCAGACTTCAGAACTCCACCAACCATGCTAACCACACCACCAAGTCTAAAGACAAGCGCTACGAGCCATGAAGTGCCTCTTATAGTCTGAGCATAAATCTTTATCCAATCCTGCGACGCGTTGCTCCCTTTTACCAATCACGACAGACGCAGGAGATTTCTGCACAGGTGTTTATCTGACCCTTTGCAAGGCTTGTAATAAATAGGACTAGTGGCCGCGCGTGCGCGAGTACGAGCGCGAACTGGAGCGCTTCCTCGTTGGAGCAGATATGCACTACAAAAGTAAGCATTTGGGAATTATCTTCTCACACTAATACATGCATGCATGTATGTTCTTAACTAAAATGCTTCACAATTTCTTTGCCAACAGCAGGAGAAAAAAAGACGCGCTCACCTTTTGTCACAAAGCCTGCCTGACCTGGAGGCGCGCCCGACCCGTCACCGGCGTCTAGCTGCGTCAACCTGCTGAAGACAAAGTTAAAATGACAGGTAAAGCGCACCCTGCATTAAATGGCTTAAACAGGCAAGTGCTTTAACGATTATTTTGAAAAAGCCCACTTTACCATATTCTTAGGACTTTTTCCTTGAAAGTGGTAATGCCGGATAGGCGGACTACTTCACCTGTGCCAGCTACAAGTATGTCATATATATATATATATATATTATACACACACACACAGAGTACACTTACACAATTCTGATAGGGTCCGTCGCACCGTAACTATCTGCTACCTGCGTCTAAGACAATTTTGCACCCATCTGCACGCTGAACTCCCACTCTTTTAGTTTGATGCCCGACCTTTAATGTGGTCCTTTATCAAATGAAATAAAGATAAATAATATCATATGCGCCACTTTGATCATATCCTTTTTTTGCCTCCTCATAGAATTGCAGTTTATTAGTAAAACATGACCTCCCTTGTCTGAACCAACGTTGACTGCCCGGTAAAACTCCTGTTCTTGCCATGTTTTGCACAATGTTATTCATTTCATTAATTTAACTGAAAATACAGTGACTTAAATAGTTGTGTGATTACAATTGTTTAAGGGAAAAACACGCTAAGCTTTTTTTTTATGGGTTCTTCCAGTTCATATCATTTTGAAACTGGAGCATATGAGCTATATAAGCATTACACTGTAAAATGTGCATTTCACCATGGACAATTTGATTTTGTATTGCTTATAATATCATATTTAAATAAAATATTTAATCTGGTTAGGATGCATTGGGGGATTGTACCCAAACTTACTAATGAGGAGTTTGTCTGTTAAAGCACTGAAATTATCCACACATATATTTGCCCTGAAGGCACCATATATGGACAAGAAATGCTATCATTGCTGTTAAGCTCTTTAAGACATACCACAAAGGACAAAAGAGGTTGATAAGCAATATTTGATTACTATATTTTATAATGTACCTTTCCTGGCATGCAGCTAATTAGAGTTTAGTTCTTTTGTTTCTAAAACTGACTTGTACAGAGAAAAGCATCTACTACCCAGAGCTGATTATCTTCCTGTGGCATCTTTCATCATGTGTTTTAGGCAGCAGGTCAAATTAAATGTTAATACCTGCTTAACAAATACTTTCATAACACCAAGCCAGAATTTGATATATCGGGTTTGATAATGGATAGCTGGTTATATTCATTGTAACTAATTATTTAACTACTTTTTCGATCTGATCTGCCTTAAAGCATCTGTATTCAAATACTAGATTAAATGCACACAAGTGATGGACATGCCCCCATATTTGTGATGGGAATTGACAATAATCAAGCAGAACTTTAAACTAATCCTCAACATCTGTCTTTTTAATTTTTTTAAATTAAAATCCATTAATGTATTATTCATGGCAACTTCAAATAACTTACCTTTCAAGGCACTGAGTGGAGAGCCCAGTATGCCATTTACAGTGGGATTTTATAGACAATTTGATTGTACTGGCTGAAGCCTGTTTATAAATTATTAAAAAAGATTGGTTTCAAAATCTTTGTAAAATTGGCATCTAGCTTGCAGTCATTTTTTAAAGTAGATGAATTTCAAACTTTGCAATTTTTCGGAACTATTCCTTTAAAGGTTGTCTCACTAAGTGCAAGACATTTTTTGCAAACCCATTTTAATGGCTTCTTAAACAGCATTTACTCTTGTGTTGACGTCCATCACTGTTATTTCACTAGAAAAATAACTGCAAACTCTGCAGTCGGGTTTTGTATTATAAGGCTAATATTTTATATTAAGGAACAATTACATTTGGAAAAGCTATTTATTGTTCTAAGTAAAACCAAAGATTTTACGTAAAAATGGAAATTTTTAAAAGATGGAAGAGAAACTATTTTTCTGATTGCAGTACAGTATATGGTTCCATGGTGCATCCAGCAGGGGGGTGTAAGCTCCCTTGGAAATAGCAACTGTAAATTATACTTATAAAAACCTAAGTAATAATAATTTTATTTATTCTCATTATATATTGTATTATTTATATTTATTTGTATTAAACATTTCTTCCATCCTTTGGTTAAAAAAAAATCATAACCTTTAACAATATAAAGCTAAAATGAAATATTGCACATAGCTGTTTGATTTTTGTCACTCTCCTGTAAGATAAGTTGAAAAAAGCCCATTACAAAAGAAAAAAAAACAGCTTCTTACTTTCAATGTAATTTTATTCAACTAATTTATAATGGTTAAAATGTGGTAAGCACAGAGCAGGATGGAGAGAAGCACAGCAAAGGAAAGCAATGTTCTAATGAAGTGGTTATCTTTTCTTCAAGCTGTTAGGTTTTGTCTTCTAGACCAAGCCAATCAAATATAAGTATGTTCTCTTCTACTTTGTTTTATGAACCTGCAGGCAGCAGGAACCAGAATACTGAAGTGAAAAGGAATTTAGACCAGAAGATAGGTGACTTTACTGGTAATAAAATAGGCCTCACGGGAACAGATGAGGTCCTAATGGAAATGTCTCCCTACAAGTACCTGTTAGCTTTCTCTAAGGTTGTGAGATACCAGTATAGGTAGGACAACACAAAGATATGGTCAGAGACTGGAAAACGTTTAAAGAATGGCAAAGCAGTAGAGAAGTGATCAACAAAATCCAAAACTTATATAATTCAAGTTCTAGAAACAGAGCAAAAGGTCCATACCTAAAAGTATCAAAACTAGGATTTCATGTGCTGTGCACAACTTTTTTAAATAGTGTGTGCAGTATGACATCATAGCTCCACACATGAGATATCAGATACTATGTCCATGTGACCAGCAATATGTTGTAACTATACAAAAAAATTTCTAAATTGATGCATGCTAATGCACCATCATAACATTAAATACAATTTCAGTTCAGGTCAGGTTGGGGAGCATGCACTGGTAAAGCGCATCGCAGCACTCACAACACAACGAAACAGCTTGGGATCCCAGTTGACAACCCCCCCCAGGCAGACCAGTCCCACCCTCTAGAAATGGCCGTCTGTGTGCTGCAGCAATGTGTTACCTGGGTATCCTCTTGGTCTGGTCCAGCCACTTGGGCCCTCAACAATGAGGATTTTAAGAGTCGGATCACCTTTGAGGGATCGTGCCACATGGGCATAGTGCCTTGACTGACACTATCTTTTTCTTATGTGTGAGTTGATGTGTCTTGTGGGGACGGTTTCTGTTCTCTTTTTCCAATGTAGAACCCTCATCTGAGAGGAGCGTGAATGTGACTGAGAGAATAAAACTGAATTAAAAAAAAAATGCTAACTTTTAGAAGTACCATAAATTTACACTGGCTTCTTCTTTTGGTTGCTCCCATTAGGGGTCACCACAGTGGATCATCTTCTATATCTTTCTGTCCTCTGCCTCTTGTTCTGTTACACCCATCACTTGCATGTCCTCACCACATCCATACACCTTTTCTTAGGCCTTCCTCTTTTTCTCTTGCCTCTCTTACCTGGCAGCTCTATCCTTAGCATCCTTAGTAGTTGTATGCATTGGGTTTATGTCAAAAAGATTTATGACCCTTAAGCCCTGCCCCTTTGGACTTTGGACCGGAAGTCCCGCCCTGTCATTCCCCTGATGATGTCATACTGGAAGTCCCGCCCCTGATGACGCAAGACCGGAAAGTCCGGCCCCTCCACATGACCTAGCCCCGCCCCCAGACACTTGATTGGTTCAGGAAACTGTCAAGGGCCTTTTGATGGATGTCTGCCCTCCTCCTTGAACCCGCCCCCCGGCACCTGATTGGTTCAGGAAACTGTCAAGGACCTTTTGATGGATGTGTGACCCCTGTTTGAACTCACCACACAGCCACCTGCTTAATTAAACAAACTGTCAAGAGCATTCCCACCCTCCATGAACGGGCATGCCCAGGCCTGTTACAGACCTGTTGGTGGCCCACTTCTCTTGAAGACACACACACACACACACAAGCGTTTCAAGGGGCAGAGCTGTCTGACTCTACGGTTTGGGTAAGAACTCCTGTATCTATTATTTAAAATAATCTAAAATAACCTTAGTTTAGCACTTGTAAACTGTTTTTTTTATTTTATCTAAGTCAAGCCCCCAGACATTCTCTGCACTGACAAGCTGTCCCTTCACTCTCTCTACATAGTTGACGCTTGAGAGCTGAGACAGCCTCAGCATGAGATTCTCAGGCTGAAGCTCCAAGCGTACACGCAGGCAAGTGCGCATAGTTCGAAAGACAAGCAGCCCGGCTTTTAGCAGCCGCTGCTCTCTTTCAATCTCTGTCTACACAGAGCCTGTCAGCTTTTTACAGATTCAGGTACTCGGTTGTGTAGACAGAGCGAGCCATACAACCCCTCCCATTCCCCCCCCCCCACGGCCCTGCGAGCAGGCACGCGTCTATAGCTGTAAACAGTATGAGCAGGGAGCTCCGCTGACAGAAACCAAGCCCCCCAACCCCCCAATTCTGCTGTGTTCTGCGAGCGCATTCTTGTCGATCCCTCATCCAGACCTGGAATGGGAGCGCGCATCAAGCTCGCACGTTCGCGCAGCTAATCAGTCCGGGAGAACAAGTTATGTGTGTAACTTTTAAATTTAAAGGATTTAAAAATCACCCGCACAGTTAAATAATAGGCAACAGGGACCTTTTAAAGAACGTTTGAGAAGTTAGACGAAAATCTAGCCTCCGATGTATATTTTGTATATCTTAAAAAAGCCCTATTCCATCCATTACCTCCCATTTTAAATAATCAGCTGCCCCTAAGGAAACACATTTAGAAAACTATTCACTGTGCTTTTGCAAAGTTAGAATTGTACTCAGATAATCCCAGAATGAACGGAACACAAATATTTACCAGAAACGGGATTCAAAATCACGCTGGCATTTGTCCTACACAGAAATGCGATTTATAGCTCCTGGGCACCAGGTTGCGTCCGATGTGAAAATTTGCCATACCTTGCAGCATGGAGCTTGTAAAACAAAAGATGTTTTTCGGAGCAACGAGCATTGCTTGTGTCCAGTTCAAATGATTGGCAAACATTTGCTATCATAAAGCACTTCCAAAATGCCGCTCTTTTCTCAATAAAAAGAGAGGATTCCCTAACCAAACCCATATCTCCGTTCGCCCTGAGAACCACAAGATGAATTTCAGCCATGACGGTGCGTTTTCACGAACTTCTTAATGATTTCTACTTTTAACGACTAGAACTAAATGAAAAATAATTATCGTTCATACAGGAATCCCTGCAGAAAGCGGTTTGTCTCCGAATCAAGGTAAGTCCCTTTCATGATTCTTATAAGCGTTAAACGAGCATGTTTTTAAAAATGGAGGTTTGAATCCTTTTTTTTATTTTTAGAGGATTATATCCCCGTAGAGTCTCCGATTTATTATACGGTTTCAGGTAAGACCCTTTTTAAAAATGCTTTAGGTTGCAAGGCTCATGTCTAGCAGCGCTTAGGCGTGTGTGCGCGCAAGTTTGAGCACGCGCATTGTGCTTGTGTGCGCGATCTAGGGCTCGCGCTTGTTTCTGAAGCTTTCATTCATTTCGTAAATGTATTTATTTTAATACCTTGTAGATTTCCAAAGTCTGGGCGACTTGTAAATGTCTCCAGTGTATTGTTCTTGTGAAAAGAATTAAGAACTAAGGTGTCTGTTTTGATAAAGTTTTTATCTTGGTGTAGGGATTGATGTTTCAGGTAGTTACAAAATAAACCTATTTAGTTCGAGATTCTGTCTAGCTAACGTAAAATAGAATTTTTTATATGGGCAAGCATCTAGCGGAATAGAGTCTGCAGGGTAATAACGCATGAGCTGTGATTGCATGCGTGGCTGGATTGATTTAAAGAGAGAGCACGCATGTTTTTTAATGAACAGAGGCAAACCTTGGAAGCTTAGGACTTTTTGTTTTTGTTTTTAGAAGCTAGTCCTTTACAGAGTGAAGAAGTTTCTCAAAGGGCTTCCTCAGGGTTGACCAATCGCAGTAAGTGTCATTTCAGTTTATCGAAGGCATACAATGTGAGATGAGGCCTTTTACTAAAAAAGTTAATACGTTTTATTTACAGACCTGAGTCCCCCGGGTATTCTAACGCAAGTGCTGGACGGTTCTGAAAATCTAAACCTGTATCGTAACTGGAAAAATCTACAAAGCCCTCCTCTCTCTGAGATCGGTGTTCAGCATTCTCCGGCGCCTTCTGGTAGCTGTGTTCAGTATTCTCCGGCACCCCCTGGGAGCTTTTTTCAGTATTCTCCGGAGCCCTCTGAGAACTGTGTTCAGTATTCTCTGGCGCCCTCTTTTTCTAACAGGTGGTCGCCTTTGTCGGCGCCGCTTCACTCTGAACACGGATATCGGCCTATAAACCGTTATTCCCTCCGTCCTGAACACCAACGGAGACATCGACAAAGACTGGAGCGGCTGACAGCGCGACTTTGCCAATTACTGGTGGACTTTGTAGAATTGGAGGCTCCTGTGTACAACTCTATACCCGAAATGTGTTTAGACTTGATGCATATGAATGCCTTTTACATCCATCTAACCCGTAAATAAAGGAGCCGCTTTATATTATTTTTTATGAAAATATTTTTTGCAAAATATTATATTCTGTGTTCATAATTGCATATTATATTCTGTGTTCATAATTGTAGCCTTTGATTAAATTTAGGTCATGCCTGAAAACAGCTTTAGCCGAAGCAGTGATGGTAGTGGCAGTGAGTGTGAACATCCTGAAGGGCGTAAAGGTAGGAAAAGACCGTCCAGTGAAAACCTGAGACTATTAAGAGATGTCTGATATCTTAGAATATTCCATAAAGCCCCCTAAAATTCCCACCCCTCCACGATCTCCTCAAATTGTTCAATCACCACATCCGGTGACACATCCGATCGACAATTTTGATCTCATTAATAATGCGCTCCAGGTTCTAAATTCTGATGAAATAGCCGTAGTTAACGCTCTACTGGAGCTTTTGAAGAATACCTCTTCTGAGGCCGGAACGTCTTCAGGTCCGGACCAACAACCTAAGACCCTAGATCCGAATGTAAAAACCCCACAACCTTCTACTTCAGGTACCTCTGGGGCAAGTAGTTCCCCGCTTCGACATCAACCTGTCAGCAATGCGTTAATACAACCTTCTACCTCGCAGCAGCACTCGCCTGCTGATGATTTAATAGGGTCTGATACTTCCGAAACAGACTCTCCACAGCCATCTACCTCGCATCAGCACACGCCTGCTGACGATTTAACAGGGTCGGATACGTCCGAAACAGACTCTCCACAGCGATCTACCTCGCATCAGCACACGTCTGCTGATGATTTAACAGGGTCGGATACTTCAAATCCTCAGACAGGCTCCGGAGTGACTAAGCCTAAATATTACGGCATTCAATACATGATGAGTCGGGAAAGAGAGGAATTTCTGTCTTGGTACGATTCGATTAAAAGCGGTACCTTCAACTTTAGACGAGAAATGGCTTTCTACTGTAGAAACGATGTGGTTATTTTGAGAACGGCGTGCATGAAATTTAGAGAGGAAGTGCTCAGGATCGGTAATATCGATCCTTTTCAGTGTATGACCCTAACTTTTCTCTGCCTGTCCATGTACAGACAAAATTGCATGCCCGATAACTCGATTAGAATCATTCCGAGCGATCATTACAAAAGCACTCACAAAGCTTATTCTAATGTTTCTATGCAATGGCTGATGTTTCTTTCCAAGAAGGAAAATATAAACATTCGACACACCCTGAATCACGTTGAAGTAAAGATGGGTTCCTTTTATCTAGATGGTTACGCCGAAGTTCAGGGCGTCCTGACGGCCTTTGAGTTTGCCGGATGCTTTTATCACGGCTGCCCCAAATGCTATGAGGCGCGAGCTAAACATCCTCTCACGGGGGCGATTTGTTTGAGACATTTGACGACAAGCTGAAGGAATTGCGTGAAAAATTTAATCTGACGGTGAGAGTGCTCTGGGAACATCAATGGGAACGCATGAAAAAAGAGGATTCGGAGCTTCAGGATTTCTTAAGACGCTTTGAGTGTCCTGAACCTATCAACCCCCGTGATGCCCTGTATGGAGGTCGCACCAACGCTATCAAATTATATCATAAGGTTCAAGGTGCCAAGCAAATGCATTATTACGATTTTACAAGTCTGTACCCTTACGTCAACAAAACAAAAACCTACCCGATCGACCATCCGACCTTTGTTTTTCAGGACTTTGGGGATCTTAAAGATTACTTCGGGCTTGTTAAAATCACCGTGTTAGCCCCTACGTATTCTGTATTTTCCGGTCCTCCCTTTAAGAATTTGCGGTAAATTGATGTTCGTTCTGTGTCGTACGTGTGCAGAAACCCAAACAACTAGCAGCCTTTGCTGTCACAATGATCAGGAAAGGTCTTTAACAGGAACCTGGTGCAGCATCGAAATACTAAAAGCCTTAGATAAAGGGTATAGAGTTTTAAAAATACACGAGATATGGCACTACGAACAGAGCACATCCGATTTATTTGCCGATTACATCAAAATTCATCTGAAAAGCAAACAGGAAGCCTCAGGGTGGCCCTCGTGGGCCCAGGACGAGGCCTCCCGCCGGCGCTATGTTGACGACTATTTCATAAAAGAAGGCGTCTTATTGGAGAGTGAAAACATCGCCTCCAACCCCGCTAAGAGACAAATTTCCAAGTTATTTCTGAATTCTCTTTGGGGAAAATTCGGTCAGAAGCCTAATCAACCGACCACGACATTTGTTAAACACAGCCAAGAATTCTTTGATTACCTGTTCTCAGACGTGTACAGGGTGTCCTATTTTGGTTTTGTCAGCGACGAAATCGCTCAAGTGCAGTGGAGGTATTCGGATGACAGATACGTTGTATCCAGCCCCGTCAATGTGGTGATTGCCGCTTTTACCACGGCCTATGCCCTCCTAGAATTGTACGGTTTGCTGGAACGTTTAGGGTCTAGGATTCTGTATCATGATACAGATTCTGTTATTTTCACAGCCTCGCCCGGGCAATACACCCCGCCGCTCGGTGACTATTTAGGGGAACTTCCCAGCGAACTAGATTCTGACGATTTCATAGAAGAGTTTGTTTCTGGGGGTCCGAAAACGTACGCGTACAGAACGTTCAAAGGCAAGGTCTGCATGAAGATAAAGGGCATTACTCTCAATCACGAAACGGCTCAAGCGGTAAACCCATACTTGCTAATGGATTTAGTGCATAGTTTTGTGGAACACGATCTCGTGAAAGAAATAACGGTTCAGGGCGCGCAGATTCATAGGAACAAAAAAAACCTGAAGTTACAAACTCGTCCACTCAGAAAAAGATTCAGAGTGGTGTACAACAAAAGGGTTCTGTTGCCCGATTTCACCACTCTCCCCTATGGATACTAAAGAGGGTTTTGACGTTAGACTTCAGCATCCGTTCTTGAAAATAGTCTCGGGACCCTCTTGTTCGGGCAAATCGCATTATGTGAAAAAGCTCTTGGAGCACACGGACCATGTGCTTTCTCGTCGCCCTGACAATATAGTCTGGTTTTACAGCTGTTGGCAGCCTCTGTACGACGAGCTACTAGCTCGATTTCCCAAAACCAAATTTTTGGAGGGGCTACCCGTCTCCTTAAGCGACGACGAACTAGTGCCCCCTGACTGCGTTAACCTGGTGATCGTCGACGATTTGATGGAACAGGCGAGTCATAGCGAAGAGATAGAGAGGGCCTTCACAAAATATATTCACCATAGGAATCTGTCCATCATTTACTTGGTCCAAAATTTATTTTTTCAAGGCAAGAAAAGTAGAACGATAAATCTGAATGCCAATTACATTACCCTCTTTAAAAACCCTCGAGATAAACTGCAAATTACCAATTTAGCGCGTCAAATGTACCCTGGGAGGGTTAAATTTTTCTTGGAGGCCTTTGAGGACGCTAAAAGACAACCTTACGGTTATCTGTTGGTGGATCTGAAAGCCCCTACGCCTGATGAATTTCGTTTACGTACCGGATTGTTTCCTCCCGATTGGCCCGTGGTGTACGTCGTGAAAAGATAGACGGGCAATTTTCCGAGTATTAGAGAAAGAGCCGACATGTAGTGCAGAATAAAATGAAATCTCTCTCTCTGCTCAAGACCCTACACAGGGGCTCCTGTCGTCGAAGAAAAGTGGTGCTGAGCGAGGCTCCGGACGATTTAATTTACGCTCGGTCAGAAATAGCTCTCAATACTTTAAAAGGCCGCGTCCCCCTGACGTCCAGACAGTTCAAGTTGTTGAAGAAGCATCGCTGGTCCGTTATAAAACTCGGCGATAAAAAACTCACCATTAAAAAGAAAAAAGCCCTTTTAAATCAGAAAGGGGAGTTTCTCGGGGCCCTATTAAGCGCCGCCATTCCTTTCATTACTAGTTTAATAGGGTCGAGAGTATAAATATGGAATACACGCACAAGATGTACCTGGTCCCTCAACAACAAATGGCTCAATGGCGTCAGAAAGCCCCAAATTCCACCGGCCTTTTAAGCGCTACGGAAAGTGAACTGGATAAGCAAATGAAACTCATACTTGAACGTGGTGACTTGAGCCCCGATGCAAAAGTAAAACTTTATACGACCGTCTTGCAAAGATACCTGACCTTTGTGAAAAAAGCGGATAAACAATCCGGTTCTCTGACGTTATTGCTGCCTGACGAGAGCCAGGAGGAACCGTCGGGGGCTCTCAAACAGGCTCCTAGTACCCCAGAATAAAGGGTGTACAACGAGATTTTGAAAAGTGCTCCGGATAAATCAAAGAAATACGATTTATACAGAAATTATTTTACAGAAAATGTCACATCACCCTAATACAACCTACTGTAATGGCTTGGGAGAGTTTGTGTTTCGCGGAGAACCTTTACCCGGCACGAATATGGTCGATCTAATGCGAAACTTAACCGCCCGCCAGAACATACCGTCCTATCGGAGACCCAGGGGTTGGAAAGAATTTATTAAGGCCCTGGCCGGTTTGAACATTCCGACCTCTGCTGTGCCGAACATCGACACGAGAGAACTTCTAGAGAGTTTCAAAACTTCTACCCCGGACGGGAGTTCTGCCTCTGCTGCCACGGTCCCTGCTGCTTCCGCTACACCTGTGGGCAAGAAAACCAATTCTCGCAAAAAGAATGAATGGATTCCTTATTGAAATGTAATTATTTTTGTTTAATAAAATATTACATTTGATTATACAGACTGTCTATTCTTCATTAAGATAATGACAGGGCATAGAACTTTGCATGCAGGGAAGATCCTGAAAATCTCTGGAAGTGTTCTTAGACAAAGTGTTGATAAATTTTTGAACCATATCATTGTTCTTGGTGACTTCATTAAAATACAGGTTCATAACCTCTTGATAAGAACGTCCTTTTCCTCTGTGATGCAGGAAAAAAATAGTGTTGCCCGCAGACGCTGGAAAACCAGCTTTAAAGCTGTCGGGTATGGTGAATAATTTCTTTACAGTTTCTGTTTAAAAAGCGGTATATTTCCTCAGGAAAATAAAGTCTGGCGGGCAGCCATAAGAGTCAAAAAATTCACCAATTCTGTCTTCTCTGAGATGTATCGGCAACCAGTGCTCTCCGGGTTGGTTTTGACGGTGAGTATTGCCGATGATCATGGCCGGGAGATCCGTAAGTATTTTTTCCGGCAGTTCGTCGCACGCCAACACTCCGTAAAACAGATTTCCTGTGTACGGATTACCGGCCAGGAGTTCCTCGATCTACAGGGTGTTCATGATTTTTTAGTAATCATAAAGGATGTTTCTTCTCTGGCTTATTTCAATAATGTTGTCAAAGACGGCGTACACTATTAGATTGACAGTATGGGGTAGGGGCTGTCGAAAGCGGATTTCAATTCTCATGTTCCCGGTTTTCACCAAGGAGAAATGGTCTCCACATTCTTGATCGGGCGTCAAATCAAAGGCAAACAGGGTGTATCCCCGGGAGAAGTCAGAACGACTGATGGCTAGAGGCTGGTCTTTCAAATGCTTTCCGGAGGCCAACACGAGGTTGTAATATTCTCTAGCTGTGATGTCATTTGCAAAATCAGGTTGAAATGGTTTGGCTGGAATCTGCTCTCTGTCCAAATACAAGGCCAGGAACTCCACCTGGGTATGCTTGAAATTGAAGGGGTTTCTGGTGTAATCCCCCGAAAAGGCATCATTATCCACCAGGCCTAGGACCACGTACTTGGGTATCTGTCCCAAGAACAGGTTCTCCTGATTGCTCACTCGTATCCCGGCTGGCATACTGAGAACTTTCATATTCACTCTTTCCACAGGGTACTTGGCATTGGCGGTGGTGAGAGCTTGGGCGTGCCCCATTTTCACCACCGACGAAACTTTAACTTTCTTGACAAAAAGAGCGGCGGATAAAATGTTTACTTTGTTACGCTCGGCATCTCCGGACATCAGAAAGAATTCATTTTTGCTCCGTACCAATTTTATTCTGACATCCACCGCGTTTAGAATTAATTTTTCTTGAAAAAATAGGTCGGAATGAATAGGCCCGAGGAGTTCTACTGTTTTACCCTGGGCCGTATATCCGTTTCTTTTTTTGAAACCCTCATTCGGTCCGTCCAAGGCAGTGTTTTCATGTTCGTTGGCTGTGTCTTTGTAAAAAAGACCCAAAGCAAATTGGAACTTGAGAGTTTCATTGCTGTAATTTAACAGTTCCTCAAAAAGGGCCCTGTACGGGTAAAGGCTGGAACTCTGGGATATTAAGCGATCTCCCAAGGTGACATCCACTTGTGAAAATAAAGCAGCTATCAGATAATTAGCCAAGGCTACCCGGGCCCCTTGGCCCAGATTAGTTCCGCCGGCATTGATGATTTTGCATTGGACGTGTAGAAGCATATTATTCAGGTCCAAATAGTCTTCCCCGTTCCCGGTAATCAGAAACTCTGAGGCGACTTCCGATAGAACTGAGAGAGGGGGGACCTCGACGTAGATGCTTTTTTCTACGCTAGTCTGAGTATAAGGTACCGTAAACAAGTCCAGTTCGGATTTCACACACTCTTGAGACATTCGATGAATGAAAGACATCTTGAGCTAAAAAATGTTTTTCGATTTCTTTTTTCTGTGGGACTTATCCTTATGGAGGAGAGAAAAAAATGATGTAAAAGCCGAACGGCGCGTCTTTTTGAGGACGGGTCCGGCTCATGATCCGGGCGGTCTCTTACGCTTGGTTTTCCTCATCACCATCAGACCCGACCCTGATTGATTTTCTTTGCTTCCTCGAGTCATCGCTCCCAACATGGCCCCTGCCACCACGTCTTTGACAATATTGTTAGCGGCTGATTTAATGTGGGGTTTGACCATTTCGAAACCTCTTTTTAAGAGAGGCAAAGCCCGTCTAAACAATCCGCGAAATATTCCGCCGATCCCAGAACCGTACATCACGGGGGCCCCAGAAAACCCGGGGAGACCGTTGCCCGCTTGGGCTTCATAATAATGCACGTAGGGGCTAGGGTCCAGGTAAGATCTCATCTCTGTATTAGTGGTGTATACAACTTTTAGAGGGTCTAAAATGTAACTTGACAATGACTTTACCAAACTGAAATGGAACCGGTTTGTTCTGATCCATCTTTATTTCAACGGTCAAAGTATCAAACTGACTCTTGCTGACCGGAGCATAGTGCGGCCTGTCGTAGGTGATTGTGGTAATCTTATTCATCTCATCCTCAATATGTACGCATCTCAAGAGAGGGACATAGCTGTCTCCGACTCTTTGGTGAGACACAATGTCGCTGTAGACGTACAAGGTATAAAACCCCGCTCTGATATCCGCTGGGATTGGAGCTTCATTCACCAGACCTACGCTCGCATCCCCATGAGCACCTAAAAGCCTCGCCAACTGTCCCTTGACATGCAAAGATTCATCCTTCACGGTGCTTACAATGTAGAATCTTCGCTCGATAGCGCTGTAACAGAATCTCATGGTGTTTTCAGGTATTGGAGTGTTGGCTGAACCGCCCTTGACGGTTTGGGGTTCTTTCGCCAATGCTTTATTCATCTTGGAGGTCACTTTCTCGAGGCTAGCGTAATACCCTAATGGAATAGTATATTTAACTATTCGCGGGGACACCACAATAAAATTATTATCCGGTTTATCTAGGGTATTCCAGGTGTGCGGGTACTGAATTTCGGCCAATGCAACTTCCCAGGGGCCCTGTAGTTCAATGGGGGCGGCTAATATGACGGTAAATTCGGCATGGTGTTATTAGGGAAAACATCCCGGGAAGAATTGCTGGGGAGAACGACGTAAAAGCTTTTTCTCTCCATTGTGAAAACCCTGTGAATGAAATACTATTTTTCATTCTCAGTATTTAACGTCTTGCGCGTAGCTTTCAGGGATCCAACTGTTAAACTTTTCGGGCCATCCGAGCCATTTCACCAAAATATGCTTTTTTCTACAGATATTTTTTTTCACCAGAATCTTTTCAATCCTGAAGACGTCCGGCCCTCGAATCTTTTGTAACTCCATGTCGTAAAAGGAGCCTATAATGTCTTCGCCGTCATAATCTTTGAGCCTGTAGACCGGCGGCTCCCTCGGGACTAGTTCAGAAACGGTAAATACCTCGTCTGAAAAGGTTTGTTCGTATCCTTTAGTAAAAGGATCGAGATTTCGACTTTGAACTTATATTTTGGGTTTCTTTGGGGTTTAGTTAGGCCGTATAAGGTTTTAAAGAATTTCCAAGAAATGGAACTATTCACCTCGGCGGGGGCCATTTTTATACCTCTGTGATGACTCAGATTATAAGATTTCACAAAGTCCTGTAACCCTTGCAGATAGGACCGGGTATTCCGGGAGCTGAAATAACGCCACATTTTGGTCTTCAGAGTTCGGTTAAATCTCTCCACCACCGAAGCCTTTAATTCACTAGCAGTGGTAAAATGTTTAATTCCGTGTTTCTTGAGCAGGCTTTGAAATTCCCGATTGAGAAACTCATTACCGCTATCGGTCTGAAGTTTGACGGGAACTCTACCTTCCTCCAAAATTTCTCGAAAAGCCCTAGTTACTACTTTACCCATTTTGTTTTTCAGTACCCTGACCCAGGCATATTTAGAAAGAATATCTATACAAGTCAGTAGATACTTGTATCCCTGGTTATAGTCGGCCAGGTTTGTCATATCCACCAGATCGATCTGCCATTGCCCATCTACTGTATATTGGAAACTTAAACCTTATTCCTTTTAAAATGGACTCTGGCCGGTTTATGGATCGTGTATGTGTATTGCCCCGATAACCAATCGGATACCTCTCGGTCCCCAATATGATGCCCCGCATGCCGGAGAGCTCTTTTCAAGGTATCTTTACCACCCTAGCCCCCGGCATTCTCAGAGTTATAATATGTTTTTTCCAAGACCTTCTCCATCGCCAGTGATAAAACAGACACTGACAACACTTAACCCTTGTCAGGGATGCCAGGGGCAACGACCCGGCCGGGACGCCATGAGGGACCGGATGTGGGTCTGCGCCCACCCTGGATCACGTGGGGGCCGCCTTCCTGGTTGCTTTGTATTATTGTAAATAAACACGTGTGGTGGTGAGTAGCAACATGTCTGCCTGTCTGTGTCCGGGTCAAGTCCACATCTGGCATAGTCGTTTGGATGATCCGTCTGGTACAAGACGGGGACCTGTTTTAGTTAATCTTATTGTGGACGGCCCGGCGCAGCAGGGGATCCCACCCACGTGCTGGTAAAGGAACCCCACGGACCGCCAGGGGTCCGCAGGAGGGCTGTTTTCCCCTGCCGCGGGCGGGTGGCGTGTATCGAAGGAGTGCAGCGGGCTCTAACGAGCGCGCCGTTGCTGGAGGCACCCGGGACGGCATGGCGTCCAGAGAGGCCACGCCGAGGACGTTTCCTCGGTGGGACGAGTCCGGGGAGGTGAGTTCCCTGCCTATCGGCAGCCGGCCCGTAGGGGCCGGGCGTGTTTTCTCTGTTACAGGCAGGTACTTCCCGGATCCGCGTCAGTGGCGGGCGCATGCCGTTCTGCGGGGCTCCGGCAGCACGGTGGCAGCTGTGAGGGCTGCGGAGGAGGAGACGCTGCAGCTCGAGAGGTGCCGGCAACAACAAGGCTGTCGGCAAGCTCGTCGCCGCCGCGGACCAGAAGTCCCTCCCCCTGACAAGCACGCGATTGGATAGTGTGTCTTGTGTGGCCGCCAATGACTGCAGAGAGGCGGGACCAAGGAATGTCCATCACGTGCAGGGGGGAGACCCGATTGGGCCAGAGGAGGCCCACAGGAAGTTGCCGGCGTCGGAAGCTGACAGACAGGTAGGCTCCGCGTCGTTTAACTACCTGTCTTTGCCGGCTGCTCTGTCGGAGATGGAGGCGTGCCTTCAGCTCGCGGAGCAGCGTTTATTCCAGGTGCTACGTGCCCTCCGGGCAGAGATGCAGGTACTGGAGAGGAAGGCAGTCGCGTCCATAGAGGAGCTACGATCAGCGATCCAACGGCGCGGCGCTGGATTCTCCAGCCGGAGAGGCACGGCGGGGAAGGTAGGTTTCGCCGTCCCCATACAGCATGAGGGAGGGTTTGCTGAACATGGCTGTGATGCCAAAGATCAGCTTCAAGTAAGCAGCCCTCCGACAGTAGGTGCGGCGCGAGGGGGGAGTCCGTGAGGATGCTGCCTGGACACGGGCTGCTGAGTGCCCCGGGTCCTAACGCCCTCCGCCCCGAGTCGGCCGCGGTCTCGTGCTGCGCTGTAGGGACGCAGACGGGAAAGAGGCTCTTTCTTTGTAATAAGGAGTCTCAAACCGTCAGGGCGCCCCAGAGTGACCGGAGGAATGGCAGGCTGAGTGTCGGTTCCTCCGATATGTTGGGACGCGGTGCTGGGTGCACACGTCTGGGTGCTGGCCGCCCTCTACAGGGGCAAAGGGAATCCCTGAGGCCGGTGGAGAGAGTGCAGGCAGTGCCGGCGGTTCCACCACCAGGAGTGACATGGAACCCGCGGAGAGGGTGCCGAACAGGCAAGTGCCGAGTGGAGGGGGGAACGCTGCCAGTGCGTGGCACAGGAAGGGTGCCTAGGCAGCGGTTCTGCCCCTGTATTTCTCTTTCTTGCAGGGACGGAGCCCGGACAAGCCGTAGGACCCACTTCGTCGGGGACCTGCCCTCCGGAGTCGGACTGTCTGTTGAGGGATCTCTCTGCTGGTGTGCGGGTGCCACCACGGCTGGAGGAGGCTGCAAGGGAGCGAGTGACTCAGAACAAAGGGGTGCAGAGGCCTTGGAGGGGGTGCCAAATGAGGGGGCCCCGAGGTGCCGGTAAGAGGGGGGAGCGCAACCTGTGCGAGGCACAGGAGGGCACCAAGGGCTGGTGCTTAGGTCGCGTTAATATTATCCAAATATTAATTGGGATAACCTTGCAGATGGAGGAGCACAAGAGCAGGAGTTTTTAGAAGTAATCAGCGACTGTTTTTTAACACAGCATGTTAAAGTACCAACATGGGGTGAAGCCTGTCTGGATTTAGTATTTGGTAATAATCAGGATGGAATTGAGGGTGTAGAGGTGATTGAACCACTAGGGTCAAGTGACCATAATGTAATACAGTTCTCAGTATTTTGAAATAATACGGATGCAAAGACTAAAATTGGTAAGTTGAACTTTGGTAGGGCTAATTTTGAGAAGATGCGACAAAGTCTAAGTAGGATAGACTGGGATAAGTTTTTAAGTGTGGAGTTATTCTGACCAGTCAGCATGGGTTCAGAAGAGGGAGGTCATGCTTTACTAACATGTTGGAATTCTATGAGGTTGCAACAAAAGCATACGATCAAAGTGGAACATATGATATTATTTATCTGGACTTTCAGAAAGCATTTGATAAGGTGCCACATGAGAGGTTGGGCATCAAGTTAAAAGAAGTGGGAGTTCAGGGTGATGTTTTTAGATGGGTGCAGAATTGGCTCAGACACAGGAAGCAGAGGGTGATGGTGCGAGGAACCTCATCAGAATTGGCTGATGTTAAGAGTGGTGTTCCAAAGGGTCAGTGCTAGGGCCGCTGCTATTTTTAATATATATAAATGATTTAGATAGGAATATAAGTAACAAGCTGGTTAAGTTTGCAGATGATACCAAGATAGGTGGATTAGCAGATAATTTGGAATCCGTTATATCATTACAGAAGGACTTGGATAGCATACAGGCTTGGGCAGATTTGTGGCAGATGAAATTGAATGTCCGTAAATGTAAAGTATTACACATAGGAAGTAAAAATATTGGGTTTGAATAAAGAATGGGCGGTCGGAAAATTGAGAGTACACCTTATGAGAAGGATTTAGGAGTCATAGTGGACTCTAAGCTATCAACTTCCCAACAGTGTTCAGAAGCCATTAAGAAGGCTAACAGAATGTTAGGATATATAGCACGATCTGTGGAGTACAAGTCCAAGGAGGTTATGCTCAACCTTTATAATGCACTGGTGAGGCCTCATCTTGAGTACTGTGTGCAGTTTTGGTCTCCAGGCTACAAAAAGGACATAGCAGCACTAGAAAAGGTCCAGAGAAGAGCGACTAGGCTGAGTCCAGAACTACAGTGGTTGAATTATGAGGAAAGATTAAAAGAGCTGAGCCTTTACAGTTTAAGCAAAAGAAGATTAAGAGGTGACATGATTGAAGTGTTTAAAATTATGAAGGGAATTAGTACAGTGGATCGAGACTTGTATTTTAAAATTAGTTTATCAAGAACACGGGGACACAGTTGGAAACTTAAGGGTAAATTTCGCACAAACATTAGGAAGTTTTTCTTTACACAAAGAGCAATAGACACTTGGAATAAGCTACCAAGTAGTGTGGTAGACAGTAAGACGTTAGGGACTTTCAAAACTCGACTTGATGTTTTCTTGGAGGAAACAAGTGGATAGAACTGGCGTGCTTTGTTGGGCTGAATGGCCTGTTCTCGTCTCGAATGTTCTAATGTCTCCGCCCTTATTCCTGTTTGGAGAACAGGACCGGACCCCGGCTGTCCTGGAGTAGGACCCGCTTCGGGGGTGTGCTGCCCTCGCGAGACGTGTCACTCTTCCCGACACGTCCCGTGAGGTCTTCGCTGGCTGTGGGGCACTGTCAGGGATGCCAGGGGCAACGACCCGGCCGGGACGCCATGAGGGACCGGATGTGGTTCTGCGCCCACCCTGGATCACATGGGGGCCGCCTTCCTGGTTGCTTTGGGGGCCACGAGTTGAGGGCATGGAAGCCCCACCCTGTAGGGGCCCGTGGTCACTGCCAGGAGGCGGCCCAATGCCTTGGGGACCTGTGACCTCAGCACTTCCGCCACACCAGGAAGTGCTGGGGGGAAGATTTATAAGGACACCCGGAGAACAGCCGGCACTTCCGCCACGCTGGGGTGTGGCCAAGAGGGGAATGCCGGGAATCACCTGGAGCTCATCCGGGAGACTATAAAAGGGGCCGTCTCCCTTCATTCAGAGCTGGAGTCGAGTGGAAGAAGGACAAGGCACGAGAGAGGTGTGGAGGCGGCCAGAGAAGAAGGCATTTGTGGCTAGGACTGTGTGTGTTGGGGATCTGTGCATTGAACTGGGTCTGAGTGACCATTTAACTGTAAATATTATTGTAAATAAACACGTGTGGTGGTGAGTAGCAACATTCATATGACCCTCATGATTAAGATTCCGCTTACAAAACTCATTTGCCACACGGCGGGCTACAGAGTAAGAGTATTCATCCATATCATAAAATGACTGCATTACAGTATCATGAATAGCGTTGGTATTATCAAACTCACCCACAGTCTTTTCAACCACAACGTGTATTTTGTATATCGGCAGTAGAATATTAAAATAACCTAGAATTTTCACTGCCAGTCCTTTCAGCCAAGACTTGCGAAAAATCTTCAGAATCCTCTGAAAGCGTCCTTGACGGTAGGTGGTTTCAGGTTCAAAGAGGCAGGTATGTCTTCTCTGGCTGGGATGGGCTATCTCGCAGCCTTGACATTCTTTTTTCTGGTCGTAGTAGACGATGATATCCAGCAGACACGGCATCAGCCCTTTAACAATTTGCTGAGCCTTTTTCCAGGTTTCAGGCAGCACACCATCCGGGCAATCCATACCTGTCTCAGACAGCTCGATCGACGGTACTATCCATCTGAGCACCATTGGCGGAGACTGGGTTATCCGTCTGATCATCAACGTAGACGGCGGAAGACCATCCCGGACCTGGAGAATGGAATCCGCAATCCGGCTCGAGGTCTCTTGACCAGAGACTGTAATCTGGTCATGTACTAAAATACCGGAGGTCAGATTCTTGGGGATCTTGAAGGCCGTCAGTCCGGACCGAGTTATGGAACTTGTAAGATTCAAGCCATGAAGTCTCAGACCATGAAGCTTCAGGCTTTGGAGCTTCAGGCGGGACCCCTGAAGGTGTTACGCGATTCCCGTCATTTCAAAGTCTGTAGCTATCGACATGCTGGGGAACTTTGAATGGTCCTCCTTTTGGTCCTCTGACTAACAGGCTGTGTATTTATGATAAAAGGGAAGGGCGTGGTTTAAAATAAAGGAGGGTTTTACATGGCGTCATCACTCGAATCGAGTTACGTTTCAGCCCTCATAGTCCGTTACTCGACCGCCGTTTCAATTTGCAGAATTCAGTCCTTCAATACTAAAGCCGGCGGACAGTTTTCCTTGTTGTCCTCCGATAACAGCCGTGCTTTGCACAACTTAGACCGAGCTTCAGCTTCGAGAAACTTGGGCACCAAACATCTTTTAACCCTTCTCAAATGATCCTTCAAATAGATTCTGCGGAACGGACGCTTCACCGGGGCATCGGGCATAGATTCCATTTTTCTTCACAGAGTCTTTAGAACTGAAGATGATCCGCTTTTTTATACAACCCTTTCAGAACGGGTGGACGGCAGCGTCTGGATGGTCTTGACCATTTGTTTAATTAAGCAGGTGGCTGTGGGGTGAGTTCAAACAGGGGTCAGACATCCATCAAAAGGCCCTTGACAGTTTCCTGAACCAATCGGGTGCCGGGGTTGGGTTCAAGGAGGGGGGCAGACATCCATCAAAAGGCCCTTGACAGTTTCCTGAACCAATCAGGTGCTGGGGGCGGGGCTAGGTCAGTGGAGGGGCTGAACTTTCCGGTCTTGTGTCATCAGGGGCGGGACTACCGGTATGATGTCATCGGGAGTGACAGGGCGGGACTTCCGGTCCAAAGTCCAAAGGGGTAGGGCTTAAGGGTCATAAATCTTTTTGACATAAACCCCATGCATATAACTACTATCCTTCTCCCAATATACTCAGCATCTCTCCTCTGCACATGTCCAAACCAGCGCAATCTCGCCTTTCTGACTTTATCTCCCAAACGTCCAACTTGAGCTGACCCTCTAATGTACTCATTTCTAATCCTGTCCATCCTTTTCACACCCAATGCAAATCTTAGCATCTTTAACTCTGCCACCTCCAGCTTTGTCTCCTGCTTTCTAGTCAGTGCCACCGTCTCCAACTCATACAACATAGCTGGACTCACTACCATCCTATAGACCTTCCCTTTCACTCTTGCTGATATCCATCTGTCACAAATCACTCCTGACACTCTTCTCCACCCATTCCACCCTGCCTGCACTCTTTCACCTCTCTTCCACAATCCCCATTACTCTGTACTGTTGATCCCAAGTATTTAAACTCATCCACCTTCGCCAGCTCTACTCCTTGCATCTTCACCATTCCACTGACCTCCCTCTCATTTACACACGTGTATTCGGTCTTGTTCCTACTGACCTTTATTCCTCTCCTCTCTAGAGCATATCTCCACCTCTCCAGGGTCTCCTCCACCGGCTCCCTACTATCGCTACAGATCACAATGTCATCAGCAAACATCATAGGCCACGGGGACTCCTGTCTAATCTCGTCTGTCAACCTGTCCATCACCATTGGAAATAAAAAAGGACCCTGATATAATCCCACCTCCACCTTGAATGCATCCATCACTCCTATCGCAGACCTCACCACAGTCACACTTCCCTTGTACAACTCTTACATACTCTTACATACTTCTCTGCCACTCCTGACTTCCTCATACAATGCCACAACTCCTCTCGAAGCACCCTGTCGTATGCTTTCTCCAGGTCCACAAAGATGCAATGCAACTCCTTCTGGCCTTCTCTATACTTCTCCATCAACACCTCAGGGCAAATATCGCATCTGTGGTGCTCTTTATTGCCATCAAACCATACTGCTGCTCACTAATCATCACCTCATTTCTTAACCTAGCTTCCAGTACTCTTTCCCATAACTTCATGCTGTGGCTCGTCAATTTTATCCCCCTATAGTTACTACAGTCCTGTACATCCCCCTTATTCTTAAATATCGGCACCACTACACTTCTTCACTCCTCAGGCATCCTCTCACTTTCCAAGATTCCATTAAACAATCTGGTTAAAAACTCCACTGCCATCTCTCCTAAACACCTCCATGCTTCCACAGGCACGTCATCTCAACGAACAGCTTTTCCATTCTTCATGCTCTTTATAGCTGTCCTTACTTCCTCCTTGCTAATCTGCTGCACTTCCTGATTCACTGTCTCCACATTATCCAGCCTCTTCTCTCTCTCATTCTCTTCATTCATCAGCCTCTCAAAGTACTCTTTCCATCTGCTCAATACAATCTCCTAGCTTGCAAGTATGTTTCCATCTTTATCGTTTATCACCCTAACCTGCTGCACATCTTTCCCAGCTCGGTCCCTCTGTCCCTCCAGCCAATTTTGTTAAATTTCGTATTTTCTTGCTTGATACTAAATTGTCCAAAATGCATAATGTCAATCCAGTGTTGTGGTTTTTTCAGTTCCGTCTTGCAAAGTACATCTTGTTGTTTATAATTCAGAAAGCGATTATTGTGTTCTTTATCCTTTTACCTTGCTGTATTTGTAAGCACTTTTACATGAGCACTCTATAATAGATTGTGAATAATAAGAACTATTCTAAGGCATTCAGTTAGGCATTAGGGAGCAAACAAGTCTCAGGGTTTATTTATAAACTATTGTCTGAATCATGAACATGCTTGTGAAGCATTTCAAGTACCATTACTATTTTAGAATGTATCCTAAAATGTGATTTAGCTTTTGCTGCTAAGTAAATGTAGATAATATTCACATCATTTAGGAAAAAAATATTTGTTCTTGGTTCTAATGTTTTTATCAATGATCTTATGCAATAATAGATTGTAAATTAGCTTGAATGAGCTTATTATGAATATTGCCTTTCGTGCAATATAATACTATGACTGCATTAAGAGAAATAAATGAACTCTATTAGACACAAAACTCTGTAGTGTAATATCTTTACTTAAAAAATAGTACTGTCTTTTTAATTAATAATACAGTGCTGTGTACTTTATAATGATTATAAGTCCAAACCACTGTGAATGGTAATAAACCATTAAGAAGATATCTTGAACACTGAATCCATATTAACACCTGTTATTTCACACAATGTTCATATACCTCTAATCGAAATGAAAAATAAATGTCTCAATGTGTTTCAGAAACAAATAGGTCAGAAGTAAAAGTAGGAAAAATGTTAGATTTCAAGTTAATAAAGAAAAGTAAAAGCAGACTTGTAGCCCTTTTGTACTGGAGCCAGACTATATTAAATAATTATTGGTGAATCAGACTTAAAGTTTGTTAGATTGATGAATACATTTTGTCATATAACCATGGAAATGTCCAACATAAGAACATATTACAAGAACATAATAACATATTACAACCTTACATACAAGAAATGGTTTTGAAAGGTTTCCCTTATTGAAAAGGCAGTATTGCTTCCTAACATCTAGATTTTATCAGCCAAAATCAAATTACAGAGTTTAAACAAAATCATTGGTATGTTTTTTACCTTGAGAAACCCAACTGGATCAAACCACTAAAGAAGCTGCACTTACATGTTATATATTTGAAAAGTTGCTTTGTATAGGAACAAACGTATTATTTGAAATGTTTGGTTAGACAAAGTAGGGTTGAACCTCAGATATTTAGGGTTCTAATGATAATGATTGATTGATTACTAGTCAAATGTGAAACCATCATCCTTGGATCAAAAGTATGATGCCTTTGAACAGGTTATTTCCAACTATATAACTATATATTTCCAAATATATAATGCATCATGGAATAACAAAAATTCCACTATAGATAGCATTTGTGGAAGATGTTAGTTTATTGAACTTTATCTCAGTTTGCTCATTTTTTTTCCATTAAGACTGCATAGGAGTGCATAATTTCTCCTTATAATTGGGGTAATAGAAAAGCTAATGCCACAAAGCATATTCTTTGTTTTCCTTGTACCAGAGGCTACAGCTATCTACATTGATCCAGTCTAAGAAATTCAACCAGATATATGGAAAGTATCACTCCCAATTAGGATAAAAGGGAGCCTAACTCCTAAAATCTTGCCCTCAACTCACATGATAAATGAGCTACAGTAGAAAGGACCAATTTAGTACCATGAGGGATCTCATAATAAGACTCAGGGAAATCATAATCACACTAATTTCGGCTTTGTGTTACTCCAAATGTGCTATACTGCAGTACTTCTGTATTTGCATCTGTTTTTCATGTAACAATCAATGTTTTTACAGTTTTTGTTAGTATGGACAGCTTCTCCAACAAGTGTCTTTTGAAGTATGCTGGCTGGACACATGATTACTAAAACAAAGAAATGATTACAAATTAAGGATGAATGTGCTATATTGTGCTGAATCTATAAAGGGTAAAGGAAACCCATTTAGTTTAATCCTTAGTTTAATTTAGTTTTAAGTTATTTTTTCACTGCTGGAGCTCCTCTTAAACTTATCAAATTGCTCATCAGGCTTGATCTACCTTCCACAATGTTTTATTTTTTTTACTTACCAGAATTTTTAAGTTGTTAATAAGTGTAGACAAAATAAAAAAATGTAATGATGAGGGAATACTTAAAGATCTTTACAATGCAGTATTTAGTACTTCCAGTAACTCCTTTTGTGAAACATGAATAGACTCACCATCCTACTACCACTTATATAAAATATAGATGGGTGCTTCCGTCATGTCTTTTGCTGCAGCAGAAAGGTGGGCAAGATGGGTGGGATGTAGTGTTGGCGGTTAGTGTGTGGAGTTCTAAAGTAAAGAGTTCATTTAACTTGTTTAAGTAATTGTGAGTGATTTTGTATATGGATTTCATATATGCATTACAGGCACATGAAGTGCCCATGACTTTAATCATGTCACTTTCTTTGAACAGAAAATCAGTTTTTGTGGAGTATTAGAGCATTTGTTGTGTGCTGCATGTGAAACACTGTGGGGAAAGAATCAAACAAACATAATGGATTATGCTAAATACAAATAAATGTACATGGAGTAGCACTTAGAACATTTAATATATGTTTGAATATACCTGCATATCAAATATTCACTTAGTTCTATTAAGAGTATTCAGACTCTAACTTTGGTACAATTTGACAGCCCTACTCTGAAAGGCACAGTAGTGCATGGAAAAACATGAGTAAAAACTACATATGAAAATGACTTGGTGGTGCTAATACAATACCGCATCTACACATGTCAAAAGAAAAGCAAGAGAAATCAAGTCTGGAAATGCTTTGTGTTCAAGATAACTTCTGTCTGTCTGTGTGTTCAGCTCACAATTATAGGATTTGTGCTTATTATTATTTAATAAAAAAAGCACACACTTTCATTATTGCCAGTTTTTTCTATTAAAAAGTTAGTTCATAACTAGATTGTGCATGCTTTTTGAGCAAAATAACGCGGCCAGTTAGATGATGTGTAATCATTTATTGTGTGTCCCATAGTTGTAAGAGGAGGTAAAACAAAGGTGAGATTAATGCCTTTTTAATTTTGAGTTCTACACAGTCCCTTAAATGGAAAGGAGGCTTCACATTCATTATGAGATTGCATCTAACATAACCAGTTCATAAAATTCAGGGAGGGAGGACCCTTTATGGACTCGGTATTATGCATACAGGATTCTGTCCACTGGTAATGCAAACAATTGTAGCAAGTAAAAATCGAGGCATGTTTTAGATGAAATGGCTATTTTGCTTTTCTACATGGGCAAGGAAATGAGCTAATCCATTTGTTAATGCTCTTCACAAAGTTTTTTTTATCCAGTTAATGAGGCAAATTTAAATTGTATAATAGCAAATGTTACACACATTACATAGGCATTCTCTGACAATCCACATTTTAAAAGCATTTGCTTATAAAAATACTTTAAGGAGTTGGTTTTAATTTAAAATTATCTTGGATTTCACTAATTCAACAGAAATTATATAATGTTTGAATTTTTACTTTTAGTATTAATTTTTTTCAGTTACAGGAGAGATATTAGAGAATAAATTCAGAGTGTGTAAATGGTAAGATAAATCAGGTAGTGCATGATGAGGCCGTGCATTATATCGCCTATGCTGAAATTTCCCCAGTATTATAAAATTCCCCTGATTTGCTGTTACACTGGGAGAATCACCATGTCCATCAAACATTAACATTCAAGCCCTGCATTATATGCTGAAATTTATGTATGTCAATACTGGTTTATTTAAATGCTTGTTGAGTAAATACTGGAAGGCTGCCACTATTTTAAAGTTGCTGTGATTATTATTATTATTATTATTATTCCTACATTATATATTCTGTTACAGAAAAAGGCACAATATTGTTCACTTGGAGTAATGATGTTACTATTGATGATAAGCCATTGAATGGGATTTCTGTTTTTGACATTGTACTGAATAGGTACCAAGTATTGTGAAATTTCACTGGTATTTGTATTGAATACACAATTCTGGTATTGTGACATCAATAGCTATACCAGTACTGTATCATAACATTTTCAAACCCATGTAATCAAATTCAGGGTTAAGTTGGAGTAGAGCGTTTATCAGAAGTGGGCACAAGGCAGGAAACGGCTCTGGACAAGGCACCAGTGCATTGCAGGGCCATTGTTAACTTTCTGAATCAAGCATAAGATAATATTTTAGAATTCTAATGGTTGCTAACTAGACAGGAAGGAGGTGTGAGTTTATCAGAGTCATAGGCTTTCTGTCCAAAAAACTTATGAAGAATTTTGCCTCCAGGTGATATTTAAGTGGACATTTGCCGAAGGGGTTGGTTGCCATCTGTCAACTTACGACCAAAAGGGAGAAAGAAAATGCAACGGAGAAAGAGACCAATTTCTTTATAAATGTGTTCACACTTGACTCTTTTGCTACTGAATGAAACATGCCCCAAGATTATAAAATAAGCTGGCATGCTCAGTCTGAAGATCACATGAAGTCATACATAAATGTTAGTTGCAGGAATTTGATTTTCTTTTACCTTACTCTCAAAAACCCTACAAATGTATACATTTGGAAATTGCAAGGTTCTCACGCATGTGCCCTTACAATATTTTAATTAATAATTTAATTAAAAAAGAAAAACTGAAATATCACATGGTCCTAAGTATTCAGACCCTTTGCTCAGTATTTAGTTGAAGCACCCTTTTGAGCTAATACAGCCATGAGTCTTCTTCGGAAAGATGCAACAAGTTTTTCACACCTGGATTTGGGGATCCTCTGCCATTCCTCCTTGCAGATCCTCTCCAGTTCTGTCAGGTTGGATGGTAAACGTTGGTGGACAGCCATTTTTAGGTCTCTCCAGAGATGCTCAATTGGGTTTAAGTCAGGGCTGTGGCTGGGCCATTCAAGAACAGTCACAGAGTTGTTGTGAAGCCACTCCTTCGTTATTTTAGCTGTGTGCTTAGGGTCATTGTCTTGTTGGAAGGTAAACCTTCGGCCCAGTCTGAGGTCCTTAGCACTCTGGAGAAGGTTTTTGTCCAGGATATCCCTGTACTTGGCCGCATTCATCTTTCCCTCGATTGCAACCAGTTGTCCTGTCCCTGCAGCTGAAAAACACCCCCACAGCATGATGCTGCCACCGCCATGCTTCACTGTGGGGACTGTATTGGACAAGTCATGAGCAGTGCCTGATTGTCTCCACACATACCGCTTAAAATTAAGGCCAAAAAGTTCTATCTTGGTCTCATCAGACACCTGAAGTACTCTGTGATGGTGAGAAATAAGATTCTCTGGTCTCTCTCTCTCTATATATATAGACAGTTGTCTTTTAAACTAGAACATAATAAAGATAAAGTCAACGGCAATACAATCTCGAAATAAAACAATGTCATAAAGTAACAAACACACATCTCCAATATGGATCAGACAGTGTCATAAAATTCAATGCTGTCTATGCCTGTGTGAAAATAGCATGAATGTGCAGTGTAAATTAGCAGCTATCGCATAGCCAAACCCACCTCCTTGAACATTGTTACGCAAAATCCCTGTACTTCTGGACATTTACATATTTTATACATAGTGGCATATTTGTATCTCAAGTAATGAAATTCTGCTTAATTCAGCAGATGTAATTTGATTACAGGAATTGAAAATATAATGCAATACACTACTTTGTTACAGGGATATATAATTAGAAATCAGTAGCACATTACTTTGTACTGCATACCCCCCCAACTCTGAATATCCATGTTCTTAGTGCACATTAGCAGAAGACAGTTCTTAATATGCATTACCAGTTAATCATTTGCTCATTACATGACAAGCTAAGATGAAATGAAAATGTTTGTGCTGTTCCTAGCAAAACACAAACAAAGCTGTTCATGATTCATCCAAAATCCTGTAGGTGGAAAGGTGCATGTTTGTTAATGAGGAATAGTCTAAATGCACTTTGGCCCTGGTACAGGAATACCAGTCTCCAGACAGCAGCTCACATGGATATTGGAATCATTTATGCTGAAGTATCTGGGATCAATGCTATTTTCGATATATAAGTGATCTCAGTGCACTGTACTTTCTATAATAATTTTCTTAGTTGTTACTTTAAACATTATATTGCTTTTTATATCCGCTTTTGTCCTTATGTTTTTAAACAGGCCAAGCCTAGTGTTGTGTCATTTATGAGCATCCCATGTCCTCGGCAAGCTGCAGCTTATCCTGTTACTTTCCATCCAATTAAAAAAGTGGGTTTCTGAGTCCTTAACTGTAGCTATGAGGGTTGTAGCTTCTCATAGACCTGTGCAGAAATTGGAATGATCTGTGGGGTGGAGGATGGGATAGTAGGCTGCTTGTACTGATCAACACATTTACATAACAAAAGATGCTGATGGTGAGGTGTGATGGAATTTAAGGTGGGCCAGGATTACACATTTTTGAATAGGCTTCAGGGATTCTAGTGTTCCCATTCCTTTCTCTCTTGCTGTGTCTTGAAGTTGCCCATAATCATGTGACTTTAAAGTCCTTCTCACAGTGTCCACTGCTGCAAAAGTGAGCTCCTACAGGAACATCTCTGTTGACATGCTTAATGTGGAATCTGATTTAAATTCATTCTTTGAGTATTTGTCCAGTTTCTTCCGCAAAGAGTGCAGTTTTGGAACATTTCATACACATAATTAGACCACATTAGATAATCTGCAGGAAAGTAACCCAGCACCAGGGGATGCACAACCCAATGTGTTTCTTCGTGCTGGTACCAAGCCCAGATAAATGGGGAGTGTTACACCAGGAAGGATATCCAGTGTAATATTTTGCCAGATCAATATGCAGATAACAATACAGATTTCCATACTGGCTCAATCGAGGCTAGGGTTAACAGCTGCCACCACATGTGTCAGCCAACAGGGTGCTGGTGGAATTTGGGCTACTATTGACCGAAAAAGGAGAAGAGGGGAAAGGCGTGTCCAGAGGCAGAAGGAGGGGGCGAATGTAATCGGAGCAGAAGTGAGGGTAGAAACTTTGAATGTTAGCAGTATGACTGGTAAGGGGAGAGAGTTAGCTGATGTGATGGAGAGAAGGAAGATTGATATACTGTGCATGCAAAAGACTAAAAGGAAGGGAAGTAAGACCGGGTAGATCAGAGGTGGGTTCAAATTGTTCTATCTATCATGGTGTGGATGGGAGGAGAAATGGGGTAGGGGATATCCTGAAGGAACAGTATGTCTTGTGTTTTGGAGGTTAAGAGTATCAGACAGAGTGATGTTTATGAAGCTGGAAATTGAAGGTGCGATGATGAATGTTAGTGCATATGCCCCACAAGTTGGGTGAGAGAGAAAATTTCTGGAGTGAATTGGATTAAGTTGTGGAGAGTGCACCCAAAGGGAGAGTGATGATTGGAGCAGATTTTAATGGACATTTTGATGAAGGAAACAGAGGAGATGAGTTGGTGATGGGTAGGTATGATGTCAAGGAGAAGAATGCAGAAGGTCAGATGGCGGTGGATTTTGCAAAAAGAATGGACAAGGCTGTGGTGGATACTGTATGTATTTTAAAAAGAAGGAGGAGCATTCACAAAGGTACATTACATCCTATGCATGAGGGTCAGCCTGAAGGAGATTGCAGACTGCAAAGTGCTGGCAGGCGAAAAAAAATTAGACATAGGACATAGGACTGTGGTCTGTAGAATGACGTTGAAGATCAAGAAGTGGAGGAGAGTGAGGGCAGAGCCAAGGATCAAATGGTGGAAGTTAAAAAAGGAAGATTGCAAGGTTGACTTCAGGGAGGAGGTAAAGCAAGCATTGGGTGGCAGTAAAGAGTTACCAAACAGCTGGGCAACTACAGCAGAAGTAGAAAGGGTGACAGAAAGACGGGTGCTTGGTGTGCCATCTGGACAGAGGAAAGGGAAACTTGGTGGTGGAATAGGGAAGTACAGGATAATATGCAGATGAAGTGGTTGGTGAAGAAGTGGGATAGTCAGACAGATGCAGAAAGTAGACAGGAGTAGAAGGAGATAAGCTATAAGGTGAAGAGATAGGTGGCAAAGGCTAAAGAAAAGGCATATGATGAGCTGAATGAGAGGTTGGACATTAAGGAGGGAGAAAAGGACTTATACCGATTGGCTGGAGGGACAGAGGGACCGAGCTGGGAAAGATGTGCAGCAGGGTGATAAAGGATAAAGATGGAAATATACTTAAGTGAGAAGAGGGTGTTAAGCAGATGGAAAGAGTACTTTGAGAGGCTGATGAATGTAGAGAAAGAGAGAGAGAAGGTTGGATGATGTAGAGATAGTGAATCAGGAAGTGCAACGGATTAGCAAGGAGGAAGTAAAAACAGCTATGATGAGGATGATAAGTGGAAAGGCCGTTGGTCCAGATGACATTCCTGTGGAACCACAGAGATGTTTAGGAGAGATGGCAGTGGAGTTTTCAACCGGATTGTTTAATGCAGTCCTGGAGAGTGAGAGTATGTCTGACAAGTGGGGAGGAAGTGTACTAGTACCAATTTTAAGAATAAGGGGGATATGCAGAGCTGTAGTAACTACAGAGGGATAAAACCGATGAGCAACAGCATGAAGTTATGGGAAAGAGTAGTGTAAGCTAGGTTAAGACAGAAGGTGATGATTAGTGAGTAGCAGTATGGCTTCATGCCAGGAAAGAGCACCACAGATGTAATGTTTCCTCTGAGGGTGTTGATGGAGAAGTATAGAGAAGGCCAGAAGGAGTTGCATTGTGTCTTTGTGAACCTGGAGAAAGTATATGCCAGGGTGCCTAGAGAAGAATTGTAGTATTATATAAGGATGTCGGGAGTGGCAAAGAAGGAATGTAAGAGTAGTACAGGATATGTATGAGGGAAGTGTGACAGTAGTGAGGTCTGCTGTAGGAGTGATAGATGCATTCAAGGTGGAGGTGGGATTACATCAGGGATTATTTGAGTTTTTATTTGCAATGGTGATGGACAGGTTGGCAGACAAGATTAGACAGTAATCCTCATGGACAATGATGTTTACTGATGATATTGTGATCTGTAGTGAGAGTAGGGAACAAGTTATGGAGATCCTAAGAGGTGGAGATATGCTCTGGAGAGGAGAGGAATGAAGGTCAGTAGGAACAAGACAATTTGTGTGCAAATGAGAAGGGAGGTCAGAGGAGTGATGAGGATGCAGGGAGTAGAGTTGGCGAAGGTGGGATACGTTTAAATACCTGGGATCAACAGTACAGAGTAACAGTGAGTGTGGAAAAGGGGGTGAAGAAGAGAGTGCAGGCAGAGTAGAATGGGTGGAGAAGTGGGTCAGGAGTGATTTGTGACAGCTGGGTATCAGCAAGAGTGAAAGGGACTATCTACAGAATGATATTGAGACCAGCTACAGTTGTGCTTGAAAGTTTGTGAACCCTTTAGAATTTTCTATATTTCTGCATAAATAAAACATCATCAGATTTTCACTCAAGTCCTAAAAGTAGATAAAGAGAAACCAGTTAAACAAATGAGACAAAAATATTAAACTTGGTCATTTATTTATTGAGGAAAATGATCGAATATTACATATTTGTGAGTGGCAAAAGTATATGAACCTCTAGGATTAGCGGTTAGTTTGAAGGTGAAATTAGTCAGGTGTTTTCAATCAATGGGATGACAATCAGGTGTGAGTGGGCACCCTGTGTTATTTAAAGAACAGGGATCTATCAAAGTCTGCTCTTCACAACAGAGGCTTGTGGAAGTGTATCATGGCACGAACAAAGGAGATTTCTGAGGACCTCAGAAAAAGAGTTGTTGATGCTCATCAGGCTGGAAGAGGTTACAAAACCATCTCTAAAAAGTTTGGACTCCACCAATCCACAGTCAGACAGATTGAGTACAAATGGAGGAAATTCAAGACCATTGTTACATTCCTCAGGAGTGGTCGACCAACAAAGATCAATCCAAAAGCAAGGCGTGTAATAGTCGGCGAGGCCACAAAGGACCTCAGGGTAACTTCTAAGCAACTGAAGGCCTCTCTCACATTGGCTAATGTTCATGTTCATGAGTCCACCATCAGGTGAACACTGAAAAACAATGGTGTGCATGGCAGGGTTGCAAGGAGAAAGCCACTGCTCTCAAAAAAAAAAAAAAACATTGCTGCTTGTCTGCAGTTTGCTAAAGATCACGTGGACAAACCAGAAGGCTATTGGAAGAATGTTTTGTGGATGGATGAGACCAAAATAGAACTTTTAGGTTTAAATGAAAAGTGTTATGTTTAGAGAAAGTAAAACCCTGCATTCCAGCATAAGAACCTTATCCCATGTGTGAAACATGGTGGTGGTAGTATCATGGTTTGGGCCTGTTTTGCTGCATCTGGGCCAGGACGCCTTGCCTTCATTTATGGAACATTGAATTCTGAATTGTATCAGAGAATTCTAAAGGAAAATGTCAGGACATCTGTCCATGAACTGAATCTCAAGAGAAGGTGGGTAATGCAGCAAGACAACGACCCTAAGCACACAAGTCGTTCTACCAAAGAATGGTTAAAGAAGAATAAAGTTAATGTTTTGGAATGGCCAAGTCAAAGTCCTGACCTTAATCCAATCGAAATGTTGTGGAAGGACCTGAAGCGAGCAGTTAATGTGAGGAAACCCACCAACATCCCAGAGTTGAAGCTGTTCTGTACGGAGGAATGGGCTAAAATTCTTCCAAGCTAGTGTGCAGAAATGATCAAAAGTTACCGGAAACATTTAGTTGCAGCTATTGCTGCAAAGGGGGATCACACCAGATACTGAAAGCAAAGGTTCACATACTTTTGCCGCTCACAAATATGTAATATTCGATCATTTTCCTTAATAAATAAATGGCCAAGTATAATATTTTTGTCTCATTTGTTTAACTGGTTTCTCTTTATCTACTTTTAGGACTTGAGTGAAAATCTGATGATATTTTAGGTCATATTTATGCAGAAATATAGAAAATTCTAAAGGGTTCACAAACTTTCAAGCACAACTATATGTTTTATAGGTTGGAGACGGTGGCACTGACCAAAACACAGGAGATAGAGCTGGAGGTGGTGAGTTAAAGATGTTAAGATTTGCTTTGGGTGTGACGAGTGTGGACAGGATTAGAAAGGAGTACATTAGAGGGTCAGGCTAGGTTGAACAGTTTGGAGATAGTCAGAGAGGCGAGATTGCGTTGGTTTGGGCATGTGTAGAGGAAAGAGGCTGGATATTTTGGAAAAAGGATGCTAAGGTTGGAGCTTCCAGGTAAGTGGAAGAATGGTAGGCCTAACTGGATGTGGTGAGAGAAGCCATGTACAGGGTGGTCCAGATCGTCTGGATGACTTTGATTTATGCGGGGACGATTCCAGTTCGGCGCAAAGACGATTCTTCATGTCGTCAGTTCGCACACTTCTCAATGGTCCAGGATTTTTTGGGTGATTTTCTATGTAATAAACTTAAGTTATAGCGTAATGAAAATTGCATTAGATCTGTACCACCCTATAGATGGTAAGTGTAACAGAGCTAGATGCAGAGGATAGGAGGATATGTAAAAAGATGATCCGCTGTGGGCGACCCCTAAAGGGAGCAGCTGAAAAAAGATGATCTGCAGGAAAGTGATTCCGTTATGAGATGTTCTTGTCTGCAATGTGTTATAACTACACTATATGTATTATAAATGTGAGCACATGTTTTCCATATTTTTCTGTAGGCTGGGAGATGTACGGTTATCTGTTGGTTCACTCAGAGTTTAGATATAGATGTCAGTATAATTTACGGATGAGTCTAGCTACTAATTTGTCTGCATTATGAAAGATAAAGCAATACATTTTACCAATAAACAATATCAAAAGATCTTAAAGCATTATATAAATATAGTTGAAATTATTAATATAAATATTACTGTATTTACATAGTATTCTATATAAGGAAATGCTAAAAAGGATACTTTCAGGAACATTACAACTTCAGTGTAGAACAAATGTGTAATACAATACACTGAAAATACAAATTAACCTAGTATACTTTATTAAACACACACTTTCTGATAGATTCTGTGCAATTTAAGCTCTTAGTAAATACAAATTATTATAAATCTAAGCAGAAATAACTAGTACATGTGTAGTTCTTTCTCTCCTCTAAAATCCCATAATACATATTGTTATGCGTGCTGGGATGTGCACCCTTAAACGTGGTACCTTATTTGGTGCTGCCTTTCTAACAACTACTGAGAGTTTATTGAATAGAAATTTTTTGTGATTAATAATTATTTATTTAAGTGTTTTTGTGGCTAATGATTGTTTTTCAGTGAAAAACAAAGGAAACCATATGAATATGGGAGTGAATGGTACACTCCTGTAGGTGGAACTACTGGTATATAAAAAGGTAAGTTGTAGGGTCTAGACAGACACAGAAATAAAAAGATACATAAGACTGAAAAAGCAACATATTTCACCATTATTGTGAGTAGGAAGGACAGTGTGAGGATCATTTCAGAAGAATTATTTTGTGTTGTTTTGACTGTTTTGAAAGTAAATGTCACTTGTATTAAGGTGCTATTACAGCTGTGCCATTCTTTTGAGGGACTTGTGAACTAACACAATGTCACATTAATCAACTAATCTTTGAATAGACCCTTGAAAAGTCATAGTATGCTTTTCAAAAACAGATTTTCCATGTCCTTTTCAGATTCACATGATGTTACTAGCAAAATTTGAACCTGCAGTTGCGTGGTTACAAATGTATCATTTGGTCCAGGTCTTCGGCTTCCTCCATAGTATTTCCAATCTCATTAAGAAACTATTTTAAGAAATATTAAGAACAAAATAAAATGGATTCTTACCACATAGTTAAAGTTCACCTTGTCTTGTTTGCATTTTTATTGAAAGAGTCTATCTTTGCTGAAGTACACCCAGACCTAGTCTAAATCTGAAATAAAAAAAATATTAACAATTATTTACTTTTATATAAAGAGATTTTACTTATAAGTCCTTAAAATCCCAGGACCTTCAGATGAAAAAATGTGTTTTAAAGTTCCAGTTGATGCATGTTGAATAGACATAGAGTTCCTTTCTTTCGTTTTAAAACATTTGTTTTCTTTAAAAGCTGTATACAAAATAGATTACCAATTATAATCCTTAACTGTCAGTCAAGCAGGAATTGAAAAAGTCTGCACCTGCTAAACAGTTATTGAAACAACAGGAATAGTTATGTGTTTTTTATCTACAGACGCGGCTAGAACAACTTGGAGTGAAAAAAAGACAAAGTCAAAAGAGGCATATTTCATGCTTCTCTGGCTCCCACTGACTTTACATTTATTGGTGTTCTTTCCTGCCTGTCTCCTGCAGGACTCATGCCTAATCAGTTGATGCAAAACTGTCATCTGCTCCATGGTTTAGGCCTTTGGCAATGTTTATGTGCCAGCAGGCCCACTAGCCTGCAGTCAGTCAAGTTTCACTTGTTTAGCAAAAGCACTATAATCCAAAACAGCAGTACCTCTTTAGGATCATAATGGTAATTAAAAATGAGCAGGACTATTTACAGATATTCAGTATTTTGAATCTGGGTATCAAATATAATATACTGTACAGTTTGAAGAAATATTTTTGTTAATTATTAAACAAAAAAATTGTGCAAATATTGTTTAAAAATTTATTTTCATTTTTACCTGTGACCTGACGTTAAAATAAGGTGACCTTCTTCTTTTCAATCCGTAAAAGACAACTCAAGGTTGTTGGCATCACAAAGGGCATCCTGGCATAAAGTCTGCGGCAATACCCCCTTGATGATGAGAAACAAAGATGTGTCTATTAGTTTCTCTTTACAACTGGTTCATGCACATTTCTTTAAACTATAACTCCATTAAACTTCTTAAATGTCAATGCTACTGTGTAAATTAAAACTAACTTTTATTAAAAGAAAAAAAGATCAAATAAATATTTGATTTCTGTCATGTTTTACTTAAAAATGCATTCATTCTTCAAAACATTCTTTATTTCTGAGATTTATTTACAAACATGTTAAAGAAAATAGTGGAATTTCATTTTATGAAATCTTTTCTCATCATATAAAATGTTTTAAAAATATTCTTTTACATGAACTAAAGTAAATCAAACAGTGTAAAAATACCTATAACTTGAGTGCACAATTAAATAATAAAAAAGCTAAATGAATATCAGATTTCAGTTAAAGCTATAATATAAGGAACTATACGGTATTACAGTATTTAGATCTGCTACATCATCTTTAGAGTCCTAGGTCAAAATCCCAGTTTACCCACACCACTTTTTGCATGAAGATTGCAAATTTTCCCCATTGCTGTATTAATTTTTGTGAATGCTGCATTACTTGATATTTTTAACATGTCTGGGTGCTTGTGTGCATGCCACGCAATAGTTCAACTTCCTGCGATTTTGAAATAGAAAATATGAGTTAAAAAAGGATGACTAGTGTTGAGTAAATAAATTAGTTGGAAGGTAAATAAGTGTTAGCCTCTTCAAAATGCTGTAGTAGCTAATGATAATAATTAGAACAATCTAGACTAGGACAGGCCTTTCAGCCCGACAAAGCTCACCAGTCTTATACACTTTATTCTTCAAAATAGCATCAAATCCAGTTTTGAAAGTCCCTAAAGTCCTGTTGTCTACCACACTACTTGGTAACTTATTCCGTGTGTCTATGGTTCTCTGTATGAAGAACAAATTCAGTAGTAATACCAGATAGAAACTGTCAAAGGGATCTTGACAACTTTAAGCCCCACCCCCAAGATATGCTTTATGAAAATATAATTTATGGAATATGAGCTATGATGATTACCCCACTCCAAATTATACATTTTTAAACTTATGTTGTGTCTTCATTTTATAAACACTAGATTCAAAATTAATAAGAAATTAAAAAATAGTACAATATACACTTGTAATACAAAGCCATGCAAGTGTGTATTTTTTTTAAAAAACAATATCAAATATTCACTTCTCTTGTTTTTATGCATCTTTTTAAATTTCACAAGACATGTTATTAATCTAAAATACTTACTCTCACCGATTCAAAACAATTAAGACAATATAAACTCCTCCTGTTTTGCTACATAAGACAAGTCTTAACGCTAAAAACGCATAAGTTCTGTTTAAAGTCTTAGCAATAAGATTCACAGACATTGCAGCAATTTTAATTACATCCCTACAGGAAGTCCCCAAATCTGAATGTGTCCCATTGTTTATACCCTAGATTCAAATCTGTTTTAACAATATGATCGTTCAGACCATGATTCATTACACCTTGTTTTAATTACATTGCCGCAAGAAGTCGGCGCCTTTTCTGTTTTCATGATGATGAGCCCCTGGCATACTTAATCTAATTTGAACATGTTCTATTTTTTATATCATAAGATTTTAATGTAGAATACTTATTCTCACCCCAATTCAAAGCAATTAAGAAAATATGCACACCTCCTTTTTTGCTACATAAGACAAGTTAACACTAAAAACACGTAATTCTGTTTTTTACTAAAATATGCTTAACACGTTTTTCAGCAGATTTGAAAGCAGATATAGGTTACCTTTGAAACTGGCACTTGGTCCCTCGCTCTTTATGGCACTTGGTAAAAATGCCATCACCCCATTCGAATTAGGTCCCAGGCTCTCTGCGAACTTAATCACGAGACTGTTTTTTAAACGTGATAATCGGTTAAAAATCAAAAAAGAGTTTTTCACATTCAGATGGTCTGAAAACAAAGTTGTTAGATTAACTGTTTCCTACTAACGAATCTCTCTTGTATATCAAAATAGACAACTTTAAAAGATTGTAAGAAAAGCTATTAAAATACACGTAGCAATCTAAGAAATGGATTCATACATAAAAAGACCACTGATTGCGTCAACATCTCGGTAAAGAGAGTCGAAATGAGGAAATGTTTTGCCGCTACAAAGGGTCGCAGCCCCATAGAGGAGGGACATCAGCAACATTTCACCTATGAGCTTTCTCTCAAATGTGCAGGGTGTGTCACTCTGCCTTCCCAAGGCTGGGACATCAAGACAGGTGGCATAAAAAGCTCTGCTTCACTGTTTATTGACACATTAACTTTTTCAGCATACAAGTGTGTCAGTGATCTTTCCAAAAGGTAGGTGATTTTGCATTGTCTTCCACAATGGAAAACAATGGAAAAAAATACTTTTGTGGTTGTTGGTAAGTGTAGATTATCGAAATATGTGCTGTTAACGATCGTTTTCAAATTGGATAGTTCCAGCGATGAAGAGCAATCTCCAAGCCCCTTCTCACCTGGAGATGTTTTCTGATTTTTAAATGAAAAAAAATGAAAAGTATTTGTTACGTTCAGATTTTATAAATGAAGTATTTTTCATAGTTCAGAAGGTTGCAGCTTCTGGCCAGTTGGTGGCTCAAAAAGTGAGTCAATTCTAATACTTTTAAATTGAAATATTGTTTATAAGCATGTACAGATTTAATACTTTATAAGTACATTCAGACATTACTTTTTAATGGAAATGTCTAAGTATGTACAAACGTATTACTTTATAAGCACGTTCAGACATATTACATTTTTAATGGAAATTTCTTTGCGAGTGCAAAATTATTACTTTATATTTTAATTGTAGAAGAATTGGACGCCGAACTGTATTCTTCTTTACATCTCACTAGTAAGCAGTTAGAAGAGCTAATCTCTGCCACAGAGACTAAAAATCCTGTCTCAGACAAGAAAGCTAAAGCGTCCCCAGAGCCCTGTAAGTACTACTTTCACCTGAGGGTTTGGATGTACAAAAAATAAGGCGTTATGAGTTGAATATATAATTTGTAACAGAAACCTCAATGCTTCTGAAGTGTGGTCATTCTTCCAAAGGCTCCAGCCAGCCTCCAGAATTGGCGCAAAGGCCCTTGGACTGTCTATTATTGAACATCTCTTTCATGCAGCCCGGTAAGCTGAACTAATTTTGCGAGTGTGCGGCAAATGTTTGTTTTAAAGAAAACTTAGTCTTGTTTGGTTTTTCAGAACCTCCGTCACCAGGATTACTGACACAGATACTTCAGGATTCACCATAGTTTGTATTATCACTCGGATTTCTCACCCAAATAGTACGCAAATCCAAAAAGAATTGATGCAAGGGCTAAAGCTGCCGAGCTGAAGGCCAAAATTGATCGAGTTCTGCAGGATTTTCAAAGCACCTTACCAGACCTTTACCACTATCTCCAGATTTACGTGAAAAGGTTATTTTATTGTACTCTATTTTAGAAAACTTGTTCCCAAAATAATGGCAAGCAATATGAGTTGCAAAGGTAAAAGCAGGAAAAGGTGTTCAAGTGAGGACTCGGACATTGGGAGTTGTTCTCAAAATTTTGGGTTATTGCATGATATGGTGAAAGAACTTACTCTATTCGACCCCCAAAAATGCCTACTCCTCCTCCCAAATATTTTAATGAATCAGAATATGTTAATTGGCAAAATCAAAACATGATCCAAATGAATAATGATAGCTACCATGAGAGTTCCTTCACCTGTTACCACTCCCATTGACTTTGACCAGCTTGACTGCCTTTTAGAAACCCTGCATCCAGTAGCCACACCAGATGAAATGCTAACATTAAACAATTTGTTAGAAAGGGTTTCAGTGGTCTTTCACTGAAAATGTGAATGTTCAAATGGGTCATGGCTTAACAAACATCATGGGTTCTGCAAATACTCAACCTTTTGTTCCAACCCCCTAGATCACTGTCACCTCTCAGAGTATGGTTATACCAGTTTCAGCTACCCCTACGTTTACATCCGTTTCAGTCATACCTTTTGTACCCTCTACTTCTGTATCTTCCTCTGTTTCACTTACTGCATCATCTGCTCTAGTCATGCCAGTTGTAGATAACCCCTCAGCCCCTGTATCATCATCGGTCATGCCAATTGTAGCTAACCCCTTTGCTTCAATCACTGCATCTTCATTATTCCCATCTGTAGCTAACCCCTCTATCCCCTCTGCTTCAGTCACTGTATCCTCTGCTCCAGTCTTGCCATCTGTAGCTAACCCCTCTGTCCTCTCTGCTTCATTCATGCCATCTGTAGCTAACCCCTATGTCTCCTCTGCTGTATGTAAACCCTCTGGTCCCTCTGCTTCAGTCTTGCTGTCTATAGCTAACCCCTCTGTCCTCTCTGCTTCAGTCTTGCTGTCTATAGCTAATCCCTCTGCTTCAGTTACTGTGTCCTCTGACCCTGCATTATCTTCAGTCATGTCAGGTGTAACTAACCCCTCTGCCCCCTCTGCTTCAGTCTTGCCATCTGCTTCAGTCACTGTGTCCTCAGCTCCTGCCTCATCTTCAGTCATACCGGCTGTAGCTAACCCCTCTGTCCCCTCTGTTGTAGCTAAACCCTCTGTTTCAGTCACTGTCACAGTTGTACCAGTTATGTCCGGTGGTTCTGTTGTGTTTAAACCCTCAACCACTTCAGGTGTAACATTTATGGCTGGTCCCACAGCTGTCCCTAGTGCTGACAATCCGTGCATTTTTCATCAGATCGACAAACCATAGTTTAATAATAAAGAAATAAGACACCCCTTAAATTTCGTTGATGCCTATGAACTAGAGTCTTATGAGGAGGTGTTTAACAGTATTTATGAGACACTGCAAATAACTCTGGATAGTTTTTCGGCTACTTTAAATCCAAAAGATGATGTTCAGTTAGAATTGTGTACTGATTCCTTACCTATTAGTGTTTTTATACAGATGACTGGAACTAATAGTGTAGACGAGTTCTTCAACAGATACAGAATCTTCTTCAGAGTTATTCAAGTGTATTAGCAGATGAGTCTCTGATGCTAGTCATAAAGATTGTTTGGTCACCTAACAATCCGACTAATTTCAGTAATTTTCGGCCTATTTCTGATCACCCTTCATTTCCAAAATTCTTGAAAAAATAGTGGCTATTCAACTTCATTCTCATTTATCTCAAAATAATTTGTATGAACAGTTCCAGTCTGGTTTTCGTTCCCTCCACAGTACAGAAACGGCACTTATAAAAATTATTAATGACCTCCTTATGGCAGCTGATTTTGATTTAATTACTATTCTCATCCTACTTGATCTGAGTGCAGCCTTTGACACTATTTGTCACACTAATCTTCTCAATAGATTATCTTCGATTGGCATTACCCACACTCCACTAGATTGGTTCAGATCCTACCTCTCAGGCCGCACTCAGTTTGTTCAGCTTAAAACTTTAACATCCGAACCCACTGCTGTTACTTCAGGTGTGCCCCAGGGCTCTGGCTCCTCACTTACTGATTGCATAGCAGAAATCAAATCCTGGTTTTCTTCAAGTTTTCTTCAAATTTTCTTAAATTAAATAGTGACAAAACTGAGGTTCTACTTATTGGTACAAAATCAACATTATCTAAAACTGATCATTTTTCATTTGTTATTGATAATTCCTCTGTCTCCCCTTCTGTACAGGTTAAGAGTCTGGGTGTCATCCTTGACAGTACTTTATCCTTTCAGTCCTACACCAATAACATCTCCTGGTCTGCATATTTCCACTTGCGTAACATTAATCGTATTCATCCTCCCTCACTCCCCACACCACTGCTATCCTTGTTCATAGCCTTGTCACTTCTTGTCTGGATTATTACAATTCCCTTTTCTTTGGTCTTTCTCGCAAATCTCTTTATAAGCTTCAACTGGTCCAGAATTCAGCTGCCTGCATCATTACTACAACCCCCTCTATTCACCATATCACTCCCGTTTTGCAGCAGCTTCATTGACTTCCAATTCAGTTCTGAATTCAATTCAAAATTCTCCTACTAACTTTTAAGGCTATCCACAACCATGCCCTTCCATATCTGTATGACCTCCTTCATGTTGCCATTCCCTTTCGTACCCTTAGATCCTCTTCCTCCATCCACTTGACTGTCCGCTTCGTCCGTCTTACCACTATGGGGAGCAGAGCATTCAGTTGCCCTTCTCCCCAGCTTTGGAACTCACTACCGCTTGAGCTTAGAAATATTGAATCATTTTCACTTTTCAAATCTAAACCTAAAACTCATTTGTATAAGACTGCCTTTTCTCTTTGATTACAATTGCTCTGTCTGATTTTAACTTTTGTATTTTACTTTTGTTAATAATCTGTGTTTTGTCTATTGTGTGTCCTTAAGTGTTTAGAAAGGCACCTACAAATAAATAAAATGTATTATTAACAGTGCTCACAAGGTATCCACTCTACTCAATCACGAAATAGTCAAAGAAAATGAGGTATTTAATTATTTTATAATTAAGGGAAGCAGCTCTGTTTTGCTTTTTGTCTGCTTTCCCTAATGGAAGACCAGTATAGGCAAAATCCATAGTTATGCATGCATGAAGCATACAACCTTCAGAGCAGGGCCAGATTATCTGAGTATGAAAATGTATTCTTTGCAGATGTTTATATATTAAAATTATTTTAAATTGATATTAAAATTGTTGTCTAGTACAGATGACCAAGAAATGACATTTTTTTTAAATTTGAAAGCTGCTGCGGTAGAAACCCTAAAACATTTTGTTTTTGCATCATAACCATTATTACGGTATTTTGAATTTAAAAGGTATTCTGGGTGTAAAATACTTGTGTGACTGCTGTTATTTTAGGAATTTAACATGTTTACATCAGAAGGATCCATTTTTATGCTTCGATGATCATTTTTGTTTTAAGAGTATATTAGATCCAACAATTTATTGATATATGTTCTCATATATGCACTGTAATATTTCCACATTTTAGATTTTATTTTGCAGTTAAATCTCTCCATCACGGATCCCTTTAATTAATTTCCTGTGGTGAAATGTTTTGAAAATCTCGGTTAAAAAACTCTTTCCTCTTATCATTCTGGAGTTTCCTTGCAGTTCTACCGCAACTCAGAATGTCTTGGAAGGCTGTTTTCACTTGTTTACCCATTTTGTTCTTCAGGTGACGTACCCACGCATACTTAAAGTACATCGATACAGGTCAATAAATATTTATAACCCTGGTTATGCTTGGACACAATTCTCATGTCCGCTAAATCCATCTCCAATTGCGAGTCTGTATCAGGTACATAAACCTTATTTCTCTTAAAATTTATTCTAGCAGAATTATGAATTGTATAAGAATATTGACCAGATAACCAATCTGACACCTGATGGTCATTACTTTTCTGACCCGAAACCTCAAGAGCTATTTTCAAAGACTCTTTTCCCCCAAAGCTACCAGGATTTGCCAAGTTATAATAAACTTTTTTCATGTAACCCTTCATCATCAATGGTGAAAGAAAATGTCAGTGGTTAAAAAATCAAATGGTGCTTTATTGATATTTTTCAAAAACAATTTTAAAATTCAGAGATGCTTTACCGATCATTTCAAAAACATATTACAACTAAACAGCATGATTAAAAATGGACAAAAACATGTTATCACAGGAACATTCCGTTCAGACACTTCATCTGATCTTTCCATGTCGTATTCCCCGTAAAACCCCAAAGGTACATCAGACATATCAGGTTCAGAAAAATGGCATTTAAAGAAGGCATCGGCTATTTCATGTATTTTTGAGTAAAAGTCATCATCAATGTTATGAAAGGTTTGTACATTAGCCTCATTGATAGAATGTTCATTTTTTTCAGGTCGTCGACAGCATTTTGTACAAATGTATGAATCTTAGTCTTTATGACCAGGCTCCTGAGCCTGAAAAGCCTGAGCCTCTTGAAAGTGGCTAACCCGACAGAGTCAGGCTGAAACAGACATAAATGCTGAGTCAGGCTGGGGTGGTCTATTAAACAACCCTGACAGCTACTTATTAGGTCCCGATCAACTATTATATCCAGCAAGAGCTGCAATCAAGGTATTGATCAGTTTCAGAGCCTTTCGAAATGTTTCACCCAGGGGTTTATCAGTTTGTTCAAGGTCCATGTCCACATAATCGGCCTCTTTGGATGATATTTTCCAAGCAGCCAGAGCCCCTACTAGTTCATCCACGGCCTCTTCTTCCTGCATGACCTGATTGGCTTTCTCCTCGTCCCCTGTTAGGCTCCCCGGAACATCAGTAGCAGGTGCAAAAATGTCAGATACTGCACAGTTCTCCAGGAGACTGTCCAACCAATACATATCATCAGAGGCAGGTAACTGCAGCTCAGGCCAATAGATCTGGTCAGTTGAAGGCATAAGAAGGTCCAGCCAAGACGGCTGGTCTGGAGGTGAGCTATTAGGAACAGAGTACCCGGAGCTGGGGTCAGGCCAAAACAGGCAATCGGTGGGTGCCATCTGTTCCGTAGACCAACGTGCCTGATCAGGAGCATAGCCAGAGAGGTGCTGGTTGTTGCCCGGCAACACACCTCTCCCCTAACCATATAGACGATTAGAGAGATGAAGGCATACTTCATGGGAATGGGAACTGGTAAGGGTTTGGGTTTGGTTTATGAAAGCCTCTCCCTTAAAGGAGGGGTTTAGAGATTATCAATTATGACAGTTGTCCAACCCTCATATTACCCTTCTCCACCCATAGGGATGGGCACATTTCATAAGTAATAAAGCATATTTTGGGCGGGGCTTAAAGCTGTCAATCAATCATCCCTTTGACAGTTTCTGTCTGATATTACTGTTACAACTTCCTAATGTTTAAGCAAAATTTACCCTTAAGTTTCCAAATGTGTTCTTGATGAATTCATTTTAAAATTTGTCTCAATTAACTGAAATAATTTCTTTCATAATTTTAAACACTTCAGTCATGTCATCTTTGTCCCCTTTTGCTTAAACTGTAAAGGCTCAGCTGTTTTAATCTTTGCTCATAATTCATCCCCTGTAGACTAGACACTCTTCTCTGGATTTTTTTTTTAATGTTTCTATATCATTTTGGTTGCCTGGAGACCAAAACTGTAAACAGTACTCCAGGTAAGGTTTCACGAATGTGTTGTAAAGTTTGAGCATAACCTCCATGGACTTGTACTCCACACATCATGCTATATAACCTAACATTCTGTAGCCTTTCACGTGAGTTCTGAACACTGTCTTGGCAGTTCATGGTGTCAAGTCCATTAAATCCCTAATCTTTTTCATAAGGTGTACTTTTAAATTTCAGACCTCCCAGTGTGACATTGGAGTTATTAATCTTATAAACCTTATACAGCTGTTTTTTCTTTGGCAGCTCCTTTTCCAACTCTTTACTAACCCACTGTGAAGTTTAATAATTTCTTACCAATTCCCAAATTTTCTGATGTACCTGTCCTGCATTATATGTAAAGCATTTTTAAATCTGTTCCATTGGCCCTTGACTGTCTCCTCATTCTAAAGCTTATCCCAGGCATCTGCTCAAACACTGACCAAATGCAAAAACCAGTTTTGGTCTTTGCATTTGTGCTGTTCCAAAACGCAGAGAATTGTATTATATTTTGATCAAATTACCCTAGTGGTTCAATCACTTCTATGATGGTTGGTGCTTTCACATACTGTATTCAAAAATAGTCATTTATCACATCTGAAAAGTCCTACTCTTATGCTCTACTGTTTGTTAGGTTATCCTTGTTAATAGTCGGGCAGTGAAAGTTCCCCATGACTACAATATTTACCTGTAAACTTGCCAATTTAATATTACTAAATAGAGGTGCATTGAAATTACTGTCTGCATTGGGTGGTCTATAACACACTCCTAAAATAAGGCCTCATCCGTTTTCAGATTAAGCTAGATGTCCTCACTAAGATGAGCTCACCATCCAATTGAAAAGGACTTGTGTTTAAATTCTGTATGACATAAACAGAAATGCCACCCCAACCCCACTTAGGAAATAGTTTTGTTGTGGTAAATGTACTTAGTACTTGAAGTAAACATAAACAAATCTGAAGAAAGTGCAATAGTGGTTTAAAAACTGCTGTGCAACAGTTTATGGACTGCTTTTAACTGTTGTACTGAACTATGTTCAAAGAAATCTGCATTGTTGTTAATGATTATAATGGGTTAGAACTGTAGGTGCAGACAGTTAGATTCAGTTATACTCAAATAAAAAAGAACAACTTTGATCAAATGTAAGTTACCTATAAGGCACAAGCAGAATGGGTCACAGTGGTTCTGCTGGTGCCTCGTAGTAAGGGGATCAGGGTTTGTGTGTCCCGGGTCCTCCCTGCATGGACTTTTCTGCATTTTTTTTCCTGTGTCAATGTGAGTTTTATCCAGGTTCTCTGGTTTCCTTCCACTATCCACAGAGTTGCAGGTCAGGTGAATTGTAGAAACAAAAATTGGCAGTAAGGTGTATCTATGTTCGCATTCAATGAACTGATGCCCTGTCCGGGGTATGTTCCTGCTTTGCACCTTGTGCTAGCTGGGATAGACTACAGCACTGCCCTTGACCCAGGTCTGGATTTAGCAGTTTAGAAAATAACACAACCTATAAGATATGAAACATACAATGGAACACTGAAGACAATTGTTTATTTCCTTTAAATTCTTCACACAAAGTTTAATTCTTCACACACAAAGTTTATTCAAAATTACAAAGATGTCCTAACAGATAATAAAACTAAACTCAATGTCAGGAAGACACCATGGAAGAAAATACAAAAAAATAAGCCCTAAACTAAAGTCCAAAATGCTCCAAAGATAATTACAGATATCTTAGTTGTAGTTAGTTATTTCTGAATGATAATTTGATTTGTTATAAATTAATCCTCCCTTGGAGTTACATTGATCACAATCACTTTCAATATTGATATTGAATCTAATAAGGATTCTATTCTCACGCCCTTCTAAGCTTTCCCACAAACAGCAAAAAACAGAAAAGCAAAATAAATCTTTTCCAATCCCCTACTCCCTTAAAGTTTTAGGCTTAGCATTTCTCAAGCACAATATACTTTTCCTTGTAAATACTCTTATATTCCCACAAACTAGTCTACACTTCAATGAACCAAGATCGTACATCTTGATATATTTTGTATTTGCTTATATATAAAAATGGCAGTAATATGTAGTAGTGATACCTGCAATAAAATAATACATGATCTACCTGGGGAGCACAGCTCTAAAACCAGATACTATGTACACAAAACAAGGAAAAATGACCAATCAAAATTCAACAAAAAAAATTGGAATAAAATGTCAAAAAATGCTTTCAAAGATTTGTCAGACCTTATTACCTTGTGAATTTCATGATTTTGTGTGGCTGCCCTTGTTCAGCTTTTCTTTCTTTTTTCCTTTTAATTTTATAACGGAGACCATTTCAGTTACTATTTAGTTATTTCCAATTAAGATTAGAGCTTAAAGTGATGGGATCCCTATTTTGAACTCATTAGCAACAGTGAGCTGAAGGCAAAAAATAGATAGGACTTGAGCTTTAGTTTGCTTGTTGAGACATTGCCTTATGCCCTTTCTCAAGTGCTCAGCTACTTTAAGTTTAGTTCTTTGTGTTTCTTGTATATATCATTTGTTTGGTCATTCAGGTTAAAGTTTTTGATTGCTTATTTTGTTCTTGGTTTTCGGGTTTATGGTTTAGGTTGTTGAATTTTGTTACTATTTGTTCCAGATTTTTCTGTCTTTCATATTTTGGTTTCCTGTCCAAATTTTTTCTAGTTTTAGGGATCTCAGGCTTACCTTATCTATTTAGAACTTTTTGCTTTTCCATTACCTTATTAGTGTTTTATTTTTTTCTGTTTTTACCATTTGTTGATTTTTTTTTGGAATATTAATTTGCCAATTTCTTGGTTCCTTTTTTTTTTTTTTTGTTTGTAAACTTTAAATTAAAGTACTGGCTTTTAAAATAGGCCAAGATCAATACTTTTCAAAAATAGGGATCACCATCCAGTCTACCAGTCATGAGATACTGTACTTACTTTAAATTCAACACTGAAGAGGTGCATTAGTAAAAACCCAACCACAGTATGCAGTGGTTTCAGCATTTTTTGTTAGATCTCATCCACCCCTGTGGCCTTGCCATTACACAGCTCTTCAGTCAGTGAAGCAGCCTTAGCTTGCATAGAGGGACCCAACTACGGATATTTCTAATGGTATCTCATTAAAGGAAGGTGTATCCACTAAGTTTATATGTTACTCAAAATTGTTCCTTACACTTCTTCACAATATCTTCAGTGTTAGTCATTTTAACACCAGACTTGGTAAGAATAGACTAGGCAGTGTCCTACTTAGCCTTCCTCCGTGAAATGCTTTGTTGGGACCTCTTCAAGTCCATTAGAAAGTCCTTCTTCATGGCCTTGCCAAACTCCACCCACACATAGGCTTTGACTTCGGCCACTACCATAGCTGCTGCCTTTTTGGATAATCTGGGGATCTTCCTTCTCCTTCCTTGACAACTTTCATAACTGCTGCCATCCAGGTGCTCCTAGGGCTGTAACCATGACAGATATGTCTCCCTTTCACTACCTACACCTGCCTCCACCTAAGTCCTTTCTGAGTCTATGTACCTACTGTAAACTCTTCTGAGATGCATTTTAAACCCTTTCTGAGGTGAGCAAAGAACTCATCCTCAGCAGAGGCATCTTCTAGTCCTACCCAACATACCCATACTTCCTATTTGTACCTTCCAAGCCTGTTCAGAGGGCACAAAATTTGTCTGGGCCAGCCCACCAACAACTGATGATTGGCTGACAGCTCAGCAACTCTCTTTACCCAGAAAATATGAACTCAGATTAGATGACCCAAATATAAGATTGATCTTTTACCTCTCCGCCAATATACACTGGCACAGAATACAATAATGAACATGGTAATCATTATCAACAATCCATAACTAGAGCAAGAAACCAATACGAATTTAGTATCTTGACTTCAGACCACTCTCAATCAGATCAATTGAGGTATCTCGATCATTCTCAATACCAGTAATAAAGTCTCCCAGTAGTATTACCGAGTCAGCAGATGGCACCCTGTCAAGCACTGAATCCAGACAAGGAACAATTTATTAAATACCCTAATGATAATCAACAAATTAATAACTTCACCAGAAACAAGACTACCAGGACTCACTTCTAGAGCCAGGCCTAGATTTGGAATTTGTTAGTAAAGGCAATGATGCCTGGCTGGATGCAGTTTGAAGAGGCTGATTTACACCCACCACATGTAATTGTAAGCCACAAAGTGAAGGTTGAGTGTCATGTGCAATAACAGGCAGGAAGTTGTAGAGATCCAGGCCAATTAGACATTTGCAATTAAAAATGTCTCTTGGACAGCATAATTTAACTTTTTGTATGAGGGAGAATTTGGAGATTGTGCTTGATGTTAAGAAATACCAGGTAGATACAGTCAAATTCACTTCTGGGCTTAGTATTGGCTTTGGAACTAGACTTTTCAGGTGGTCTGTCTTGTTTCTCTTGAGCTACCCCATGGTAGAGGTCCTGGGCCAATGTTGACACCATAAAGTTTGTTCCATTGGGTGAGAGGGTCGTCTCAATGCAACTTCAAGTGCAGAGAGGAAAACTTTGAATGCTGTTTAAGTTTTTGCAACAAATTTGGACTTTTTAAATAAAGTGCCTTTTTTGTCCAATCTTACTTCTTTTATATATAGCATTCGTTTTGGAGGTGTTTTTTTATTTTATTACCCCCTTTGTATTTAAATTTGACCATCATTGGTTTTTGCATTTCTTGTTGCTTCTTTGTTCAGGATCAATAAAAATTTGATCACAGAAAAAGCAATACATAGCATGGTTCTTGTAATTTTACATGCACTGTGACTGTCCTACTACTTAGTTACTTTTGCATCTCCTTCTGTGCTGCTGTTTCATGACCTCACTCCTGCTTTCAATCCAGCTGATCAAGCTCCCTCTTGGTTTTACTTCTACTTCTTCGTTCTCATACTGTCAATACTTTATTATCTTTTAAACTCTGGTGCTGATTTTCAAAGCTCTTTTCTAACATCCTGGATTCTCTATCATAGTAGCTTGTCTCGTATTGACCAGAGAACTTCTGATGACTATCTTGCAGTTATCTTGAAAACCTGCTATGCACCTATCAGGGAGTGTTCATTTAATTTTTTTTTTTTTTTAACTACTTTTCAGGAACTTTGTCTGCATGTCAAGCTGTGAACTCTGTCAGGGTTTACCTACAAATTATGCTTGAATATCCACATTTCTTACTTACATTTTAATCAGTAATAACTAATTTGTTCTTTTCTGCTCGTGTTCTGATTCTGAATGTAATGTACAATTTGATCATATTGTCTGATCTGATATGTGCTTTTATTTGTGTAGGTCTTTTAAAGTTTATCTATATTTAGCAAATTATCTTTACTGTAGACATTTATCTTGTTACTTTAAATTGTACTCATTTGCCTTTCAAAGTGCCTTCTGGTGGTGTTATTTCTGAAAGGTGCTATTTAAAACAAAAATGGATCAATTTCCAATTTTGCTGCCAGAGCCAGTAACAAAATAACAGCCTAATAGAATAACAGGCTAAGTGAGGTTTCTCTCCAGAATGTATTATAAGCTATGAACTTTAAAAATACATCAAACAATACACCAAGTGGAACTTCTGGTTAAAATTAGTTCTTAATACTAATAGTTGGTGTAAATGTAATAATACATTCAAAATCACAGTTTATCTGCTAACATGGAATGGATATAAGATTTTCTAATTTCTGTTTTAATGGTTATATTCCTTTGGAATGTTTTCTAAGTACAATCAAACAATTGCTTGCTATAAAGCAACCTGGCAGTGAAGTTGACCCATAAGTTTAGAAAGACAATCTGAATGTTTAAAAAAAAAGGATCAATGGATGTTTCTATATATTGTTGTGTAGTAATGTTGTATTTTAATCCTATTCAGCAGCTCTTCATGCACCTCACCCCAGCTCACAACTGAGCCCTTCGAGCTAACATATAAGTGGTCCTCAAAATGAATGAGACAAAAATGTAGCATTATTAATAATTAAATGTTTGAATAATATTCTGCAAATCTGGAAAAATGAATTGTAAACCAGACACAGCAGCAGTAACAGGACTAGTGAGAAGCTTTTTGGTCTCCACAAATGACACACTGCACAAAGTAAAGATATTGAATATGAGTTTAACTGTAGGGAATTGATTTTAAATCAATTTTAATTAATATAAATGTTAAGGATTTAATTACAATGAATACATTAATTTACCAAGACACAGATATCTCATTCAGATCAGATATGCCTCACATACCCATCTAGAAAGTAGAAAAAGAAAAAAATTCAATATAATGCACTCACTCAAAGACACCAAAATATCAAAAAACTGATGACGGAGCTTTGTCACTTAACTGGAAATAACAGACTAATGTCAGTGCAGAAAATACCCGGAGATAAAATATTGCATATGACAAAATGACATGATAAATAAAGGAAACTAAACTATACACCAAATTACTAAATGCAAACCCATGTTTGTTCTCAAAGATGTTTCAAAAGTTGAACTTTTTGATCAAACAAAACCTAGTGCCAATCTCCAAAGCCAAATTGGCAGAAAGATCATTAGCCCTAAAATCAACATCTAAATGCAACAAAAAAAGACCTCCACACTCTTAGAAGTAAACAGTGTGCTGCTTGTTTAAATAAAATTGAAATATGATTTCCAGAATCCTTATAAATCACACTCTGCATCTTCAGAATAGGACCACAAAATTAAATAAAATATATTGTAAAACTAATCCACTTCATAAGAAAATAAGTTTGAATTCATTGTGCTTTCAAATATACTAGAAGTAACATACGATGACTATAAAAATTCCTTGAGCTCACAAAATAAGTGAAGATTTGTAATTAAATTCTGAACAGGGTGCAATCCCAGAACATGTAACCTAATGAAGCAAGTACTTGATGACATTAGTCATAAGAAGTACTCTGGTATATTTTGAATAGTTTCAGCTGAACTATTGTAATGTAATTGTACATTTGAGCAATATACAATTATGAATTGATTTAGACCATATTTCACACAGATTAATAAAAGGTGAATTTTATTGAGGGAAATCTCCTTTTATTACCTAAAAATCTCTTAATGATCAAGTCCTGGTATACTTTGGAGATATTACTTACAGTATATCTTGATCAAGTTAGAATGTATATTTTTTACAGTTAATAATGAAGAAAGTTTAGGACCATGAACAGGTTTCTTTTATAAAACTTGTTAACTTGCATTTAGTGAAAGAAATGTTATGATGAAAGGACATATTTGAGGCATAAGATGCTAATATATAATAAATTTGCAAATCTTAAGTTTCAAATACGGAATGCATTTCTGTGTTAAAGACTATGTCCTTGAGATGGTGTAAATTTATGCCCTTTTGCAAGTGTGGAGCAGATAGTTGCATCTCTGTAGAGATTAAAACAGCAGCATCTTTAGACAAGCGGTGAAATCACTACCTATGCCTAAATAAAATGGAAATATTGATAAGAATAAAAAAATTGCAAACAAATCTTTTACAGCTGACTGACAATGCACTACACTTTTTTTCGTGCCTAGTTATATGTAATATGATATGAGGGAATTTGAAAATGTATTTCTTTCAGGTAAATTTTTCATGCAGCTTTTGAAGGTTGCTTTGGGGTTTATGAACATCCATCTATCCATTATCCAACCTGCTATATCCTAACTACGGGGTCATGGGGGTCTGCTGGAGCCAATCCCAGCCAACATGGAGCGCAAGGCAGGAAACAAACCCCGGGCAAGGCACCAGCCCACCACAGGGTTCCGAACATGGAGATGTAATTTTAATTATGTCCATCCTAGAATTTGTGCACAAATTTGTAACAAAGTATTTTTTTTTGTTTTCAAGTACAATCAGTCAAGTGAATCACAGTAAAAAAACAAGATACTTTAATCTTAAATAACATTAAAGTCACCACCCCACTGGTGAGTTTTATGAAAAAAAGAAATGATTGAGCTTGCTGGTTTGGAATGATAAAAATATCAGAATGAATACAGTGCAGCATATACTGTACTCTGATTCCTTGTCTTGTGTAGATAGCAATTTGACAAATGTGATCTACCTTAAACCCTGTGAGTGTGTGAGGTGAATGAGTGAGTTTCCAGGAGTGAATGAGGCAGTGTGTCTGTTGAAGTGTGTGAGACGTTGGTGTGTGTGTGTTTTTTGGGTGGGTGTGTGTGTGTATGTATGTGAGAGGGAGTTTACAGCTGGATCTGGCATGGTTCAAAAAGTATTTGCTCTGGGAGAATCTGGTCCCAGGTCAAATCTATTTGATGACTCCTGCTCTATGTAGTTCTGCCATTTAGGTTTCTTTTTCAGGCTAGTGATAAGGCCTGTCAGGACTTACGCTTCATGTGGCTTTCTAAATTTTCTCTGTCTGTTGTGGCTAACATGTAGGTGACTCATAGTACCTTTCAGCTTCTTAAAGAAATAAGCAAAAATAAACATTATGTATTTTTGTGCTGGCTGAGTCATGACACAGTGCACTGATTTTTTTTCAATCCATGTAATGTCTAACCTGTAATTATTCACCTGTTTTGAGAATAGAAGTAGAACAGAACAAGATGAAAAAAGTACAAAATAGAAAATTTGCATCAGTTTGTCTAAACAAGAAGAGTAGGTCTTTCATGTAACAAATTTAATATGCTAAGTAGATGTGTTTTTGTAGGTCAGAAAGCAGTATCACTACATTTTCCTTTTGTTATTTCTAAAGTATATTTAATACATATTGGTTTGGTAGATACTGACATTTTGAACTACATAACATCATGTATTGCTACTTATACAAATGTATTAAGGTAATAACATTTTCATCAGTGGTAGCACTACTGCTGTGCAGTAAGTATGCCAGGGTTCATGTCCTGGGTCCTGCCTGTGTCTGTGTGGGTTATCGCTGAGTGCTCCAGTTTAGTCCCAGTTTCCAAAAACATGCAGGATACGTGAACTGGCAATGGTAAATTTCCTTTAGTGCATGGGTGTGTGTATGAGTGTACTATCAAATAAGTATTGCTCTCTACTATGCTAAAATACTCTTGTGACAAACTCCTTCATATTAAACAGTTTGTCCAGAGCAAATGGTCAGACTGGAATGTCCTAAAAGACAATGGTATTGTGTGGCACATGAAATAGATACATTGCGGGTCAGGTTGCCGCCACATCTGGGCCGCAAATTATAAGTTCACCGGCAGCATTTGCTCAGGAATATGCCGTCGTACTTATGGCTTTGGAAATAGAAATGTCAGTGTGCCAAATCTGCAATATATTAAAATAAACTCTGGTCATGGATCTGTGCACAACGAACTCACATTGGCTAATATTGTGTTGTTTAACTCAAGATCTCTTAATGGCAAAGCGCTGGTGCTATCAGAATTCATTACAGAATCAGACCTTGGCTTGCTATGCCCAACAGAAACTTGGCAAATAACCAAATGATTTTACATCTGTCATGGAAGTGGCCCCACCCAGATATATTCACTTCACGGAGCCTTACAGCTCAAGACAAGTCGGAGGAGTCGCAGTAATTGCTAGATCGAAGTTAAACCTCAATCATTAAAGGTCCATTGTCTTTCGAGTGTCTGGCTCTTAAGCTAATAACAAAATCTGGTCCTGTCTCACTTATTGTTGTCTATCATCCCCTTGAAATACAAGTCTTTATCTGATCTGACTGAATTATTAACCCACTTAAGTTCACTTTCCCAGAGAGTCATTCTTCTTGGCGATTTCAACATCCATATTGACATTACTACATGTAAACTGAGAAATGAATTCCTATCCTTACTGGATTGTTTTGACTTGGTGCAGCATGTTGATTTTCCCACCCACTCTGGTGGTCATATACTGGACCTGATCTGCACATCTGGATTATCTGTTGGCAACACTTATAGCAGTGATTTGGGACTCTCTGACCATAAAGCAGTGCTTTTCACTGTCCCATTACGTCTCCCTCCTCTTACCTGTAAACGTCAAATTTTTTTCCGAAACCTTAAAAATATTTGACCGTCTGATCTTTTTCTGTCTTCACCTATTCCATCAACACTAGATAGTCTCGTTGACCACTATAAATCAGCCCTTCATTCAGCACTCGATAAAACAGCTCCTTTAAAGCATAAGGAGGTTTCCTTTAAGCGTTCAGCTCCATGGTATAATTCAGAGCTGCGATCTATGAAAGCAACTGGCCGACGCCTTTAGAGAATGTCACGTAAGACTGGCCTCACTGTTCACATCCAGGCTTTCTCTGACCATCAAAGGGCTTACAGGGATGCACTAACTGCAGCCAAGAACTCACATTATGGCAGAATAATAGAAAGTGGCCATGATGACGCAAGGGTTTTGTTCTCCATAGTTAATAAATTACTTCAACTTGCCTTTGGCCCAATTACCCCCTCTACTGAAGTCTGTGAAAAATTATTCCACTTTTTCTGCAATAAAATTAAATATCTTAATAATTCAACTAACATAAATCCATCATCCATTGATATCCTTCCCTGTCTTCCCACTCCATCCAGCTCCTTTTCTAAATTTTCACCAGTCACATCGGCATTTGTTAATGACCTGCTTTGTAAGATGAGGCCAACTACTTGTGTACTGGACCCCATCCCTACCACACTTCTTAAATGCTTCCTTCGTGCCATAATCCCCTTCTGTTATGACAATAATCAATACATCCCGTGACACTGGGTTTGTGCCAGCCACTTTTAAAGTCACTTCTGTAATCCCCATGTTAAAGTCTGGTCTTGATGGTGACGATCTTAACAATTTTTGGCCTATTTCCCAGTTACCTTTCTTGAGTTCTTGAGCGTGTTGTAGCCTCCCAGCTCACCAATTACTTAAACTCTAATAATTTGATGGAACCCTTGCAGCGCAGCTGTGAAACTGCTTTTCTTCAGGTAACCAATGATTTGCTTATGGCAGCAGACTCTGAACAAACCAGCATATTCTGTTAGACCTTAGTGCAGCATTTGACACTGTTAGACATGACATTCTACTATCCAGAATGGAGAACATGCTGGGTATCTCTAGCACTGCCCTCCAGTGGTTTAAGTCCTATCTGACTGATAGGCAAGAGTTTGTTAGTCTTGGCAACAGAAGATCCAGCTCAGCACCAGTCACACAAGGAGTTCTTCAGGGCTCTGTCCTCGGCCCTCTTCTCTTCTGTATTTATATGCTTCCCCTTGGCCATTCATAGCTTTGGACTGGGTTATCATTTTTATGCAGATGATACTCAACTCTATTTCAATGTTAAAAGTGGAACTTCACCAGAGCTTTTTCAGCTCACAACTTGCTTCAGTGAAATTAATACCTGGATGGAGCAGAACTCTTTAAAATTAAATTGCAATAAAACTGAACTCCTGCAAATTGGGACTAACGTGCAACTTAGTAAAATGAGCTCCTTCCCAGTCCATTTTGGCAGTGATCTTATCAGACCTGCCTCTACTGCAAAGAATCTTGGTGTCATTTTTGATTCCTCCCTTTCTTATTCTGCCCACATAAATCACATTAAGAAACTTTCTTACTTTCACCTCCATAACATATCCCATGTTCGCTCCTTCTTCTCCTTTTCTAATGCTGAGAAACTTGTCCATGCTTTTATCACACCCCGCATCGATTATTCTAATTCCCTACTGGCAGGTGCCCCTTCTAATCTTATATCACAGCTCCAGGTTATTCAAAACTCGGCTGCAAGAGTCCTTACTCGAACCAGCAGCAGCGAACACATCACACCCATCCTGCTCTGTCTTCACTGGCTCCCCATGTCTTACAGAATTAAATATAAAATCCTACTAATAACCTACAAAGCCTTAAATGACCTTGCGCCAAACTACATCAGTGACCTTCTCCATCACTATGTGCCTGTCCGCCCACTAAGGTCCTCTGATTCTGGCAATCTTGTTGTGCCCCACACTAATCTACACTCCATGGGTGACAGGGCCTTCAGCTGTATAGCGCCCAGACTCTGGAATGACCTACCAAAATTAATCAGGTCAGCTGACTCCATTAATTCTTTTAAAAAACAACTCAAAACTCATCTGTTCAGGAAGGCTTTTAGCTCTACTTGACTTTATTACCCTTCCCTCAGTTTACCTCTATGTCAAGATGCTCATATAACCTGTGTGTGTGTGTGTGCTAAACCATCAATTATGTTGTCTGTTAGGCTTTTTTTCTCTGAATTTACTATCTTACTCTTCTTTATTTATTTATTTGGTTTTGTACAATGCTATATACTCTATTTCAATGTTAAAAGTGGAACTTCACCAGAGCTTTTTCAGCTCACAACTTGCTTCAGTGAAATTAATACCTGGATGGAGCAGAACTCTTTAAAATTAAATTACCCTGCCATTCTTTCTTAAAGTATATGAAGTGCCTTGAGCATGGGAAAGGCGCTATATAAATAAAATATTATTATTATTATTCACCTTGCAATTGACAGGTGCCCTGTCCAGGGTTTGTTCCTGCCTTGTGCTCTCTGCTCGCTGGGAAAGGCTCCAACTTGCAACTCTGGTCTGGATTACGCAGGTTAGAAAATGACATAGCATGACATTTTTATCAGTTCTGCATGTCATATTATTGGAAATCAGGATGAGATTTATCTAAATAATCTAAGTTACTCCTTAGTTTTAATATCCTTAAATGTTAGAGTTATAAAATTATAAGGATTGCATGGGCATAAGCAACTGATAATTCTCTATGATCTAAAACCTTGGCTGCTCATTACAGCTCATTAAAGTTTCTTCATCTCCCTAAAAATTAAACTTCTTCATCAATACTCAAAATATTGCAAGTTAAGTGCTACAGAGTTACTGGAAAAATTTGACAGCTTTTGCTGAAACAGAGGGAGGTAGGGTTAATTTTATCTGTGCAGCCGCCTTATTAACACATAGGTTCACAGAAAGAATGTGAGACTTAAATGTCAAAACTGACAACATCAGGGAACTACTCCAGATTACCAAAAGACACACACCATGATATTCACAGACTGGAATATTTGCTTTTTAGTAAAACTTCTGACTAATTTAAGTCTATGCCTGTTTTTAATTATCACAACCACTCTGCAGTTCTACCCTTCATTTTTCAAGATTACAGCTTCTTACTGCACTGTTTACTTCTATTACATTACACTATAAAAATATGTAATGAAATTCTTTTCTACATAAATGGTAGGAAATCTACTTAAATGTCTTATTTCTTAAGGTTTGAATTTACTTCAAAGTATTTCATTTCTAGTTTCAGTTTTTAACAGAAATATGATAAGTTCATAATCCATTCATGCACCTGTATTCTGAAATCACTCTTTCACTAAAAGATTCTAGGGAGTCCAAACACATTCAAGTATTAAAGAGTGCAAGGCAAGAACTAGTCCAGGTTGGGATGTCCTGCGTGTCTGGAGGCAGAAGGATAGGAGGAAGGTAAAGAGAGTGGAACTGAGGGTAGGAATTTTGAATGTTGACAGTATGACTGGTAAGGGGAGAAGATTAGCCGATATGATGGAGAGAAGGAAGGTTGATATATTGTGCGTGTAAAAGACAAAATGGAAGGGGAGTAAGGCCAGGTGGTGGATTTAAATTGTTCTATCATGGTGTCGATAGAAGGAGAAATGGAATAAGGGTTATTCTGAAGGAACAGTATGTCAAGAGTGTTTTGGAAGTGAAGAGTGTTGGTGCATATGCACCGCAAGTTGGGTGTGCAATGGATGAAAAAGAAGATTTTTGGAGTGAGTTGGATGAAGTGATGAACAGTGTACCCAAGGGACAGAGAGTGGTGATTGGAGTGGATTTCAATGGACATGTTGGTGAAGGGAACAGAGGGGATGAGGGGGTGATGGGTAGGTATGGTGTCCAGGAGAGGAATGAAGAAGGTTAGAGGATAGTGGATTTTACCAAAAGGATAGACATGGCTGTGGTGAATATGTATTTTAAGAAGAGGAAGGAACATAGGGTGACGTACAAGAGTGGAGGAAAATGCACACAGGTAGATTACATACCATGCAGAAGAGTCAATCTGAAGGAGATTGGAGACTTCAAAATAGTGGCAGGGGAAAGTATAGTTAAGCAGCATAGGATGGTGGTCTGTAGGATGATGTTGGAGATCAAGAAGAGGAAGAGAGTGAGGACAGAGCCAAGGATCAAATGGTGGAAGTTGAAAAAGGAAGACTGCAAGGTTGAGTTTAGGTAGAAGGTGAAACAGGCACTGGGTGGCACTGAAGAGTTACCAGACAGTTGGGAAACTACAGCAGATGTAGTAAGGGTGACAGCAAGAAGTGTGCTTGGCGTGACATCTGGACAGAGGAAGGAGGAAAATGAAACCTGGTGGTGGAATGAGGAAATACAGGAGAGTATACAGAGGAAGAGGATGGGATAGTCAGAGAGATGCAGAAAGTAGACAAGAGTACAAGGAGATAAGGCGCAAGGTGAGAGGTGGCAAAGGTTAAAGAAAAAGCGTATGATGAGTTGTATGAGAGGTTGGACACTAAAGAGGGAGAAAAGGACCTGTACTGATTGGCTACACAGAGGGACTGAGCTGGGAAAGATGTGCAGCCGGTTAGGGTAATAAAGGGTAAAGATGGAAACGTACTCACAAGCAAGGAGAGTGTGTTGGGCAGATGGAAAGTGTACTTTGAAAGGTTTATGAATGAAGAGAATGAGACAGAGAAGAGGTTGGATGATGTGGAGATAGTGAAGCAGGAAGTGCAACGGATTACCAAGGAGGAAGTAAGGACAGCTACAGAGAGGATAAAGAATGGAAAACCATTGGTCCAGATGACATACTTGTGGAAGCATAGAGGTGTTTAGGAGAGATGGCAGTGGAGTCTTTAACCAGATTGTTTAATGGAATCTTGGAAAGTGAGAGGATGCCTGAGGTGTGGAGAAGTGTACTGGTGCCGATATTTAAGAATGTTTAAGGGGATGTGTAGGACTGTAGTAACGGCAGGGGGATAAAATTGATGAGCCACAGCATGAAGTTATGGGAAAGAGTAATGGAAGCTAGGTTAAGAAGTGAGGTGATGATTAGTGAGCAGCAGTATGGTTTCATGCCAAGAAAGAGCATATATATATATATATAATATACTAGCAAAATACCCACGCTTCGCAGCGGAGAAGTAGTGTGTTAAAGAAGTTATGAAAAAGAAAAGGAAACATTTTAAAAATAATATAACCTGATTGTCAATGTAATTGTTTTGTCACTGTCATGAGTGTTGCTGTCATCAAGGATTTGATTATCATTATTTCTTTCAATCAGGTTCGTATTTGGAGGACGTGTTGTTTTGAAGTTACATTCCATGTTTGTCAACCGTTGTAAAGATAACAGGTTTCATTCATCAAAGTGTTCACTACCCAAATACTACTACTTGTGAATGTAAGATGTCTATGAACTTGTGGAATCTCTTGCGAGTATTTAGCGACAGTGTCTTGTAACAGTTTTCACAAAATTTTTTGTGTGCCTTTAACTGTTTCTGCCGCATGCTTCCTTTTAGAGATTATGTCCCAGTAATTAACCGTCTGTGGGATATCTGTTTAAGAAGAATTGGGGGCAAACTACACCTGTGAGTCCTTGCTAAATGTACCATGGTGTGACGTAAGGGGAACTGACTGTAAAAAGGCAAGGGGGTGTGTATTTTGAACGAAAAGGGAGAAAACAGCGAAGGAGCGGAAAAGTGAGAAGGAAAACTGTTTAAATAAAGAGCTAGGAAGGTGAATGGAAAGAAGCAACCAGCGGTAAAGCAAGGAAGACTCCGTAATAAGGATGGTTGGGTGCACGTAGAAGGTGTAACAATAAGATTGTTAAGCCTTATGATAATGTTCCCGCACAGAGGGTTTAGAGAGACGCACTGGGAGAAGTATAGAATAGGGAACCCTGTGTGACTGTTCTGCTGTTCTCCTTCGACAGTTCTGTGGGTCTGAATATTTGTATGCACCTCTCTAAAGTTAGTTTGTCTTCTCTCAGTAATCTTTGTTGCAAACTTGCATCACTGGTTCCGCACACAATTCGGTCACGTATAAGGGAACTTTTAATCTCCCCTAAATTGCATGTGCCTGCTAATACTCTCAGATCTGCGACGTAGATGTCTATATTTACTCCCCTTGCCTGATTTCTTGAAAAAAATCTGAACCTCTCTACAGTTTTGTTTATTTTCGGGTTGTAATGTTCATCAAATTTACGTATCATCAAGCTCATGGTTAACTCATCAGGTCTTACATCACCGGTCAGCACCTGACACAATTTTCTGACGCTCTCTCCAATAAGATAATGGAATAATCTGACGTTAGTGTTTTCCTCTGCCTCTGGCATTGCAAGTTCTGTGTTTAATCTGAACTCGTCCTTCTATGTTCTCCATGACTTCACCAGGTCTTTAGCATCGAGGCTTTATACCCTGCGTCTTCTCATTAAACTTGTATCACGCGAATATCTTGTGCGATCTTGCAATGTCCACGGCTTTATTTAATTTTAGCTCAGACCCGGCACTTAAAAGTTTCTCTCGCACTTTTGCTGAGTTTGTGCCAACACTATTCTATCCCTGACCATCTCATCTTCGTTTGCATAAGCACAGTCCTTCACCAGCAATTTTAACTCCGTTAGAAAGTGATCAAAAGTCTCATTTATACCCTGCGTCCTCTCAGTAAACTTGTATCTCGCGAATATCGTATTCGTCGTAGGAATGACAAACGCCAGCGGCAGCGTGTCTATGAACTTAATTTAAACTTAAGGTTTACACCGTGCTTTGTTTCCGCAGTAGCTGCACTTATGAATATGCTTGTATGCGTCACTCGCTTCATATTCTTTTGCTGCCTTCTCAATTGTGTAATGCGTTTTTTGTTCAGCGCTCTTTGGAGCTCTTGCTTGTTCACAGTCAGTTTACGTGAGCCGCTTGGAGTACATGAATTGAAGGTTCTCCGCTGCGCTTGTGCTATCTCATGCGATCTTGCGATGTCCACGGCTTTATTTAATGTTAGCTAAGACCCGGCACTTAAAAGTTTCTCTCGCACTTTTGCTGAGTTTGTGCCAAACACTAGTCTATCCCTGACCATCTCATCTTCGTTTGCATAAGCACAGTCCTTCACCTGCGAATATTTAGCGGCAGCGTGTCTATTGGATTGCTGCTGACGGACAGCCTTATATGGGCAGGCACTCAATTACATGGTAGGTCTGACAATGAGGGACGCAACTCCGCCTCACACGGCAACCAAGCTGCAGGCTATGGCCATATATATGTACGTAAGTAGGTTCCAGTTATGACCATTACGTGTAGAATTTCAAAATTAAACCTGCCTAACTTTTGTAAGTAAGCTGTAAGGAATGAGCCTGCCAAATTTCAGCCTTCTACCTACACGGGAAGTTGGAGAATTAG
>JANRMT010028174.1:166652792-166667756 GCA_026402145.1 Polypterus bichir lapradei
ATATATATATATATATATAGAGAGAGAGAGAGAGAGAGAGAGAGAGAGAGAGAGAGATAGATAGATAGATATGCGAACTGTTTTATCATCATTTCAAGCTATACTATTTTTAAATTAGACGGCATATCTAATTTTGTCATATTTTTTTTATGTTTTTCGTCTCCCATCCTGTGTGGTGGTGCTATGCGCCACCCACACCTGCTCACCCCAGTCACCTGGGGTACTGGAGGAAACGAGAAGGACTAGGAAACCTTATTATCGACTGTGCTAACTGCATCAACTGTGCCCAGGGAGGGTGGCCTAGGTCATTCTGACTTTCATAATGCAGAAATTGATTACCATGAGACTTAACTATTTGATTTGCTCGTTTCTGTCATTAGACCATGGCCTTCCAGAGGTTTATTTTTCTCCAATGGCTCATCATAAGAGTTTTTTGTTTTCCTCTCCTCCGTATCTGCTGGTCAATCAATCACATTCAGGAATCAAGAACTTCATCTACACCTTTAATCATCAGAAACTGCTATAGACTGTTTTAGTTGCTTTTGTATCTTTTCATTAATCTTAATAATATCAAACTGTTTCTACTCAATAGGTTGTCACGTACACATCGCTAGGAAAAATGCAGATATATTCTGTATACATTTATTTTTATATATATGAATTAGATCTGGTTGTTCTATTGTAAGCCTTGATGTATAAATATTTTAATTAGAAAACATTTTTCTGGTAAGAATGATTTGTTTTGCACTTTAGTGGTTAAATTTTGCTTTACAATACCTGGTTGATTTTGTATTTAGTATACTTACATTTATTAGAAATTATCATATTATTTATTACTATTATCATCTGAATAGTAACATTTCACTGCCAGATTATACAAATATTATAAATGCAGAATACAAGAAATTTTGAAATTCTTGATAATTTTTAACTGGATTTAGTAAATCTTACTGAGTTCAACAAGTTTAAAATACCTTATGGATGTTTTGTTACTACAAAATATACAGAGGGGCAGTGCAACATTGGGGAATACAAAGTTGTGCACCCTGGAACCTAGTTATATTACTATTATTTGTAGTAGTATTTTTTTTTGTTTAAAGTGCACCACAAGAAGAACTTCCAGTCAGAAGTCAAGCTGCAATTTGTCTGTCTGTTGTAAACAGACACAAACATTGAAGCACACAGACACCCAGCTTCAGTAGCTTCTGTAGAGAAAAATTCCCACATTTCAAGTAATAAAACAAAATTATAAATACTGGTTGGTCATCAATTCTTCTCACACTTAATTTTAATCATTTTTTTGATTAACTGTCAAATGTCAATTACAAATGTACCTAATTGGACAATATTACAAGGTTTCCTTTGAACCACTTTCTTTTACCATTTCAACAACTGCTGAATTTGGATTTTGTGAGGAAGGTAATTGCTGAAATTGTTCAGGTAAGGTTAGTGTATCACTGCCGTTTTTAATTTCTAAATTGATAAGTCACTGCAATTTATAAATAAACCAATTTTGACAATAGCACAGCAGTTAAGCTGTGACCCAAGAGCAGTACTTAGTGCACTATGCCAGGACAGGAAATGCAAACATATGGATAGGAATTTGGAGTAGTCTTAATCTTTCACTTCTGAAAAGTGAAACTGAAAATTAAACTTGACAGTAGACAATGCCAAAGGTTTGGTTTGGAGATCAAGGAACAAGAACAAGTCCTTTATTCATGATATACTACAATTAACAGGTTCACTGCTACCACGGTGACTGCTTTGGTAGACGTTATGAATTTTGATAGTATGTATAAGAGACACCAAACTGCAGTGGGGCATTAAGACAGAGGTTCTAAACAAAGGAACTGAATCGCATTTGCATGATGTGTGTTTTTGGGGCCAATAGTCATCAAAACCAGAGGGTTGCGATAGTCTCGCTGTAATGAATATGCACTTAATTATTTATGACAACAATAACATCTCACCCCCTCCTCAAATCACCACCTTATTGTGGTGGAAGGGTTTGCATTTCCGAATGATCCTAGGAGCTCTGTTGTCCGTGGCTTTATGCCCCTGGTAGGGCCACCCAAGGCAAACTGGTCTTAGGTGAGGGATGAGACAAAGAGCGGTTCAGCAAACCTTCTATGAAGAATGAAAACTTTGGACGGCGTTTTCTCTTGCCTGGACGCGGGTCACCGGGGCCCCCCTCTGGGGCCAGGCCTGGAGGTGGGACTCGATGGCAAGCGCCTGGTGGCCAGGCCTGCACCCATGGGCCACCCACCTATGGGAGGGGCCAAGGAGGTTGGGTGCAGTGTGAGTTGGGTGGTGGCTGAAGGTGGGGACCTTGGTGGTCCGATCCTCGGCTACAGAAGCTGGCTCTTGGAATGTCACCTCTCTGAAGGGGAAGAAGCCAGAGCTAGTGTGCGAGGTCGAGTGGTTCCGGCTAGATATAGTCGGGCTCACCTCAACACACAGCTTGGACTCTGGAACCAATCTCCTTGGACTGGGCTGGACTCTACCACTCTGGAGTTTCCCCCGGTGAGAGGCACCGAGTGGGTGTGGGCATACTTATTGCCCCCCGACTTGGAACCTGTTCATTGGGGTTTACTCTGGTGAACAAGAGGGTAGCCTCCCTCCGCCTTCAGGTGGGGGGACGGGACCTAACTGTTTGTGCGTATGCGCCAAAAAGCAGTTTGGAGTACCCACCCTTTTTGGAGTCCCTGGAGGAGGTGCTAGAGGGCATATCTTCTGGGGACTCTCTTGCTCTACTGGGACACTTCAATGCTCACGTGGCCGTGGGCAATGACAGTGAGACCTGGAAAGGCGTGATTGGGAGGAATGAGATCTGAACCTGAGTGGTGCTTTGTAATTGGACTTCTGTGCTCGTCATGGATTGTCCATAACGTACACCATGTTCAAGCATAGGAATGTTCATATGTGCACTTGGCACCAGGACACCCTAGGCCTCAGTTCAATGATCGACTTTGTGGTTGTGTCGTCGGACCTGTGGCCACATGTCTTGGGACACTCGGGTGAAGAGAGGGGTGGAGCTGTCAACTGATCACCACCTGGTTGTGAGTAGGCTTCGATGGTGGGGGAGGATGCGGGTCAGGCCTGGTAGGCCCAAACGTGTTGTGAGGGTCTGCTGGGAACGTCTGGCAGAGTCCCCTGTCAGAAGTAGTTTCAACTCCCACCTCCGGCAGAACTTCGACCACATTCCGAGGGAGGTGGGGGACATTGAGTCTGAATGGGCCATTTTCTGTGCCTCTATTGTTGAGGCGGCTGACCAGAGCTGTGGCCGTAAGGTGGTCGGTGCCTGTCGTGGCGGCAATCTCCGAACCCGTTGGTGGACACCGGTAGTGAGGGATGTCATCAAGCTGAAGAAGGAGTCCTATAGGACTCTATTGTCTTCTGGGACTCTGGAGGCAGCTGATAGGTACTGGCAGGCCAAGCAGAATGCGGCATCGGTGGTTGCTGAGGCAAAAACTTGGGCGTGGGAGGAGTTTGGGGAGGCCATGGAAAGCGACTTTCGGACAGCTTTAAGAGATTCTGGTCCACCATCTGGCATCTCAGGAGGGAAAAGCAGTGCACTGTCAACACTGTATATGGTGGGGATTGTGTGCTGCTGACCTTGATTCAGGACATTGTGAGTTGGTGGAGGGAGTACTTTGAAGACCTCCTCAATCCCACTAACATGCCTTCCAATGAGGAAGCAAAGCCTGGGGACTCGGAGGTGGGCTCCCCCATCTCTGGGACTGAGGTCACCGAGGTGGTCAAAAAACTCCTTGGTGGCAGGGCCCCAGGGGTGGATGAGATATATCCCGGCTCTGGATGTTGTAGGACTGTCTTGGTTGACATGCCTCTGCAACAGCGCATGGACATCAGAGGTGGTGGTCCCCCTCTTTAAGAAGGGGGACCGAAGGGTGTGTTCCAACTACAGAGGAAACACACTCCTCAGCCTACCTGGAAAAGTCTATTCGGGGGTCCTGGAGAGGAGGGTCCATCAGATAGTCGAACCTCAGATTCAGGAGGAACAGTGTGGTTTTCGTCCTGGTTGCAGAACAGTGGACCAGCTTTACACCCTTAGCTGGGTCCTGGAGGGTGCATGGGAGTTTGCCAACCAGTCTACATGTGTTTTGTGGACTTGGAAAAGGCATTCAATTGTGTCCCTCAGGGAATCCTGTAGGGGGTGCTCCGGGAGTATGGGGTACTGGACCCCCTGATAAGGACTGTTCGGTCCCTGTACAACAGGTGTCAGAGCTTGGTCCGCATTGCCGGCAGTTAAGTCGAACCCGTTTCCAGTGAGAGTTGGACTCCACCAGGGCTGCCCTTTGTCACCGATTCTGTTCATAACTTTTATGGACAGAATTTCTAGGCGCAGCCTGGGCGTTGAGGAGGTCCGGTTTGGTGGACTCTGGATTGGGTCACTGCTTTTTGCAGATGATGTTGCCCTGTTTGTTTCATCAGGCCGTGATCTTCAGCTCTCTCTGGATTGGTTCACAGCTGAGTGTGAGGCGGCTGGGATGGGAATCAGCACCTCGAAATCCGAGACCATGGTCCTCAGCTGGAAAAGGGTGGAGTGCCCTCTCAGGGTTGGGGACGAGATCCTGCCCCAAGTGGAGGAGTTCAAGTATCTCGGGGTCTTGTTCACGAGTGAGGGAAGAATGGAGCGTGAGATTGACAGGTGGATCAGTGCGGCATCCGCAGTGATGCGGGCTCTGCATCGGTCTGTCGTGGTGAAAAAGGAGCTGAGCCGTGAGGCAAAGCTCTCTATTTACCAGTCAATCTATGTTCCTACCCTCACCTATGGTCTTGAGCTATGGGTAGTGACCGAAAGAACAAGATTGCGAATACAAGTGGCCAAAATGAGTTTCCTCAGTAGGGTGTCTGGGCTTTCCTTTAAAGATAGGGTGAGAAGTTCAGAAATCCGGGAGGGGCTCAGAGTAGAGCTGCTGTTCCTCCATATCGAGAGGAGTCAGATGAGGTGGCTCGGCATCTGATCAGGATGCCTCCTGGACGCCTCCCTGGTGAGGTGTTATGGGCACGTCTAACTGGGAGGAGGCCCCAGGGAAGACCCAGGACACGCTGGAGGGACTGTGTCCAGAAGAGCTAGAAGAAGTGGCCGGGGAGTGGGAAGTCTGGGTATCTCTGCTCAAGCTGCTGCCCCCTCGACCCGATCTCGGATAAGTAAAAGAGGATGGATGGATGGATGGATAACATCTCACTTACTTCAGTGTTATGAAAAGTGATCCTGGGGCATTACTTTTTTAATGATGGGCATGGGGTCTGAAGATCATGGTTAGAAAATGAATGATAACTAAGAGATGAAAAATGCAAGACAAGAAAAGTAGTGAGAGAACCCAGATCATAACCAAAACAGACTAACACTCAGGCAAGCAAAGACAGAAGATAGTAGTTTACGGCAGAAAAAAGTGAAGAAAACAGATAATCGAAACCTGAAGCTAGGGCCTACTTATTTTGAAACTAACTATCGCGTAGGAATAAAGTGTCACAGGGATGCTGCCATATTTATATCATCACTTCTGATGATGAATTGATGCAGTTCTTCTATTAAGAAGTGAGGCATACTGGATCTATAAATTGTAAACAGTTACTCGAGGTGAGCTCAGTGATCTATTTGAACCGAGTTGTTACCATTGATCTTAGGTAAAAGTACACACAGTTCTTGTGATTCTCAATTGCTGGAGGTGGAAAGTTTCCTTGTTTTGTGGTTAACTGTTATTGCCAAATTTTGTAGTCATCCTGTTTTGTAGGAGAGTTATTAGTATTGTGTAGCTTTGAATTACTTATGGATACCCTTTATTTTTATTTTGATATATAAGGTTTTAGCTGCCTATGGAGTGTGGTTTTACAATTTCAATAATAAAGTACATCAGCTTCACTTCGGTGTGCATTTGATCATTCAATTGTCTAGGCACTGGTTGCTTATCAGAATGAATGTATATGTTGCTTTGATGTTCTATGATCCTGCTACGTATGCAAAATTGAGTTGTACTAATGTAAAAATAAGAGAATGGGCAATATAAAATGTGTATTAATCCTTTTGTACTGCAGTTTCAAAGATGTGTCAACTTTAAGTTTATACCTCTAATATTAAAGCTATCACCTTCAAAAATATTACTGCAGCATGTGCAGTTTAAACAAGGAAAATGTCCCAGTTTTATTCATGCATGATGTCTAGTGTGCTGCCTGCCACAATCTAAGCTTTGTGCTTTGACTACCCAATCTCACTTATTTTTGTTGTGGGAAAAGGCAAACAGTGGTAGTTCCTGAAAACAAGGTACCAATTGTAATATATGCCAGTATTTTAAAATATTTCACTTAATCCTGCTTGCCAGGATACGAGTAAGTGAGAATATAAACCAATCTGCCCGAATTGCTCTTAGGAAGAGACTGCAAAAGTAAATCTCCATGTATATGTAGACTCTTTTATATGCTGTTTTCACACATTTCTGTAAAAAAAACTTTATATTTCAATACATAGTCTGCAGTATCTGAACATATCCTATGCAAGTGAAAAAAAATGTACTAACTAGAAGGTTGATACTCAGAGAATGTGGGTGAAAACTGGAAGCCTGTAGAAGTATCGATGATATATTACACCTTCAAATGTATAAAAATTTCCACAGCATAGCCATCCAAGTTAATTAAAAAATAAAATCAATATACCTAGGGATAAATGATGATCAACAGTTAAGTACCTCATTGACAGTGGTCACAACTGCTTCTTGAGGTACACAGATATAGAGTGATTAAATATTTAAAGTGACTAGAATACAATTTTGGCTAATAAAAATCTTGCTTAACTTGAAAATGAAACCTGTAGGATCTCTTATATATGATTTGGCTGAACAAACTAAGTACTTCATGTTGAAATCAATATACAACATAATAGGCTACAAAAGAGAACCTTTTGCCGACAATGAACTGCATCTAGGAGGGTTAACAATTTCTTTATATATTTTAGAAAGTTAGTAAAATGCCACTATACTGTAGGTGGATATGGCTTATATAAAAAATTTGCAATGCATTTATCAATAAGATCATTAGACACAGATGCCTTGATAAAATCTTTCACAATATTGATTGTTGTAGTTATACGTAATGTTAAAGATGTTCATAACACTCTATTTCAGATGAGTATTTGTGACCCTATTTAAGATACTGTACTGTACTGAGGATTTGTTCTGTTCTGTGTATTGTATTGTATTGTATTGATCCCCTTCTTTTTGACACCCACTGCACGCCCAGCCTTCCTGGAAAGGGGTCTGTCTTTGAATTGCCTTTCCTGAGGTTTCTTCCATTTTTTCCCTACTGGGGTTTTTTTTTTGGGTGTTGTTCCTTGTCTTCTTAGAGAGTCAAGGCTGGGGGGCTGTCAAGAGGCAGGGCCTGTTAAAGCCCATTGCAGCACTCCTTGTGTGATTTTGGGATATACAAAAATAAATTGTATTGTATTGTACTGTGTCCATAATTACAATTGCACCCCCCTTGCCTGCTGGTCTGATAATACTTGCCTCAAGGTGCAATTGGTTTAAAGGGGCAAAAAAAAAAAAAAAATATATATATAATTAAATATATATATATATATATATATATATATATTATTACCATTATTTTCCTTTGATGTTGAATCATGTAATATCAAATTACAGAACAGGTCAATACATACTGTAGCTCAACAGAGCCCAAAGGGATAAAAGTGGACTTAACAGACAAATCATTATAATACATGTAAGAACTTTTTTTTTTTTTTTTTTAAATGAAAAAAGGACCAAAGTTTAATTAAAAAAAAAACAGATCAATCTGAGTTTTGAAGGGGTTGGAAACAAAAAATAAACCTTTGGCGAGGACACTGACTACTGCGAGAGATCGTACATATTTATAGATGTAGATTATTGCAACTTTATCCAGTGGGGCTGCTGAAGCACCAGCAGAGATTGGGTTGTTCTTACCTGATCTCCACATGTAACTTCATGAGTAATTACTTTTGTTGTACTAATATATGGAATGTAATTTTGTAAAAATGTAATTCTGTATTGATGTTAATTACATGCACCTACTGTATATACCTAACAGTTTTGAAATCTTTTACTGCTCTGATGAAGGACTGACATTGTGTCAAATGCATTGGCAAGACAATCTGTTACTTCTTCAGGATTACTGATATGGAATGGGGTCTTTGTGTTGTTGCCAATTACATTGTGCATAAACAGCTGTATTTGTTTATAATGTATTAGTAAGGTTTATTTGTCAACATTGCTTATTAAATACAAACCATACACACTGTGGAGAATACCATTAGCAATCTGGCCATCAGGCAAACTAAAAATTTGACTAGGTCTTTTTAAATAATTAGACCATTTCTGATTTGGTTTTGGTGTTTAAACGTCACACTGAAGTCAGGGTACAGGCAAAGACAGGGTCACAAAATCAGCCACGGGGTGATATGTTAACAGAGAAACAGGGTTCTAGAAGTAAAAATATAGTCTCTTGGCACCCAGGACAACAATTTGATCCCAGAACTAGTACTATAAATTAAACCATGTCAAAAAGAGATTGTTTCATTCAAAAGTGAAACAAAGAATTCACTAGAGGAAAAGTTAGTTAAATTTAGTTGAAAAGAAACAAAATTATGGTTTTATGTGCTCGTCAGCTGTTCTACCTGTCTACGCACATCAACATTAACGTTTGCAGTGCATCATCTACTGGGATGTACAGTATTTTGGAATGCATGTGGAAGTAAAATACATTGCATTTGTCATTAAAACAAATGCTGCATCACAAACATTTGTAATAACAAAATGTCTGTTATATCTCACTTGGTACAGGATTCATAAAAGCAGTGTTAATGTTTGTGATGTGCTATCTATTGAAATGACAGAAAACACAGCAACTGTAATTACAAACATTAACTAATACATTTTTAAAATTTAAAATTTTTGTTCTTCCTTAATGATAAAATCGATATTTCAAAAATCATAGATTTCATAGTTGTCTCACAAACTACGGAATTAAATCCTCAACCTGTGCAGAATGAAAGTAGCGGTCAGTTGATAAATGAGGAAGCACAATGAAAAAAACAAACAAATGAAAAAATAATTAACTGGGGGGAAGTGACCCTTAAAAGGACTGCTATTTACACACTGCTCGAGCCTGAGTCTCCATGCTCGGCTATGTTTCAATTCTTATTCTACGAATAAGGGCGTTTGCTATTAGACACTATTCCACTCCCACCAGCACCAATTTCAAGTCTGTTACTGCTCTCACAGGGTCAAAGTTACAGCTCTCTCTCATTCCCCATCTCTTTGAGCCAATCCATGCCATGATCAAGACTAGACAGGAGCCACAGGTCAAGACCAATGAATTTTTGTGAAATAGATGAGTACTGTCTCAGCACCCAAGGCAGCATTTTGAACTCTGAACCAGTACCCAGTACTCAACCGGTTGACGATATCAAAGTGCTCATAATTGTAGAGTCCACAAAAAATTACATACGAAAAATTAAAAGACACAGACCCACATAAAACTATCTGTAATAGTTTTATAACTATCTGTCCTTGTTAAAACCCCATACAATACTGAAAATGGGGGGTTAAAGAAATATCAACTATAGCAACGTCTAAAAAGAGTTCACTACTTGACAAATAGACCAAAAATGCCTCTTCATAACTTTTCAGTTCCTGCAGGGTGTAAAAAAAGACAAAAAGTTGAGAAGCCCTGGGCTAAAGATACAACACAAAATTTGATCACATATTTGTCAACTATAGTTGAGCATTTACCTTAAATAATAGGTATACTACCATTCACAATTATGATGTGTGATTATCAATATCAGTATTCAAGATCCAAGAGTATGCTCTGCTTCACAGCAGTGGCTTTACTTTAGTGGTGGGCCTTGACCAATTGGTACAACATTTAGGGATGTGGTGGCCTCGGCTTAAAAAGGTTTGGTAACTCTTGCTCTGAGTCACTGTCCTAGGTTAGTTTAACTCATATTGATCAATTTCAGTATATTCAAATATTTCATAATAGTATATAATATGGTGTTTATCAGGTTTAAATCAGATTTACTGTTTTCACTCTACATGCTGCCACTGGGGGAGTTTTTCTTGGTGATCAAGCTTTTATTAAGAGGAAATAAAGTTGCAACAATTAGAAAATTATTCTAATATCCAAAATAAAAGGGCATTCTCCTCTCATAACACCCCTCTAAAAATGAATATTATCAGTGCTACAATACACTGTTCATTGTCCAAATATGTACAGGATAGGGACACAATCATTGCAAAAGGAAACAGTTCAGAAGCAGAATATAGTTATATACAATAGCAGATGTTTTTCAATGTAGTTAAAGAGTAGAGTTACTTGGGGAATTAGTGGTCTGGACCAGGCTTATCATATCATTTCGCTTATCAACTTAGAAGCTAGATTCCCTTCAGATTCTTGCAGCCAACAGCTCCAAAATGGCTTACAGGTGCTGGTCATAAAATTAGAATATCATGACAAAGTTGATTTATTTCAGTAATTCCATTCAAAAAGTGAAACTTGTATATTAGATTCATTCATTACACACAGACTGATATATTTCAAATGTTTATTTCTTTTAATTTTGATGATTATAACTGATAACTAATGAAAGACCCAAATTCAATATCTCGGAAAATTAGACTATTGTGAAAAGGTTCAATATTGAAGACACCTGGTGCCACACTCCAATCAGCTAATTAACTCAAAACACCTGCAAAAGCCTTTAAATGGTCTCTCAGTCTAGTTCTGTAGGCTACACAATCACGGGGAAGACTGCTGAATTGACAGTTGTCCAAAAGATGACCATTGACACCTTGCACAAGGAGGGCAAGACACAAAAGGTCATTGCTAAAGAGGCTGGCTATTCACAGAGCTCTGTGTCCAAGCACATTAATAAAGAGGCGAAGGGAAGGACAAGATATGGTAGAAAAAAGTGTACAAGCAATAGGGATAATTGCACCCTGGAGAGGATTGTGAAACAAAACCCATTCAAAACTGTGGGGGAGATTCACAAAGAGTGGACTGCAGCTGGAGTCAGTGCTTCAAGAACCACCACGCACAGACGTATGCAAGACATGGGTTTCAGCTGTCGCATTCCTTGTGTCAAGCCACTCTTGAACAAGAGGCAGCGTCAGAAGCGTCTCGCCTGGGTTAAAGACAAAAAGGACTGGACTGCTGCTGAGTGGTCCAAAGTTATGTTCTCTGATGAAAGTAAATTTTGCATTTCCTTTGGAAATCAAGGTCCCAGAGTCTGGAGGAAGAGAGGAGAGGCACAGAATCCACGTTGCTTGAGTTCCAGTGTAAAGTTTCCACAATCAGTGATGGTTTGGGGTGCCATGTCATCTGCTGGTGTTGGTCCATTGTGTTTTCTGAGGTCCAAGGTCAACACAGCCATCTACCAGGACGTTTTAGAGCACTTCATGCTTCCTGTTGCTGACGAACTTTATGGAGATGCAGATTTCATTTTCCAACAGGACTTGGCACCTGCACAAAGTGTCAAAACTACCAGTACCTGGTTTAAGGACTATGGTATCCCTGTTCTTGATTGGCCAGCAAACTCGCCTGACCTTAACCCCGTAGAAAATCTATGGGGTTTTGTGAAGAGGAAGATGCAATACGCCAGACCCAACAATTCAGAAGAGCTGAAGGCCACTATCAGAGCAACATGGGCTCTCATAACACCTGGGCAGTGCCACTGACTGATCGACTCCATGCCACGCCGCATTGCTGCAGTAATCCAGGCCAAAGGAGCCCCAACTAAATATTGAGTGCTGTACATGCTCATACTTTTCATGTTCATACCTTTCAGTTGGCCAACATTTCTAAAAATCCTTTTTTTGCATTTGTCTTAATTGATATTCTAATTTTCAGAGATACTGAATTTGGGACTTTCATTAGTTGTCAGTTATAATCATCAAAATTAAAAGAAATAAACATTTGAAATACATCAGTCTGTGTGTAATGAATGAATCTAATATACAAGTTTCACTTTTTGAATGGAATTACTGAAATAAATCAACTTTGTCATGATATTCTAATTTTATGACCAGCACCTGTAGGTTAAAAAGGGAGATTTCCAGTTGGTACAAGAGAGAGAGGATTAATTGAGAACCAATGGGAGACAGCTGCAGTTTCTGCAGAAAATGTTCTGAAAGCAAACATTCTTTGCTGAATTATCATATAGGGAACTGTAGAGCACAGTAAATGACAGATGTTAAGAAAAGAGAGTTATTTATAGGAAGAATGGAATGTAAAAAAAATAGACTCTCCTAGTCAGAAGGTTGAAACCAAGTGTCACTCCCAAGTGATGTTAAGGGCATTCACCTGGGAGAAATTACAGCAGAAATTCTGAACCAAGCCTATGGCATATGATCTGCTAGGAGTAGCATGCAAATAGTGTACAATTTTGAATTGTGCAGGGGTTTCTGAAGGACTAGGCAATGTTTTTAAAAACTGTGATCCATGAAACAGACAAAAATTGGAGGGCAGACCCACTGTCATAGATGTTGCTATAGACACAGAGTGTCAGGACTCTTTACTGAGAAATTTATACAATTGCTTTCAAATTAGAAATAGCCTATGGGAAATATACTCAGAAAACATAATATCCTTCACTAGTTTACAGATTAATTTCTAGATTAATTTCTTCTAATATGTCCTTAATTAATTATGTCAGTGACTTTAAAAACTGAATGAGCAGTAATATTTTGCATTCAAAGAAAATTAGTTATTAATTAGTGGGAATGATATGGACTTCAACAAGATTCTGTCACTTTTTAAATCAGTAGGCTAGACGTAATCTTTGACACAAGTCTATCATTTACAATACACATTTTGCAAAACAATACTACATAAAACTTTCTTTTCCACAGAATGTTCAAAGCATTATATGTGTAGCCTTCACCTAATTTAAAATACTGTAAGAATCATTACTAGAACTAGTATAGTGGGGGAAATAAGAATTTGATCCCCTGCTAAATTTGTAAGTTTGCTCACTTACAAAGAAATGAACAGTCTCTAATTTTATGGTAGTTTTGTTTTAATGGAGAGAGATAGAATATCAACCAAAAATCCAGAAAAAAAACACATTACATAAAAGTTATACATTAATTTACATGTCATTTAGTGAAATAAGTATTTGATCCCCTACAACCCAGCCAAAATTCTGGCTCCTACAGATTGATTGTAATCTGTGTGCCACATAGGCCAATCAATCAATTAGAGATACTCTTGATTTCAACTCGTTATGTGTATAATGCGCACCTGTCCACAGAATCAATTTCTTTCATTCAAACCTCTTCAACACCATGGGCAAGACCAAACAGCTGTCAAAGGATGTAAGGGGAAAGATTGTAGATCTGCAGAAGGCTGGAATGGGCTACAAGACCATCAGCAAGAAGCTTGGTGAGAAGCTGACAACTGTTGGTGAGATTATTCAGAAATAAAAGAAATATAAAATGACCATCAATCGCCCTCAGTCTGGAGCTCCATGGAAGATCTTGCCTCATAGGGTGAGGATGATCATGAGAAAGGTGAGGGATCAGCACAAAACTACATGGAAGCAGCTTGTTAATGATCTGAAGGCAGTTGGGACCACAGTCACCAAGAACACCACTGGTAAAACACTATGCTGTAAAGGACTGAAATCTTGCAAAAACCGCAAGGTCCCCCTGCTCAAGAAGGCACATGTACAGGGCAATATTAAGTTTTCCAGTGTACATCTGGGCTTCTTGCTGATAATCGTGTAGCCCATTCCAGCCTTGTGCAGGTCTACAAGCTTGTCCCTGATGTCCTTTGACAGCTGTTTGGTCTTGCCAATGGTGGTGGAGAGGTTGGAATGGAAGAAATTGTTTCTGTGGACAGGTGTGCTTTATACACAAAGCGAGTTGAGATCAGGAGTATCTGTAATTGATTGAAAGATTGATTGTAATCTGTGTGCCACGTGGGCACACAGCCAATCTTTGGCAGCCAGAATTCTGGCTGGGTTGTAAGGAATCAAATACTCATTTCTCTCAATAACATGCAAATCAATTTAAAATTTTTACGTAATGTGTTTTTTCTGGATTTTTGGTTCATATTCTGTCTCTCTCCATTAAAATGAAACTACCATAAAAATTAATTAGAGGCCGTTCATTTCTTTGAAAGTGAGCTTACAAATTGAAACTTACAAATTCAGCAGGGGATCAAGTACTTACTTTCCCCACTGTAAGTATCTAAAATGTTTATATTGGATTTAAGTCTAAAACTGATTTCAAATACTTTCTCCTTACATATACATATATATATATACATATATATATATACATATATATATATACATATATATATATCTATATATATATATATATATATATATATATATATATATATCTCTATACTAATAAAAGGCAAAGCCCTCACTCACTCACTCATTCACTCACTCACTCACTCACTGACTGACTCATCACTAATTCTCCAACTTCCCGTGTAGGTAGAAGGCTGAAATTTGGCAGGCTTATTCCTTACAGCTTCCTTACAAAAGTTGGGCAGGTTTCATTTCGAAATTCTACGCGTAATGGTCATAACTGGAAGCTGTTTTTCTCCATTTACTGTAATGGAGATGAGCTTGAAACCCGTGGGGGCGGAGTTTGACATCATCACGCCTCCCACGTAATCACGCAGTACGTAGAAAACCAGGAAGAGCCGCAAAAAGCGCTGAAGAAAACATGCATTATACAATTGAGAAGGCAGCGAAACAATAAGAAGCGAGCGAGTGATATATACAACCATATTCATGAGTTCTGCTACTTCGGAAACAAAGCACAGTGTAAACCTACACTTTAAATTAAGTTCATAGACAGGCTGCCGCTGGCGTTTGTAATTTAGTGCCTGCCCATATAAGGCCGTCCGTCAGCGGCAATCCAATAGCAAACTGCCACGGGTAAATATTCA
>JANRMT010028174.1:166679279-166689297 GCA_026402145.1 Polypterus bichir lapradei
CCAAATTTCAGCCTTCTACCTACACGGGAAGTTGGAGAATTAGTGATGAGTCAGTCAGTCAGTCAGTCAGTGAGTCAGTGAGTGAGTGAGTGAGGGCTTTGCCGTTTATTAGTGTAGATATATATATATATATATATATATGTGTGTGTGTGTGTGTATATATCTAAACCAGCGATTTTCAACCTTTTTCATCTCATGGCACAAATAAAGTAATAAGTAAATTTCCTCAAGACCCCAAAAATATATTTTTGTGTTGATCAGACAAAAAAGGCATAATATTTGATTGACTTACAATACAAATAATAATAATAATAGTAATTACTTACCCTCTTTGCTTCAAAGTGGCTTTTTAAAAAACCTTTTTGATAGTATTTATTTATGATGCTTTAAAATAAAAATATAGTGCTCAAAATTATAATGTGCCATAACCAACAAGAAGAGTAGGTGATACAGGGGTAAGATTGCTGTGTTGCAGTTAAACGATCATGGGTTCGAGTCAGGGGGCTTCACTTCTGTCGTTTTCTTTTCTTTTTTTGCAAATTGCTTTGAGTAGTAAAAGAGAGGCTGTATAAATATAAGGGATTACATCAGATCAGGTGTGAATTTATACTGGCACGGTTAGTTAGAGTCAGATCGGGGGGGGGGCGGCCGAGGAACAGCGTGAACGTGACTGACAGAATAAAACTGAAAAAAGATAACTTTTAGAAATATCATACATTTACAGCTGATCTGAAGTTGTTAGTTTTCAAATAATATTGCATCAGTGCGACAATGTTTTCTGATTGGTACTATTCAGGTCATAAAAGGATTTCTTCAAAATGTCACATATATTTGTCTTTTTCTTTTTTGCCCAGTGCTGTGTTGACATTATGCACCAGAAGGCGTGAGCTTATTCAGTGCGAGCAGGAGCAAGCAGGTGGCTGGTTGCTTGTGCTATAACACGCTTGACTTGGTGGCGATCAACGTACTTGTACTGCACAAGGCATGCACGGGGGGCAATGAGAAAAGAAGAGTGTTCTCTGCTCACCTTGCAGAGGAACTTCGTTGTCGCTTCTTACAAGAAAAGGCGATGATGGATAAAGCAAAAGAGGATACAACATTGACAAGCTTCTGTTCCAAGACAGCCACTTCCCTCATGAAAGCAAACTCAGTCAGTGTCAAGTGCCCCTTCAATGTAATAGGTACCACAGCACAGAGAGAAGTGTGTACATTGCAACAGGTACACATGTCATAAATGTAAAAAGGACAGTCCTTGGGTGTGTGGGAACTGTTAACATTTGAATCTGATGATTGCATTTAGTGTGGAACTGGCCTCCCTGTACTATTCTTTCCTCTGCATGTCCTGGAGCACAAAAGAAACAGCATCGTGCACCCAAAAGTGTACACTGGCAAGATCAAAAAAAAAAAAACATGGTCACTGATTACAAATGCAAGAAGGCATGCGAATGAATATGAATAATATGAATAATGTTGCATCAGTGCCACAATGTTTTCCGAAATGTACTATACAGATCATAAAATGAGTTATTCCAAATAACATATATACCTATGTCTCTATTTTTTTTGTCAGTGCGGCTTTGACATCATGGACCATAAGGTGCATACTAATTCAGCATGAGCAGGAACACTCATAAAAACTGAATAAAAAAATTCAAGTGATGGTGAGATATGAAAAAGGCAGATTTACCAGCATTTGTGTGTCAGCTTTTATCCCTCCAGATCAGAGAATTTCCAGATCCATTGTCTCATGCCACCACTCACATCTACAGTTATTCCCAGTTTCAGATAAAAAGTAGCCGTGTCAGATCTGGGGCGGGAGTGGGTGTTGTATCGTGATCGTCACAGAGAATAAAAGTTAAAAAAAAAAAAAAACGCAAACTTTTACAAGTAATATAAATTTTCACCGGCTGTTACAGACACAAATCAAATGTATTTGTTTTTATTGTATGATATTAACAATAAGAGCAGCTCACTACTCAAAACTGCAAATTTGCCGGGGAACTGGTTTCAAACTCACGACTTCCGGATTATAAATTAGCAGATCTTACCGTTGCACCATGGAAGTGGTCGTATAGTACCTGCACCTTTTGTGAAAGTGTTTATTTGATATTTGGCCATCAGCCTTCACACATTATACAGTTCATGTCTACATTTTGTTATTTATTACTAAAACATGAAAACAATTTCTGTTTTAACAATGTGTTTACATAGATTGTTGTAGACACAAAACACACATCAAATTATTTCCCTTTAAAATTCTGGGTAGCTCACTCCCAGATAATCAATCAAGGCAGGAACTGGGAGAACTTATTTCCCGCTCGGAGGCGGTGGGGGGATGTTATAGCAGGCTGCTTGCTGCTTGGGCTTATCGACACAATTAGAAGACAAAAGACGCTGACTGAGAGGTGCCAAGGAATTTAAGGTAGGCTGGATTTACGAGTTTTTTCGTTGGCTCTGTTAATTCTAGTGTTAAATAAAGTGAGAAAAAAAAAGACACTAGACTATGGTAGAACTTTTGTTGAGCTGCAAGATCAGTTTTGATGGTATGATCCCAACATTGCCAATTATGATGACAATCTTGGCAATCGCAATCCTAAAGATGCACTGGAGACAGAAGAGAAAGTTAAAGCTCCATGACACTTGGTTAGAACATATACTCAAAATTTCCCTTAAGAAACAAGTAAAAGGAAAGGGTGGGTGTCTGGTAACGGTGGGGTGGGAGGCAAGGATAGGTTCAGCTTGTCTTGCAGTGAGATTTTCCAGTCAAGAAAACACAGTAATGTGCAAAATTTTGTTTCATAAATAGGCAGCACGTCATAATTTTTAAAAAACACACTGTAATCCTACACAGTAACTTGAACAAGAGACATTAATAGAATTTATTTTACTAGTGTGCTAAAGTTGGCTTTTATATGTAGCTGCAGAAAAGAACTCCACATTACAAAATCGCCTGCAAAACTAACTTTAGTGTCAGCTTCACAAAACTTTATGTGAATCAAAACTTACTTGTTTTGCTTATTACTAGGGGTGATGGCAATGATAATGACCCATTGGCCACAACACCTACCCAAATAAGAGATGGAAGTGCTTCTATCAAAGCAGATGCTGAAGGACGGGTTTTTCTTTGAGGCCTATCTTTTAATTCCCAGTTCTGACCATGCACACCCTATGAGCTCTGTAAATGCAGCTTTAAAATCAAGCTGTCCAACTGTGTTTAACTGCATCATTTTTCATGTTGGAACACTGCGGTGGTCCTCACGGAAGTGTGACGTCTGTTTTTAAGCTTTTTTCACCTGAAATCTATAAAGAACATATTAATTATTTATTGTTTAAGCTTTGACAGTCTGAGAAGATTTAAGATTTATGTGTGCAGTGGAATAAAGTTGCAGTAATTCTAACTCAGTTGTTTTTCACATCTTAATACCTAATGAGCTACAATATATTTGCTTAATACATCTGTTCAAATATCTATATCTATATATAGTGCTTAAACAGACAGATTTATTTAAACTGCCACATGTATTTAAGACAATTTTTCTCAATTTAGTATCCTTAACACCCTCTATCTATTTATACAGTATATATGTATCTATATCTATCTATACAGTATATATATCTATATCTATCTATATAGACAGATAGATAAATAGATATATCTAGATCTAGAGATATATAGGTATATAGATAGATATATCTATATCTAGAGATATATAGATATATACTGTAGATATATAGATATATATATATATATATATATAGATAGATAGATAGATAGATAGATAGATAGATAGATATAGATATAGAGATATATACTATATATATATATATATATATATATATATATATATATATACACACACAGCATATAGTTTAAGTATTTACAGTATATTTGTGGTTTCTGTATGGTTGTTTTTACTGACCATGAAATATCAATGCACAGCATAAGAAACAAGCTAAGAGAAGTGAGTTCTTGTCTCCTTCACTGTAGCTACAATGAGTTGAAAGTGATTAATGAATAGATCAGCTCCTGGAAGGTGGCACCAAAGCAATTTTGATGTCAGATATAATCTGAAAAAGTGTATTCATTTATCACTCTGTCCAGCCTTTTCTCTTTAATTTTTTTCTTGTTGCTTGGCAAAATTGCCCATCAAGTTGAATGTCTCAATGTTGTTAATAACAGAAAGCCTACTTAAAAAAAGACCAAGATAATTTCTTTAAACACACTTAGGCCTGATACTTTTTGCAAATATCATTTTCTGAAGGGAACATATTACAATACTCTAGAAATTTGGATTGTAGTTCCACTGAAGATAAAGATTCTTAAAACTTTTTAGATACACCTGTGAAAAATGACAATGACAAATCAATGCTTTTGAAAGTAAATTGCATAGTGCAAAGAATTATTCATAGCACAACCCACTCTGCCCCTATAGATAGAACAAAGTACATCATTAGTTTTAGCTAATTGACCCCTGCACCCACTATACATGTCAAATTACACTTCTAATTTAAACAAAATAAAAAAAGCAACTTATCTGCTGAGAGCTGGTTCTGATAGAAAAAAAGGATTAAATAGTGTTTTTTACCCAGCTTTACCCTAAAGTGCTTTAAGTTCAAAAGATCAGATCATTTTGACCAAATAATTTAATTGATTCAGTTTTGTTCTGTGATAGATGATTGTTCCAGTTGATTAATCAGTTAATTTAATTTTCATTTGAATGAAGCTTCAGATTAGACAAAATAGAGTTTGCAGTTTGTTGAAGTGAGTGTTACTTCAACAAGATCACATTGCCTATTACTGAATCAACTAGGAAAAAGAATAATGTTAAATCAACATCAAGTATTTGCTGAATGACACAAATCCAACAATTCAATACATCACAAATGAAATTCCTTTTTTATTTAAGTGACTAAAATTAGAAGTATCTGTTTGCTTTCATTTGATTATATTTATTTTTATTTTGTTATAATTCCTGCCAATTATGATTAGGGCTATAGAGAAGTAGAGCCCATCTGGGCAGCATTGATTTCAAGGCAACAAAAAAAAACATATTTGGACTGGGACCCATTACAATGCTGGGTTTAATCTGCCATTTTAAACTAACCAGATGTTTTTGGGAAAGCAGAGCTCCTGGAAAAACAACATACAGATATAGGGAGATCCCAGGCTTCTCACAATGAATGACCAAAAGGTCAGACCTCGGAGCACACTCATATTATGTGTCTTCCTTTCATAGCCATAGAGGTAAGAGATCTGGAGGCAATAATGACCCTTAAAGTTCACCCCCTAGTTTCATAACTTAGGGCCTAGCAGTTGCAAATGGGGCTTTAAGATGTTTGGTTACTTGTCAATGCACCCTGTCCTATCTTAATCTCAAGTTAAGACCAAAGGTCCAAAGTTTGTTAATATTCTGGCTCATCAGATTTTTCCTTAATTTTCAACCATTTCAATTGAGATTCTGGTAACTTTTGTCCTTAATTTCCCCATTTTTAGACCTCAAGTATTACAAGTCCATTTCTGATCTGAATAGGCACATAGGCCAAATATTTCCTAGTGAGTCAAGATAGCTTGTTTTCTTGACAAAACATAAGTCGGTATATTTATGAGGTGTGAAAGAAATGACCGTGACCTAAAACCTCTAAGACAAAACAGGCAGGAGGAAGTTTAAATCATAACTATTTATTCTCTTCGAAGAGGGAGCACTCCTATTACAAGACACTGTAACTGGATGCATACAGCATTCTGTAATCAAATCAAATCAAAATCTTTTTTTTTTTCAAATCAAATCAAAATCTTTTATTGTCATTGTAGCAATGAGACATTGTACAATGAAATTGCACCTAAAATTTCGTTGTACAATGTCTCATTGCTACAATGACAATAAAAGATTTTGATTTGATTTGAAAAAAAAAAAAGATTTTGATTTGATTTGATACAGCATTCTGTAACAAGATGCACACCTTTTCTGTTAGATGAGGTCTTTTTTATACACAAGTAAAGGGTACAGAATTAGATTACTTACATCATACAAAGTTTCTTATCACCATTGGTTGCTTCCAGTTGCTAACTGGACACAGGGAAAAATGAGCCATACTAAATTATAAGTAAACACAGTCAGCAAAAACACATAGATCATTAATGTTAAGCATCGTGCGTTTGTCTTGCCATTTTCAGCTCCTTTTTTTATTACCACAGAAGCTGAAGGCAGATGCCTTTCTCATATAGAAAATAAACATATAGTTTCATGCTGACAGCCCAATGTAGCCTTCTTGCATCCCGTCTCAGCTGCCCTAAGTTACCTGGAAACGCTTTTACATTATATAGTGGACTTTGCTAAATGTGCTTAATTAAACATTTCAGTTTAATTTTATGAGCTTAGAATAATAGTGAATTTACTAAATAAATCTCGCTATACAATGAATTAAGCTCAGATGAGACGGTGCATATACTGTAAAGTTCTTCTTTATCTTAACTGGCTAAGACCATATTATTCTGCATGATTCCAGCAGTGTGAGTTTGCATCCAAGTGAGAATGCACTACTAGTAAAAATGCTTGCTTTCACACCTAAGTAATGCCAATACCAAGATTTCCAAATGAATAACCCGACTTGTAAATTTGTTTACTTCTTTGAAACCTGTAAAACAGACCTGCATTTCTGTGCATCTTGCCCAACCTCAAAACAGTCTTTGTTTCCCTTCATAAATCTTTCTCTTTTCCTTCAGCTAAGGGTCAAAATTCATTCCTTCTTTGTTTATAGAAATGCCAGATCAAATCATCTTTACCAGCTCTTGATGTCCCTGCCCCTTGGAGATTTCAGTTGTCCTTAAAGGTTCAGGGCTCAGATATATAAAACTTGCATACAAACGAAAAGAGGCCCAAAATGTGTGTATGTAACTTTCCACACAAAAGTCTGGATTTTTAAAAGAAAACTTGAAGGCATAACATGAATATGTTAATGGCAATATTGATCCATTCATACACAACAATTCGGAGAAAGTAGGAAATTATGAAACTCTTGATAAAGTAGTGAAATGCAGCTAAACCAACTAAATGTTGACTCATGCACATAAACATTCATATCACTGAGTCTTTACTATAACAGTCATTGATGTGACAAATATTTTAAACATCAAAAGTGATATAAATGATGTAAAGACTATTTTAGTTGCCTTTTACTAGCCAATGAAGATCTGTAGCATCATGAATGCATGCACTATGCTACATAACATGGCACAGCATAATAATCTTCCAAGACTAATCACGTTGATAATATGGAGCCATATGACTCTGATCCCTACTCACATATTGACAACTATACATATTCACAGACTGAGATCAAGCAATGTAGAAGTGCATTTCTCTCTTCTGTTGGACTCGTATTCAGCTGGCGGCGAGCGATTCCCTTTGCCTGAACCTGCAGGTATTTCAAATTTTTTTCTTTCATTTCAGGCATGGTATATATATATATTTTAGTGGATAAGAAACAAACAAACTCACCCCTTGGCAATTTAGATTCAATGGTCCACTAAGGAATACACCTTTTCTACACAACAAGAAAAGCAAAACTGAACAGCGGAAAGTAGAAATCATAAATGAATTCAGATGCGTTAAATGTTGCAAGATCTCTATGATCCCTACAGAACAAGAGTTATTAAAGAAACTTATGTTATTTGCAAACAGTTTTCAAAATAACATACATTTTGCTCTAAGAAGTGTTTCTGTAGAAATGAATGCAGACATGATGAACAGATGGAAGTATGGTGTACAAACTGACATCCAAGTGATCAAAACATACAAAACGGGAGTAGAGTGTCAAATTAAAAGTGCACGAGTGGCAGGTTAAAACAGATATTTGCACAAACATGGAGATCACAGCCACTTATGGGTAGGGTCAATAATTGTTATAATCTAGTGTGGCTTTTAATCTACTGTATATATTGCACTGTATTGGCAGCCTCACCAAGTTGTGAAACAAGTGTTGTTAATGATGCATAATTGTATGATGCACATGAAAAACTGATTGTTGTTTAGTTTACAGTAAAGCACATCTAATGGTCACAGTAAGTGAAATGTGACAGATGGTGTTACGAAAAGCAATGAGAAACTACTTGAGCTTTGAGTGCAGAGAACACAGATACATTCAAAAAATACAAAGTGCCAGACATGAAATGTAAAGAGGAGTGACAAACACCATAAAGCAGTTCCAAGTTGACATCCTAATGCTAAAAGAGGGGTTTTGCATGGGTAAAGGGATGCGAGTCTTGTTGTTTGGAACTGTGAGAAAGGAGAGCATGTAGTGTATTGGAGAGACTACAACTTAGAGGCATACATGTCCACAACAAGCACTATTTTTAAATTTTTTATTATTTACCAACTGTTCTAGAAAAATTCAGAAATGCACAGTTGACAAACTTGCACACGGTCAGTGAGAATCACTTGGGAGAACAGTACATAGTACTTCATAACTATGGTTATGGTTTTGCTGTGGTAAGTATTGCCATCATAGATTAAGAATCTGGGGATCAAATTTTGCACCCACTCCCTGTTTTGGATTTTTGGACTCTTTCAACTGTAAGGGTTTCCTCACACATTCTAAAAATACGTGTTAAGTCACTTGGCGATTTTACATTGGCATTTTGCAGGCCCTGTGATGGACCGACAACCCTGTTCAGGAATACAGTAGTTCTCATCGTTTTCCCAGTACTGGAACAATAGGCTCCATTTTCCCGCAGCTCTGAACTAGGTTATTTGTATCATATTTTTATACTTTGTCAATTTATTTATATTATATATTATATATATTATATTTAGCTAATGATAGTCATTTCTGGATTTTAACAGCCTCCTCAACAACACATTTTTTAGAGATTTAAGTAGAAATATCAGTCCATGTAATCACCTTTAAGTAAAAGAATCTATAAACAAGTTTTCTAGCTTTATACATGCCCTATTGCAACATGCCCCTCCTTGATTAAAATTATTTTCACCAGTAAACATACCTCCAGAATTCAATGGCAGACAAATATGAATTTGCTTAAAAAAAGGGGTAAGTCAAAAAACCTTTTGTGTAAAATAATAAAAAAAAAGTATAAAACTGGCCCTGAGGACATCTGTATGAAAATAAGCTTAATTGCTGTAATTTATCTTTCTGAGACTACCACACAGACTCAAAAACAGCACATTAATATGGCATAACATGAAATATATTTTGTGCTATAGTTATGAGTAACATTTGCATAGGCAACATATGAAGTAAAGTTTTTAGCATTTAATACTGTATGCAATGATAATATATCGTATGCATAGTATACATTTATATATACACGCATATATAAATACATATACATATATTTTATATATATATATATATACACATATATATATTACATAGTTTACTGTCAAATAATGCAAAGAGTACGCGACATGTGTTTCACCCTTATTTGTGTTCATCAGGCATACACACTCTACTGCTCCCCTTGCGGGGATCAAACCTCAGACATCAGTGTCAGAGATGAAGTCCTTTTACACTGCGCCACAGCGTTTCATTGGTTTATTTGACAGCCCATACAATCAGATCGGGACTCAGAACACGGATGCTATGAATGTAATTACTTCGATCTACAGGCTGACGTCTGAGGTTTGATCCCCGCAAGGGGAGCAGTAGAGTGTGTATGCCTGACGAGTACAAATAAGGGTGAAAAACATGTCGCATACTCTTTGCATTATTTGACAGTAAACTATGTAACATTCTATGATCTGCTTCTCGCAACCGAAGAGGGCCCTGTGGCAGATGTTTGCCGACTGGTAGACCAAACACATGGTTTTGTCAGTTTTACTAAAAAAACAATTAAACACCCATTATTTGTGAAGCAGGGATATTCTGATCATTCTGATCACTGATAAACATTCAGAAGAAACAGCGCTATTCCACTGTTTTCCTCCATAACATCCTTTCAGCAAACAGGACTAATGTCCTTGCTGAAACAGATCGCCCTTTAATGAAATGCTGCCAATAC
>JANRMT010028174.1:166709947-166726211 GCA_026402145.1 Polypterus bichir lapradei
AGGTGTGAAAAACTTGTTGCATCTTTCCCAAGAAGACTCATGGCTGTATTAGCTCAAAAGGGTGCTTCTACTAAATACTGAGCAAAGGGTCTGAATACTTAGGACCATGTGATATTTCAGTTTTTCTTTTTTAATAAATCTGCAACAATTTCAAAAATTCTTTTTTTTGTCTGTCAATATGAGGTGCTGTATGTACATTAATGAGGGAAAAAATTAATTTAAATGATTTTAGCAAATGGCTGCAATATAACAAAGAGTGAAAAATTGAAGGGGGTCTGAATACTTTCCGTACCCACTGTACATAGCCTTACACAATAAAAAATATTCTAACTTCATAATCTTATATATTCTTAACAAAAAAATGAGTAGCAGCATACCTTTCCAGAAACAAAAGGAAAAAAAGAACAGGGCGTCACACAAACTGCTTCTCCCCTTTGCCTATTAAATAATAAATCAAATCAATTAAAAATTATTGTAAACAAAACTGATACAAAATAAATAAAATAAGATCTGGAATAAAATGTAAAATCTAGAATAAAATTTAAAATCCAAAATATACATATGGTCATACTGTACACAGCACCAATTTACATTAACATGCTGTTAACCACACTAAAAAAAAATAACCATTAATGTTTTCTTCATTTTCAAAAGTAAACCTACTGTACAAAACCATGTAAGAGCTTGGGAAAGATACATGTGACTTAATAGACATAACAAATAAAATAAAAATCAGAAAAAGCTTGGGGAGACCTGAAAACACCACCCACCTCTAATAGCATCCACTGTGCTTCTGGCTGCTGAGCCAAGCAATGTGGTGCATGCAGGTTGTGAGGTGTAACAATAATTTACACCCGTACTATAACATACTGTATGATTTATATACTACTATCTATTTGCAAGAATAATACATTTTGGGGAAGTTCACAACTAAAACAAAACAAAATTATAAGTGACAGATTATACTTTGCTACGTGTACAGTGTTATGAAAAAAATTTGCCAGTATAAATTTGTGCAATAGTATACATATACATTTCAGAATTATAAAAGCTTTAGTCACAATCTAGTATTAATTAAAACAGCCATAGAGTGAAAATAGCAATAAACTTTGGCAATTATTGTTAACATATTTTTTTAAATAAGTTATGTTAATACTTAATGCCCATTTAAAAGTATATGCTTCATGGACTTATTAAATAGTCATGCTGTTATAACCAGATATAACCTAAAGGTAGTGTCTTACAGATCAATCAGAGGATTTTGACCCGATTCTTCTTGCAGAATTACATTACCCTTTGAAATATGTAGGCTTTTGCACATGAACTGCTCTTTTAAGGTTCAACAATAAAATACCAATGCTGTTCATAACTGAAAACCTTAACTAACTTACACTGAAGCTTTATGTTTCTTTAGCGTCTAACATTCTGAACTAGAATTGCTTTTTTGTTTTTGATCATGATCATACTGTATGGCCAAAATGGGCTTTAGCTCATGGACAAATCACAGAGTTACTCTACTGTAGAATGTTTGTATTCAGAAAAAAAAGTAATGCTTCCTTCAGTGACAAGACATTCAGGTACTGGTGTGATAAAGAAACCCCAAACCATCAGACCACCATACTTGAACTTTGGTATAAGGACTTTGCTATGGAATAAAATGTAATGTAGTTTCCTGATATAACTGGGAACATATTGGTTCAACTTTTACCTTAGCTGGACATAAAACATTGTTCCGGACTTCTTCATGGTCATCATGTTTCAATTTAACAAATCTAAGGTGAACATTTATGAATATATTAGTGATTTGTGGTTTCCATCTTAGTACTTACTCTGCCATGAATTCCTTTTTTGACCAATTATGTTTTAATGGTAGAGTAATGAATATTTTGTTCAGTGTTGTCAGTAGTACTCTAAATGGCCATGCCTTCACAGGCAATCACATATTCAGTGCAACACCCTGGCTACAACTTCTCAGTTGAGGAAGCAGTGTTGAGATGACAACAAACAGGCAGCCATAATATGACTCTTAAAACTTGTTAAAGAAAATAGACATTGTGGCTTCAGCATGGACATTGTGTGTATGTTTCTGTGTCTGTATCTGTGTAAGGCTGCAAAACTAGTAATATTCCTTAAGTGGCCATACATTAAAAACAAAGCACAAACTAATTAACATAAATGAAAATCAAAAATATCTGCCCATCAGCAAACTGCAGAACCAATGCCAGAATGTAGAAAAAGAGTCAGACAAGCCAGATACAGTCGGAGACCTGCAGGGTTCAGCCAACTAAATGCCGTGCATGCCAATCTGACGAAGAACCCTTCTACCCAATGATTCCAGTGCTCATTTATCTGAGATGACTTTGAGCGAGAAGAGAAACAGAATCATGAAGGGTTAGCAACAGTTTATAAATATTCTATTACTTATATTTTAGTACAAATTAATAACAAACAGAAATGGAGTATGCACAGCTAAACAGCAGCTCTAGTCAGGGTATGCTAGACTAAACTAGTAAGTCTTCAGTCTGAATTTAATAGCTGTAACTGAAGAGACACCCTTTATAGTAGCAGGCAGACCATACCACAGTTTCAAGGCCCTGTAACCAAAAGCCCAACCTCCCACTTTTATTTTATTAATCCTTGGAATCATAAGCAGGCAGCCATTTTGAAATCTTAATGTGCACTCAGGTTTGTAAGTAATGATAGTTTCAGATAAGTAAGCAGGGCCTTGACAATTTCATCTCTATATGTTTAAAGGAGGATTTTGAAATCTGCCCTAAACTTTACTGGAAGCCAGTGTAAGGACTTAACATTTTTAATTTTGTTGATAAAAACTAAGACAAAAAATACTCATCAATGACATTTTTTCAATGACAAAAATGGAACAAAAACTAAATAAAAATGTGCCTTTAATGAAAAAAACTAAGATGAATGCTTTTAAAATCATTTTTGACAAAAACTAAACAAAACGAAAATGTTACAGACAGACCACTGTGAAGCTCGTTGCACATCTCTATTACACATGATATTACACAACAAATAATGAACATGAATGCAGTGGTACAATTTTAAAAATTTGTAAGCATGTTTATAATTGGATAACACTGATTTGTGCATTATCAGGAAATCATCATGTCAGCCAGAATCCTGCTCCACTGAGCTCTTCTATGTTAGTGATTAATGGGTGAAAAAAGCAGTCAGACATATGGACTATCTTTAATTACAACACTGACGAAAATAAAATTCAGTGTAAGCCACGTGAGATGAAGCTCATGGGAAAGAACCCACAAACCTGAAGAATCATCTAGAGGTGTGCCATCCTGAGATTCATGCTAAGGTATGTAATGTTATCTAGGTGGCGACTTGCCTGACACCAATTCTATTACCTTTTTTTCTCGTTCACCCTGCGAATGCAAATGCGTCAAGTGCAAATGGGGAAAACATGCATATTAATGAAAAAAAAGCCAACGTACAGACACACACAGGATTTTATTATTGCCAGTTTTATGCCTTTAAGAGTTAGTTAACACTAAAATCCCTGAAGCCACGAAGAAAGTCGTAATGCCGAGCCACCTTAAATTCCCTTGCACCTCCTCATCACCATCTTTCTTTTCTACACCTGTTCGTTCACATATCCATCCATTTTGTAATTGGTGGATACATTTCAGGTTTCAGGTGAAACCACCTCACATGCCTCCACATACACATATGGGCACAGTGGAAGTGACGACAACAGTCATAGCAATTGAAAATCGAAACAAGTTCCAAATGAAGTAACTATGATGAAAGGCAGCTGCTCCATTTGTTAATACTAACATAAAATGTATTTAAGATTTCATTCCTTGTAGTGCATCTCCCAATTAATATGATATGTACATGTACAGTATGGCAAAACAGCACTGCTTCATTGCTGAATACAACTCGGAAGACACTGAATTTGTGTTATTTGTTTGGTTAAACCCAAGCCTCTGTTTTAGGCCGTGTTTCAGTTCACCACTCGATCTAACAGTGCCCCTGCAGTAAGGCTGTACTATCCAACCTAGTTTTTCTATTCAGTGTCCACTTCCCTTGCCAATTCGTTCCCCTGTGGCTCACTCTCTTGTTCCCCACCTCTTTGACCCGTTCTAACCTAGGATGGAGGCTGCCTGGCAACTCCCCACCAAGACCAATGCATTTTTGAAGAAGTATTTAGCTGCAATCAGGACAGTTTTTATGCAGCTGGACTTTTTCAAGAGTGTGTTGTTAGCGCTCTTGTTTCTTGCCTCAACATGAGCAGTCTCTCTCTATCTCTCAGGACTGGTTTGCCAGTGTTACAAGATTTTTAGTTTTCATGCATTTGTTTCTGCATTAGCATTTTTAGAACAGTTTTTGAAATTGGAAGACTAATATGGAAGACAATTTAATGAGAAAGAAGGACAAATGTTAACAATTATTAATAATAAAATGTATATACAGTATGTAACATTTCATGTTAGTGTTATAAATTTGAATCAACCGCGGAAAGCTTTTGTTTCAGACAGAGTTGTTCAATGTTAAGGAGCCTTCATCCATCCTTAAAAAATAAATGCATTAACAGGCTGAATGTAGAAACATAACTGGCAGTCATAAAGCAGGCTCAACTTTTACATTGCCATGTCTAACCCTAATTGCCATTCTTTATTGTTTTGACCTTAAGTTGTATATAACTTGTGAGTTATTTTCTCCTGGTTTTGATCTGGAATATATATTGTTGTATATACTTTTGTAAATGTGAATATTAAATTTTCCTTATCAAATCACACTGTTATTTTTACATTAAAATAATTAATTAAAAATTATTTGGCATATATATAGAAAATGATGAAGCACACAAAAATCTTTTAATAATCCCTTGTTAAAATAATCAAATGCAATATTAAGGAAGGGGAAATTAAAGAAACATCACCTTTAGTGGTGATTATAGATTTTAGTACTAATTTAAGACTAAAAAATGACAGCACAATACATCAATTCCAGGAGGTAGTACACCAAGAAAAAAGGTTGAATACCCCAGCCTTGAGCTCTCACATGATACTTGATGACATACACTGCAACAGCCTTTGTCAATTTTGTAAAGTCCACTCAGTTGATTGAGCTGCCCTATGGGACATCCTGAGACTTTGCGGGATCTCCTCAAGGGTGCTGTGTATCATGTCCAACCTGTATACTTGTACTGTGAGTGCTGTGCAGAGTGGAGTCAGAACCTTTATGTTTATCCTAGTTTATTTTGGGGTTCGTTAGAGGTGCGTTCTTGCTCCTGCTCTGTTCAGTGCTTGCATGGACTGGGTGTTGGGCAAGGTCATGCTGTCCATGGCTGTGTGGCATCTGTTGGTGAAGAAAGATTTACTGATGTTGACTTTGCTGACAATGCTGTGATCTTTCTGGAGTCAATGAAGGGCTTTGTCCTCCAAAAACAAAGATCTAGGCCTTTAATGACCTCTTAGGCACAGCCATCAGCAACCCAAGAGGTCATTAACGGCCTGGATCTTGGTTTTTATCCAGGACTCTCGCAAGCCCAGACAGTCAGACTCCTCACTCAGTCTCTCGAGCGCTCCGATCAGAGCCTCCATTGACTCCACGAAGATCACAGCATCGTCAACATAGTCAAGATCCGTGAATCTTTCTTTACCAACAGGTGCCCCACAGCCGCTGGACTCCATGACCTTGCCCAACACCCAGTCCATACAAGCATTGAACAGAGTAGGAGCAAGAACACACCCGTGATGAACCCCAGAATCAACTGGGAAAAACGCAGCGGTCCTGCCTCCACCCTGTACAGCACTCACAGTACCAGTGTACAGGCCGGCCATGATATCCAGCAACCTTGAGGGGATCCTGCGAACCCTCAGGATGTCCCACAGGGCAGCTCGATCAACTGAGTCGAACGTTTTGCGAAAATCAACAAAGGCTGCAAAGAAACTCTGCCGATATTCCCGTTTGCGCTCCATGAGAACCCTCAGTGCCAGGATGCGGTCGATGGTAGACTTCTTAGGCCTAAAACCAGACTGTTCCAGTCACTGGTATGTGAGCAAGTGATCACGGATCCTATTCAGGATAACCCTAGCAAGGATCTTACCTGGCACCTAGAGCAGTGTTATCCCCCTGTAGCTGCTGCAATCCAGGCGATCACCCTTCCCTTTCCAGATAGGGACGACAAGTCCCATTTTCCAGTAAGTTGGGATGATGCCAGTCTCCCAAATGGAAGCAAAGATTGCTTGCAATGCCAGGAGGGCAGCCTTACCACCAACCTGGAGAAGTTCACATTGGATACCACAGATCCCTGCAGCCTTTCCTCCCCTCAGCTGGTTCACCACTTGTGCAGTCTCAGTGAGATTGGGTGGTTCACAGCTAATTGGAGGATCAGCCTCAAGGACTGTGGACCCAGAGATATCCAGCGTCCTAGCCGGAGGATCAGCTTTGAACAACTGCTCAAAGTAGCCAGCCCAGCGGGTCACAACTGCAGTGTCATCCGTAAGGACCGTTCTATCAGCTGCCCTGACTGCAACTCTCCGAGGAACAGATTTGGATGTGCGTAATGTTTCGATTCCTCTTTAAGCAGGACGTGGGTCACTAGACCACAGATGGTGTGTCACTTGCTCACAGATTCCTCTAACAAAAGCCTCTTTATCTGCCCTAAGAGACCCGCAGCCATCCTTCTCAGTTCCCGGTGCAGACCAGAGTTGCCATTGAGCCGTGTGCTGCGACTCCTCTCGATGATATCCAGGGTGCCCTGCGAGATGAAACACCTCCTTCTGGGAACACCGGTAACAACAACACAACCATCAGAAAACTTCAGGGTCTTGTCACGGAAGGTCTCCCACATCACATTAGGATTGGCAGTCGTACCCAAATCTGAAAGTTCTTCACACAAACTGTGTGCAGACTCATTAGAAACAGCCTGGTCTTAAAATCTGGCCAAGTCCAGGCTCATTTTCCTTGTAGGTGGTGACCTGCTGCACTTAAGCTAGATTCTAAGAGTAGCAACAACAAGTCTGTGGTCAGAATTCACAAACTGGGCACTTCTGTAGACCCTGCAGTTTTGCAAGAACCTCCAGCGTCTGCCCACGAGGATGTGATCGATCTCCTTCACCGTACCACCAGTATTGGAGTACCAAGTCCAACGATGCAGTTCTGGGCGCTGGAACCAGGATCCAGCGATTCACAGCCCCTGACCTTTTGCAAAGTCAAGGAACGTGGAGCTACTTTCACCACGGTCACCAGACCCATGGGGACCGAGACAATTCTCATAGCCATCCCTGTCAGTGCCAGTGGCTGCATTGATGTCACCCATGACCAGAGGAGTGTCACCTGCGAAGCTGAAAATAAAATGTCTCCCTTGCCAAAACATCACTCACCGCAGTTTGGAGTATACACTGAGACAACAGACAAAGCACAAAGGGAGTGCTGTAATCTGAACCTCATAATAAGCTCATTGAAAGGAGTGACATTGGACACCATCGGAAGAAGCCAATCCGCTACAGCAACAGCTACTCCCTGAGTATGACAGCCATCAGACTGACCAAACCACTAAAAGGTGTATCCACTGTCAGGGATGCCAGGGGTGACGACCCGGCCGGGACGCCAGGAAGGACCGGAAGAGGGTGTACGCCCACCTGGGATCACGTGGGGGCTGCCACCCTGGTTGCTTTGGGGGCCACTGGTAAAGGGCTTGGAAGCCCAAACCGATAGGGGCCCGTGGTCACCGCCAGGGGGTGCCCCCATGCCTTTGGAGCCCTGGACCTCAGCACTTCCGCCACACCAGGAAGTGCTGGGGGGAAGAGAAGCAGAGACACCCAGGGTGCTTGCAGGAGTACAGCCAGCATTTCCGCCACACTGGGGCGTGTTGGCGGGTGATTGCCGGGATGCACCTGGAGCACATCCGGGTGTGGATAAAAGGGGCGGGAGTTGGGTGAGGAGAGGACAAAGCAAGAGAGGAGAGTGTGGAGACGGCCCGAAAAAAGGCATTGTGTGTGGCCAGGACTTTGGGGGTTGTGTGAGCAATTATTGACTTGTAAATATATTTGTAAATAAACGTGTGGTGGGTGAAAAACAACATGTCTGCCTGTCTGTGCCCGGGTAACGTTCACACCACTTACAGAGATCTTGCCAGTCCCCTGTGCACCTCAGAGAGTGTGGCCAGTGAAATGCAGAGTTTACGCAGCTCCTCCAACAGCAGAGGAAGATGATCATCTTGTCAGAGAGACAAGACGTTCCATGCACCCACCCGTATGGGCCGCCTCAAATTGGGACCTGAGTGCTGCCGTGCAGCAGGCGACGCCTCAGCACCACACCAGTTCCAATCCACAACAGACCTGACCCTATTGGCTGTCCAACAGTTTCGACTCTTTCCGGGGATAGGACTCCCGAGGGCTTTCCCCCATTCCCTTCATGATGTGTGCAGCCTTCCTATGGGTGGCTGCAGCAGAGCTACTCCCGCAGAGAGCAAAAAGGAGTCCTTTCTGTAGTCTCAGAACTTTGTGAAGTTTTTTATCCATCACAAAAATCGCAGAATACGTTTCATAAGCACCAAGAAAAGCCGACACGGAATGCCATACAAACAATACAGAACAACACCACTTGGCAGACAACCACAGAATATTGTAAGTATGGTATTCCTAGCAGCAAAATTCACAACTAAGTCTAGATTACGCGCCAGGCACAGATTCTAGTTATTTTCGGATACCTCCTCATGTGTATATATATATATATATATATATATCTATACTAATAAAAGGCAAAGCCCTCACTCACTCACTGACTGACTGACTGACTGACTGACTGACTGACTGACTCATCACTAATTCTCCAACTTCCCGTGTAGGTAGAAGGCTGAAATTTGGCAGGCTTATTCCTTACAGCTTCCTTACAAAAGTTGGGCAGGTTTCATTTCGAAATTCTACGCGTGATGGTCATAACTGGAAGCTGTTTTTCTCCATTTACTGTAATGGAGATGAGCTTGAAACCCGTGGGGGCGGAGTTTGACATCATCACGCCTCTCACGTAATCACGCAGTACGTAGAAAACCAGGAAGAGCCCCAAAAAGCGCTGAAGAAAACATGCATTATATAATTGAGAAGGCAGCGAAACAATAAGAAGCGAGCGAGTGATATATACAACCATATTCATGAGTTCTGCTACTTCGGAAACAAAGCACAGTGTAAACCAACACTTTAAATTAAGTTCATAGACAGGCTGCCGCTGGCGTTTGTAATTTAGTGCCTGCCCATATAAGGCCGTCCGTCAGCGGCAATCCAATAGCAAACTGCCACGGGTAAATTATTCACGGGTGTAGGACTGTGCTTATGCAGAGGAAGATGAGATAGTCAGGGTGGTGTTTGGCACAAACTCAGCGAAACTGCGAGAGAAAGTTTTAAGTACCGGGACTTCGGTAGCATTAGATACAGCCATGGACATAGCACGACATGGCAATAGCACAGCTGGGAACCTTCGATGCAAGAACACCGAGCGGCTCACGTGAACTGACGCAGTGCACTGACAAAAAGCAAGAGTTCCGAAGAGCGCTGAACAAAAACCGAATTACACAATTGAAAAGGCAGCAAAAAAATATGAAGCGTCTGATACATACAAGATAAGTATGTAATAAGTACAGCTACTGCAGAAACAAAGCACACGGTAGAAAAAGTGAATGTCCCGCTAAAAGAAGACAGTGTTAAAAAAAAACCTGTGCATGCAGTGTGTCAGGTCTCAGATAAAGAAGAAGACGAGCTGTTTATTGATGCAGTAAGAAACAAATCTTTTTCATAGCTTATTTAACACACTACGTCTCCGCTGCGATACGCGGGTATATATATATGTATATATATATATATATATATATATATACCCTGATCTACATACTCGAATAATGAATACTTTATTCGCAATCAATGATTGTTTTGGTAAAGCCATACTCGGTGTATTCATTAGATGAACGGTAAAAAAGTAAGAGCGAGGGGAGGGTCACTTATTGAGGCATGCAGGCAAAACCACATTAGCACGCGGGCTCGATGTACGAAAAAATATATCTTTTCAAGTTCTATTTAGTCCATATGTGTCAAACTCAAGGGCCACGGGCCACATCCGGCCCGGCGTGTAATTATATCCGGCCCGCGAGATCATTTTATATACTGTATTATTGTTATTAATGGCCCGGGTATATGAAGCGCTGGTAACACAATAAACTACAGATCTCATAATGCAGCGCTTCAGAAGCCTTACCGAACACTTACCGCGTTAATCAAGTCTAGCTTGCAAGTTATTGCGAAGCTAGCCCACACGATGCTTAAGAGAAAAGTTGATTCTGAAAATAGAGCCTTTAAAAACCGATGGGAGGCTGAGTATATGTTTACTGACATTGCCGGTAAACCCGTGTGTCTCATTTGTGGAGCTAATGTGGCTGTAATTACAGAATTTAATCTAAGACGGCACAATGAGACAAAACATCAGGGTAACCTGAAAGACCTGAATGCAATGCAGAAGATACAGAAAGCAGAAGAATTAAATAAGAATCTGACACTTCAGCGGACGTTTTTACCCGTGCACAATCACAAAGTGATTTCAAGTGAAGCTGCTTTTATGGGAGACACAAATGCACCAGTGCAACTTGCCCCACTTTCCCTATTGCCAAGTAATGTTGAACCAAGTCGTCACTACGGTGTTCCCAAATACGCACTTTGCTCATAAACTGAGCGCACGGCGCGTTGGTGACTTTGAAGAACAAAAAATGTCCGTCTACATGCGGCTCGAACCTTGTGCATGTTTGGTAGCACATATCTGTGTGAGAAGCTCTTCTCAGTGATAAAGACTAACAAAACAGCACACAGGAGTCGCCTCACTAATGAGCACCTGCAGTCCATCCTGAGAATCTCCACAACACAGAACCTCACACCAAACAGAAACAAACTTGTTGCCAAAAAAAGATGCCAGGCGTCCAGCTCTAAAATGACATATGAGCAAAGACAACTGAATGATTTCATTTGTTATTGCTGAAAGGAACACATTTTATTTATATTTCCAGGTTTTGTTATGCAGCATGTTCATATTTGAATTTGTATAATTTTGACAGCATATATTTTTATGCAGAGCAAAATCTTTTGGGATATTTAAAATCTAAGTTTATTTTTTATATAAAATTACATAAGAGTAAAGAAATTTGAATGTTTCTTCTTTTAACGTTTACTTTATTTCTAACTTGTATAATTTAGACAGGATATATTTTTATGGAGAGCAAAATATTATAAGTTGTTTAAGGTTTGAGTTGATTTATTCAGGAATAATATTCCTGTCTGTTTTTACCATTCCTACCAAAGATATTTCTGTCGACTAAATAAAAATTCCTTCTATTTAAAATTTAAATAGAACTTGAACAAATATGATAGTTCATAATATCCACGCAGACTTGCACGTAACAGCGGGAGTTATCCGTTTTATCAAGCAGCGTCTTGCACTGATACGAAATAGCTGTGTGTGTATATATGTAGATATGTATGTATATGTATATATATGTTTATATATGTGTGTGTGTATGTATATATATATGTATTTGTGTGTATATATGTGTGTGTATGTATGTATGTATGTGTGTATGTATATGTATGTGTATATATGTAGATATATATATATGTATGTATATATGTGTGTGTGTATATATATGTGTATATGTATAGATATGTATATATATATGTTTATGTGTGTGTGTGTAAATATATATATATATATTGTCACACACGTGCGCATGGGAGGCAGCTAAAGGGCTTGAGTGAAGGCAGTTCGGAGACATGCCGGGGTGTGGCAGAGTGCACTGACTCTTTTTCTCCCTTGCCGGTAGACCATTCCTGGGGGATTCCACCTGGCTCTCCTGACATCACTTCCGGGACCGAGCCAATGGAAGTCGGCCACACCAGCTCCAGTCCCTCTGATGTCACGTCCGGCTATGAACCAATGGTGGAAGACCACGTGCCAGATCCATATGACCTCACTTCCTGTCTTCCCTTTTAAAACCTGCCCCTTTTCCTTTGTTTCCTCAGTCTTGTTTTGGACTCAGTTGATTGCACTTCAGTGCTGGTTATTTGTTGAAAACGACTTTTGCAGCCAGGATACCACATTATACGGGTGGCTGCCCCAACCCTTTATCTGTCTTTGTCTCGTTTTATTACAGTGGCGTAGTCGGCAGGATGGAGAAGTCCCAGAAGAGAAGGGGACAGGACCTGCAATACACCCAGGTGGGAGCGTACCGGGGCCGAGTATTCAGGCGGGGAGGGTGCCCCGTGGTTCGGCGTGACCCGGTGCGGGCTCCGCTCCCAGCACGCATAACTAGGCCACCTGGAGAGGCCAGGGAGGGTGCGGGTGGGGCTCACAGAATTGGGCTGCCCTGGAGGGGGGAGGCAAAAGGGACTCAGTATGCTCTCTTGGGGGAGAGTGCCTGCCTCCCTGTGAAACCAAAGCCCCATTTACCACCTAGGGGTGCCCCAGACTGGCAGGTGAATAAAATAAAAAATTGGAGGTTGGACCCTGAGCGGCCGGCCAACAAACAAGCCTGGTCCTTATGGGCAACGGTAGGGCACTGGCTACGGCCATTTGAAAACACGCCCTACCAAATAATAGAGCAGGTAGCTTGCTATCTGCTCCTGGAAGCGCTTCCCCGTGGCTTCACCCAGCCGGTCTGGGGCAAGCAGTTTAAGAACATGGCAGAGCTCATAGAGCTTCTGGAGACACAGAGGGCGGCCTCACACTCTGGGGGAGCAGAACCGTCCTTATGTCAAACTCACCCGGGGTACGTCCCAAGACCTAGCCCCTCCCTGTACAACCCGGAGCTTGTATTGGCGTCCGCGGTGCCGCGGGCGCGCAAACCGCTTGGAGACGAGGAGGAATGCAGGTGGAGGGCGAGGAGGGGTTGGTGTGCTCTGGTTAATCCGTTGGCGGTCCCCCATACTGGCGTAGTGATCGTCAACGGACACAAGACCACCGTGTTGTTGGATTCCGGCAGCAACATTTCCATTGTTGCCCGCCGCTTTGTGCAACCGCAACAGTGGCTAAAGTTTAAGACCGGTATAACCTGTGTCCACGGAGAAATCCGCTGGTACAGGACCGCCGCTTGTATCATCAGTTACGGAGGGTCAGTTTGTAAACTCACCGTAGCGGTCCTACCGGATCCTCCACACCCGGTGATACTAGGGCGGGACTGGTCTAAAATTAAAAGCGGTGTGACACATACCACTCCCGGCGTTAATTTGGGCCTCGTTATGGACGGAGATGAACCGTCTCAAGCTGCCTCCACGCCGTGTAATCAGCCGGCAGAGAGAGACGAAGCAGTCGCCCTGAGTGACGTGGCAACCCCCGGGCCGTCGCGTGCGGACACGTCATCCACCAACGCCGCGGCGGAGCGGGAGGAAACCATGCCCATTGAGGTCGACGCTGACCCTCTCTCCGTGTTGCGGTTTCAATTTAAAAAGACGCCGGCTTCTTTTAGAAGGGAGCAATGGAACGATGACTCCCTGAAGTTTGCAAAAAATGCAGTGGTCCTTGTCAATGGCCAGCGCACTGATCAGTCAATGCCACAGGGCCCTCACTTTGTGTTAGACAACGACCTCCTTTACCGTGTAGCAATGCATGACGGGCAGGAGACGAGGCTGCTGCTAGTGCCGCGTACCTTCCGGCGGCAGGTCTGCGAACTAGCACACGCCCACCTCCTAGGTGGCCACTTGGGCACCGAGAAAACTCTGGAGTGGATCAAGCTCCGTTTCTACTGGCCAGGAATTAATGAGGAGGTTCGGCGCTTTTGCGCTTCCTGCCCGGAGTGTCAACTGCGACAAATTCCTAGGAGGGACCGTGCTCCTCTCGTTCCTATTCCACTGATCGACGTTCCCTTCCACAGAATCGGGGTCGACCTGGTGGGACCCCTAGAGCCCTCAGCCCGAGGACACAAGTACATTTTAGTCCTCGTGGATTATGCTACACGATATCCTAAAGCTGTTCCCTTGCACTCAGCTACCTCTAAAGCCATCGCACGGGAATTACTAGGGGTATTCGCGCGCGTGGGGATCCCCAAGGAAGTCTTGACAGACCAGGGGACCCCTTTCACCTCGGAAACGTTCAAGGAGACTGCCAGATTACTGAAAATAAAGCATTTAAAGACCTCGGTGTATCATCCTCAAACCGACGGATTAGTAGAGAGGTTTAATCAAACTCTCAAGCAAATGCTGCGTAAGGTGGTCAGCGAGGATGGAAGGAACTGGGATCAGCTCCTCCCCCTCGTCCTTTTTGCCTATCGGGAAGTCCCACAAGCCTCCACGGGGTTCTCCCCTTTTGAACTACTGTATGGGCGACAACCTCGGGGCATATTAGATATTTTGAAAGAAGGCTGGGAAGAAGAGGCTCTTCCCTCTACAAACATACTGGAGTATATCGCGCAGTTACGCGATAGATTTGGAAAGATTCGGCCTCTCCTTAAAAGTCACATGGAGGAGGCTCAAGCAGCACAGGCCCGGTACTACAACCGCGGCACGTCTCTTCGGGAGTTCCGCCCGGGAGATCGGGTCATGGTCCTAGTGCCTACCTCCCACTCTAAGTTGCTTGCCCACTGGCAGGGCCCCTACGAAGTTAAGGAGAGGAAGGGACTGGTCGACTATTTGGTGAGTCAACCCAATCGTCGGCCGAAGGAGCGGGTTTATCATGTGAACTTGCTGAAACCGTGGAAGGACAGGGACCCTGCTCCCTCCTCCGGCCAGCCCCGCTCGCTCTTCGCTCACACACACGACCTTAACTTCGGCACGGACTTGAGTCCCAGACAACGGCAGGAGCTGGAAACAGTTATCCGGACCGTTCGGGAGGTAGTCAGTGAGAACCCCGGAAGGACCTCTCTGATTGAGCACAACATTGTGACAGAGCCCGGGGTTGTTGTCCGAGAACGCCCGTATCGTCTTCCCGAGGCAAAAAAGGCTGAAGTGGAGCTTGAGATCAAGCGCATGCTGGAACTAGGTGTAATTGAGGAAAGTTATAGTCCCTGGTCCAGCCCCATTGTGCTCGTCGGTAAGCCGGACGGGAGTTGGAGGTTCTGCAATGACTTCCATCGGCTTAACCAGGTCTCCCAATTTGATGCCTATCCAATGCCACGCGTGGACGACCTCCTTGAACGGCTTGGACAGGCTCAATATCTGACCACACTTGACATGACAAAAGGGTACTGGCAGGTTCCTTTAACGGACTCCGCGAAGGAAAAAACCGCGTTTAGTACCCCTAGCGGGCACTGGCAGTATCGTGTCCTTCCATTTGGGTTACACGGGGCTCCAGCAACCTTTCAGCGTCTGGTGGACAAAGTGCTTCGGCCTCATAACTCATACAGTGCTGCCTACCTGGATGACGTAGTCATCTATTCCAGCACATGGAGGGAACACCTACAGCATGTCCAAGCGGTATTACGGACACTTGGTGAGGCCGGGCTCCGGATTAATCCCAAGAAGTGTTTCTTTGGATTAAGCGAGGCCAAATATTTGGGCTACCTGGTGGGTCGGGGTACCGTAAGGCCACAGTGCTCCAAAATTGATGCCATTTTGAAATGGCCCCGTCCGCGAACCAAGCGGCAGGTCCAAGCCTTTCTCGGGTTAGCCGGGTACTACCGCCGGTTTGTACCCCGGTTCTCGGAGAGAGCGGCGCCCTTGACTGATTTAACAAAGAAGAGGGCCCCGAACATTGTGGTATGGACTGAAAAAACAGGCGCTGCATTTGGTGACTTAAAGCAGGCCCTTACGTCCGCACCTATTTTGATGGCACCTAACTTTTCTTTGCCTTTCATCCTCCAGACGGACGCTTCGGACACAGGCCTGGGCGCCGTGCTGAGCCAAAGCGTCAATGGTGTGGAACACCCCATCATGTTCCTGAGCCGGAAACTGTTGGACCGGGAGACCAGGTATGCAGCGGTGGAACGGGAGGCTCTGGCGATTAAATGGGCGATTACTCAGCTTAGGTACTACCTGTTGGGCCGGGAATTCACCCTTGTCACGGACCATGCACCTCTACAGTGGATGGCCCTGCACAAGGAGTCGAATCCGCGGGTCACCCGGTGGTTTCTTGACCTACAGCCGTACAAGTTTTCGCTCGTTCATCGTCGGGGTGCTCTCCATGCCAACGCTGATGCTCTTTCTCGGGTTCACGACCTCTCGGTTAGGGTCGCCCGACCCGACGGGTCTGGGCTAAGGGGGGGGGCCTTGTCACACACGTGCGCATGGGAGGCAGCTAAAGGGCTTGAGTGAAG
>JANRMT010028174.1:166747408-166765403 GCA_026402145.1 Polypterus bichir lapradei
TGCTTTGGACTGATGAGACAAACATTGGTCATAATAAAAAGCGCTTTGCATGGCAGAAGAAAAACACCGCATTCCAAGAAAAACACCTGCTTACCTACTGTCAGATTTGGTGGAGGTTCCATCATGCTGTGTGGCTGTGTGTCTAGTTCAGGGACTGGGCCCTTGTTAAAGTCGAAAGTCGGATGAATTCAACCAAATATCAACAAATTCTTCAGGATAATGTTCAACCTCAGTCACAAAGTTGAAGTTACGCAGGGGTTAGATACTCCAACAAGACAATGACCCAAAACACAGTTCGAAATCTACAAAGGCATTGATGCAGAGGGAGAAGTACAATGTTCTGGAATGGCCGTCTCAGTCCCCTGACTTGAATATCATCGAAAATCTATGGGATGATTTGAAGCAGGCTGTCCTTGCTCAGCAGCCATCAGATTTAACTGAACTAGAGGGATTTTGCATGGAAGAATGGTCAAAAAATACCTCCATCCAGAATCCAGACACTCATCAAAGGCTATAGGAGGTGTCTAGGAGCTTTTATGTTTGCAAAAGGAGGCTCAACTAAGTGTTGATGTAATATCTCTGTTGGGGTGCCGAAATTTATGCAGCTGTCTAATATTGTTATGATGCATATTGCATATTTTCTGTTAAACCAATAAACTGAAGGACAAGATGTGGTAGAAAAAAGTGTACAAGCAATAGGGATAACCGCACCCTGGAGAGGATTGTGAAACAAAACCCATTCAAAACTGTGGGGGAGATTCACAAAGAGTGGACTGCAGCTGGAGTCAGTGCTTCAAGAACCACCACGCACAGACACATGCAAGACATGGGTTTCAGCTGTCGCATTCCTTGTGTCAAGCCACTCTTAAACAAGAGACAGCGTCAGAAGTGTCTCGCCTGGGCTAAAGACAAAACTGCTGCTGAGTGGTCCAAAGTTATGTTCTCTGATGGAAGTAAATTTTGCATTTCCTTTGGAAATCAAGGTCCCAGAGTGTGGAGGAAGAGAGGAGAAGCACAGAATCCACATTGCTTGAGGTCCAGTGTAAAGTTTCCACAGTCAGTGATGGTTTGGGGTGCCATGTCATCTGCTGGTGTTGGTCCATTGTGTTTTCTGAGGTCCAAGGTCAATGCAGCCGTCTACCAGGAAGTTTTAGAGCACTTCATGTTTCCTGCTGCTGACGAACTTTATGGAGATGCAGATTTCATTTTCCAACAGGAAAGTACCAAAGCTACCAGTACCTTGTTTAAGGACCATGGTATCCCTGTTCTTGATTGGCCTGCAAACTCGCCTGCCCTTAACCCCATAGAAAATCTATGGGGTATTGTGAAGAGGAAGATGCAATACGCCAGACCCAACAATTCTGAAGAGCTGAAGGCCACTATCAGAGCAACATGGGCTCTCATAACACCTGAGCAGTGCCACAGACTGATCGACTCCATGCCACGCCGCATTGCTGCAATAATCCATGTATGTGTGTGACAGCTGGGGGGCTGTCAGGAGGCAGGGTCTGTTAAAGCCCATTGCGGCACTTCATGTGTGATTGTGGGCTATACAAAAAATAAATTGTATTATATTGTATATCCATGAAACCAAACATAGGGGTGGGTGAGTGAAGCAAGCAGGGAGCCCCCTAGTGTGTGTGTGTGTGTGTGGATGTGGATGTGTATATATACAGTATATATATATATATATATATATGTGTGTGTGTGTGTGTGTGTGTGTGTGTGTGTGTATTATTATTTTACTGACTGTTAATTCCAGAGTGGATGATTCCCCTCCTGTTGTGGTGCTGTGTGTGGCTCTTATCACCAGAAGTTCTTGCCAGTGATGCTGATTTAGGAGCGTTTCTGATGCCATATACTGTATATCATACAATACTGAAGGATAATAGGAAGTGTGAAGTCAGAATTTGACTGATTATATTCCAAAGGACAAATGGTTATATTTTCGGGTACATTTAATGTAGGAAGTGACATTCTTCACATCTGATGACGAGTGCAGTTTTCTGCACTGTGGTGTACTGGACAGGTAACCTGAGTTCAAATGAGGCCCACCAAATCAACAAGCTAAATAAAATGGCAGACTCGGTTACAGAACACACTCTTGACCCCCTGGAGGTAGAAGTGAAGAGTGCCAGTATTAATGCCGCACATGCTCTCGCTGACACACTAACACGGAGGACCTTCATTCAAAGAATTATTTATCAAAAGTGTTTCAGGAAATGCTACTGGAGCTCCTTCATATCACCTGCATAACACCTGACTGTGACTGCCAAGTTTTCTTTAAAATTCTTTTTAAAATGTTCCTTCTTTTTAGTCATTCTGTTGTGTGTTCAGACCATAGTGTATGTGTATATCTAAGTATCTATCTATATATTGAAAGAGCTTCTGTAAGAATCCAAATTTCTCCCGGGGACAAATAAAGTTCTATCTATCTAGTCCTGTGGAGTGCCAGTTTTTTGTCTTAGCCTGTCTGAGCTCTTCCCAGATGTTCTTGTGTCTTTTTGCGCAGCTGCCTTTTCCTACCTTTTCTGTCCTAATGTTCTTCCTGTTTGTAAAGGCAACTGGTCAGCATAATCTATGCTTAAGCTACCTTGCACATTTCCCTTCTGTTTGCCTTCCCTTCAGATCTGCAGCTGTGTGTTTCTGCAGCCTAGAATGCATTTAAGAAAATTGTGTTGTACAAGGGATGTTCAAAACCTTTCCATACTTTTATATTTTCATTGGAAACGGTGAAGGTGGGAGGAGTAGTAATTGGGCAATAAAAATTTGTGACTTTGAAATTCTTAGAGTTAAAAAAAAAAAAAAAAAGAACATACCTCATATTCCAACTATGACTCTGATGTATTTAAGAGAAATAACTTTTGATCTTTAGTCCAATTATAAAGAGGGTGGTGTGACTGTACAAAAGTCATAGGTCCAGAATATAAATGATGGGACCAATAACCACCAAATATAGGCAGATTATTCCAAAGCTTGAGGGTCCTGTAGCTAAAGACTCTACCTAATGCAGTAACACTATTTAGGCCTATAATTATGGCGAAAAAACAAATGGGGAAAAAAAAATCTGCTACTGGGCAGAGTCCATGTGTCCTGTGCTAAAATCTGATTCCAAATCTGAAGTAAAATTTTATCAACCACATCGTAATCTTAAATTAAGCAAACGTAAAAATGAAATTCTGCATAACACAGTGGGAATGAGGTTTGCAAATATTAGATTTCCTTATCTTAGGGAAGAGGGATTACATAAGGCTGTTGTGTATGCTAGGCAGGCCATCATCATGCTATTATTAGCTATTTATTATAAATTGTTAACCAGTTTCTAATTAAAAAGACTTTTTGCTTTCAATTTCACTGCAGTTGTGTTATTACCTATTATTAGGTGCACACCATGCACTCAAAGGAATGAAGGAATTTGTTCATTTAAATTAAAGATTGGGGAAAAATTACAGAATATATAAATCAAATACATATACAGACAATTTAAAATTGACATCAGGCTATTATTGATTGTGCAGATTTGACTTCCGGTTTGAGTGAACGCTGGCGGGACTGGTCGCCGCTGCTCGCCGGTAACTAGAATATTGATTTACCTCCGTTTCGATTGAAACTTTACCGGTTTATTTTCTGGACGTGTTTTCTGGACGTCTGAGCTGCCTGCGGCCTCTTCGCCTATAATGTGGACTGGTAGGATATTTGCTTGGTTAATGTTTGTTTGGAGTCTTCTGTCGCTCGTTATCCAACCTGCGACTGGCCTCCTCCAGTACCCAGCTGCTGAGCTGCTTCGTCTGCGTCTTCTCCAGTCTGTGCCTCTGCTGTCGGTGCTATATTTTTCGACCCTGACGTCATACTTCTCCCTCGTCGGAGATACATCCATCGTGGGTCCTGCTGGAGATTCCGAATGGACGCCTCGAAAGGAATTAACTCTTTTTGGTCTGATTTTCGGCACCCTCCACATAACACAGATAGGAACGCTGACCATAGCGTGTTGGCCAGCTTAGCTCGGTCGACTAACACCACTGTCAAATGCGACAGCAACATTGTCAGCATTGGTCTATTGAACATCCGCTCACTTATGAGCAAGGGACATCTCATTCAGGATCTCCTCATTGACCGTAAGTTTGACTTTCTCTGTTTAACTGAGACTTGGCAGCAACCTCAAGACTTTTCACAACTTAATGAATGCACCCCCCCCGGGGTTTGTTTACACTTGTCAACCCCGTGCATCTGGCCGTGGAGGAGGTGTCGCAATAATTTACCGCGAGAAGTGGAAAGTCCTGCCGTTGCCTGCTCCTGCTGTTAGCTCTTTTTGAATCGACTGTGTGTCAACTGTCTGGGCCAGTTCCAACCATCATTGCAACTGTCTACCGTCCTCCTAAGTCTAACAACAATTTTTTGAACGATCTTGCTACCTTCCTTACCAATCTATCTGTAATTACTCCAAATATAATTCTGCTGGGGGATTTTAATATACATCTGGACAAAATCAATATCCCTCTCACTAGAGACTTTTTATCTTGCCTGGAGAGTTTTGGATACCAGGAGCACACTGATGTTCCTACCCATTGTAAAGGACATATCTTGGACCTGATTTGCTGCTCTGGTGTTGTTCCTTTTGATCTTACAGCAGATGAACTCACTATAACCGACCACTTTCTCCTCTCATTCAAGGCTAAACTTACCTTTTCTGTTTCTAAGCTTCCACGTCTCATAGCTTTTCGTAACATTAAGAATATTAACTTGAATTTGCTGTCTTCTAGAATTGATTCGCAAATGGACTTTTATAATTTATCCACTCCCATAGAACTGGTCTCATATTATGACACTTGTCTTAATGGTATTCTTAATTCTCTGGCTCCGCTAAAAACCAGATCTGTTTCTTTTTCCTTTTCTGCCCCCTGGTTTACGCCTGAACTTCGGCTTCTGAAAGCTAAAGGCAGGCAACTTGAAAGGTTGTTTAAAAAAACCAGACTCTTTGTCCACAAAGAGATGTATAAAAATCATCTACTCTATTACAAGGATTGTATAGCTCAAACCAAATCTAATTATTACACTCAGTTAATTACTTGTAATACAGGTAACACCAAGTCTTTGTTTTCTTTACTTAATAATGTTACACAACCTCCTGACTCTTTACCATCTCACCTTTACTCAACTGCCTTCTGTAATTCTCTTATGTCTTTTTTCAATGAGAAAATCCAAAAGATACATCAGCACCTTGGTCCAGATCCTTTCTGTATTTCTTCTGAACTACACTCACCTATTCACTCTTTCTCTTCTTTCCAGCTTCCCACTTCCTCTAAAATTTCAGATCTCATCTGCAAATCCAAGTCATCTACTTGTCAGCTGGACCCCCTGCCTACAGTTTTGGTTAAAGCCTGCCTCCCCTCTCTAGTCCCTCTTATTTCTGCCATCATTCACTCTTCTCTTACTACTGGTATTATTCCCTCTTCTTTCAAAACTGCTGCTATAACCCCAATACTAAAAAAACCTGGTTGTGATCCTACTAATTTCAATAATTTTCGCCCCATTTCTAACTTGCCCTTTATCTCCAGAATTCTTGAAAAAATAGTAGCTATCCAACTTCACACCCACTTGTCTCACAATAATCTATATGAGAAGTTCCAGTCTGGTTTTCGCCCCCTTCATAGTACAGAAACGGCACTTGTTAAAATTACCAATGACCTCCTTATGGCTGCTGATTCTGGTCTAATCACTATTCTCATCCTTCTCGATCTGAGTGCGGCCTTTGATACTATTTGTCATACCACTCTCCTTAATAGATTATCTTTGATTGGCATTACTCACACTCCACTTGATTGGTTTAGATCTTACCTCTCAGGCCGCACTCAGTTCATACAGCTTAAAACCTTCACATCCCAACCCACCGCTGTTACTTCTGGTGTGCCCCAAGGCTCTGTCCTGGGGCCTCTTCTTTTTATTATTTACCTTCTTCCCCTTGGCAATATTTTTCGTAAATATAACATTAATTTTCACTGTTATGCTGATGACACCCAGCTCTACCTTGCTGGTAAACCCACCTCCTCTTTTCCGCCACCCTCGCTTATTGACTGCATTTCTGAAATTAAATCCTGGTTCTCTTCAAATTTTCTTAAATTAAACAGTGACAAAACTGAGGTTCTCCTCATTGGTTCAAAATCATCATTATCCAAAACCAATAATCTTTCTTTTATTGTTGATAACTCTGTTGTTTTCCCATCATCTCAGGTCAAGAGTCTGGGTGTCATCCTTGACAGTACTCTATCCTTCCAATGTCAGATTAATAACATCACCCGGTCTGCTTACTTCCACTTACGTAATATTAATCGCATTCGCCCCTCCCTCACTCCTCATACCACTGCCATTCTTGTTCATAGTCTTGTCACTTCTCGGCTGGACTACTGCAATTCACTCCTCTTTGGTCTCCCTAATAAATCTCTTCATAAGCTTCAGTTAGTCCAGAATTCTGCAGCACGTATCATCACTGGAATCCCATCTTTTCACCATATTACTCCGGTCTTGCAGCAGCTTCATTGGTTCCCGATCAAGTTTCGTATTGATTTTAAGATTCTGCTACTAACATTTAAGGCCATCCATAACCTCGCACCTCCATATCTGTCTGACCTTCTACATGTTGCTATTCCATCCCGTAACCTTAGATCCTCTTCCTCCACCCATCTGACCGTTCCTCCCGCCCGTCTAACCACCATGGGGAGCAGAGCTTTCAGCCGTTCTGCTCCCAAGCACTGGAACTCATTACCTGCGGATCTCCGAAATATTACATCATACTCATCCTTCAAATGTAAACTTAAAACACATTTGTTTAAAATGGCTTTTTCTTCTTCCTCCTGATTATAGTGGTTTTGTTTGGTTTTAATTTTTAGATTTTCTGATGTTTTAAGTTGTTTATAATTGTGTCTTTTATTTATTTATTGTTTGTTCGGTGTCCTTGAGTTCTCTGAAAGGCGCCTTGTATAAATAAAATGTATTATTATTATTATTATTACGATGGTTTCTGTTTGTCTGAAAAAGTATAAGTTAGGTTGTGATGTGCAGGCTCTATGCTCTTTGCTGTCTCATTCCAATTTTGTTTTATATTGCTTTTGAAAAGGGTGCCATGTTCCTTTATAAACAACAACTTGTGTGTTCAAAAGAAGCTATTCCTTGAAAAGTTTGATTTTCCTTTTTGGGTTTGTTAGTTTGTCGTTCCTTTGGTATTCATATTAGAAACAAGAAAAGTGCCCAATGATCTGCTTATTTTCACATATTGTCTTGTTTGGTTATTAAATTATGATGTTAAATTCACTTATTATTTTTAACAAGTTTATTTCATCCCACCAAAAGACCCAAAATGACAAATAATGAAAATATTTCCAATTCATTTTCAGTCAACTTATAATGCTTTTACCAAGGCAACGTCAAGCTTGGGTTTAAAAGTAAGTTTGATATTTTTAATGTGAAAATTGTTTCTTCACAAACATGGTACATATGCATTTGTCATGCAAAAGTATCTTCTATCCACTGCTGTATGAGAAAACAGCTACAGAGTCATCAGATGGCTTTTTCGTTCAACAATGGGTATTCATTTGTGCGATTGCTTCAAAATTATCAGAAGGGAATGGCAGAGAATTGCATTTTCAAACTTCCTTCTTCATTGGTTATTTCAATAAATTCCTTTTGTTGTCTGAAGTCAAAACAATACCCTTCAGTTCTGGACTCAAATGGATTTCTGATCAGGCTTTAACTTCACAATGTGCATATGTCCACGGAAACCTTCAACTAACAATTGAAAAACATTGAAAAATCCCTGAGGACCTCAGGTTGGGAATCACTGACATAGTGCACTTGGATATTTAGAGGGATCCGGCTGCAGACACTGTAATCTGCAGAGCTCCACTCTAGACAGGAAACACATGGCCTCCGTGTGAGATTGTTTTTGTCACTTTGAATCAGCTAAACCTTCCCCCCACCCTTAATCTTAACCACAGTCTTATGAAGGCACATCAGAGAAAATTATGATTTTGAGTGTGGAGGTTGCATATTTCCCGCCTAGCAAGGAACTTCACACCTTCTAGTAGCTGTTGCCAGATACTTTTGTAGTAACTGGAGGGAGCAGGTTGTGGCTGTCATGTCTCAGCCAGGGTTCCTTTCCTGGCTAGGGTTCAAATTCATGTTTCATGTCTTTTGTTAATTTTTACTTTTTTGCATTGATTATGTTCATCTTTAGTTTTGGTTTTGTCTAAGTATATAAGCTGTCTTTGTTACATTCCATAAGTTTGTGGGTGTTTCCCCCCCAAGAGCCGGGGCAACCTGCCAATCACCACAAAGGACTACCCTCTACCTTATATATCTGGAAGGTCTTTCATAGTTCCTGGTAATTCATTTTGAATATGAGCTGCTGAGTACACTTGTGTATTTTGTAATGCCCTTTTTTTAACCTTAATTTTGGAATCTATACTGGGATATATTTGATTTGGATTGCCTTTGTTATAGGCTATTCCATTTTTCCTTTGTGTGCCACAAAATTTCATTGTGATTGGAATCATTTTGTGAAGAATAAATCTTTTATATTATAAAGATTTGTTTCTTGCCCATATTACTATCCAGTGTTTGATGTCAATATCCCTTCTATTGGGCATTATTGGAAATGTTTGTGAGTATGTGCTTTGGAACCATTTCATGCGTGGCACTCCTGGATCATGACAAAGGCATCCTTTGGAACTGGTAGAAAGGATCCTGAGGGCATATAAAAAGGGGAAGATGGATTTCATAGGCCATTTTCACTTTGCCAGTAGAGTCTGTTATTAGTGGAGGGTGCACTCCTGAATAACCTAAATAACGAAAGGAGTGGGTGTGCTCACTCTTATTCATCACCTAGAGCACAGAGAACTGAGGATATATGTGATGAGCTGGACATTGATTTAATCGTTTTTTTTTTTCTATTTGGAAAGAAGTCTTTTGTTTCTTAAAAAACCCTAAAGGAAGGTGATGTGAAAAGAGAATTTCATTGCGATTTTGCACCCTGAAAGTCCTTGGTGGCCCATTTGAGCAGCTTAGACAAGTAAGAAGGGAAATGGACTAAAGTTATTTTGTATTTGTCTGGTTTTTGAATCTTTTTCTTTTTATTTATTTATATTTATTCATACACATGAATTGAGATTTTTTGACTTAATAGTGCAATTTTCACAGAATTCAACTCATTTCAACTTTTGAGGTATTTGGATCTGGATGTCAGTTTTTTTGTACCATCTTTCTGTGCCTCTGTAACTCATCCTGCTTTATTGTCAGCACAACTACTTGATGCCCTATGGTTGAACCACTGCAAGGTACATGGTGGATACAGGCCATCACCATATCCTGTGATTTTATAATGGAAGCCATAAAGCACAGGGCACCATTGGAATTTTTAAAGTCATTCTGTGATACTCATTTTTTTGTATCAAGGAATTGATCAGATCAAAGTTTAAATTTTGAAGTTTAAGTGACAAAAATGAACCTGGTTTGATACCTGAAATGTAGTATTTAGCCCAGGAGCAGTAAATCTCAAACTCAGACTTTTGCAAAAATAAGAAATTTAACTTGGTAATTGAGATTCAAGCTTCATCCCTTGGGACATTTTTCTACAAAAATCCATTGATGAAACGTCCTGGCTAAACCAGCAGAGTAGCCAATAGTAAAATGACCTAATAGCACCTTTAATTGTGAGCTAATCAACTGAGTTACAGTTAATGGCCAGGAAATTCTCCAATAGAGAGGAAAGTGTGTTACAAAATCAGCACTCTTAAGCAATGATGTATTAAAGTGCCACCCTACATTGCACTTGGGGAGAAAAAAAAAGATGCAAGTAAAACAAAGCACAGTGAATGTACGAGGGAAAAAGAACAAGGACAAATCAAAGAGGGATAATGCCAACTACTGAGAAACAAAAATATACAACAGCCTAGAATGAATGAGAAAAAATAGTAAATAGTAAGTGGAAAAATAGATGGAAATCTAGCTGAGGGGAATCAAGGAACCAGGTGCTGATAAGGATTAGAAAAACAAAAAATAAATTTTCATCTCTCAGGTACTGTCAGAGCATAGCAAGATCTTCTAAAATCAACAGAGCCTTGGTGTAGGAGTTTAACCTGAAGGTTGTGATACACAAAATTGCCAAACCGTCTTTCCTGGAGGTATCGCCAGATAATAGTAAATGTTACACTTTTGTGGAAAATGAAAAATAATACTCATTGTTTTGAAATGTGGGACTTCTTCCCATATATGCAGAAGCTTTGAAAAAGCTAGTTCCTTCCTTCCCGTTTTGCTAATACCCTTTATATAAATGATATGGAAATTAGGATGTTTGGGCTTGGTACTAGATATCCTGTTTTTTCTGCTAGTCACACATTTATATGTACAAATTCTTTACTGAATGAACCATGTTATAAGATTAAAATTTAAAGTTCTGCTTTGGTTAATTAATTATGGTGGTTTACTTCTTCCACCACAGATCATTGACACTAAACATTCGCAACAATAGTCTCTTGTAGAATGTGATAACCACATTTTTACATTGAAGAATTTCAGCACACCAACCCTTTTCAAATCTGAACCCAGACCCTAAACATTGTAACAGTCAATTGATAATCTAGCCATACTAAAGGAAAATATATAAAAAACATTAAAAGAAAACATGAGGAGATGCTAAAAATCCACCCACCTGTCATGTAAGGATGGAAATCGCCATCCACCAGTCCTCTAGAACTACAAGGTCCAATTGTGAGGATAATCCAAAATATCCCACAAACAGAGCAAACAAATCCACTTCAACAAGAAGAGAGTAAATAACTGGCAGTATAATTCTGTATGCAAGTTGCTGACAAAATTAAACAGAATGAGTAACAAGGATCACTGAACAATAAGGTAATAGTATAGTTACTAAAGGGTCACCTACTGTAATTAAGGCAGATATATTCAGGAATGACATCCAATAATCAACAAAATGCATCCTGGTCAAGAGAAGACAGAAGGTGTTATGCTATTGTCAAGAATCACCACAGTCTGATTTTAATAATCATAGCAAACATGAACAGTAGCGGGTACTGTTTCAAGTTGGGCTGAAGATAAAAGAAACCGAGGCAGACCTGCTTTTCAGGCTTTCTTCACTGTAGGTGACATCACCTCTAATGCTTAGATAGTAGGTAGTAGGACCATAATATCAGAAATGAGTAAAAAACATAGTAATCTGTGATGCTGTAGCCTTACAGGGACAACAAGAGCAACACTATGTAAATGGATAGAGAACAGCAAGACACTCTGTAAGCATCAATGCGAGCCGCACTAAATAATTGTCAGTGGGTTTACAGTGACGAAAAAAATGTTTAAGGTTTGGACTGACCTGCAAGATGTCTTGGTATGTTTAGGACATTCTGTTGTATGTTTCAACAACAGGCCTTGTGCGTAGTATTATATGTTTGCCAGATGGTGTTTTGAGGTTGGCGCTAAAACTAGGCGCGATCGTGGCTGTCTGGAATCCGGAAAGAGAGCCACAGGGGAGCTCATTTTGTTTAGCAGTACACTGCATCATTTTTCCTTTTGTTTTTTTCGTTACCTTGAAGTTAAGTAGAATTGTGTTTTGTTTGGTAGTTAGAGATCAATTATGTTTATTTTGTTTTTCGGTGTTTTGATTTTTGTTTGAGGTGCGTCATTTCCCCCTGCAGGATCGTAATATTATCTCTCCATGTGTAGGTGTGCTGTACGGGGGGAACTGCGACATCTTTATAAATACGGTTGTGGCCACAAGAGGGGGAGGGTTTTTTTTTTGATCAATTGTGAAGACTTGAGAGACAAAGTCAGTGTGTGATAGGTGCACCAGCCACATAGTGGGCTTGTGGATGAGCAGCTGGTTGCTGTTAAGGAGCAGTCTGATACTCCTAGGAACCAAAAACTGCTCCTGAGTTGTGTTTTTTGAATAGTTGTATTTTGGGCTTGGGCTGATGCTGAGTCCAGTTTTAGCATTTTGTTTTATATTTTATTAACTCATTTTATAACTTCAGCAGCCAACTGCTGGGGCACATTCACTTGTTTTTATTTTAGCATTTTTTTGTGTAACAGCTTTGTATTATTTGGCATTTTCACATTATTGTATTTTTGGTATGTAGGCCTTTTGTACTGCTCTGCCTTTCCTGCATTGTTTCATTTTTGGCCCTTTAAAACAGTTGACCTTTATCACATCATTGTATTTTTGTTGGCCTTATATATACACACATTTTTTCTTCATTGTATCATTTTTTAAAATCTTGGCTAATTATGTTGCTTGGCCTTTGTTGTATTTTTTTCTTATTCAACTATTTTGATGGGTCTGCAATTAACTGTTTTGAACAGATAAACCATAAACCAAATAAGCTAATATCTGGTAATTTTTGGGCTCATGTTCCTTCTGTCCTAAACTTAAAATCACAACAGTTTAATGGCAGTTATCTTTATAAAAGCAATCCTTATTACAGAGAATTATTCAAAACTTTCCTGAGAATAAAAAGGCTTTTACAAAACAAGTGTATTTCTTAAGCCAATTCAATTTACAAAACTTTTTTTTGATCTTTGCCCATTTATCAATGTTGAATTTTTCTTTTATTCTTCTGATCACAATGCTAGGGCTTTATTTACTTTGAAGTGTACAGTGCTCCCACTGACTTTTCTATCAATCATTCTCACTTAAAATAAATCTCATAAAAACTATCCATGTTAGCTCTGTATATATTTTATGGAAAGATCTATAGGGTTTTAGCTAATGGATCATGTGAACATTTGGGGATGCAGTAATTTGACAAACATGTAATGTCATATTTATGTTTCAATAAAATATCAGAAAGAGAACAAAAGAAGAAAATATTCACAGAAAGAGTGTAGACACATAATTCGGTGTTTTAAACACTAACATATAAATATTTCAGTTTTCTAGCCTATAATACTGTGCTTAGTCTTTTTAAATGACTTTCAGACAACTCCATATACCACCCACCTATAGTGTGTATAATGTTTATACATACAGTACATTCATAATCATTATTTAAAATACCATATGTATAAGTACATGCGTCTGTAACTCATAAAGCAACTAGTGTCCACACAGCATACTTAGTTATTAATGTTAGCCAAAGGGAGAATGATAGCCTTTAAAAATTATATGACGGACCGATGCAAAAAAATCTTTTTGCTGATTGTATTTTTTAAAGCATGACAATAAAATCAAAACAGCTAAGAGGTTCATTAGAGCAGAAAGCCAGAGGAACTGCTAGAGATTTTGCATGCCTGCTAGAGATTTTCTAAGTGTTTACGAGAAAGATTTTAACTAATGTTATTCATAAAAAAATAATTAATTAAAGATGCATGTCAATGGCATTTAATGTTTAGTGTTATTACTACAAGTAAAAAACCTTATTTTCAATAGCCTCAATTTTCTTTATCTACTGCCGGATTTTTCTCTACAGCAGTCTATCAAATATAAGGTAATTTACCCTGTATCAAATCACTGTTGGTTTAATTATAGCTTTTGACTGCTGCTGGGCTGACTTAGTCATTAGTATGCCTCTCAATAGTGCTAAATCTTCCGCACATTTTATTTTGTTTGAGTTATTTTAATCTCGGCAAAGTACACAATTACTTAGCAACATACTGTACAAGGAAACACAAGCTCATCTGACTTGTGTAACAGAGAGATAAATAATGCAGAAACAAAGCAGTTTTAAACAACTCTAAAACAAGATCGACGCCAGATGTTTAATGAGGGGTTTATCAATTTTGTGGTTAATTAAAATCTCATTTTGTTCTTAAAAATACAAAGAAACTAGGAAATATCAATTTTAAATAAGACATAATTTTAAGACAAATTTATAAAATAGCACTTAATGAAGTGGGAAAAAAGGATTTTGAACTGATTATCACTAATTTACTTATAAACACAAGAAAAGAGTTTAAAAAAAAAAAACAAACAAAAAAAAACATTTATACTAGTTCTGCAGGATAGAGTTCAGTTGTTCAATTCCAGGACATAGCGGACCAAATTCTTTCTTGGCAGTATCAGATGTAAGACAGCAAACATACTTGTAAGAGGCACTGGATTGCTGTGAGTAGTATCAGTATGGATGTACATCGTCACTGATACCAAGCACTGGCAGGTGTTCTGGCCGGGATGGCTCAAAGATCCATACTCGGCCAGGGGGCCAGTTTAACAGAAGGACAGTTGTAACATTGTAACTACTCCCAGGTCTGGCATAAAATTGCTCTGACGCCTAACCTCAGGGAGTCAGAGTTGGGAGGCTGAGGACGAAACTTATCTGGAGGAGTGGAAGGAGAAGAAGAAAGAATGAGAGAGAAAAGAATTGTGATTGGGTGATTATATGAACAATAAATAAAAAAGTCTTGTAAAGCTATTGTGAAAATAAAATTTCAGTTGCTTAAACCCAGGACTTGTGTTGGTTTTGGTGACTTTTGGGCTTGGGAGCCCCTGCAGGTCACAACATCCACATTCACCTTTCAGGGTGAAGTATTTACTGTAAAAGTAAAGTATGAAGTCATTTAGTTTGTTTTCATCATGTAGCATATCCTAAGACAGTATCTCATGTGCATTGCTTTATAATGCAAATCAGTTATCAAATGGTATACTCTGCTGTTAAAACTATAACTTTAAAAATTAACACTTAACACATTAAATTCTAATTTCTTTTATTAAAGCAATCATTAAGCATAACTGTAAAATGTTTAAGTACTCTTCTTTATCTTAATTCTCTTACTAAAAGTTTTCAGTTTGATCATTCATGAAATGCAGCAGTTAATGCCCTCTATTAAGTAGAAAAGCCTCCATGATGTGCTGAACATAAGACACTGTTGTATTTGCATCATTTCGTACTGTCACCGTTCTATTATAATCTTACATCTAAGAAATCTGTGGATAGTGCTAGAAAAGAACAAATGGAAAACTGTAAAGCTGAAGTGGACCAGACTAATGTCAGAAGCCATTGGGAAGTCAAGCTGAAACCCCATTTAACCCAGAATTTTTTTGTCAAACACAAGTTCCATGTGCTTTGAGGTAGAGAGCCTTAACTGTATACAAGGGCTGTATGGTAATGAAAAACGTCTTATTTGATAGATATGGGTTTCACAAGAAGAAGTTAAATTCCAATGTTGTTTGTCATCCTCGGGGCATCACCATTGGAACGGAATTTGCCCTGTACTAGTGATATAAACAAAAGATGACACAGGAGCTTAGAGGCAGCTCAATCAGCTATTTTCTTCTGCCAAAGAGGAGTTCATAGGTCAATAGAACAAAGCACTTTGAAACAAAATTAATGCATGGTATTTTATAGATTCTATTACTATAATCAAACATTGTGATTGGTCCAGGAGGTAGTGTGAAGATGTGTGGCATTTATATGAATTTATTCAACAGACAAGAACAATCTAATCATAAGCAGAACGAAATTACTGTAAATTTCATATGCCCACATAAGCTAAAGCTAGAGCTATCCTTTCTTCCTCCTGTAGCAACTCATACATTTCAAAATCATGAGTTACCCCACTTCCTGACATAAGAAACATACGTGATGAGATGTTATATAAACATGTCTCAACATACTACTGTTCTGCAACCCGAACAATTTGCAAATAGAAAGATCAATCTATGGGATTCAATGTATGCATATAAAAGAAACACTGTATGTAATGGAAATAGTTTCACAAGTTTTAAATTCAAATAAAAATAACAAAGGAATTTATTTATGATGCAAACAACAACTGATGCAATAATAGGTAAATTTAGCACAGATGCCAAGAATACTTACATTTCAGGTGGATCACATGTACAATCCATGTGCAATAATGGACAACATTATGTACCTGTAAGAACCCAAACAATGTCATTGCCTTACCTCATGAGGTCAGAAAACACTCTCATTAGGGTGTTCTTGGAATAAAGACTAAACTTATAAAGTTTACCATAAATTGCATGGTGGTCTTGCTGTTGATTGTTATAAAATGAAAAACATTCCAGCCTAATCATAGTTATTTTCAGCCAAAAACATTAAAATAGTTAAATGACAAAAAAGGACAATATGTATATCGATACTTTTGGCTGAAGCTATAGAATTTTAATCAAATATTTTTAATCAATACATGATCATTTTTACAACTTATTGCAAGCATATACTTAAATGAAAGTGTAAGAATGGGTTATTAAAAGTATGAAGAAAAGTACTGAAGGTAACTAAAGGGTTAACTAAACATGTCTTAAAGCTTGACCATATGAGGGTTGCCTCATCTTAAAAGGATCCATCAATGTGATTAATAAGGTTAAAATGGTGTAAATGAGTAATAACCACCCCCTTAAAAAGCGATAACAAGCTAGTTAGAAAGCCCCAACACACCCAATTACGAAGTAGTGATAAGATCAATGGGAAAACCCATAGGACACCCGTTATTAACAAAGCAATGTTTAGAATAATGGAAGAATCAACATGTTTATGAAGTTACTGGTGGCTGCAGTTGATTGGCTAAGATAATAGAATTCTGCATATTAAGGGTGATGTGATTAGTTTAAGGTAATGGTAATAGGAAAGTACAAAAGGGAATGAATTGTTTTCTTGATTGCTCACTCCATGGACTTTGCCATTTGTGCATATCTTTGTGGAAATAACGAATCATTGTGTATTTTCATCTGGTCTCCGTGAATGACTTCTTTGAAAACAGAGGAAAGTTTTTTTCAGAACAAAAAGCCAAAATGACATTCATCACAAAATTAAGTGTTACATTTCATGTTTAAATGGCATTGAAAAGCCCACAGCCTTTACCACATGTACTATATAAAAACAAAACAAAGAGATATTAGGGAAAAGAAAGAGGAGTGTGTGGTCTGAAATTAAGGTAGCACATACAAAAGTACAGCATCTTCATTGCAGCCATAAAAACCATAAGCACTTCAACTACCAAACAGACACTCATTTTAATGAGAACTACTTTAATATAGATACAGTGTAACTAATTGTTATTGGAACAAATTAACATTTTTAATTAGCTTGTACATAGACCTTATTAACATTCTAACTTTGTCTCTTTCATATACAAAGTATTCCTTGGTAATTTGCATTATGCATAAAATAGCAATGACCTCGTAGTTAAATGTGATAAATATGCAATTTTTATGCAAATGACATACATAAGGGTAGTCTGTCAGTTCTGCGATCCAAATTCAAAGAGTTAGGTGCCAAGCTGAGGAGCAGAACTGACAAGGTAGTCTTCTCCGAAGTTCTGCTTATGCCACGCGCCAGTCCAGGTAAGATTGAGGAGATTAGAAGGCTTAACGCGTGGCTCACATCTTGGTGCAGGATAGAAGGGTATAGGTTTATGGGGCATTGGGACTTCTTTTGGAACAGATGGGACTTGTTCCGCCGTGACGGGTTACATCTGAACTGGAGGGGGACCAATGTATCGGGGAGGTGTATGTGTAGGCTATTCGAGGATTGTTTAAACTAGGGAATGGGGAGGCAGGGAGTTTAGGACAGGCCAGGTTTAGATCTGTACATGGAAGAATAAACAATGGTGTAGAAATTAAAATGCATAGTAATATACATTCTAAGCAAACATTTAAATGTAGAAGGAGTAACACATTAAAAATAGCTTGCCTTAATGCTAAAAGTATCAAAAATAAGGTAAGTGAGTTGGAGTTGTATGTAGCAGAGCATAATTATAAAATTTTAGCAATAACGGAAACCTGGCTAAATAACAAAGATGGGGATGAGTGTTACATAGAGGGATACACATTTTTTAGGAAGAATAGAACAGAAAAGGAGGTGGGGTTGCTGTTTATGCCAAACAGGGTTTAAATGTAAGATCTATTTAGATGGATGATGAGCCCCATCTTAGTGAGGACATGTGGCTTTGCCTGGAAAATATTAGGGAAAGAGGTCTTATTTTAGTATCTATCTATCTATCTATCTATCTATCTATCTATCTATCTATCTAT
>JANRMT010028174.1:166765413-166843582 GCA_026402145.1 Polypterus bichir lapradei
TATCTATCTATCTATCTATCTATCTATCTATCTATCTATCTATCTATCTATCTATCTTTTAGGAGTGTGTTATAGACCACCCAATTCAGACAGTAATTTCAACACACATCTTTTTAGTAATATCAAAAAGGCAAGTGTACAGGGGGATATTATAGTCATGGGGGACTTTAATTATCCAAATATTAACTGGGATAACCTTGCAGATGGAGATGTACAAGAGCAGGAGTTTTTAGAAGTAATCAGTGGCTGTTTTTTAACACAGCATGTTAGAGCACCAATACGGGGTGAAGCCTGTCTGGATTTAGTATTCTGTAATAATCAGGATAGAATTAAGGGTGTAGAGGTGATTGAACCACTAGGGTCAAGTGACTATAATGTAATACAATTCTCAGTATTTTGTAAGAGTACAGATGCAAAGACTAAAATTAAGTTGAACTTTGGTAGGGCTAATTTTGAGCAGATGCGACAAAGTCTAAGTAGGACAGACTGGAATAAGCTTTTAAGTGTGGAGACAGTCGAGGAGCAGTGGAACAGGTTTAAAAATGTTTTACATGTAATGCAGGACAGATACATATCTAAATTTGGAATTAATAGGAAACTAAAAAAAAACTCCACGGTGGAGTAATAAAGATTTAAAAAAGAAGTTGCAAAGGAAAAAACTGCTTTATAAGTCATATAAGACTAATGACTGCAAAATGAATCGTAGGGCGTATAAGATCATGAGGGCAACCATTAAGAAGGATATCAGGGAGGCTAAAAGACAGTTGGAGAGGAATATAGCAGATAAGGCGAAAGAAGACCCTAAGAGATTCTTTCAGTATTTTAGTAGTAAAAGAACAGTTAAGGAGGAGGTCAAGTGCATCAGGAATAGTAAAAGGGAATTAAAAGACACAGACAGTGAAATAGCGGATGCCCTAAACTTACATTTTTCTGAGGTGTTTATAAGTGAGCAAGTGGATAACCTCTCAGAGGTAAACGCAACTACTAAGGAGGTACTGAGGGATTTGGAAATTTTAAAGGGAGAAGTGTTGTTCAGATTAAATAAGATGAAATCAAACAAATCACCAGGGCCAGATAATATTTATCCTTGTGTTCTTAAGGGGGCTAGTGAGTACATATATAAACCCTTGACACACATTTTTAGAAAGTCACTGCACACTGGAGAGATTCCAAAGGACTGGAAAATGGCAAATATCATCCCATTATATAAAAAGGGTGACAGGGCAGATCCAAGCAACTATAGGCCGTTAAGCTTAACTTGTATCACAGGAAAATTAATGGAAGGAATTATTAAGGATAAGATTGAACAACACATGGCAAGGACAGGAGTTATTCTGAAAAGTCAGCATGGGTTCAGAAGAGGGAGGTTGTGTTTTACTAACATGGTAGAATTCTATGAGGAGGCAACAAAAGGATACAATCAAAGTGGAGCTTATGATATTATTTATCTGGACTTTCAGAAAGCATTTGATAAGGTGCCACATGAGAGGTTGGGCATCAAATTAAAAGAAGTGGGAGTTCAGGGTGATGTTTTTAGATGGGTGCAGAATTGGCTCAGACACAGGAAGCAGAGGGTGATGGTGCGAGGAACCTCATCAGAACTGGCTGATGTTAAGAGTGGTATTCCACAGGGGTCAGTTCTAGGGCCGCTGCTTTTTTTAATAAATATAAATGATTTAGATAGGAATATAAGTAACAAGCTGGTTAAGTTTGCAGATGATACCAAGATAGGTGGATTAGCAGATAATTGGAATCCGTTATATCATTACAGAAGGACTTGGATAGCATACAGAATTGGGCAGATTTGTGGCAGATGAAATTTAATGTCAGTAAATGTAAAGTATTACACATGGGAAGTAAAAATATTAGTTTTGAATACACAATGGGCGGTCGGAAAATCGAGAGTACACCATATGAGAAGGATTTAGGAGTCATAGTGGACTCTAAGCTATCGACTTCCCGACAGTGTTCAGAAGCCATTAAGAAGGCTAACAGAATGTTAGGTTATATAGCACGATGTGTGGAGTACAAGTCCAAGGAGGTTATGCTCAACCTTTATAATGCACTGGTGAGGCCTCATCTGGAGTACTGTGTGCAGTTTTGGTCTCCAGGCTACAAAAAGGACATAGCAGCGCTAGAAAAGGTCCAGAGAAGAGCGACTAGGCTGATTCCAGGGCTACAGGGGTTGAATTATGAGGAAAGATTAAAAGAGCTGAGCCTATACAGTTTAAGCAAAACAAGATTAAGAGGTGACATGATTGAAGTGTTTAAAATTATGAAGGGAATCAGTACAGTGGATCGAGACTGTTATTTTAAAATGAGTTCATCAAGAACACGGGAACACAGTTGGAAACTTGTTAAGAGTAAATTTCGCACAAACATTAGGAAGTTTTTCTTTACACAAAGAACGATAGACACTTGAAATAAGCTGCCAGTGTGGTAGACAGTAAGATGTTAGGGACTTTCAAAACTCGACTTGATGTTTTCTTGGAAGAAATAAGTGGATAGGACTGGCAGGCTTTGTTGGGCTGAATGGCCTGTTCTCGTCTAGAGTGTTCTAATGATTTGCATACTTTTCAAAATGTATTTCTCTTTGTATAAATTTTTCTTTGGGTTTATGAAGTTAGTTTTGTTATACACATAACTGAATTATAAACTTTCTGGCTTCTTCATATAGCATTTCATTAAGTCATTTTTAATAGGTTTGTTCACATATAACATGAAAAGTGCCTACTGCAATAGCCATATCTGTCTCTATGTCTGTCTGCATGAAACAACTCGGCCCACCTGTTAACTGATTTTTTTGAAATGTAGTACATTTATTTCTCAAAGACCTTTGTCAAGACAGTTTAATTTTCGTTGAAATATCTCAACCAGATTGAACTATGAAATGTTTTAAAATTTCAAAATTTCCCATTAAAAAGCTGTGGCAAATCTGCAAACTCATCCGTCTACCAATTAGCTTGCTGTCTCAATTTTACCTTGACAGCAGTTACAATAATTTGTTCATTTTGTATACTTTTCTCTTTTTCACCTTTGATAACCACTACTGATGTCAAACAATTCGCCAGCACATGTTAATGAAAAATGAACAGATTGCATGCGCAGGCTAGGAATTTGCTGTCACCATTGTCATGCACGTGCAGGCATTCCTGTATCACCAAGTCCAGTTAGGTGCTAATGGAAACCTTTGTATCAGCAAAGTGTGTTTGCTTTTTAAAGTTTTCCCATCTGCTTGATCTCAGACAGAAGTGAACCACTGCATTAGCATCTCACTCCTCTTAATGCTTTAAATTGAAGCAGGTTAAATGATCTTCCTATCCATAAATGCAAGCAAAAAAATCCAAGGATTCTCTACATATGAATTTAGAAACTCTGTTGCATGTAAACCATTATTCACAGAATAAATAAACATTTACTCATTATTAACCTCTGTCACACACATGCGCATGGGAGGCAGCTAAAGGGCTTCAGTAATTGCAGTTCCGAAGCATGCCGGAATGTGGCAGAGTGCACTGACTCTTTTTCTCCCTTTCCTGTAGACCATTCATGGGAGATCCCACCTGGCTCTTTTGACATCACTTCCGGGACCGAGCCTATGAAAGAAGACCTTGCCGGCCCCGGCCCCTGTGATGTCACGTTCGGACTTGAACCAATGGCTGAAGACCATGAGCCCGATCCATATGATCTCACTTCCTATCTTCCCCTTTAAAAACCTGCACCTTTTCCCTAGTCCCTCAGTTCTGTTTTGGACTCGGTTTTGTGCACATCAGTGCTGTATTTGCTAAAACATTACTTTTGCAGCCAGGATACCAGATTATACGGGTGGCTGCCCCAAACCTTAATATGACTCTGTCTCATATTTATGACACCTCACACTAAACCAATGTTACAGCTCCATTATCTGCAGATTACAATGATTCACTATTTTACTGACACTATAATTTATTATCAGAGTGCTATATTCCCCTAATATGCATAATAATCAGTAACTATAAAGTTTGCTTTTCACTTATGTTATTCCCTAACATTCATTGTAACTGAACAGCTTTGCAAGCCCGATTTCAGGAAACTTACTTAGGCTAGACAGGTAAAGAAAGAATTATATTTTTTCAATTAATGATATTTAAATTAGCAATTATAAATTGTCGTTGTGTGTGAATATGGTGTGATCGTGTGCGTATGAATGTTAATGAGAGCGGTCCATGTGATTGACTAGAGTTGTATCCTTGCCTGTTTTCAACTTTTTGCCCAATCCTGGTGAGATAGCCTTTTTTGAAACCAAGCTACTGAACTCAGTCCATTGAGGGCTACAATGCCCGCAACAGCCCTCTAACACATCTGAATGTTATGCCATGTGTACATTTTCTAACTTGTTTTCATTATGCTATGTACTTACAGTACACTGATGGTTTTCATGTGGGCACAGCCATTTTGCACTTTTGTTGCCTAAATGTGATGGTTGGTTGCTAACAGGATAGTTTCAGAGGTTGAACAATGATGCTTCATTCATACAATGATAGAAAATTTGACATCTGTCTGACTATAACATCGACATTTGTGTATATTGTTAAAGAAACCTTTGCATTATGACTTACTTTTTATCCTTTGCTTCACTTAGACTTTTGTTCTTGGCTAATGTTTTGGCCTTTTTGCTGTAGACTTTACAGTTTTGACCCATGCTTTCCTTTTGACAGTTTTTATCTCTTTGTCCATTCCAAATATCAGTTCCCTTGTGCCATTGCCATTTACAGTATTTCTGGCAGAACAGCAATGGGTTTACATAAATAAGTACATTATATTGATAATATAATGACCAATTAAACAGTTACACAGACAGTTTGGTATGATTTTAATAACTTAAAAAGTATCTATAGTTGTGATGCAGTTTCTGCACAGCCGCCTCCTCCTTCTCCTCCTACCTCCTGAAACTCTTAATATTAACTAGTAAAACATGTTATGTGAAAGATCTTATTACAGATAGGAAAATAAATTCTGAGTGAAATGTTATGGATCAGCAGTACTTAATGAGGGAACACTGCCAAACTTGAGTTTTACTCAGTGGGTTTGTCAAGATTAGAGGAGGTGGGTTAGCGAATATCTTATTGTAAGAATGCCATTCTCCGTGATTTTGTATCTTTTGACTGTGTTGCTGTTGCTATTAAAGCTGAATTCCTTTTTACTATTTGTTTTATTTTCTGGAAGGACCTTGTTGTGGACCTTGAGCTGGCTTCACTCCTGTATAATTGGAATAAAATTCTTTGCCAGTTGCGGCATTTATATGTTAGAAATCTATGATGATATGCTTGATGTGCAACAGGAACTGATTAGGTACCCCTTATTATCAATTAACATAATGATGTTTAGCCGGATCATTTAGAAACATGACTTGAATTACCACAGCTATGCAGGTGACACATTTATTTATCAACTGCATCACATAAACCTGGGGCTCTAAATTCTTTTATCCTATGTCTTAGTAGCATCTCTAAATACATAAGTAATAATTTATTTAAATTTCACAAGGAAAAAAATGAAATGTTTGTCAGCAAACAAAAAAAGTGAGGACTTCAGATATAACCTAGACAATTTGACTTTACAAATAAGCCTAATACAAGTGTCATTTTAGATTCAGAGCTAAACTTCAAATCACCTATTAAAAATAATACTAAGACTGCTGTTAAGTTTTAGTCAGAGTTCCTTTTGTTGATTATGAACTTTTTGTTTGTTGTTTTCTGCCATTTTCAGTATGTATTATTTGTTAGAATTTACGTTTTAGTCAGGGTTCGCCTCTTATGTTTATATATATTTTTTTTTTTTTTTCAGTATGGATCATTTGTTACAATTGTTTCTGTTAATAATGATCTGTGTATTATTTAGTATAAATTTTAATGACTTATCTTTTTTTTTGTTTAAAGATATCTACAGTATATACTTTCTCTTTAAATGTCATACTTCTACTTTTGTTTTGTGTGTGGAACCCCAAAAAGCAGCGCCTCCTCTTGCATCACTGCTGGGGACTGCCCTAAGCTCATAAAAGTATTGATTTTCTTATTGGATTTACTAGTTTTGCTTACATTTTGTTCTTTTGTTGGATTCTTCTTTTGGATTGTGTTTTGAACTCTGGCTTTCCTTGAATCGCCTTTTAGGAAATTCCTTTTTCACTAATTTTTGTTATTTTTTTTGAATAAATATCCCCTTTTATATTGATTACAGATTATAAAGATTTGAACTTAGAAGCCTGTTCCCCATTTGTGGGACCTGGTCAGGCCCAAAACCTCCAAGTTGCCAATGGTCAAGATTGCCTGGGTAAAACCTATTTTGGGACATTCCAGTGAGGTTTCTGGTCTGTTTTTTGTAGATCTTTATGAAGATTTCAACTGTTTTTGGTATTTTGTGGTGCAAAAATAACAACTGCACTCTTTTACTTAAAGGAATACTCCACCGTAAAATTATATGTATTTTTTAATTTTTACACACACTGTGTTGTTTGTACTTAAGGGTGTGAAAAATTGTTTATTGTCAAGAATTGGAGCCTCCATAAATGCAAAATGGAGTGAGGTCTCAATAATGCCCCACAAAGATTTCACTGGCTAGGTCAGGCCGAACTGAGTGCCTGGTATAAATCTCACTTTCTCGGGCCAGTCCCTAAGTAAGTGGCCTGCCTAAGGTTCTGCTGGCCTAAAAGGGATGTTAGTCCCAAAATAACCTTGAATGTCTATAAATAACTCAGAAGTCTTACAAGAGGAGAGTAACTGTAAACAAATGGGCAAGCAAAATACTTAAAGAAAAAAGATTTGTATAACACAATGAAATGTGACAACAGAGAAAACAAAGGTGTTGCCAAACAAGTAATCCACAGTGAAGTCCCAAAAAACACAGTCCGATAATTAGAATCCAAAGACAGCAAAAATACTCAAAAACCTAGAAAGTCTAACCATAAACTATGATACTCACCTCCAGTATTTTTCACAATGATTCCCACTGAACTGCCTCTATAGGGCTGTGTGCAATTCCTAAATGGGGATGGACAGGTCACCTTGCCTCTTGGGTGGGGGTCTAAGAGGTCCAAAAGAAATGGGGTCAGATTTATAAAACTTGCGTTTGCACAAAAAGCAGCTCATAATGTTAGGCTTTATAAAAGAAAATCTGACAAAAGATCTTGCATTTATTTACAGCAACTCTGACACATCTGTATGCCACATTTCAGAGAAAGTAGGAAATGACAACACCTTTCATCAAGTAGGTACATGCAGCCAAACCAACTAACAACGTATGCATATAATTCATATCATAACGTGAGTTGCTATGACAAACATATTAAAACTCAAATGTGATGAATATGATATGTAGACCGTTTTAGTTCCCTTTTAAAAGGGCCAAATGCTGCCTATTTGCAATGAACAACTTTTTTTCTGTCAGTTATACAACCTACCTGTTGTTACTTCTCAGGATTAGAAACCAAAATGGAATAAAAAGGCAAGCATTATTCACTCCCTGTATACAGAAAGCTATACATATAATGTTCTATAGCCTATTCATAGCTTAATGGTTTGACACAATATGGCTTCTATGGCGCTCTTTTAAGACAAAATAGTTGAAGAGAATATATGAAGGGAACAAGCTTTTAGGGAATTTTTTTACCCATCCACTTAGACATTGGTGCCTTATGCCTTTCCCTGATTTCACAGACCACAGGAGGGTTGCTACAATGCTGTGAGGAGGACTCCTCATCTGCCAGTGGCAGTGTCTGGATGTGTCAGGTGAGATTACTCTAACAGCCAATGAAAGTCTGCAGCATTGTGACTGCAAATGTATGAGGTTGATTAGCATAGTCCATATATAGTTGTTTCAGGGTGGCAACCAAGTGGGGATCGAGGCAAAAAGATTCTGATTTATGAAGGTCAAATTGCATATAAATGTGTATAAGCCAGGTTTTATAAGTCAGATTTTTTTTTCGTGTATCCTTTTTCCTGTTTTTTGTGTAAGCCTAATTTTACACTTGAATCCTCACAGAGTTTTATAAATGAGATCCCTGTTGAAGTGGCATTAGGAAGACAGCAGGCTAATTCAATTAAACACTTTAAGAAACTACTTAAAACCGCATTTTTCTAGTTTTAAGATATTTTTAGTTTTAGTTTTTCATTTTATTTTTAAGTTTAAGTTTTTAAGTTTTATTTAGTATTAATTTTTGCTATTTTCTAATTTTACTTTATTTTTTATTTAGTTTTAATTTATCTGCAATTTTAATTTTTATCACACCAAAATGTCCACAGTGACAAAGTTGTGCAAGTATAAAGCACAGTTTTCTTTATAGCTGTCAAATTGTATATCATTCATATAGTATCTGTCAACTTTAATACAAACAATTTTACTGTCTGTAACAGAACTTAATTTTCTTCTGATAGTGTGACAATTCTAGGCTTCCAGTATGATCAAAAAATGCAGAATTAGATAAAAAGTGTGCTCTGATGCCATTTGTTACTTTAACCTGCAACAAGTTTAGATAAAGGGTTATTTAATTTCAAAATTTTTATTTTTATTTTTGAGAATACATTTGGTAGCATCTAAGATCACCACACACATATAATCTTGTTTGATATCTGTTTTTGATATCTCCTGATGAGGACAAAATGTAATTTACCCATTTTGAAACTTTAATAGTGCATTTTTTCAGGGAATTCGTACTTTACTGATTTTATGAAATATTACTGTTGCTACTTGAACTGTGTTAATAACAATAATTGTAGAAATACAGATTCAAGTTTTTCAATGTATCTACTGCATTTCTACAAGCTTATAATTTGCAATAAATAGTGAACATCTGTTATAACAACATCTTGGATTATTCACTCTGTAACAACCACGCTCACACTCAGATGCCGGCAAGTTACCTGCTCTGGCGAAGCTGAAGCAAAGTCTGGACTCAGCCATATCAAACCATACTTACCCTTTTGTTCTTTACCTTCCACTCAAGTTCCCCAATGGTAAAAACAAACAGCTTGGGCAAAGATAAAAGTTTCAGTATGTGAAAAAAATGACTATATTGGAAATATAATACACATAAATCTTTCTATTCCCTGGTCATTGATGTATATAGATACACATATATACAGTAATAGTGCAAAAAGAAAAAAAAATGACCCCAAACTTCCTTGTCCTCCCTTGTCTCAACCAAAAAAGCATACGTATATAATTCACAAAATGTCAAACAAACATTCATATACTCAAAAAGTCCAATGAAGTCAGAGAAACTGTGGAGACTGAGAAATGGATAAAAGCCGGCCAACTCCCAAATAATGAAATGACAGAAAATCTCTATACAAACAGTGCTATTTCAAAGTATGAACCAAAACAGTCTCAACAATGACTCCTGAAAGCAGTCCAACAGCTCTGGAATGTGGTTGATGAAAAGTCTTAAGTATCTTACTGCCATGTGTAACAGGATAAACAATGATGATCTCTGGATGCCTTCAATGCAATAAATGCAGTGCTTGATATGATGGATCACGGTTGTTCAATTCTTCCTTTTTCACCACTTTTTTTGATATGCACAGTCCTAAGTTATATTGCACACAACCCAGAAGTAACTGAAGCCCCCACCTCCTCAAGGGTTAAGTGCCATGCTTGCTGACATCCTCCAACATAGACCAAGACTGGAATGTAATGTTTCCTAATGACCCTGGTTGAAAGGTGCTAAAAAGTAACATACATTCATATGAAAATGTTTCGGAACCTCTCTTAATTCTTTGGATTTTTTTTTTTATCATTGGCTGAGCTTTCAAAGTAGCAGCTTCCTTTTAATATATGACATGCCTTATGGAAACAGTAGTATTTCAGCAGTGACATTAAGTTTATTGGATTAACAGAAAATATGCAATATCCATCATAACAAAATTAGACAGGTGCATAAATTTGGGCACCCCAACAGAGATATTACATCAATACATAGTTGAGCCTCCTTTTGCAAATATAACAGCCTCTAGATGCCTCCTATAGCTTTTGATGAGTGTCTGGATTCTGGATGGAGGTATTTTTGACCAATCTTCCATACAAAATTTCGCCAGTTCAGTTAAATTTGATGGCTACCGAGCATGGACAGCCTGCTTCAAATCATCCCATAGATTTTCGATGATATTCAAGTCAGGGGACTGTGACAGCCATTCTAGAATATTGTACTTCTCCTGCTGCATGACTACATTTGTAGACTTCAAACTGTGTTTTGGGTCATTGTCTTGTTGGAATATCTAACTCCTGCGTAACTTCAGCTTTGTGACTAATGCTTGAACATTATCCTGAAGAATTTGTTGATATTGGGTTGAATTCATCCGACCCTCGACTTTAACAAGGGCCCCAGTCCCTGAACTAGCCCCACAGCATGATGGAACCTCCACCAAATTTGACAGTAGGTAGCAGGTGTTTTTCTTGGAATGTGGTGTTCTTCCGCCATACAAAGCGCTTTTTGTTATGACCAAATAACTCAATTTTTGTCTCATCAGTCCAAAGCACTTTGTTCCAAAATTAATCTGGTTTATCTAAATAAGCATTTGCATACAAGCGAATCTGTTTGTGGCATGAGTGCAGAAAGGGCTTCTTTCTCATCACCCTGCCATACAGATGTTCTTTGTGCAAATTGAGCTGAATTGTAGAACGATGTACAGATACACCATCTGCAGCAAGATGCTCTTGCAGGTCTTTGGAGGTGATCTGTGGGTTGTCTGTAACCATTCTCACAATCCTGTGCTTATGCTGCTCCTGTATTTTTCTTGGCCTGCCAGACCTGGGTTTAACAGCAGCTGTGCCTGTGGCCTTCTGTTTTCTGATTACATTCCTTACAGTTGAAAACTGACAGTTTAAACCTCTGAGAGAGCTTTTTGTAGCCTTTCCCTAAACCATGATACTGAACAATTTTTGTTTTCAGATTTTTTGAGAGTTGCTTTGAGGATACCATGCTGTCTCTCTTCAGAGGAGAGTCAAAGGGAAGCACAACTTGCAATTGACCACCTTAAATACCTTTTCTCATGATTGGACACACCTGTCTATGAAGTTCAAGGCTTAACGAGCTAATCCAACCAATTCGGTGTTGCAAGTAATTAGTATTGAGCAGTTACATGCATTCAAATCAGCAAAATTACAAGGGTACCCAAATTTTTGCACAGCCAGTTTTTCACATTTGATTTAATTTCATACAGCTAAATACTGCTTCACTATAAGTCTTTGTTCAGAAAACATCCCAATACTCAGATGTTCCTAGGAAATAAAAGACATACCACTGTTATCTTTTTTGTTGAAAGCAGAGTAACATATTATGCAGGCTGAGAGGGGTTCCCAAACTTTTTCATATGACTGTATATTAAAATCAAAGATCAAAGTATAAAACAAAACAAGGGAAGAAATGAATGTTTAAAACAAAAAGGAATAAAGTACAAAATTGCACTCAATCTCTGCTAAGCCCAACACATCTATTTTTTTTTCAGAAGGTAATAGTATTCTATTATTATTTACTGTGGTGATGCAATGCATTTTTTTTTGGAATCACCCATTATTAAAATTTGCAAAAAATAAAAACATTTCAGGCTACTGTTGGAAACAAAATGAAAATAACATATTGGCTTATCGTAGGTGATATTTATGTCATAAACTATGCCTCTAATTTTACGTTTCTGCTTATGTTAAATTCATTTCTATTTCAAATAATACACATTTTACTTTAAAAACATTAATTCACACAATTATCAGCTATCCAAAAGGTAATTTGGTAAAATGTACTGAACAGGTAATCCACTAATATAAAATACAACCAAGTCACCTTTTTAATCAGTGAAAACTACATTATTTTCTTTTTTTTAATAGAAGATATACATATCATCCTGACTAAGAATCAGGAGGGTGATGTTTATGTAGTGTGCTGGACCTCACACGGAATATTTAAAATAAAATTAAGAACAAGTAAGGATTTTATAGGTTTTTTCATCATGATTCATCCTGTTCTCAGGCATGAAATGTCACACTACAAGCTTATTCACAGATGATTTTAAGTAATACTATATCAGAATGGCAATAATTTCCATTGTAATATTATTGTCTGTTAAAATAATTTACTAGGTTTGTGTACTTTTTCCCTTTAGGTAGATCTCTTATTAAATGGAACATTTTCAACATCTTTAGGAATATAAAAAATATTTTTAATCAGTAATTTCATACACATTTTAAACATTAAAACGGGAATTATAAAAACCTAAATTGATCATTACAAATCATGGTAATGAGCTGTGCTTACTAAATTATTTTCTTTTCAAATTTTGTAAGTTTAACTGAGATGTGCAAATGAAGCTTTATATTGCATAGCCATTTTCCTATAACATTCTAGTCAATGTTTAAAGCTGCATAGATTGTGTAGAGATGTACTGCTCTGTTATCAATATGTGCAGTGCATACTATAGAGCCATCCCAGTGCTAGCAGCCATGATGAGCTAGATTACATACCTAATATGCAGTTGGGTCTTCTGCCTTAAGCTGTAATAACCTTAAGGTCATCCTGCCTGTCTTGCCTCAGTGTTGTTCTAATTATTGCTCCCGATTGCTGCTGGGCTGATGTCTTCATTAGCCTGTCTCGCAGCAGTGGTGACATTTCAGAAATACTTAAAGTAAGCTCTATGCCTTCTGAATTCAGATGTTTTCAGACATACCTCATCAATGCAATATGTATAAATAAAATGTAAGCAATGTTCAAAAAGGTAGTCAGAAGTTCTTTAAAGAATTAATTGTGCACTGAGTTTGTTTTTAGGAATTTTTTATTCTATTATTTTGCCATTGATATGTCATTAGAAATAATAAACAGCAAGAATTATAATGATTCTTTATTCAAGGTTCAAACAAAACCGATATAAACTGAAATCAATTATGATGGAAAACATCTGTTCATAGCATACAGTAATATAACAAGTAAACAAATTCTGATTATACCAATGGCATTCTTTACTATATGACATCATGAAGAAAGTAATAACAATAAAAGTAATAATTGCACAAATAGACTGAATGTGGCATAGCAACACAACTACCACTCATAGATCTAACAAATGCATATACAGAAAATATAAACTATTTGTTGGTTGTTTTTTCATGTTCTGTAGGAATTCATCAATTTATCTCCACTGCTGACATATGTTACAGATCAACTTGAAGGTTTTAACAGTTATTCCTTTGCAGTTCTTATCTATACCTGAATAAGGCTTGAGGTACTTTCTTAGTTTGAATGAATAACACCGTAATTAGATAATCACTAAAAAAAACACTTGGTCCAAATCAGCTCATCCCCAGTTTATCCATAGTGATGAGAGGACTAGGTTTTGTGACAGCTCTATGAGGCTATGGACTCATCTGGTATAGCATATTAAAGGTCTGTGGCAGTATGTGGGTTTTTAAAAAAAAAAAAAACAATGTAGCTCAGTTTCTGTGGGTGCAAAATCATGCAGCTTCATGGTGTTTAATGATGACACTGGTTAATTGCACTATTGGTTCAGTCGGTTTTCTCATTGAAATTCCATTGAAATGAGTAGGTTAGAGAAGAAAAATGAGAATGAAAAAAAGAGGATGATGAAGGGATTGAATTTGACAGAGTCAGTTTGGAGCAGAGGGACAGTGAAGATCACCAGTGTGATAGATGGGTGTCAAGACAGCCAGTGGCCCCTCGAGAGAACGAAAGGAATAGCGCTCCAGAGGCAGGTGGCTCCCGCTGAGCAATTTGAAGGAGCAAGAGCAATTGAGTGCTCCAGAGCTGCTGTTGGACTGAAGGCAGGTGGCAGGGTGATAGAGACTGGCTCTGAATGTCCCATTTGTGTCCAGCTGAGGTGGCTGGGGCGGGAGCCTTCTTCCCCACTCTGGAGACACAATGGGTGAGCAGGGGACACTGGAATGAAAAAGAGAGAGATGAGCTCTTAAGCTAGAGAAGGATTGAATGAATAAACTGTTTTCAACTCTGGATTTTATATTTGATTTTAACCTTTAGTGGATTTATTTATGGATTGATTTTATCTCCTACTACATGTTTTTATTATGGGTTAACTATATTTATCATACACTGCATTCTTTGTGGGGCAGCACGGTGGTGCAGTGGTAGCGCTGCTGCCTCGAAGTTAGGAGACCCAGGTTCACTTCCTGGGTCCTCCCTGCGTGGAGTTTGCACGTTCTTCCCCTGTCTGCATGAGTTTCCTCTGGGTGCTCCAGTTTCCTCCCACAGTCTAAGGACATGCAGGTTGGGTGCATTGGCGATCTTAAATTGTCCCTTGTGTGTGCGTCTGTGTGCCCTACGGTGGGCTGGTGCTCTACCTGGGGCTTGTTTCCTGCCTTGTGCGCTGGGATTGGCTCCAGCAGACCCCCGTGACCCTGTAGGTAGGATACAGCAGGTTGGATAATAGATGGATGGAAGCATTCTTTGTACTTTAAGTGATCTGGAATAAAAGGGACAAAACAACTGCACCAATCTTATGGTTGTGCATTCTCATTGCATTAGACTATCTTGGAGCATGACTATCGATGTCTGGATGCAAGACAAGATGACATCAACTGTGGGTTCTGGTAGAGGTTTGAAAGCATTTTTCTTGCATGTGCTTGGTCTTCTGGCATACAGCAGTAGGTGTATCACACACTAAATGGAGTGTTATGTTTTAAACATATCTGTTGAACTGCCGTCACTTATCTCATAATGCTTCCTTCCACCAGTTGGTAAGGACATACACAAGGTGATATAAGACAGGAAACAATCTACATCTACAAAACTGGGAGAAAAGTTAAGAGCAGTTAGAGTGGGTGTTGCTGTGCTTTCCTGAACTGTAACCTTATGAAGAAAGTTGAAGAGAGCTTATGGTTACCTAGGAATAAGCCAAAGAACATCCACTAAAATGCTACAAAGCAGACAACTCAGAAGATGATATGAATGCCTGTCTCTCTAGTAAAAGACAGAAAGATGTATGTTATAGAAGTCAATAGGCCCCTGCCCCAAAAATGACAGTGTATAGTCCCCAGCCAGAAAATCTCCTTTAAGACTCACGCCACTGTTCTCATTGTCTGCAGTGGTCAACACACTGTCTTTTACTGAATTCACTGGTATCATGCCCTTTTAAAATTGTGGAGTTGCACTGAAAAATCAGAAACATAACACTGCAAAAATTGTTCAGTTATTTATATCAATTTGGCTATTTGTCTGAGGAGACTAGATAGAAGAGGGCCATACCCTAAAAACTTGAAATGAACTAGAGAATACCTATCAGAACCATGTGATACTGGAAAGCCACATAAAACACATTTGTCAAAAACACTTCTTCCAATGTTGACTGCCTTTGACACTTGTCTTTTAGTGGCTTCTACTAAACTACAGTAGAATTACAATCATTCCTGCAAAATTTGGTAAACTGGTAAGGAACATACAGTGGTGCCTTGGCTTGCAAGCATAATTCGTTTTGGAAACGTGCTTGTAATCCAAAGCACTCTTATATCAAAGCGAATTATCCCCATAACAAATAATGGACACTCAGATGATTCATTCCACAACCTAAAAATATTCACATAAAAATGATGAATACAAAATATAAAGTAAAAATACATAAAACAATTTAACTTGCACTTTACCTTAGAAAAGAATCATTACACACACACGCGGTCACAATACTATAGTATACAGTACAAGATCGTATGGATGTTGACTATATGAGTGAGGCATGCTGACTGAGACTGAGCATGGGAGACAATTACCCACAATCCAGCAGCAAAAGAGAGAAAGAAGAATCATCAGCTCAGTTGTGATCACATAATGCTCAGCAGACATATACTGTCACATTTGGGTCACAATGTTGCGCTGGTTCACTTATGGTTTTCAAGAGACAGAAACTTTATTTGAACAAATACAAGTCTCTTTCAGGAGCTATCCAGGCGCACTATCAAAACCAGTCACCATAGCCTCGTGATCAAAATAACACAATATTCTTCTTCAAAGGGGAATAGGGGCTTGGGAGCCACGACCGGAGCAGAGGGTGCCTGGAGGAAGAGAGAAAAGGCAGTGAGACACTAGGACAGCTGTGGTATGGTCTTTTAAATGTTCTAAGCCCTGCACAAGATGCAGATCATTCAATAGTCTAGCAGCTGATCCCGCCAAGAGCAGATGAAAAGCTGTGCTTGTTTCCCATTCTATCACTGTTTAAGAGGGGGTTACTCGCAATCCAAGGTTTTACTGTATAGGGAATTAAGTCCCACAAAACATACCAGTAAGTACCAAATGCACCCAAGTATGATACTTGTTCTACTAAGTCATTCACTCTTGTTTGAGTTACTTCCATTTTTGTTGAGCTCCCCACCCTGTCCAGATGTTGTTTGTGAAGCTTTTTAACATCCAACTCCAGTTTGTGTTTCTTCGTATTTTTAGGCACACCTTTACTATATGCAAATGCCTTTTCTTTAACACTAGAATTACCGGAGCCAACGAAAAAACTTGTAAATCCAGCCCACCTTAAATCCCTTCGCACCTCTCCGTCAGTGTCTTTTGTCTTCTAAATGTGTCGATAAGCCCAAGCAACAATCAGCCTGCCATACCTGCTTGATTAATTGTCTGGGAGTGAGCTACCCAGAATTGTAATGGGAAATAATCTGATATGTTTTGTGTCTACAACAATCTGTGTAAACACATTGTTAAAACAGAAACTTTTTTTTTGTTTTAGTAATAAATAACAAAATGTAGACATGAACTATATATAATGTGTGAAGGCTGATGGCCAAATATCAAATAAGCACTTTCACAAAAGGTGCAAGTATAATGTGACAGCTTCCTTGGTGTAGCGGTAAGATCCGTGGACTTATAATCCAGAGGTCGTGATTTTAAAACCGGCTCCTCAGCAAATATACCATTTTCAGTAGTGAACTGCTCTTATTGTTAATATTATACAATAAAAACATACATTTGATTTGTGTCTGTAACAGCCGGTGTAAATTTATAGTATTAGTAAAAGTTAGCGCTTTTTTTCACTTTTATTCTCTCAGTCACGATCACAATACAACACCCACCCAACCCAATGTCCCCGATCTGACACTGTTAATTTTCATCTGAAACTGGGAATAACTGTAGATGTGAGTGGAGTTTTGAGACAATGGAACTGGAAATTCTCTGATCTGGAAGGATAAAAGCTGACACACAAACGCTGGTGAATCTGCCTTCTTGGTATCTCACCGTCACTTGAATTTTTTTTTATTCAGTTTTATTGAGTGTTCCTGCTCATGCTGAATTAGTATGCACCTTATGGTCCATGATGTTAAAGCCGCACTGACAAAAATGATATGATATTTGCAGTAACTCATTTTATGACCGGTATAGTACATTTCGGAAAACATTGTGGCACTGATGCAACATTATTCATTTTATTCATATTCTTTCGCATGCCTTCTTGCGCTTGTAATCAGTGATCACGTTTTTTTTTTTTTTTTTCCATCTTGCAGTGTCCACTTTTGAGTGCATGGGGGCGTTTCTTTTGTACTCCAGGTCAGGCAGAGGAAAGAATAGTACAGAGAGGTCACTGATTACAACCAAAAGATGTTATGCGAATGAATATGAATAATATGAATAATGTTGCATCTGTGCCACAATGTTTTCTGAAATGTACTATACAGGTCATAAAATGAATAATTCCAAATATCATATATAACTATGTCTCTGTTTTTTTTGTCAGTGCGGCTTTGACATCATGGACCATAAGGTGCATACTAATTCAGCGTGAGCAAGAACACTCAATAAAACTGAATAAAAAAATCAAATGACAGTGAGATACGAAGAAGGCAGATTCACCAGAGTTTGTGTGTCAGCTTTTATCCATCCAGATCAGAAAATGTCCAATTCCTTTGCCTCAAAACACCACTCACATCTACAGCTATTCCCAGTTTCAAATAAAAAGTAACAGTGTCAGATCCCTGGGAGAGGCCTCTAGTATGTATCGTGATTGTGACTGAGAGAATAAAAGTGAAAAAAAAAAAAACGCTAACTTTTACAAGTACTATAAATGTACACTGGCTATTACAGACACATTCCAGATGTATGTGTTTATTGTATAATATTAACAATAAGAGCAGCTCACTACTGAAAACGGTAAATTTAGGAGGCAGTCAGGATCAAACCGGGGACTCTTGAGTACCAGTCAGCAATTCCTACCACTACGCCACGGAAGCTGTTGTATTGTCCTTGAACCTTTTGTGAAAGTGTTTATTTGATCTTTGGACTTCAGGCTTCACACATTATATAGTTTATGCCCACATTTTGTCATTTATTACTAAAATATGAAAAACGTTTCTGTTTTAACAATGTGTTTACACAGATTATTGTAGAAACAGAACACACATGAAATGCATGTGTTCCAAATAACGATCTATTATTTTCACTCTAAAACTCCAGCACTTCACTCCCAGATAATCAAGGCATGAGCTGGGAGAACTTTGTGCATGTTCTGGTGGGATGGAATAGCAGGCTGCTTGCTGCTTGTCTTTATCGGCACATTTACAGGACAAAAGACGCTGACGAAGAGGTGCAAAGGGATTTAAGGTGGGCCGGATTTACGAGTTTTTTCGTAGGCTCTGGTAATTCTAGTGTTAACAAGCCATAGCATTCAGTTTGCTGCTGCCTATCTTTTAAATACTAGAATCCCTGAAGCCTATGTAAACATCTGTAATGGCAGGCCACCTTAAATTCCCTTGCACCTCTTCTTCCTTTGTTCTGCAAATGTGTCAGTCAGAGCAAGCAGCCTGCTATACATCCGCCCTCTGAGGCAGCTGAAGTCAAGTAAGAGACAAAATTCTCAGAGCTGAAGTCTCTTTAACTGGGAGTTAGGTGTCTGGAATTGTATAGGGTAAATAATATATCATTATTTGGAATGCATATATTTCATGTGTGCTCCATGTCTGCAATGATCTGTGTAAATGTAGAATGAAGGAAATGTGAGGCAAGAAATATTGAACACATAAATAAAACAGAAACTTTTTTCGTGTTATAGTAGTAAAGGCCAGTGTACACCCAGTTTACGTCCTTTCATCCTATTGACTCTTCTCAGCTAGCTGATATAATACTGCATATAAAACCTTCCAATTATCTGCTAGATATCTTACCTGCACGCCTATTTAAAGATACTTTTGGAGCATTTAGTCCAATTGTGTTGGCTATTATTAACAACTGTCTAAAATCCAGTATAATGCCAGACAACTTTAAACATGCAGTTGTTCATCCTTTGCTGAAGAAGCCCACACTTGGTCCTACAACTCTTTCAAACTATAAGCTCCCATTTCCATCCACAATTATGGAGAAAGTGGTTTCTTTGCAGTTAATTTCATATCTGGATGATAACAATGTATATGATGTGTTTCATTTAGGTTTTAAAAAACACAGTACTGAATCGGCTCTGCTGAAGGTAAAAAATGATATTCTATTAACTTTGGACTCTGGCTCTTCTGCAAGCTTGGTCTTGCTGGATCTCAGTGCGATATTTGACACAGTGGGCCATGGAGTTCTGTTAAAATGGCTTGAGGATGAAGTAGGCATTCAAGGCTGTGTGTAGCTTGTGTCCTACCTGAAAGGCAGATCTATGTCTGTTAACATAGAAGGGAATTTCTCTCAGCCAGCTCCTCTCACACAAGGCATCCCACAAGGATCCTGACTCCACTCTATTTTCCCTTTATCTACTCCCCTTGAGGGCCATCTTTTACTAACATAATGCTGCGTATCATTGTTGTGCTGATGATACACAGCTGTACTTCAAAGTTAGTTCTGACATCATTTAATCTGTAAAAAAACTGTTGAAATGCTTTAAGGATATTAAATATTGGATGGCATAAAATTTCTTGCAATTAAACGAAAATAAAACAGAAGTCATTATTTTTGGTCCTACCACATCTGCAGTTGAAATCGGCATGCACTTAGGGCCTTTGGCAGCAATGATTCATAATGATGTCAGAAACCTATGTATCATCTTTGAGTCATCACTAAGTTTTGAAAAACAAATCTCCATGGTAGTAAAGTCCAGATTTTACCAACTGAGGCAAATTTCTAAACTAAAATCCTTTCTATCACAGAAGGACTTGTAAACAGTCATTCATGCCTTTATTACATCTCGACTAGATTATTGTAATTCCTTATATGTGGGTCTGCCAAAATATGCTCTGTCGTGCCTTCAGCTGGCTACCGGTGAGGTGTCGCATTGATTTTAAAATCTTGTTTGTTTTCAAAGCCTTGCATGGTCTTGTTCCAAAATATATCTGTGACCTCCTTCACCCCTATGTGCCACCAAGAGCACTGAGGGCAACTGGACAACTGCTCCTTGTAGTGCCAAGATCTTGGCTGAAGTCTAGGGGAGACAGAGCTTTTTCAGTTGTTGCTCCTAGGCTTTGGAATGACTTGCCTCTGCACATCATGTCTTCATCCTCAATCGAGGTTTTTAAAAGTCGGCTTAAGACCTACTTGTTTTCTTCTGTTTTTCATTGTGTATGATGGGATTGTGGTGGATGTTACAATTGGTTGTTTTATTAATCTGCTTTTGCATGATTGTATTGTGTTTATTTTAATGCTTTTTCAGAGCAACCTCTGTTGTTTTAAATGTGCTTATATAAATAAATAATCTAATCTAATGACACAATGTTGATGTGAAGTTATGTGTGAAGACTGACGTCCAAATATCAAATAAACACTTTCACAAAAGGTATAACAAAACAAGTGAACTTTTATTTAAAAATATAACCAAAGAAAAGGAAGTTATTCAATTTACAAGTTGCTGTCAATGTGTAAAAACCAAAGCTTTTGCCTTCACCATTATGTCTGGGTGTCCAGTTTTTGCCCTTACCACCCTACCTGGATCTCAAGTTTCTGCCTTTGCCACAGTGCCTGGGTCTTGAGTATGCTGACTATGCCACCTCATTATCCTGCCAGGCCAAGTTCTAGTGTTTTCTTCTTCATATTGTCTTCTCACTTCTTTGATGGGCCCCGCCAGAAGAGAGACTTTGTGTCCCTTTTTCAGTGTTTGGAAGCCACCCCTTGATAGGGGCTATATTAAGTTTAAGGTAGGGTTTCAATCCTGGCTTAAGTATATTTTCTTTTTTATTGTCACTTCTATAATTTTGGAATTATTTTTCATAAGTGTTTTTTGGTATTATATAATTTGTGTTAATATTGCTTTTAAGTATTTAGTGTTTAGGTACAGTGTAAGTAAGTTTGTCCTGAATGGATTTTCAATAGGTATGCATCAAATTAGGGTTTCTCAAATTCAAGTATTCTAAATATAACATTTTTTTTTCATTTTCAGATCAAATTAAAAACCTTAAAACATTTACCGTTCTGCTGCAATGCCATATTTGTTGTTTACGAACAGCATCAGTTGCCATAGCAGTCTATCCTGGAATCACCCATTAAAAACACTGTATAAAGTGATACGCTTGTATCCTTTACGTAGGCAAGTATTGGATAAATGCAATATGAGTGAGTCAATCTAATCCTTGTTGAAATATTTTCCAGTATTCAAATTGTTTTGTTTCTTTTGACCTTTGATTTTGCATTGTTTTGAACTTAACAATTGATTGGCTTGCATTCTTTGCTTACTGCCATAAAAATACAGACTCGAAAATATAGTTTACAATGAAGGCATGCCACCAGAAAAATCCAGAATCAAATAAGCACTTTATCATGACCTGAAAACAAGTTGTTCCCACAAAAATCATAGTTCAAAAATTTTATATGACTTAAAGGCAAACAGTCATAACAATCACAATTCTTGTTATTCTAGAAGATAAAATTTCTGGAAAAAAATAAAATCCAAACGTGCTCACCCTAAAGGTTTCAGACAGATAGAAATAAAATAAAATAAAATAAATAAAACAAACAATTAGAGATTACACAGATAGAAACTTCAACAGAAATTGAAAAATATTTACATCATTTAAAATCAGATTCTTTGTTAACTACTTATATCAATTTCATAGTGTGCTTTTTTTCTAAAATGGTTACATGAAATGTGTAAAAGACTAAACTTTTGGAAATGTTTTTATTTTCTCTGATATTCCTTATTAAAAATATGTATGGCATTGGGAAGAAAGGAATTTCTGGAGCAATTTGTGTTTTTACAACAACTTATATAGCACATTATCATAAAACGAATGTAGTTCAAAGTGCTTTCCAAGATGTCAAAAAGAAAGTTACAAGAAAAGTAAAAACAAATAAAATTAGGTCAGAGTAATAATGAATAAGTAACAAAAAAATAAATTAAAATAAATCATTGTTGCCAGGCTTTGTCTAAAAGATTCAATGCATGGACAGCTGGGGCACCCGCCTTCATTCCAGCATCACAAGTGACTGCACAGTGGTCAGGGGGTGGTGGCACTAACCCAAACCACAGAAGAACAGGACAAGAAATCATAAAAAGTAAAGCTTAGTAAAGATTGCAAATCCTTGAAGAATATGATAATTATGTACTTATATAGTCTATTAAGAGTGCAACTAAAATGTAGCTACGAAAAAGCCAAATTAAAAAGGTTAGTTTTTAGCAGTTTTTTAAAAAATATTTCACAGTATTAGCCTGGTGAATTTTTATTGGTAAAGTATTCCAGATATTTGGTTCATAAAAGAAAATGACCACCTCACCATTTCTTTTAAACCTGGCTCTTTGAACTATAAGCAGACCACCATTAAAAGATCTAAGGTTACATCTTGGAGTACAGGGGGGACAAGCACTCCAAAATATAGCAAGGGGTACGATTATTTAAGGCTTTATACACTATTACCAGTATTATACAGTCAGTTCTAAATGACATAGGTAACTAATGTAACAATATTAAAACTGGTGAGATGAGCTTAGATTTTATATTACTAGTTAAGATTATTGCTGATGTCTTTCTTAGGTAGTCCTGTTAGTAGTCTGGTACAGTAGTCTAGCTGACTTAAAAACAAAAACATGAGTTAATTTCTCAGGATCTTGCAATGCGACAAGAGGTTTATCCTCCCTGATTTACTGACGTTAAGTTCTGCGTGTAATGGGTGTCAGTTGTGGTGATTTCTAATTTTTTCAACATTTCCCTCTGACACACACTCTCTGACAGATCATCTACTGTATGTCAGCTTCAATACCTTTCACTGCATGTCTGGTAATCTGCTATATTTTAGTTTGCCAAACTACTAAACCAGACATTTAAGCTGAAAGTGATGATAGTCTTGATAAAACTGCAATAAGACAACATGAAATCCTTGCCCACTTTAAATAGTCTGAGTTTGCCGAGGAGAAATAAGCACTGAGTGCATCTTTAGTACATTTTTTGTGTTTATATGTAAATTAAGATTATTACTTAGGATAACTCCTAAGTATTTATATTTAGGCTTCTTCACTTACTTCTGTTTAAGGTCTTGACTGTCAGTTGGCATAAAAGTTGAATGCTGATGTGAGGCAGATGTAAGTCTCCTACAAGATGCCCTATATCACTGTTGAATACATTTCCTTATGCTTGTATACCAATTGTTATTGCCTCAGTGTGCTGAAAAAATGTCTAACTGGTTAACCTATGTATCTAGTCTATTGTTTACTATCTGCTTCTTTTTGCTTACAGAAAAAGATAAAGAGCTCAAGTCCATCAAGCAAACTGTCTGCATTTATTTGCTTCTCTGTTGTGCTGCTGGCCATGAATTTGTTTTATAAGCTGTTGTTTGTCCTTTTTAAGTCCTTAATCCTTGAGTTAATATGTTTTTATGCAAAGCAAAAACAAGGCCAGTCAGCATAGCCTTGTAGTTCCCACTACATGCCTCAGTTGTCAAAGGTATTGACAGATCTTCCTGAACAGGTGATAAAAAATTCTGCTTCTTGAAGCTGAACATGACCAAGACAGAAACAGATGAGGACAGTTTATGAATAATCAAAATTTAAAACAAATTCCATAAAAGTTGGTACAGCATGGAAAATGATAATAAAACAAACAGGAGTGATTTGTTAATCCTGTTCAACCAATATTACTATACTGAAAACACTACAACATGTTATTTGATTTTTAACCCTGTGAATTTTATATTCATTTTTGAAAATATACTCTCATGTCAAAACTTATGACTGCAACACGCTACAAAAACGTTGGAACAGTTGACTGGTTATCACTGTGCAACATCTGTAGACACTAAACACTCAAGTTGGTTATGTTTAGCAAGTGAAATTTTTCCCCCATTCATATCTATTATGTACTGTAGATCATCAGCTATGCAATTGTGGTTTGTCCTTTCCCTGGTAGAAATTGCAGGGACACCCAAGGAAAAGAAAGGGTCGAGATGACAGCATATGTTGCCCAAAAATTTGTATATATCATTCTTCTGTAATTGTGCTCGCACAGATGTTCAAGTTACTACCCATGCCACAGGTTCTAATGCCCTCATACCTTGATAAATACTGGCTTTCTGACCTGATGATGATAATGGCTTGGATGGTCCTCATTAGACCACAAAAAACGACTTCACTGTGCTACTTTCCATCTCAGATGAGACCAGACACAGGAAAGTGGATTAGTTTCGGCTTTGCATAGTAATGTATTAACTTGCTTCTGTAGATGCAGTGACAAATGGAGTTGACTGACAAAGGTTTACCAAAATATTCCTGAGCCCACATCATGATATCCACTACAGATACATGACAGTTTTTAAGACAGTGATGTTCAAAATCCTACTGATTTGTATTTGGGGAATGTTGTTTTTAAAGCACTGGATTATTCACTGACACATCTGTTGGCAAATTGGCTAGCCTTGACTCACCCTTGCTTTTGTAAGAGGGTCTTTATATATTATATTACATTTGCCTTATGTTTGTATTTTTTGGAGTGGGAGATGAAGAACAAAGTTGCATACAAATTTAGACCACCCGTGAGAAGGGTTAATGGACTTAGTATGGTGGGTAAAGTAATGCAATGAATTCCGCATGCATCAGACAGACTCTTATGGACGTTTAAAAGCATAAATATGCCTTTTAAAAATATGGAAACCACATTTTATATTTAGACTGAAGTATAGACTGATAATGAATTAAGTATATTTAACTCAGTGCTATACAAAAAGAGAAACAATGTATGGAAATATTTTTATTGTGTGATAAAAGAAAACAAAAAATATGGATGAACATACTGTACATATAACCATTAATCTTCAGTAAAAAGATAGACAGTATATGTCCCTAATTAAGTAATCACCTTGTTCCAATGAGCACAGGTTTGTGATTGAGTATGTACATTGGAGGCGCATTACAATTCTTGATGAGCAGTTGAGATTCAGGGGCAGAGGCTCACTTGTGATTCCAGTAAAATATAGGTTCTTCTCACACTTTGTTCCTTAACAACTCCATACTTTTATTAGTGTGCTGGTGACCTGATATATATGTACACAGAAGTAAAGTGTGTCACATCATTCACAGAGTTGCCAAATGCCTTACTGGTCTCCTCATGCCACATGATCACATGGAGTGATCAGCCTTTTTGACAGCACAAATGTGAGACTATATTTCCATGGTACTGCCAAGAATCCAGAATTTGTCAACATACACAGCTACGAATTAATTGCCAAACTGTGTGCAACGACAAATTGTGCATACAAAACATTGTTGCTAGGTGGCCAGGCAACACCCAGATCCTCACATATTTGCCAAAAGCAGGCCATACCAAAGTTTTGAGGCAGGGGATATTACAGGTCTACTACTGGGTTAACAAGTGCATTGTTTGTGCAAATATCTTGTGATGCCTGTACACCATCCTGCCACACCTTGTGAATTATGACACAATCATAGCCACCAAAAGGCTGCTCTCATATAGATAGGGCATTTTGTGTCTTGAAAAGGTGTTATCCGTGACTTTAGCTGGGTCTAAGAACCACAAAAGCCAGCAGTATCATTGTATGTGCAGTGCTTCACATCATGTCTGTCGACTGAGAACAGCCTGGTTTGCCCATTCCTTACAGATAACTCAATCTGAGAAACTTCAGTACCACATTAATGGGGTCAATGAACCTAACCAACAGGGGAATAATAACAGGATAACTTTAATAATAAAACACTTCAACCTCAGCCAGTAATTATCTTCATACATCTCTAGCAACCCAGTATACCTTATGTGAACTAAACACAGTCTTTGCCATCATATTTGACATAATTGTATTCAGCACTTACAGAAAACAGCTTATGCATGAGTCCAAGATAACGTCTCACAGAACATTTACGTAATTTATGTCACTGTCTATAGACAGTGTTCTGAGCAAATCCTAACAACCTTTTAATTCTTAAAAGTCATTGACAGCAGCGTATGCCATTCGGCTTGCTTCACTCTGCAGTCAAACCAAACTCTCCTGCCCAAGTAACAGGGGTCTTACTCCCAATTAACATGCCAAGATGAAATATGGGGAAGAGTAACTGAGCAGTCCAGATATAAACTCCCTCACTTGAAAAAGGGATAAAATACTGCCACACCAATACACCCAGCTCACCCATTCATAAATGTGCTAACTTTACAGGCTGTTTTCTGTTTCTGCTGCAGCTCACCAAGGTTACTATACAATAGAGCAAGTAGGAGCCAGTCAAACCACAGAAGTCGGCACAGAAGGGATAAAAATCTGGAGTGACATAAATGAGAATATTGTCTTTTATATCATTAAATAGGTAATATGATATAATAATAATTAATCAACAATGGCTATGGAAGTTCAAAATCGTGATCACGGTCAGAATAATGTATTCAACTGCATCAATCACATGTACTAATAATCATTCTCCAACCCTCTATATCTTAACACAGGGTCACAGGGGTCTGCTGGAACCAATCCCAGCCAGCACAGGGTGCCAGCCCACCACAGGACACACACCCACACACCAAGCACACACTAGGGACAATTTAGTATCGGCATGTGTAGTAATACAAATTACAAATAGTAGGAAATGTGATTATCATACCATTATTGCTGCCATAATTGCAACACAGAAATGAACTTCAGAGGGCGCATATACAAAAGTTACATTTTGCTTCCACTGCTCCAGGTACTTGTAGGTGAACCTCTAATTTACATTAGCTTGGCTCAGTAATAATGTCTCAGCTTTCTGATTCTTTTTCTTCTCTATAGGTGCTTTCATCTTTTCAATACGCAACTTCCTTGCCATGACTGTAATCTTAAAAGTCCCAACATGAGCAACATGGAACTCTCAAAGCCAGTGGGAGCCCCCTCACATTTTACCTGCTGCTTTCTTCTGGGCATGGGTTTCATAACCCCTCAGATTTCACTGATTGCTGCATCACATGTTGCTTTATCTACAATTGGTGATGGTGTACCTATGCTTGTCCTGTGTGTTGTGGGTCAGTGGAGTGTTGGAGGGATGTGGACTGCTATGCCAAGTGAGGAGTGTTCAAGTGATTGGGCAAAAACATGCAATCTCCTATTTAATGGGAGGGTCTGCACATGTGACTGTGGACTGTTTTGTGGTTGTAACACAACAGCCAATGGAATCAGAATGGACAAGTAGAACTTACCCTGAGCAAAGGGATATGGTGGAGCTCCCCTCATGTTGAAGACCAGTAGTGGTACTAGCAGCAGCTTTACAACATAAAACATTTGTATTACAGCATAACAAAGTATTATATCAATTTACACATTTCCATTACTTTGTTTTGGCTAGTGTATACATGCTTTATGGGACAAATTCTGAAAACACATCATAGTCAATGGCAGAGTCAATGGATTCAGATAAATCTGTGAGCAAATGTACCATCTCCACCAGCCCCAACTCCTCTGACATAGCCTTTGTTTGATGTCCTCTAATTGCTTTTCTGGCTCCGACTTGCATCTGCTTCTATAAACCTTTTACATTCCCAATGCTGTTCAGATACTGGTTTAAAAAGGGTGCATTGAGAGTTGCTGCCAGCATCATGGAGGCGTCTTTGCAAGTGTCCTTCAGATCTGTTATTAGATCTCTTAATATGTATCATATAGAGCTTGTGCTATAGTTTGCCCAATCTTCACGAATATTGTCTAGTCTCTGACTAGGTATTTTATACTCTTTGATGACTGTTGGAATAAATAGGTTATTAGGAAAAGATGAGCACATAATGAATGACAAGTATCAACTCTTCTGTATGATGTACTTCATTGGGAAGTGACTTACAGAGAGACAATTATGCTTTAGATATGGATTCTACTCACATGTTCCTCTGGTCATCATTACTTTCCATATAGGGATTTCAGAGCTTTTTCATATGCCTAAAGTGAAGAACATTTGCAGTAAAGACAGCAAGACTCATTTCAATCTAATGTAGCTTATTAATTGCAATAAACCTTTATTGAGTTTACTTGAGGATGCTCTTTTTCCCTGTGCTCTGTCCCTTTAAATCAAGAGGAATGTGTAGCGGCACATAATTAAATGAGAGAGAGCAAGATGTTGATTGCTATTTTCTGACAATCAGCTGAGCAAACCAAGGCGAAACACAAAACAGAAAAAATACTAGCTGTGTAATAGTTACATATGGTATTGATCTTGTTACGCTGTTCAGTACAACAGCACTCTGACCTAAGGATCATCTCCTTTTTGTACCATTCTGTGTAGACTGATCTTGAGCTAATACAATACTATCTCACATATACTGCCATTGACCACTCATGTCTAAAATGCACAGTATAACCTAAGTGACAAAACAAACCTCAATAACAAAAATGTTTGTTTCTTTTTCACAATCCTGAATTGCTAACCTAAAACTTGATCACATTTGAAAAAAACATATGAAATAAAGTAATAAACACCATCTGTGCCAAGACTTTTTTTTCACAAAGCGACATACACATTAATTGTGCTGGTCTTATAGTCATTACTCAGTTAAATGTAACACTTGCAGAAAAGATTGACACTAATTCAAAGAGTGTTCAGTGTCTTTTCTTAAAATAATTAAAAACAAAACTGTAGTGGAGCTAAGTAATAATAGATATTTTTTGTATGTGTCTGTGCTGAGTTGCGTTTTGTTTTCGTCATCCTGTTTACTGTCATGTATGTGTGTATAAGTACATGTTGTCCCCATAAGTCACTTCCGTTCATTGTACAATTCCACTGCTTGCTTTTTCAGTATCCGGATCATCATCACGACAACCAGTGCAGAGAAACCTCGGGGTTTGGATTCATACCAGCCATTGCCAGGACTTTAACAGTGAGGTAGTTTTGTATTTCGGGAAGAAGCACAATATCACTGTAGCCATTATTCAATTACCGCTGGACTTTATTAGCTTTGGACTCATTTACCACATACATTTCTACTGCCTTTTATTATTAATCTGAAAGAGTGATGATGGAAAAATGTTCCAAGAGAAATGTAATTATGAAAGTGACACAGTATAAGACATTCATACTGATAAAAAACAATAAGAAGTAGTAGAGCTCAGAAGCAGAGCTTACTTAACCCTTCAGCCAAACTGTTTTTCCTTAGCCTTCCCATAAGAATTTAAGATTTAATGAGGACAACATTCACAAAAGGAGCTCTGCCTGGCTTAATGCACACACTTTGAAATGCAATTCATTGAACATTAATTGATGATAATGCATTGTCAGGCATAGTACCATTGTAAATAAAATAATGTGTATTAAGTATACTCCTCACAGATCACAGTGCCACAATTGAAACTTTTGGCTACAGTGTGTTATTATTACTTGTTTTTTGCTATTGTTAGCATTGTAATGTTGCCATATCCATTTTGTTTTATGGATGCTGCCATTTTGTGCTTAGTTTTTCCTGGATGCCACCATATTGTTTATAGCAATACCCTCTGTTTCTTGTTATGTAATATTAAAGTCACATGACATTTGAAGCAATTAAGTTACTGCTTTAAAACATAGCAGTGCTCTCACGGAAGCATCTGAACATTGGCTCTCGTGGCAAAGGAAAGACCTTGGGGAGCAGAGGGTACATCCACATCCATTGGCACTTCCAAAGCAAAAACTTTCAGTGTTGGTTTCTTCTGGTGACTTTTGGGAAAGAACACTGACGTTTTGACTTTGCCATTTTGGTTTTGCTTTCTAATGCTCAACACCTCTTGCAGTCTAACTGACTACTACTATGTTTTGGACTTCCCTTTATTCCAAGTAATTTCCCTGCTGCTAATATATCATTCCTAGTTTACTAGGACTTGCATTGTTTCTCCAAACTGCTCCAGAAGACTACACATCTGTATGCTTTTTTTTTTCTATAGGTATTCAGTTTTTCCTTCCCACTTCCAAAAATATCTCTTACAGCATATTAACTGGTGATTCTATATAGACCTTCAAAGCAAAGTATTGGTGTGCAAATGAATGTGTCCTGTGATGGCATAATGTTCCTGATGTTTTCAGGATAGGCTTTAGTACTTCACAAGCCTGGAAGATAATCTATGAGAAACTCAAAAAGCACTCTCATTCTGTCCTTTTCTACAAACATATAGTATGTAGCCTTTGTTAATGTGGAACACTACTGATCATTTGTGAAATTATTGACTCTTCTAATTCTTTGAATTATTGAATTCTTCTAAGAGTAATAATCAGATTATAGTACTGTAGTTTATAGTTCTGGGAACACACAACTTCCTTTAATTTATACAGTCAATGTTATCATTCATTAAACAACTAACAGCCTCCCAAGTCTAGTTGGCACAGCTGCTGGACCATTCATATGAAACCAATACCACTGATGATTCTCATTTAACCATTAAGAACAGTCTGATCAGTTGACACTTCAAGGCAAGGATATACCATGGGATTTGTTGTTTATTGTTGAAGATTTTTCTCAGTGCAAGGGATATAATAATAGGAGAATACATGCATGCGATGGAGATATTACATCACATTTTAAATGTAATATCACAGAAATTTTTAACATCTTGAATCTGTTGATCTGGCAGCAAAGTTGTGTGGGTGGTCTGACATGGAGTGCAGTGGGTGGAATACATTTCAAGAATAATCTGTAATTTGCCAAGTAATGATGTATACCTTACTGCTGTCCAGTAATGCCCGATTTCATTTTGAATCAATTGTAAGCAGTGTGGAAATGTGATATTACAGTCTTTAAGGATATACAGATCAAATTATAAATGCAGAACTTAATAGAAAGAATACTGAAAGCAATTTTAGAATAAGTGAATATTAGTAAAGTAACATCATACCCATCCACTGAATACACATTGCAAAAACACTGAAAAAATTATATAAAGATGAGATAAATTATTATAGTATTAAGACATAACATTTTATCTTTAAAATGGTAAAATTTAAATTAAGTAAAGTGTTTAGAGACAAAACACACTTTATTTTGGGCCTTGTGCTGGTACAGGCCCCTCTTTAACTAATATTGAACTCCGGTTCATCCTCTCTGTAATGACCTACCTCCTTATAAATTCTTTTTTACATAAACAACAGTCAGTCTTAGATACCCAAGACCTATCGGGCTTACAATACCAACTTTCCAAAAAACTTTACCAACAAAATAACCTTCACATTTTTATCTGTACATCCATGCATTTCCAAATGGCTTAATGTGCAATTTGAATTGTTGCTGGATGGTAAAACATCTTTTTGGACCCACAGAAAGAGACATATTGCTGGCAGTAAAAGAGCTTCATTTTTTTAAACCTGCAACTTTAGGAAAAGAAAGTTGGTAAATGAAACTTTCAGATAAGGTAAAACATATTGGTGAATAAAAAAATCTGATTTATCCTGTACATCAAGTACTGGTGAATAAAAAAATCTGATTTATATTTTATTGTTTTAGTTGGTTAAATTCCATAAGATGACCAAACAGGTGGGCATAATATAATTTTCCTGGAAGGTAAAAAATGTCAACATCTGAAGGAGAAAATGTGTAAGTTGCAATTAAAATCAAGGACTGTTATTCAGCAGTTAATTTGTGTCAGGATAATCAGATCCTAAAGAAGAGGACTGCAAACGAGGTAGACCAAGCGGCTGGGTCATCTACCCATTAGGATACAGAACTTTGAAACTGAATGTCCAAGAATTTAAGTAATAATCTGTAATGTAATCAGTACAAAATTTATTTTGCCTCTGGTGTATCTTTACTTGATTTCATATGTTAATCATTTATATGTTATTTTACCAGCATATTATGAAAATTGATTATATCATAGCTTCAGAATGTAAACAAACAAGATTATGAAGTAAATATTTCACTTTTCTTAAAAAGTTAAAATGTCATCTATGGCCAGTCATACAGCCCATTAAAAGGCTTCTCGGCCATTTGCATATCCTAATATTATCTGTTATTAACAGTGGAAAACAAGACCTGAGACAACTCAATAATGAAAATGATTTATTTTAAATATATGTATTTATTACATGATTTTTTTTTCTGTATCTGTTTTGTCATTATGATTGATTGTATATACGTTTCCATACATTATTATATATTGCACATTAAGCTTACAAGTGGAAATGCGCTGAAGAATAATAAATTGAATTGAATTTTTCGCACAAAGTGACGAAATCAAAATGAATGAACATAAAACCAAAACAGAATTTCTGACAAAAAGAATTAAAGAAAAGCAAGTAAAACATAAACAGATGTATTTATAAATTATTTACACCAGTCTAAATGTGATTGCCTTGATTAAATGCATTAATTTCGTGCATTCACATATATTTAGAAATGTGAATAATGAAATTATATATCTCAGTTCTATTTATATGCATATGGTACAGTTGTCACATCATTAAAATGGGATGTCTATCTACTATTAAAAAGGAATGGCAGAAAAAGTAGTTAAAATGCATACTGTAAATTGTTATTTTTGCAAATCCAAGATTTCAAAATGTTATTATATTTTAAGGAATACTTTACCCAAAAATGATATTTTGTTTTTGTTACTTATCTCATTTATTTTGCATTGACCATCATGAAAAAAGTTTTATATTTTCATGCGTAATGGAGATAAAAAATAATTATGTAATAAAAGGCAATGGTGATCAATGCTGTACATCAGCAGACTATATTATTATTGTCTATTTAGGGACAGGGGGAAGGAATCACATTACTCATGTTGCACAATACACATGCCAGTTATCCACTTGTGGGTTCACAACATTCAAAACACAAGTCTATTTTGCCATGATGTTATTAAATAGATACTTTTAAAAAAATTCAGCTCACAATATTAATACAAACCCAGTTTTTGAATTCAAGACAGAACTCTTGACCAATGAAAGGGAGACAGGACTCTTGAATGAAGGAGAGTGGCAGATCTTCAATACAAAAATTCAGTCCCATGTGAATTGCATTTTCTGTTTATTATTTCCCCTCTGGAAGCACTGTATGTATTTAACAGTATTTCAGCCAAAGTACATGAACCAACAACTAGATAACTTACCAGTGAATTATGTGAAATGAGTAAGGAGATTCTAGCCCCCAGATGTTTTTTATATTGTTTGTTGATTGTACAACATTGGTCAAAAATTAAAAAGTGTTCTCGATCTTAACTACAAATCCATTCATCCATCCATTATCCAACCCGATATATCCTAACTACAGGGTCACGGGGTCTGCTGGAGCCAATCCCAGCCAACACATATATTTTTGGGTGGAGTATTTCTTTAAGAAAATGAGAGCATATTATCACAATATATTTCGTGCCATCAACATATTGTCTGTGTATTTCAACATAATTACAGTACTTATATGAAACTTTTTAAGTACACTGTATTTTCTGAGCCATTTTCTTAACCTTCTCAGTCCAATTATAGTTTAAGGGGTGTTGTGGCAGTTCCAGTCTATTAATGTGTCCTCACACACACCTATATTAGATTAGCTGTGGGGAAAATACCTGTATCAAAAAAATAAATGCAGGTAAAATAAACATGTGTGAATACCATAAAGACAGTGATCAGATAAGGATTTTAACCCAGTCTCTTGGAACTTAAAGATGCATTACTAGCCACTATACCATTATATTGTTCATAAAAATATACATTGATATAAGTTCTGGTTCATAATATCACAGCATAATGTGAGGATACAACAACATCTTTTCCAAGAAATGCACTTTACATATTGTTTTTATTGTTGTAGTTATTGAAAGAAATTCCTAATACATGATTATGACACAGTACAAATGAAGAACTAAAATATGGCTATCAAATGTTTTCGAATAATATGGATAGTTTTACTGTTTTGAGGTTGTCAGAAAAGTCTGCATTTACTGTTTATAAAAATATAACCATAAAATAGATACCTCACTCAAACCTCAAGTCCACATAACTTAGTTCAAAAAATTGCAAAATGGAAAACCAAACCAAATACTCAACATGATTTATAGTTTAATAACTTCAAAAACAGCAGAACTGAAAAATATTATGTCTTAGGAAAATAATACTTCAAATAAAAAAATGTACATTTTTATTATGCATATTCTCAACATATTCACACTCCAATCACAAAAACAAGGATTTAACAACAGAAATATTTATTGTTATAGCTATAAAAGGAGACAAATGAAAGGCAGTTGATTAGGTGCGCCTGGAAATTGAAACGTCTTGAAAAGCAGAGATAGTTGTTGAACAGAGAATAGTTAAAATCCAAAAAGACTGAAAAAGAAACAATTGCCAAAACCACAAACTGCTATCTAAAAATCAAAGTAAAAAAATATTAAATTCATGGCCTCTCATAATTTTTCTGACTTCTAAATGAAAAATTCTCAAAAGAAGAAATGACTAGGTCTTCAATCCAAAGCAATGATGCTTAACCATGTGTGTCATTACCTTATTTATCCTGGTGATGATGGCATAATATGTTATGTGACATGTATTTAGCAATGGGCCTAGTCACAGTAACATGACCACAACCATTAAAAATGAGAATAAAACGTTTCTCCAAAATAACATGGAGTCATGATGAAGACACCAAATATTACATTAAAAAAATATTCAAAATAATGACTGCAAATGAACCAAAATCCTGGTCATGATCAAATTCAAGTCTAGAATGGCAGATCATGGTATTTACAAGGATTTTTGAACAGAACCTTAAGTCTGAGTACACCAGCCCTTCCACCACACTCTGCTACAGCTTCTTCACCTTGCAGCACTATTGTTTACTCAACATTTTAATTAGCCAACTATATTCACACACTGGCATTGTGAGAAAAGCAGTGGTAACATAAATACTGCATGTAATAATATACAGTATATGAAAAGTCCTTATGCAAGTGTAAACGATCATCACTCAGAGCAACACCTTTTTTTAGTAAATAAAGTCACATCTTTCAACCACACAGAAAGGTTAACTTTCTATAGCTTGTCATCCATAGTAAGAAAGGAGCCAATAAGGCCTTGCTTGAAAGCTAATAGGCTTGGGTTACTGAGATATCAGACAGCAGAAAGATCTGCCTGTCACTTTAGGATGCAAGCAATTAAATACGTAACAAGTGAAAGTAGGCAACTGTAAAAACTCACAATGGCATTGCTGATTCAAGTGACAGGCACATGCATTTCAGATTTAAACTTACATTCCATTTTTATTGGTTAAAAGCAAGTTGATGAAGAAACAGCAATCTTAGCTATCCTATGGAAAACATGTATAGACAGGTGGTTGGAGGTTGGAAGGCAGTGCCCATTAGGACAACTGTGAACCATAATGGAAATTCACAGAGAAGCAAAACATATGGCTTTTAAGCATAAAAAATGTGAAATTTTATTATACTAGATCTTTTTAAGACAACCTTAAATCATAGACTCCCAGCCCCCAGAATTAAAGGAAATTGATTTTAAAGGGTTTTAAAGCCTGTAGTCGAAAACACATATTGCAAGAAAGAGGATCAAACATTTTCTTAAACTTCCTGAGACAAGCACATCCAACCTGGATGGGCAGAGCTTTAGCTAAAGAGTCCCAGACTAAGGAATAACATATTTGTTGTCTTTTAAGTATTGTGGCAACTTCTGTGATTGGCTTTTATTAAGCCTTAGTATTTGTATAATGTTGCTTGATTTTAATGAGTGTTTTGTGTAAAATACAGTGATTTTTATGTGTTGTCCCAAGTTATTTAAAGTTTTTATTTTAACTGCTCAAATTTTAAAATAGTTAAACATTCCCTACTCTGGATATTCAAGTGGAAATTACAAGTGACTACCTTTGTAATTTTTCATACTGTTCACATTATTCTGACAGATCACTGTTCCTATTGTAACATTCTTCAGCTTTTTCATATAGCAACCCAACATTACCATCAATAATAATAATAATTCTTTGCATTTATATAGCGCTTTTCTCACTACTCAAAGCGCTCAGCAATTGCAGGTTAAGGGCCTTGCTTAAGGGCCCAACAGAGCAGAATCCCTTTTGGCATTTACGGGATTCAAACCGGCAACCTTCCGGTGGCCTCAGAGCCACCACTCTGCCATTGAAATATATAGTATCATTAATTACAGTTAATTTGTCCAAATCATTTGAAGATTTCTTTATAAAGTTTTACTGAAATAAGTATTATATGTCTAGGTAATTTACATGTATTTTTAAATGAATTGCAGATATCTGTCAGTAATTTATTTGAATTATTCATTAATATCTTTAAACTATTTAAATATCTTTAAATTAATTAGGGGCAATTTAAAATTAATAGCAAATTTATTTAAAAGGCCACTTGGATATTTAAAGATACAGTATCTTTAAATGAATTATAGATACAGTATATGTAAATGAATTACAGATAACTTCATTTTAATTTAGAGATACCTTTAATTTACATCCTGTACATTTTTACATATCTCTGTAACCTAATCAATTTCATTTTAATTCTGTAACTATCATCATGGCAGAAAAACAAGGAGTTAATGTTCTCAAGGAAGAACCCTAAGAAGTCTGTAGAAGTACAAAAGACATTTTATTCAGAATTAGCACTACTAAGTTGATATTCTTCAGATTCCAAAACCAAAGTTTGACAGAATTGTAGTGTTAGGAATAATATACAGTAGATAATTAGCAAAGTTATTTATTTTAATACATTCTTTTTTACCATCGTGCTGAAGGGTTGCTCACATGCAAGCAAGAATTTCACTGTACTTTGTTCTACACTGCTACTAATATCACAGGAAGTTCATCTAGAAACATCACATTTTTTAGAGAATTCACTAAGTTTGTTTGGCAGTTGTACACTCGGTGCCATTAAAAATGAAGGTTTTGTTAAAACAAATTACTGTAATTGATTGTTCAGTACTATATTAATGGCAGGCAAATAAACAATAAAGGAAAGACAAAGAAAATGCTGCAGATTTCACTTTGCTTAATCTCAAATCATGGAGAATGTGTCTAAAGAAAGTGAAAGTAATTTAGAGGTAACAATAGCTAAATATTCTGGTTTGCAGTGTACATTAAGTATTATATAAGAATTGGTTGTGGAAAAGTACTGAGATGGCAAAGTAAACAAAGGATGCACTGGAATGAAAGGTTAATGTACTACAAAAATGTACAGAAAGATGACTAAGAAGTCAGCATATGTCCATGTCAACAACCGGAATGGACACTTGTTATACGCGTATGCACAGAAATTCCGAGGGTGGTAGCTCAACCCAAAGGATATAAGAAGAATAGTAATATAATACAATAGACTTTTATATAAGTCATTTGGGTATAATCCAGCAAACCAACCAGAGTAAAATGTATATATTAATTGACACTGTATGCAAATTCAATGGTTTATGAAGTGAACCTCTGCTTTATGTGGCTTTGACAGACTGCTGTGATGAATGTTCCCTTTTCTAGAAGTGATATTAAAGACGCATAGAACAAATCTCCTCCTGCTTGGTTTCTAATAGTAAGAGGTTGAATTTAATTTATCTCCAAATTTAATTTCTTCTACAGAAATTGGTGAAGGGAATTGAAATAGATTTGATGGAAAAGAAAATACAAAGTGGAATAAAAGATTTTATAACTGATGTAAATAACTGAAGTTTGAATAATTGATTAACTAAAGTGCTCTTTCAACTACATCATCTTTGTGCTCAAAATGTTTTATTTTGAGTTCAATAAGCAGGTTAATATAGGATTAAATTTACAAATGCATGTACGGTCCAGTGATAGAAGTCAGACAGATACAGTGCTACACCAAAAGTTTAAGTATGGTTAGATTAATTGGGAGATTCCCAGCAAGAGGCTCACATTAGTTTAAGAGAGACATTACTCAGAAAGGATAACCTTCTACAGATAAGAGTCAAGGTAACTGAGGTGAGATCATGGAGAAAAAATAATATGAAGCGAAACTGGACTATTAACTGAGAAAACAGGCAGTTAAAAATGTTTGTCCAAAAAGCAGAAACTGGAGCATAGCCCCAAAACGTATGGAGAAAAATGCCACAGACATTGAAAGGACACAGAAAAAAATGAAAAATGACAGATGTGACCTGCAGTCAGATGCATAGCATAGAATGTACGAGGGGTGAAGTACAGATGATGTACAAATTTAAACTAAGTATGCTAGTAATTCAGGTTATTAGAAGATGCAGAGATATTGTTAAGAACAGCTTTCTATGTCATTTCAGAGGTCATGCTGCCAGGCTGAAAATAGAGGACAAGCTAGATGACTTACTCATACTTGCATACTGGATTACAGTTTGGAGATAATAAGCAGGAAAATTTATAAAGAGGCATTGCAGAGAATATAATATGACCTCATTTGCCTAAGTCATTGGAACTTTCTGAGGCCAAAGTTGTCACAAATGTCACCAAGCTTTCTAATGCCCCAACCAGCCCATGGCTGAAAAGAAACCCTGCCACCAATATAAAGGACAGCATTCTTGAAGATAAATATAACAGTGCCATGATGTTTCTTAACTTTCTCCTTAATCTACAGAGATTAAGACTAAGGGATGTAAAGTGGGGAGGTCTCACTTTAATTTCAGGGCAGTTAAGGGAAGAATAGAGAGGGCCCTAGGGGGAATCATATTGGATTAGCTGGCCACCAGGATGATAGATTTCTATTGCGATTTAACTTCCTCCCTGTTGATTGAAGGTTAAATGCCCAATGATATAACTCTAGGTCTGGTAGAGACAGTGGAGTGCTTAACACTAGAATCCCAGAAAGCCTACAAAAAAACTCATAATCCCAGCCCACCTTAAATCCCTTCGCACCTCTCCATCAGTATCTTTTGTTTTGTAAACATGTCTATCAGCACAAACAGCAAACAGCTTGCAATCCCATCCCCCCTTGACGGAGCTCAGCTCAGGCAAAAAGCTCTCCCAACTCAAGCCAAGTCTCCTTATTGCATTTGAGGTGCCTGGTATTGTATAGGGTAAATAATACAGTATATCATTATTTGAAATACATGCATTTCATGTGTGTTCCGTGTCTACAAAGATCTGTGTAAGAACTGCTGCCTTATAACCCAAAGGTGCCGGGTTTGAGTCTCGACGCTCCAAATATCGAGTTGCTGATATTATTACTATAATATAATAAAAACATATATTTGATGTTAATCTGTAACACCCAGTGTAAACTTTGGCTAAAGTAAAAGTTAGAGCTTGTTTTTTTCATCATTCAGTTTTATTCTATCAGTGACATTCATGTGGTACAATGAACTTGCCTCTCCCTCTCTGAGTTGATGCTGTTTATCTCCATTCTTTTCACAAGAGCAGAGATAAGCACAGTTGGTGCTGTGGCTGATGCCTGCGCAGAACTACTTGTTGTACTGACAATCAAAGATACAAAGTCCCGTGACTGCTATACAGACGACCATATGGCATTTGTGTTTTGACAACAAAGACACCCATACAGAACATGTGAAAAATGACAGATTTGCTGTGGTTTCAGACATCTGGCAATTTTTTGTTGAGAACTGTGTTTTGAGTTGCACCACAAGGCAAAGACTTTGTGAGTCTGTGGTCATAAAGCTAATGGAACAGTTTCTGGACAAAGGCAGAACCGTAACAACAGACAGCTTCTTCACAGTGCTTTCCCTGGCTAATAGACTGCTGCACCGTGACACAACTCTGCTTGGCACCAGAAGTAAAATGGGACTTCCACCTGCAACTAAAGTCACTTTAGTATGGGAGCAATTCACCACGCTAGTGTTTAGAACTGGCAGTGCCATACTCATGGTGTATATGCCCAAAAAGAAGAACCCTTTGATTTCAGTCTGTAACAGCCGGTGTAAAGTTTTGCAACCTGTAAAAAATATCGTTGAAGGGGTATAACCAGACACACAAACACTGGTGAATCATGTTTTCTTAGAATATTGTTGTCCCCTGAATTTTTTATTATTCAGTTTTATTCTTGAATGAAAGAATACTTCTTTAGTTATACCTTTGCAAAAGTGTTTATTTTATATTCCAGTAACCACTTGAATGACATTGAATCCGTCTCTGCCTCTCTCACGCACGCACGTTCTGCACGGGTGTCTTTGTTGTCAAAGCGCAAATACCTTATGGTAGACTAATAGAGGTCATGGGACATCATATCTTTGATTGCCAGTACAGCAGTTAGTTCTGAGCAGGCGTCAGCCACAGCACCAACTGTGCTGAAAACAATGGAGATAAACAGCATCAAATCAGAGAGGGAGAAGCCAAGTTTGTTGTACCACGTGAACGTCACTGACAGAATAAAACTGAATAATAAAAAAACAAGCACTACCTTTTACAAGTAGCCAAAATTTACCCTGGGTGTTACAGACTTAAATCAAATGTATTTTTTATTGTATTATAGTAAAAATAATAGCAGCAGCTCAATACAACACAGTACCTTTGGGATATGAGGCCACAGTTCTTACCTCTGCCCCATTCAAGAATACATATCAACTTCCTGTCAATTGACATTTGAGCTTGGGTTTTTAACTCATTGGCACCAATATGTAAATGGAATGATTTTTTTTTTTCTTATTTTCTTATAGTTATATTTTTGAATAAAAGCACTGGTGTTTATTTGATATTTGGACTAAAGCCTTCACACATTATACGCTTCACATCATTATTAGTATAACATGGAAAAAATGTCTGCTTTAGGTATGTTTTCAGCATTTCTTGCCTCAAATTTCCTTTCATCCTACACTTACCCAGATCTTTGTAGACACAGAACACGCATAAAATGCATGTATTCCAAATAACGATATACTGTATTATTTACCCTGTACAACTCAAGGCACCTCACACGCAGATAAGGAGCCTTGGCTTGAGCTGAGAAAGTTAACCTCCATCAAGGCGCGGGATAAGACAGCAGGCTGCTTGCTGCTTGTTCTGATCGACACATGTATAAAACAAAAGACGCTGATGGAGAGGAGCGAAGGGATTTAAGGGAGGCCAAGGTTATGAGTTTTTTCTTAGGCTTCAATAATTCTAATATTAATGGAACATCTTATCATATTTCTCATGAATATTTTATAGGGACAGATTGAGAAACATGGCACTAACAAAGTTAAAAACAGGGACTATATTCATTTTAATAATTGCCAATCTAGAAAGAAAAGAAAGTAGAAGAAGAGACCATGAGGAAAGAGATCCCTTGACACACTTACAAATATAAATGTAATTAGATGCTATAATGTCCAACAGAAAAGGAGAAACGTTGATGCCCAAATATGGCAGTGAGTTAGCTTCGGGTGCGTGCTGTATGAAAAAAGGATTTGCAGCATAGGGAGTTTAATGGGAGTAGAACAGACTTTGCCCAGTTAATTTCACTGCATTACAGGTTTTCTAAAAAACTAAAAAAGAAGGATATGATGAAGATCAGAAGCAGCATTACAAAGAAAGAGCAACACATTGTCAGTATATAAAGATGTTGTATGGCAGCTCAACTCCAGTGATCAACTCCAGACTGCAAACCACAATATCCAGGGGATCAAGTAAGGAGTTAAAAAGCAAAGGAGATAATGGACAGCACTGTATGGAACCTTTTTGAATCTGAAAAAGTTGAGAGATTGTTTATTGCTCAGAACTGAAACCATAGGGAAGGACTTTGATGGATTGATCAAACTGATATATCTCACACCAAAACCCATCGTATGTAGAACTTTCCATCAATTCACGCAGTGAAAAAACCCTCTCTGCAATAAGAGCCAGAAAAAATACAGGTTGGGATATTATGGAGGCTACAATTACAATACGAAGAAGTCAACATAAGTTATCCTATGTCTGATGGGTGCAGAAAGAACCAGTTTGATCAGGGTGAATCAATTTATAAATAATCGTCTGGAAACACAGTACAAGAACTTTGTTAAAAACTTTGCATCAGAATTCATCAAGGAGAATAGGCAATAGATAAATCAGTAAGATGGCTCTTTCTCCCTTAAAATGAGTGGCATCAATGCTGATTTAATTGAGGGGTTCAGATTTTGGAAAAATAACAGAGTTCAACATTTGCATGTAAGGTAGTGCTGATTGATTACAGAATGACTATCTGGAGGCTGCCCTACAATCTAGTGATTTTCCAATATTCAAGGAATTTATAGCCTCCTTCTTCTTCTTTTGGCTGCTACCGTTAGGGGTTGCCACAGCGGATCATCTTCTTCCATATCTTTCTGCCCTCTACATTTTGCACTGTCACACCCATCACCTGCACGTCTTCTCTCACCACATCCATAAACCTTCTCTTAGGCCTTCCTCTTTTCCTCTTGCCTGGCAGCTCTATGCTTAGCATCCTTTTCCCAATATATCCAGCATCTCTCCTCTGCATATGTCCAAACCAATGCAATCTCGCCTCTCAACTTTGCCTTCCAACTTTCCAACCTGAGCTGACCCTGTAATGTACTCATTTCTAATCCTGTCCATCATTGTCACACCCATTACAAATCTTAGCATCTTTAACTCTGCCACCTCTAGCTCTGTCTCGTTCTTTCTGGTCAGTGCCACCATCTCCAACCCATATAACAAAGCTGGTCTCACTACTGTCCTATAGACCTTACCTTTCACTCTTGCTGATAACCGTCTCTAACAAATTACTCCTTACACTCTTCTCCACCCATTCATCCTGACTGCACTCTCTTTTTCACCTCTCTTCCACAATCACCATACTCTGTACTGTTCATCCCAAGTATTTAAACTCATCCACCTTCACCAACTCTATTCCCTGCATCCTCACCATTCCACTGACCTTTCTGTCATTCACAAACATATATTCTGTCTTGTTCCTACTGCCCTTCATTCCTCTCCTCTCTAGAGCATATCTCGACTTCTCCAGGGTCTCCTCAACCTGCTTCCTACTGTCGCTATAGATCACAATGACATGAGCAAACATCATAGTCCAAGGGGACTCCTGTGTAATTTCATCTGTCAACCTTCCCATCACCATTGCAAATAAGAAAGAGCTCAGAGCCGATCCCTGATGTAATCTCACCTCCACGTTGAATGCATCAGTCATGCCTACCGCAGACCTCACAACTGTCACACCTCTCTCGTACATATCCTGTACAACTCTTACATACTTTTCTGCCACTCCCAACTTCCTCATACAATGCCATAACTCCTCGTGAGGCACCCTGTCATATGCTTTGTCCAGGTCCACAAAGACACAATGCAAGTCATTCTGGCCTTCTCTATACTTCTCTATCAACACCTCAGAGCAAACATTGGATCTGTGGTGCTCTTTTTTGGCATAAAACAATACTGCTGCTCACTAATTAACACTTACCTTCTTAACCTAGCTTCCACTGATCTTTCCCATAACTTCATGCTATGGCTCATCAATTTTATCCCCCTGTAGTTACTACAGCTCTGCACATCCTCCTTCTTAAAAATTGGCACCAGTACACTTCTTCACTCCTCAGGCATCCTCTCACTTTCCAAGATTCCATTAACACTAGAATTACCAGAGCCTACGAGATAGCTCGTAAATCTGGCCCACCTTAAATCCATTCTCACCTCTCTGTCAGAGTCTTTTGTTCTGTAAATGTGTTGATAAGCAGCAAGCAGCCTGGTATCCCATTCCCCCACCCACCGCTGCAGTTCATTTCGGAAAGAAGTTTGTCAGTACTCAGTGTTTATCATCAAGTGAAGTGCTGGAGCTTTATAGGGAAAAATAATACATCATCATTTGGAATACATACATTTCATGTGTGTTCTGTGTCAACAACAATCTATGTAAAACGTAGTTAACACAGAAACGTTTTTCATGTTTTAGTAATAATTGAAAAAATGTAGACATGAAATGTATAAGGTGTAAAGACTGAAATACAAATATGAAACAAACACTTTCACAAAAGGTACAAGTATAACAAAACAAGTGCACTTTTATTCAAGAACTAGCAAAATACCCGCGCTTTGCAGCGGCGAAGTACTGCATTAAAATTTTTATTAAGAAGAAAATTAAACCTTTTTAAACTGAGGGAAAATATGCCAATAATTATTTGTTAAGAATCTCTTTGTATACCACATTGTGAGTTCGGCCATCCAGTTGTAATATGACCAAGCTGTGCGCTGAGCTTACTCTTGAGCATGCAACGTACAGTTGGCCAGGTGAACAGTAATCTTGTTTCAAATCTCACAGCTTGGATTGCTGCTGTCATAATCGGTTTGAGTTTCATGGTTTGTTTCAATTACGACAGTATTTGCAGGACTTGTGTTGAAGTGACATTCAGCATCTGTAGCTGCGTTTTTCCCAAAATTACCAAAGTTCTGCAGCTTCGACTCAAAAAAAAATGAGATTCATCAAAAGCCTGACGCGCAGAAATGATTCCACAGACAAATGTCTTCGTTTTTTTTTAAGTTTAGTTAAGTTTTAAAGTAAAACAGTTTACACACAAAAAGGGAAAATTAAAATAGCAAAAAAGGAAAAATTAATGTAAGAAAAGTTCAATTCTAAGCTTAATCTTGTTACATCTCAAATCGTTACTATTTACTTAACAATTCTGAACCATTTCAAAATGGTCAGAAAACTGTATGCTTATCCCATTTCTAAGCTTAAAATGGGTCTTTCAAGTCCTTATTTACTGGGACCTGTTCCAAACTAAAGTAGCTTATTATCACACTGTAACTCAGTTATAGTAGGGAGGTTCTATTTCTTGTTAACTATAGGGGGAAAAGACTATACCATAAGCTATGACTATGAAAGACATTTAATATTCTATTAAGCAAACAATAATATGAGTTTAACTCAAAACTTTAACTTTTTAAAATTGGCTCTTACAGCATCTGTCAAGCGTTGTAAGCATACAACCGGTTTTATCGATAACTTCACATCCAGCTTTTGAGAGTTTAAACATTCATAAACATCAAAGTGTCCACTACTGAAATCGTCACCTGTGAATCTAAGATGTTTAAGAGGCATTGGCTGTTGTCGAAAGGTGTAAAATATTTGGTCACTTTGGTACACTTGAAAGTGACAACCGAACAATTCAGTGGCAGCCATCAACTCACATGCAGAACCATAGTTGAAGGGCTTAAGCGTTTCACTTTTATAGTGCTCCTGTGTAGTATAATTATCTCTTGTACCGTCATCAGTCCACACCTTGATCCTGTCCCAGTCATTCAATACATAAGACACAATGTTCTTCCAGATATCAAGAGTGAGCCTGATATGGCCGTGCAATATGTAACAAAGAGAATGGAAAAGGTAGGTGCCATCTCCGGGCATGGAAACCACTCGGTAAGTGATAGTTCTTTGATCAATGGTGATCACCTCAACAGACATGGTAATGGGGATACGGTTGGAATGATAAAGGAAATGGGTACCTGAGCAATGTAAAGTAAGTCTAAAATACCTACACAATAACTATAATCGTAATAAACGAACAATAAAACAGCGGAGAAGACGTGGATTAAATAAAAAGGCTGTAGTTATCAGCAGGGAGACGTGAATCCCGTGGCGAAGCAAGGAAGGGAATGTAGAGACCGGAGCGACGGACGGTCTTATATAGGCAGGCAGCCAACAACGTGCGAGGCGTTGGGATGGGGGACCCAACACCGCCTCACACGGTGATCGAGCTGCAGGCTATTGACGTATATATGTACGTAAGTAGGATTCAGTTAGCGTTGGGAACCCGTGTACCAAATTTCTTGAAGATGGGCCCATAAGTAACAAAGACTGTTGAAAAGTTCAATATGGCGGCCGACAGTGGCATCATACCACCGAAATAAGTATGTACATTGGTTTCGGTTAGCACAGGGAAGCCGCCTACCAAATTTCGTGAAGATGGGGCCATAAATAAGAAAGTTCAACATGGCGGACGTTGTCGACCGTTATGACCGTTACACGTAGAACTTGGAAATGAAACCTGCCTAACTTTTGTAAGTAAGCTGTAAGGAATGAGCCTGCCAAATTTCAGCCTTCTACCTACACGGGAAGTTGGAGAATTAGTGACGTTGGAAAGTTCAATATGGCAGCTGACAGTGGCATCATACCACCGAAATAAGTATGCACATTGGTTTCGGTTAGCTCAGGAAAGCCGCCTACCAAATTTCGTGAATATGGGGTCAGCCTTCTACCTACACGGGAAGTTGGAGAATTAGTGACGTTGGAAAGTTCAATACGGCGGCCGACAATGGCGTCATACCATCAAAATAAGTACGTACATCGGTTTCGGTTAGCGCAGGGAAGCCGCCTACCAAATTTCGTGAAGATGGGGCCATAAATAAGAAAGTTCAACATGGTGGACTTTGTCGACCGTTATCGACCGTTATGACCGTTACATGTAGAATTTCGAAATGAAACCTGCTTAACTTTTGTAAGTAAGCTGTAAGGAATAAGCCTGCCAAATTTCAGTCTTCTACCTACATGGGAAGTTGGAGAATTAGTGATGAGTGTGTGAGTGAGGGCTTTGCCTTTTATTAGTATAGATTTAACCGAAGAAAAAAGAAAGCAGGTTATGGTAGACGGTTGATAGGACAGCTTGAGTGGTGCAATGCTAAGAACTGCTGCCTTCCAATCAAGAGGTTGCTTACGCTGAAGTAGCATGCACCTTCTGATCCATGATGTCAAAGATGCACTGATAAAAAAGAGAGACTTAGGTATATATGACATTTGGAATAATTCATTTTATGACCTGTATTGTACATTTCGGAAAATGTTTTTGCACTGATGCAACATTATATTCATTTGCATGCCTTCATGCGGTTGTAGTTAGTGACCGCGTTTGGTTTTTTGTTCTGATCTTGTTGCTGCATGTTGGTATTTCTTTTGAACTCCAGGAGATGCAGAGGACAGCATAGTACAGAGAGGTCAGTTCCGCGCTATATACAATCATCAGATTCAAATGTTAACAGTTCCCACACACACCCAAGGACCGTCTTTACGACATGTGTATAAGGTGTGAAGCCTGAAGTCCAAATATCAAATAAATACTTTCACAAAAAGTACAAGTATACAGTAATAAAAAAAGTGCCCTTTTATTCAAGAATATAACCAAAGAAAAAAGAAAGCAGGTTACGGTAGGCGGTTGATGCGACAGCTTGCGTATTGCAATGCTAAAAACTGCTGACTCTCAATCAAGAGCTTCTGGGTTCGATGTTGGCAACTTCTCAAGTTTACCGTTTTGAGTAGAAAGCTGCTATAATTGTTAATATAATACAATAAAAACATACATTTGATTTGTGTCTGTAACAGACGATGTAAATTTATAGTGCTTGTCAAAGTTAATGTTTTTTTATTCAGTTTTATTCTCTCAGTCACATTCATGATCGCCCCGATCTGACACTGCTGCTTTCAAATAAAGACGCGCTATAACAGAGGTAAGCTATGCTGTTTCTTTGAAGGATAGGTGATTGGCAGGATGACGCTGGATTTCGTCCTGTATTCAAACGGTACCATCTTTCGCAGGCTAATTGCTGCTTGGGATTATCAACACATTTTTACAAGACAAAAGAATCTGAATGGAGATGTGCGAGTGGATTTAAGGTGGGCCGGATTTACGGGTTTTCTCGTAAACTTTGGCAATTCTAGTGTTAATCTCCTTCAGATTGACTCTTTTGCATATGATATAATCTACCTGTTTGCATCTTCCTCCACTCTTGTACGTCACCCTACATTCTTCCCTCTTCTTAAAATATGTATTCACCAAAGCCATGCCCATCCTTTTCACAAAATCCACTTTCATATGACCTTCTTCATTCCTCTTCTTGACACCATACCTACCCATCACCTCCTCATCTCCTCTGTTCCCTTCACCAACATGTCCATTGAAATCCGCTCCAATCACCACTTTCTGTCCCTTGGGTACACTGTCCATCACTTCATCCAACTCACTCCAGAAATGTTCTTTCTCGTCCATCGCACACCCAACTTGCGGGGCATATGCACTAACAACATTCATCATCTCGCCTTCAATTTCTAGCTTCATAATCATTACTCTGTCTGACATGTTCTTCACTTCTGAAACACTCTTGACATACTGTTCCTTCAGAATAAGCCCTACCCCATTTCTCCTCCCATCCACACCTTGGTAGAACAATTTGAATCCACTTCCGATCCATGGCCTTACTTCCCTTCCATTTAGTCTCTCAAGCACACAATATATCAACCTTCCTTCTCTTCATCATATTGGCTAACTCCTCCTACCAGTCATACTGTCGACATTCAAAGTTCCTACCCTCAGTTCCTCTCTTTTTACCTTCCCCCTCTACTCTTTCCTCCGGACATGTCACCCCCTCTTCTTCTTCTATATCCTCCTTAAATTCTCATAATGAAATTATGAAATTCAGTATAGCAGTATCTTCAGGTGAAAGCATGGGCAGTGGCAATTCATGTAAAAAAGGAATCATTTCTGATGAAGAATTTGAGCTTTCATGAAAAGACTTGGAAAAAAAAAAGACAGAAAATGATTATTAATGATTATTAATATCCAAACAGTTGATAATTAGGGTCCCTGATTTATTTTTAATAGGTGAAATACTTGCACAAGCCTCAGATTTTCATAATCTCAATGCTAATCACATGCTAAGTTAAGCTCCAGACACATAATGTTGTGCCCTAGTGAGGTGAATCGCAAATTCAGCTTTATGAAGCGGCAGAGTTTAATGCAGAATGTGTACCTGAAATCAAAAGCTCTTGCTCCTGATGCACCCTCCTGACTCGCCACATGTGCACATGCTTTCAAGAAAAGATAAAATGCAATATGTTCTATGACTTTTTTGCCTGCACATACTATAGCCAAATCAATAGCATTTCCAATCATGATCATAAATAAATCATTTTATAGCCATCCATATATATGCAGGGTCATCAACAGAGCCAGATTTAACATTAATGAAATCTTGAAGCTTTGAACCTTCAGTGAACATTTCTAGATTTTGAAAACAATTTCCTTGATCATGAAACTATGATCTGAAAAATTAGCTGTTTCAAGAGACGTGTTAACAGAAATGGAAGCATGCACCTTCTAAATAAAAATATAATCTCAAGTAAAAATGATGTCTCTATAAAAATATGTTTTAGCAGAGGGTTTTACCATCCAAAAAATATCAACCAAGTACAAATCAGAGGAAAATTTGAACAATGAACAAGTTTACTGAGGAACACTTTGAGAGACGAGAGTTGGCATTTTGTGTAGCAGAGAATTCATAAATGTTTTTGCATTTATACCGACAATTATATCAAAACCATTCAGATTAAGAATCCCATCAGTTGTATGCATAAAGAATGTTGACTTGTATGGCATTAGTTAATAAAGGCAACACAGGGTTCTTTATCTACTACCCAATTCAATCAGCACATACCAGAATCTGCTAGCATCATATGAACCGATGCCAAGTATTTTTGGCTGCAAGATGTGCAGATGAGGAGAATAACCAGTCTGTGCTTTTAAGGGCTGGTCAATACAGAGGCTGCTAAGAACTATTGTTTGTTAGAAAATCTATTTATATCTCTGGCTAATAGCTTACACTCCTGAATGAAAGCAGCATTCACTCTCTTTCAACCATAAGTAATCAAGGACAGCCAAATGCTTTGTACATGAACCAAGACATTCCAAAAAGCAACTGAAAGATTAACCATTATCACAGCAAAGAGGAAAAACAAATTAGTAAAATAAAAAGCACTAGCATGTCCCTGCCTCCTCATGCCAAATTCTCAAAAGAAGCACAAGCAATCATAATCAATCACCTCCTGAAACCAACTTCCACCCCTCCCACCATGCCTGCCTGCAGAAAACTCCTAAAATGTAACAAAACAAGTTTACGATAAACACTCACAGGAATAGAGCCCACTCACTAAATACCCTGGTTCTGCAACACCTGAGTCCAAGCAGCAGATATATTGGTCATGTCATGGCCAAAACATGGCCACCTGTAATTCCCCTATTCCAATTAAACAGAACATAATTCCACCCCCTCATCACCAGCATGATAACTACAGCTAACATGCAAGTCAATAGTGAATAACAGAATAAAAAAGCAAAAGAAAAGAAACTGGACACCGGAACTCAGTGTCTCCAGCAGCTTAGCAGATAAATTGTAACTTTTGTAACTGAAGAAAACAAACCCCAACCAATAGCATCAATTAAAAGAGAAAAGTGCCTATAGACAGACTCCAAAACACACTTTAGGTCATCAAATATTACGTGACCCGAGGCATGTGAGATGTAAACACAGGTCAGGTACCGCAAACAAGGTAGTAAGGTGAGTCCCTATGTATTTTTTACGACTGGAGCCATTGCCTTCCTGGTTTGAGCTGCTGCAGGACTGAAGTCAAGAAAAAAGAAAATTCACTAGCCTTCGTAGGGCAGGTTAGGTGTCTTCCTAATCTCCTTCAAAATAGCCTGGTGGTTGTTAAAATTGAGAATCTTTAATATTAATAGCCTTGGGCAGAATTAATTTTTATTAACCATATACTGTACATTCTATGGCATCTCTCCACAACAGGAGAATAATTGTGGAGGGCTGAATAACAGTTGACTAAAGTTTGTTTAGAAATTCAATAGTATTTCCACTTTCAGCATTCTCTTTAATGTCCTGGTTGCAAACACTTTCTGTGATTTTTATCTTCCAGTTACTTTACTGTCCAGTTAAATAATCTGCTTACCATGACGATGGGTTGTTTCCAACAGCATTTATACTCCAAGGAGTATATCCTTTATACTTTCTCTCAGTTTGAATTTTTTTTGTCAATTCAGAGTGTACAAGCTCAGCCTGGAAGCTATGCTGTAGAGATTTGCAGAGGGAGGAAACAAACTGCTTCAAATTATCAAAGAGAACCTCCATATTGGAATTGTCATCTTGCTCATGTTTTGTATACTGAGACATCTTCACAGGGCTGGAGACTTGGAGTGACACCTTCTCGATCCAGACACCATCTGTTGATTCAGATGGTTGAAATTTAAGTAAAAAGTTTTCATAATAAAATCAGGCAGTTCTGGTAGGATGAGGATCATAAAATTAGGGAAAATGAGAATAGCTGGAAAACGGCCTTAACTCATGCCCATCAGCCGTCAAGGGTCACAAGGTCTCCCTGCATCTATTTTAAATAAAAATCATTATTTGTAATAAGAAGGGATATCAGTCTTTTAAAACACTTTACTGTACTTTATATTTAATCTCAGAATCACACACAAGCTTTCAATAATATGTGCAACTCTTTTATATTGGCAGATCAAGTAAACCTTTCATTTAGAGTATAGGATTGCAGCAGAAACTTAAAGAACATTTGGCCTTAACTAATCACAAGTGGACTGCACTACTTGAAAGGTTTTTTTTTAGATTTCTTAAGCTAAAGATTCTCATTTGATGAGGTTACCATGCTTAAGCTTTGGTTTATCAGATTATTTATAATATAATGGATTTAATGATGGACAAAGTGCTACATTGTTTGAATTACACTAAATGACTAAATAAACCTTACATATTTTAGATGTTATGCTTGCAAAGTTCAAAATTCAGTTAAGTATTTTATTCTATTAGTTCATGAATTACTGTAGTTCATTATTATCACAATAATTACATGCTTTTTTGTGTCCTCATGAGTATTGTTCTAAGGTATCCAGCTATTACAGCTACAATATAAAAATATAAAGGTTAGGATTGTATATTTGTATATTTGGTCACAAATGGACAGACATTTCCCTATGTCTGTGTGATATTAGATTAATTGGTCACACTGAGGTGGCATACTATGAGAGATTGTGTCAAAATAATACCATTTCATGGACATGTTTCACAGTTTTTTGTTTTTTTTTACAGTTCAGTATGAAAATTTGGTATGAATTTTATTTTACCCATGACGAGTGGGTATCTTAAAGCAAAGAAAAACGATATGGAGCTCTATAAAGAAAATAAATCCTATCAATACTGCAGGAAAAGCAGTCTCAGTTAATTCAAAGAAGATCATACCAAATTGTATCTCAAACAGTTTTTCTTAGGCTTGTGGACAGCCTTATGAAATAATAAAAGGTAATCCATTCATTATTTACAATTGTAATGTACTCAAGGTTTTTGTTCCTTTCAAATAAATATAAAATATAGTTTTATTTTTTTATTGTTTATTTTAATAGGGATTTGTTGTTAATGAAATGTCATGCCTCATTCAGTACTTAAACTTTTACACCTAAAATTGATATTATTTTTATATGTGTCACACATGTGCGCATGGGAGGCAGCTGAAGGGCTCACAAATGGATAATTCCATGCCAGACCAGGGGTGGCAGGGTGCACTAATCCTCCCTTTTTTCATTGGCATACCAACCACGGGAAATTTTGCCTGGACTTGCAGATGTCACCACTGGTTCTGGGCTTGTGGACGTCACTTCCGGTTCTGGTCCCAATTACATAATTTCCGGTTCCTGTTCCGATGACATTACTTCCCCTGCCTGACTTTAAAACTGCCATTTTTGTCTAATATGATTGACCTATTGTTGGACTGAAGTCTGTTGAGACCTGTTCTATGGAACCAACCTTTCAATTTTGTGAGCCTAATTCAAGTCATTGAATTGGCTACCCCCAAACCTCTCCCTGTGTCTGTCCAATCATTTCACATATGTTACTTACCCTATGTAGTTTGTAGTGTTTGCCATGACAAATTTTTAATCTTATGTTTTCATGCAGAAAGAAGATACAAAAAGTTTCTGATACAATGTAAGTCTACCGTAACCAAAGCTAGACAACAGTAAACAATATACAAACTTGCATGAAAAAATTTAATGTTAGTCATGTTACATAATCCAGTTTCTCAACCTTTACTGCCTTATGACCCAGTTTTACCTTTTTTATTTCATTGATGTCCCACAACCTTACCCCTTGGTGAAATGAGCACATGTGTAAGCACATATGTAAGATCGGGGGGTTAATTCTGCACAAATGGAAGAACTGGGATGGCGGAGGCTGGATGGAGTTGTTAAATGTCCGTGTTTATATTCTTAATGCTGAGGTTGCGACAGTAATAAAACTATAGGTTCAATAAAGAACTTATAAAAAATTGTCACTTTGGTTTTGTCCATTTTAAAACTATTGAGTTTCCTAAAAAAAAGAAAAGCCATGTCTACCCCTTCGTAGAAATTCATTCTGCTTCAAGATCAAAGTTTAGCATTATTAATGAATGGCGACAGATATCATCTCTACTGTTTCTCCTTTAAATCAAGTTGAGAGAGTGGAATAGGTGGACATCTGAGATCTATAACCATGTCCCTTTTTTAGAAATATTTAGCCATACAAAGAAATAATCATACTATGGAATAAACTCGTCAACAATAGGTCCATGGCTATCTTCCTGATCTTGCAGAAGACTCACAATGACAGTGTCACCTGCCAATTTCAGGATATGTCTGACTTTGTGTGAACTCCTAAAGTCACTGTGTTTAAGATAAACAAAAGAGGTGATATGCAACAGCTTTGTTGTGACCCAATATGATGCATTTGCAACTATTAGAAATGGAGTCACTAAAACTCGATATTTATGTTCCGTTTATTAAAAAGTCCAGAGTCCACCCCACCAAGCTGTTACTGGGATGGACTCTTGACCAATGAATGGGAGTAGTGGGTCTTCAATACACAATCAAAATAGAAAAAATCCCAGCACTAGAATAAATTTGCTTTGATGAACCTATAATGCCTTCTGCATCAGATCCTAATATTGATCAGCTTTTATCAGAGAACTGTGGTGCCAGATTTGATTTCTTCAGATGTGACTGAAGAGGAGTCATCTCACACATTAAACTTAACTAACTAGCAGACTGTAATGCTTTATGACAAATTTCAGCATGATGAGGGATTAAGGAATAATTACTTCTAATGTGACAGTTGTGTTTTCAAGCTTTTACAGGAAAATATTCAAATTCATAAATTACAAAAGAAATAAGAAAATGTCTGCTATTTGGAAACAGCTAGAATTATAAAGCAGAACTAAATGGTTGTAAAACTGAGTTGGAGAGAAAAATAAATCACCAAACTCACACAGAAATAGGAAAGATAAAGGTTAAAAAATAAATAGAAAAGAAAAATTGCCAACAGCAGAAAAATAAATGAATAGGTAATGTAACAGAAGCTTTTAATAAAGTTTCCAAAGTGTAGTGTTTAAAAGAAAAACTTAGTTTACGTTGATTTTCATATATTCTATTAGATATATATAGAGAGAGATGTATTGGTCTAAGCTGGTAATTGATAAAACTGCACATAATACATGCAATATGGAAAAGTAACATAAAACGGATTTATTCATAAACTTTGTTTAGTCTGAGCAAATGTAACATGTAATGGCAGCTTCATAAGAAAGTTTCTATCCAGATCACTAGTTCCCAGACTCGGTCCTGGGAACCCGAACCCACTGTGGCTGCAGGTTTTTGTTCCTACCAGATTCACAATCAGTGATAATAATCAATAACAACTGATCTAATTTAATTAGCTGGTCTTTTTTACTCTTGTCTTATTCTGCATTCAGAAAAAACACAACAGTATGGTTTTTACATTTATAAGACATTTAGAAATGTTTCTGTTTTTTTACAAATCTGTAAATGCTTAACTCTCTGTTGTTTTCCTATTTCTCCTTTTCCTTTGTAGTTTGCTCCCTTCATTTAACCCTAATAGTGAAGAACCAGCATAGCAAACACACAGGATGATGAAAGCTGCAACGACTTCAGTGTCAGACCCACTAATTAGTAAATAATCAATTAAAAAACAAGAACACCTGTAAAAGCAGAATTAAAATTAGGTTGAAAATAATGTTAACGACTTAAAAAAAATACTTATTTCCCATATAACTGCTTATTACATTTTAATAAAAATCTACCAACCTTAGTTTGCGATTTCTACATTGACTCCAAAACACTGAAACTGGGAAATAATGGCTCACTTAATTAGGCTAAGAGTCCAATGAAAAACGGAAGCTGGTTGGAACAAAAACCTGCAGCCACAGTGGGTCCCCAGGACCGAGTTTGGGAACCACTGATCCACATGCTAAGGATGTTGAACAGCTAGCCATAGTTATAAATACTTAACTTGTTCTTGCATGTATTGTAACTGAGCAGTTCGTCATCTTAATAAATGCTGTACATTTTCTTGCATATGTACACCACATATATGTTACATTCTATGTGTTTTTTATGTGAGTGTATTTGTTGTTATTGTATCACTTTTATGAGGAGATATGAAAATAAGAATTTTGTTTTATCCATGACAGTAACGTTGAAGTTTAATTTGAAAACCCATATAAGGCCAATTTAAAGTCAACAGTCAACATAATGTGCACATCTTCGGGATGTGTAGGATTCCTGGTAGTTATAAGACAGAGAGGCCCATGCAGGCATGAGTAAAACTCCAGAGTCAGACAAGGCCAGCAGTCAGATTAAAACTCCAGGATTCTAGAGCTATGAGGCAACAGTACTAACCACTGTGTTTCCATATTGCCCATGATGATGGAAGAAATGTTCATCCAAAAAAAATGGTGCTGATATTGTGAGTCATTGTCTGATGGCACATATTGATTTATTTAGATTTAAAACAGTATTATTATACATTTCACAAACAAATTTTCAATTATAAAATTTTCTATACATATAATTTTATTATTTTACATATCATATATCACTCCAGTTTTGAAACAGATACATTGCATAAGAGAAGAATACATACAGCAAAAACTACAGCAAATATAAACATGGCTAAATTCTGAAACAACAACATAACACGAAATTCTACCTCATAAACTAATTTTAACATAGATTTAATAAATAAACATTAACAAAGTTGTCCATACTTTTATTTTTTGTGTGAAGATATTAAATAACATTCCGTAAAGATCTTTATATGTAATGACATTAATCATGGGCCACAAGAAGAACGCCTATATGTAGCTTTTCTGTAGCAGCACTATCAGATGTTTCATCTAATTTTAACCTAATTAGAAGGAACTATAAAAAATAAAGATCATTTGCACTGAAAAAGGAAGAGTGACAGCTTAACTGTGGCCCCATCTCCATTTGTCTCTCCCCACCTTCAGAACCCCAGGTAGGTTTGTTTTGCAGATTAACAGATGGGTATAAATAGCTTCTGAGGGATGTCAAAACACAGCCACTGCATAATTCTAAATCATTTGTATAACAAACATACAGGATAATTTTCCATAATCAACCATGAAAGTAATATTTTAATGCTTGGAGACATATGATGTTCTGAGAGGGATGGAAACACATGCATTTTATGGCAATAAGGTATAATAGAAATAATAAGCAATGAACAACTTTGGATACATTGAAAATAATTATATCAAGTAACTATCAAACTATTGCACAATAAAAAAACTTTTCTCTCCTTAAAAAAGTGAAGTTCATACTCTTTTATTTTCTAAATCCTAATTCTTTTTGCAGCTGACGTAAGCCATTCCTTTTTAAGGTATTGTCTCTGTTCTGAGTAGATGAAACTGAGGATGCTGCCATTTACTGTAGCAGCTGTCAAAGATTCTACTTCTCTTGATGTCACACTTGAAACAGTACAGAGATTTGTGCTTCCCGATTTCCAGTGCAGTCTTTTCCTCACATGATAGTGCATGTCTTTCAAGCACTAGCTTAAGAAACCATTTGCAAGATTTATACACACAACAATCAACAAGTGTTGATCACTATTTAAAACTCATTAGCTGATATTGGTAATATCATAATATCTGAAAGAAGAATTCTCAATTTTAACTACATGATGACAGAAACCGAAAATCAGCACATTATATATACCCTCTAAGTAATTCATGTAAAATTCATACAAGATTAAGAAATCAATACTGGCACCTAAAATAATAAGCCTCTTTCTGTTCTCTTTACAGTGGAATAGTCAGCAGTAAGAACGCTCCCAATATGTTTGCCCACTCTGTGCAATCCAAGTGATGATGGGCAGCTGTTCTCACAAAAATTAAAAAACAGGTTTCAATATCATCATCTGGGTGGGCCACTTGAGCTTGGCTATGTACCTCCACTTCCGCAATCTGGGTTGTTTGTTGTCCCAGCCCTATAGTTGCTTGGATTTACACAGTCACCCTTTTTATATAATGGGATAATATTTGCCATTTTCCAGTCCTTCAGAATCTCCCCAGTGCGCAGTGACTTCCTAAAAATGTGTCAAGAGTTTATATATTTACTCACTAGCCTTCTGAATATGAGTGTTAATATTATCTGGTCCTGGTGATTTGTTTGATTTCAGCTTATTTAATCTGAGCAGTACTTCTCCCTCTACTATTTCTAAATCATTCAGGATATCCTTAGTAGTCCCATTTACCACTGGGAGTTTATCTGCTTTCTCACTTGTTTAGAGCGTCCGCTATTTCACTGTTTGTATTTTTTAATTCCACTTTACTTTCCTGATGCACTTCACCTCCTTCTTGACTGTTCTTTTACTTTTTAAATACTGAAAGAATCTGTTTGGGTCGTCTTTCACCTTATCTGCTATATTTTCTGTGACACTTACTGTGATATTCGATTCATAAGCGCCTGTAGGGACTGCAGGGTTGTACACTAGGCCAGTGGTCTTAGCCCTTCTAAAACATTTTGCTAATAACACCAGTAGCCTCACACAGCACTTTTGGGGACAGCACTTACCGACATCAGTTACTGTGTATGATAAACCACTTACTTTTTTCTTTCCTTGTTTGGAAATGGACTATTTGCTGACGTGGGGGCCTGCACGTGGAGGAACCAGTATAAAAGGCTTGGACAGCAACCAGAAACTTCGAAGCCGACGGACAGATGGGTGATATCGTCATCCGTCCTGAAAAGCCTTCCAGCGCAGTGACGAAAAATGGCAGACTGTATAGATCAAGATCCCACCTTGGTATTGTCTTGCTATTTTGGCTTCCTGTCTGTAATGCCGCGTAAATCGTCAGTAAAGAAAGCTAAGTTATTTTCTCTTATGTGATTTGTACCGCCGTATCAATATAGGAGAGGTATCACCTTTTAATATCCTATCTATATAGTTTTCGGTGACTTAAAACACTGCAATTACAAAAGATCTTATTTCAACTAGTGAGCCAACGACCCCTAAAGGAACAGATGGGACTTAGAGAGGGAGAGTGTGAAGTGGTATTGGTGGAGTCGAAGAGAGAGTTCCATGACTTAAGTGGCACATTAGTTGAAACAGTGACACATCAATTACTGTATTTTGGGTCAACTATCTAGCAAGCATCCCTTTCTTTATGAATCTTAATATGACAAAGCTTGAAGATGTTGTGGTGTCATATTTGGCCTGCAGATCTTGTAGATGGCCATTAAATTCTATGCAGTGTGGACTGCATTGATAATCCTGGGTGCTGACTCCACCATTTCTGTTGCCCTCCAACACACTGATTAGTCCTGATGACTTATGCAGGACTTGTAGTATATTTACATAATTTAGATTAAAAAGAATGTAATTGCAAACATAATAATTGTGGTGCTATAACATAAGACTTTAAAGTCATGTATCTTAAGCATGCATTAAGTTGCAAGTTATAAAAAAGCAAAAAAATGTCAAAGTAATGTTTTACATATTGTCAAGCAAAACACAAGTCACTAAAATCATGGTGCCTATAACAATTGAAAATAATTTTACTCAATTCACCCACTTCTGGTAAGCCATTTTTATATTTCTGGAAGTGACCTTCACAAATGAACTGAAGTGGGCAAAACACATTTTAGTTTTTCTGAAAAAGATTCATCAGCACCTCTACTTCCTCAGAAGTCTGAGAGCAGCTCTCATTCCTTCATCTGTTTTATGAACTTCTACAGGTGCACAGTAGAGTAAATCCTTGCTGGGTACTTCACATCCTGGTACAGCACCTGCTTGGCTCAACAAAATAAAGCACTGCAGAGGGTGGTGAAGGCGTCACAGAATATTACCGGCACCCAGCTGGCTTCTTTTCAGGACATATTCAACACTCTGCTTTAGAAAGGCAAACAGCATAATTAAAGACCTCAGCTGTCCTGCACAGCTGTTTTTTCCACTCCTCCCTTCTGGCAAACAGTACTGGGAAATTGGCATATGCACCAGTAGTTTCAGGGACAGCTTCCATCAATAGGTCATACAGTTAATTAACAGCCAATCATAAGAATTCAAATACTGCAAAACAACAGACATCTTGTAGTGTAATGTGCAGGCAGTCACTTTCTAACCTTATCTGAGGGAAAGGGAAGGCTGGAAGGAGAGGTTTCTAATTGTAGGGTTGGACACACCTCTTAGGAGGGGGAGGAAATGCAGGGTGAGGGAATTAGGAGTGAGGAGTCAAAAAAGGCAGACTGTAGTGACAAGTGAAGTGGACAGATATGTAAAGGAGTAAGAGAGGAAAGCTATAGGGCTTTGGTAAGCTCTTAAGATTTTGGAGGTATGCACTGTAAACCCAAAATAGCAGAGCCAACGATAGCGCTTTGTTTGTACAGTACTGACTCAAGCAAAATAAACTCGAATAGGCTTTGACAACCGCGAGTCCTCCTGTTCTTATTTACCCCAATCGCGACAGTATAAATACAGTACTTTCAAATACATATTGCCTTTAATTGTGTGTATATATACAGTACCAGTCAAAAGTCTGGATGCACATAGAAATGTTCATGTTTTGATAGAAATTGATTAACAGGACACCATTAAATTGATTTAAAAATACTTCCAAGACATTACTAATGTTGTTAATGGCTAGTCCTCCTTGAAATGACTGATTTTTAATTTACTGTTCACATGTGAATACAAAGCCACATGTAAATTCCCTTATTTTTAAGTGCAAACTGGTTATTAGAGAAACCTTTCTAAATGCATCAGCACTTCTGAAACCTGTTATTCTGTTCATTTGGGTTGCAAAGTACTGTCCTTCCTATATTTCAGTTCTGGATTCAAATATAGCAAAAATGGAACAACTTTCTCAAGGAACATGTTAGTCTATAGTTTTTTTTTTATAGAATGATGGTTATTCCAGGTGACAGATTCTCAAGAAGCTGAATATTCCATACAAATGTGTCTTTTACTGTCTTGAGAGAGGAGAGCAAACTAATTCTAGCCAGGGTAGAAAAAGAACTGGAAGAACCAGAGGCACAACTGCATAAGGGGTTGAGAACATGTAGTTTGAGAAACAAACACCTTACAAGTCCTCAGCTGACTTCTTCCTTAAATACATAACAAGTACCAGTGTTGTCTGCAGTGGAGAAAAGATGATTCTGGGAGATCATAATGAATTGGGGCACCAGGCATGATCCAGTATAATTATTGGAAAAAGGACAAAAATAAAAACATGCTGTTGAAGCAGAATGTCTTTTCAGGCAGGAGTCTTCTACTGTCTGCCTGGCAGTTACAAGGGACTCCGTGCAAGTAAAATTCAAGGCAAATACTAAAAATGACAGAGAACTGGCTGAAACATGGCTATCCAATGAAAACACCATTAACAGACATTTGGGTATGAACCCAGCATATGCAGGCTTGAAAAGAAGAACATGCAAATATAAATAAGAGTTTATGACCAACACCTCTGAACCCCACCTCATTAATCTTCATGGAAGTGTTCACATTTTATTGCTGTACAACGTTGAACCAGTGCATTTAATTTGGCTTTTTTGACTGATCAGCAGAAAAATACTCTTTAATGTCAAAGTGAAAACAAATATCTTAAAATTAGTCTAAATTAATCCACCTTAGTAAAAGAATAAGTGTCTGTGTATTTGTGTGTCCACCTGGTTGCTATGTCTATGTCTTTCCAACAGATGGCGCATAAAAAACATTAATACTGCTTTTATTTATCCCATACCAAATATGATATAATAGAGACATATACATTGTATTTGTCATTCCAACAGAGGCTGTATCACACACATTTGTAGTGGTTCATTTGTGCAGTGGTTCTCTGCTTTCTATCTGATGCTGTCTAATGTTTTTTCTCTAGTAAAGTCAGTAATATATCACAAGCAGAGGTTTCAACATTGCACTGTTACTCTGTGGCCTCTGATATTGTGGCCACATTTTCTACCCTTGGCCAGGGTAAAAGCAGCCTTATCCACAAACACAATTTTATTTGGCTTAAATCAGCTTCTGTGTAAGGTCTGACTTGATGCTGATGATAGCCTAGCTCCTTAAACATTGCTGTGCCATTGATGACCCCCCAAGTATGCCCTGATGAGTTTAAGATTTGGAAAAACTGGTAACTGGAAGGGTTGCTGCAATCAGGGGGTAATGCATAGATCTGGGCTTTAATGGTGATAATATACCAATTAAATTGTTTCCTTTACAAATGAAGGAATAATTTGTAATAATAATAATTATAATAATAGTTCAGGGTATCAATGTCCTGTTACTTGATATAGCTAATAGTATCACCTTGTGATATGCAACACAACAACTAAAACAATTTTTCTAATACTTCGATACTTATTACTACTACTAATTATAAAGATAATAGAATAAAATATAATTACTACTACTAATAATAATATATAAAATATTACCTTTTAATAATAATAATAATAAAATAAAAATTACTACTACTGAATGGGCTTAATAAATTTACTTAATGCAGTAAATACAGGGTCAAAATAAAGCTGAATATTTTGATAGTTAAAAAATGAACATGCAAATATATCACCTACACTTATGAATTTATCTAAACTTCATTTTGTCCTTCCAATGGCAGCAGCCAGCAAAAAGGCATTAACTAAATCAGTAGTGTTAGCCCCCAATAAAATTAACTAACAGTTAATTGCTCTTTTTGTACAGTATGTCAAACTTGCATGCATTGTGCTTTCCCACAATTCAGCTGATGGATTAACTAATAAACCAGAGAGCTGCCTGTGTCCTTAATCCAGCATCACTCAGAGCACTTCATATATCGACTAATGTTAGCAGCCTTTAACAAAGAGTAGAGTTCCTGAGGACTACTGTATATGTTGGTAAAAAATAATTCTCAGCCATGTGTCTAGCGGAGTAGTGGCTCTGAGGCTAGGGGTCTGCACTGGCAATCAAAAGGTTGCCGGTTCAAATCCTGTAAACCCCAAAAGTGACTCTACTTCATTGGGCCCTTGATCAAGGCCCTTAACCTGCAATTGCTCCAACCTGGGTATGACATTAATCTGCATCCAGCCCTGCATGTAGGCCCTCCAACCTGCAGGGAAAAACCTGGGGGTTGGTTGCAGAATAGGCACTCCAGCCACCATAAAAAAAACACACTATTCCACTCCATCTGAACTAGTGTGGGGCTGAGGTGTGTCACCTATTGCATGGCTGCACTCGGGTCCTAATCTGGGATCCTTAGTTGGTTTGTCATGTGGTGGGTGCGGCAATGCACTGTATCAGTGCGTGCTCCTAACCTCTCTCTCTCTCTGTCTTATGTGTCTAGGCACTGTTACATTGGATAATATTTGTTAAACACTCATTAGCAAAACTACCAATAGTGGTGCACTGAAGGATAATGTGCAGTGAATACACTTGACTTGAGCATTCATCATTTTCATACTCTTTCTCTGTACATTTAGTATTCGTTTGCTCAGAGGTTTATGTGCTTGCTGCTTCCTGAGCAGCTCTTCTTTTCTCCACCCTAGCAGCCTGCTTCTTCTCTTTTTTCGCCGGCATCTTTTCGCATTAAAACTGATTAAGTCAGTGTTTCTGTTGCAATTTTTCAATAAGCTGCCACTTGAGGCAGATTGAAGACTTAAGAATGATTTAAGATATGAAGAGGCAGGGGAAGTAACGGAGAAGGTGGTAGGGAATGAGAACGGCGTCTGTACGCATGCGCCTCACAGCACCCTGCTGGTCACTCCCGAGAGTTGACTCTACAATAAAATAAAAAGAGGAATAATCTTGGAGGTCAATCACCACCCCGAAAGCGGATAGCTGACATCACATAGTGTATGTGTAACAAATTTCAGGTCAATAGGTCAAACAGTTTGTGAGCTACAGGTGACTTAAAAACCTGGATAAACAAACAAACAGCCACGTTAGCATATTACATAAGAAGATTATGCATATTGCTACCCCATTACTCCAGTAATCTGCTGACTTTACTGTAGTGGGATCAGATATAATGTTAGCTAACATCTCTGCTGGCTCATGGAAAATTATCACAACAGGTGACTGTCAACAGCGTTAATTTGATGTTTCATGAAACAAGTATACAGTAACTCCAATAGAGTGAAGCTGTGGACCTCCAGAGCTCCGCTCATTGAGGAGGTTGTCACTTTACATCATTCAGTGATGTTACACGATAAGCACTATTACATTATAGTTAAGATTAGGGTTGTGGAAGGTCTTGTCCAACTCAAGTGAAGTAAACCAAATGACAAAAACTTGCAATCCAATTGGCTGTTCAGCAGAGCTCCTGAATAATGGAGGCCTGTGAACCCCCTATGGTCTCGTGATCACACATAGTGCATGATATATACATTTTACATTGTTTATTTTGTAATATCTTGCATGCTTCTCATTTGTTGTTTGAATGTTATTATTTAAACTATACATTTGTAAATGTGTACAACACTCTGACAAATTTAAAGGGTTCGATATAAATAATAAGTTAAACTGAAGCTGTAAAATATCAATATTCAATAAATTATAAACGATACAATTCAAGTAAAGTTCATTTTAAAGAAATGTTATTAATGAATAATTGCCCCTAACTAGCTCTTTTTACATTGCTGTATTATTGAAAGCAGTTATTTGCTTAAGTAAGAAGAGTTGTTTACAACATGGATGGTATGGTGGTGCAGTGGATAAGGGTGCTGTATCACATCTCCAGAGATATGAGTTCAAGTCACCTTTCAGTTACTGAGTGGAGTTAGCACATTCTGCCTGGCAGCTCCCACCTCACTCAGTACTGCTGGGTAAACTACAACTCACAGGTTCACAAAATGGATGCACAACTCACTGATTTGAATCCAGGTTGTTGAATGCATGACAGGGCAACAAATTGATTGCAGCATATCCATTAATGAAAAAAATGCACTTGCCTTCAGAAATGGGTACAATAATTTGCCTATCATTTTGAGTCTGAGTTGCATTTTCTTTTTGTCTCTGTGCATCAGTGATTTCAAGTCATTGGGATTGAAAATGCCAGCATTTTATCCTATGAGCTGTCTCACTGACAGTGTTCTTTAGCATGTTGACATAGTCCTCACTTTAAATGGTGCTTTACAAAATTAGGATGGATTGATGACAATGGCAAGCTATTTAGAATAAACTGAAACAGGTGTTTTTTTTCTTATGCAAGAAGTAAGTGCCATATTACTATTAAAATCATTTTTTAAGCAGAACCTGTGAATATCTCTCAACTCATATTGCATTGTTTAAGAACCAAGTATGTGAGAATTTATTTTACAATATCTCAGGACTTAAAACACTGCAGGTTCTTGTACCTAAAAGTGAATGATACAAAAATAATCAAATCATGCAGCAAACACTGTGTTTGTCAACAAGGGGGTAACATAATGAGATGTGACATTAGATGTAAAGCACAAACATGCAGGGCTTGAAGAAGGTAAAATAACTTAGAAAAGAACACACGCAGGTTTTCAAAGGTAATCAATTTCCTTAAAGCTAAAATGCGATGTGGGTGTGCATACTTTTACATTTTTAAATTAAGACAGATTCTCATACTGTATTCTTATTTGTTTATATTGTCGCCATTTTCATTATGATATCTGAACATTTCCAGCAGTGGTTTTACATTCTGTCTCATTGAAAAACACACAAAAATGGATGCATATTGAATTATTTACATCAATAAAATGGAGCAGAAATTACATTTTCATTCTGTATTCATAGCTAAAAGGAAAGTAAAAAAAAAGACTCGGGGGATGCATTTTAGACAAATTATAAATGTAAAAAACAGGATAATAACCAGAAAGACTTTAAGCAAGTGAGCTGGATTTTTAAATGAGTGTTTTATGAACTGTATCAAATAAACACTGTATATCAAAGTAAACACAGCACTGGCATGTTGCTTCTTGAGGATTCAACTTCTTATGCCGAAAGATTAAGAATCTAAAGCTCACTGAGCAGTCAATTTGATGCACACAATAGTCAGTAGATGGCATGGAGGCAGCATTGGCTGCTGATAAATGACCTCAATAAGTTGTTCACATTAACTTTAAAACAAATAACTCTTAAATATGTATTATTTATTTAGCCTATAGCACAGTGAAGGTTTTTTTGATGTAATGACATTATTATTCATTACTGCTTAATAATAATGAAGGGGATCTGCCTTTTCACAGTTCAAGTTTATTATTTACATCTGCGACTACTGAATCTATAAGAGTCACAAAAATCTCTAAACAATAAATTAATTAGAAAAGCAACTTATAGAAGCTATCTTTCTTATGATCATGATAATGCTGAAATACGAGATATGTGTACATTAAAAAAACGTTTTTATCTAATTGCTCTCTCTGCCACTTGCTTAAATCTTACAATAGAGGAAATTCTTTCTGAAAAAACTGTGCACATTTACCAGGCTGTAGGACAAAGTGGGCATTGCACATTTTAGTAGGTTTCTTGTGGCACATAATCCTTGTTAAGACAGCAGTTTAGAAGGGATGTGAAAATTCATCAGCAACCCTCTGCATTCCTGAGTGAATGACTGAAATGCAGCTTTATCAGCACTTTGGTCAGTTCTGTACTTTATCTGATAACAAAGATGGAAATCAAAGTTCAGCTGACATCTCTGCTTAGTGTCCTTAAGACAAAAAGGTGCTTCGAATAACAATTATTTTAGGTATGTGATCGCAAACAGAACTCTGGCTGAATGTGATGAAGAAAAAAGTCACCTGTAAGCTGACACTGGATCTGTAACTGGAAATTACTTTGATCCAATCACTGAAGGCTACACCTTCCTTCAAAACTAGCTTTCTTTGGCCTGGAATTAACACTTCATACAGCCTTGGATGCCTGAACTAGCTTTAAGATCCAAGCCAAGCCCCTGTGCCTGTAAGTAAGTCCCTTCTAAGAAGACTGAAAAGTAGCATTACTTCAAGCAGAAAACCTCAGTAAATACAGTATATTCTTGTACCAGAAACAGAAGAGAAAATAGCAAATTGCCTAACAGCGAGTTGAGGAAGGCACCACCACACCACATAAAACTGTTTATATTGTGCCAAGATAAATAGCCTGTAAACAGCCAGCATTTCTGTGTTATATGTTTGTGTGTCTTGTCTGTTTTATATCCTGCCTTCTTTGTTGTGTGACTAGTGGACAGAATATCACAAGCTTCCTTAAATTTTTTGGCACCAGTCAGGTGTCCTCGTTTAATAAAAACATCAAGCTAAAACTGTGCACAGTGGCATAAACGAAAAAAGATGGCGAAACATCATCCTCCGGGGATTGTTCAGTTTAATACAGTACCAACCAGAAAGGGTGGAACCATCTCTGGGCACTGATGCTTGGTTAGTTATCCTCACTGAGCAGCATTTCAGAGCTGCAGGTGGAAAAGGAGAGAGTTAATGTGAGTGCCACCTCTTATCTTGGAGGGGTACCGCTTACCTCAACATAGGTTACCAGCGGTTTAGACATTAATGGCTATGTGTTGAGTTATTTTGAGGGGACAGCAAATTTACACTGTTATACAAGCTGTACACTGACTACTTTACATTGTATCAAAGTATCATATTGTCAGTGTTGTCCCATGAAAAGATATAATAAAATATTTACAAAAATGTGAGGGGTGTACTCACTTTTGTGAGATACTGTATATACAGTTATCATGTTTCTATAATCCTTGTGCTTATCAATAAATTGCATTATTCTGTTTCTTAAAATGAGTGTGTCACAGTTACCTTGACATAAATCTAATGACCATAAACCCCTCCTACAGATAAAGATAAGAAAATAAAATGAGAGTCTAATCAAATTATGTGAATTACTGGTATTGCTAAAGGCAAAATTGATAATTAATTAACTAATAGATTAACATAATGCAAATCTTCTTTTCACATCTTAAATTTTCCTATGAGATTCATAAAGGCTTTTATTTCAAAACCCCCTTCCTAAATGCACTTTTATGGAAAAGTAAGTACATTCCCCAAAAATGTGTTGTATTTTTAATATATATGAACATATCCATCCATCCCGCTATATCCTAACTACAGCGTCACGGGGGTCTGCTGGAGCCAATCCTAGCCAACACAGGGTGCAAGACAGGAAACAAACCCTGGGCAGGGCACACACACTAGGGACAATTTAGGATCGCCAGTGCACCTAACCTGCATGTCTTTGGACTGTGGGAGGAATTCCGGAATACCTGGAGGAAATCCACGCAGACACGGGGAGAACATGCAAACTCCACGAGGGGAGGACCCAGGAAGTGAACCCAGGTCTCCTAACTGCGAGGTAGCAGCGCTACCCACTGCACCACCTTGCTGCCTTATATGAACATATGGAAATCTACTAATTATTTTTGTGATATAGCAAGATTAAAGTGGTTGTTCACCTGTCAGTCATTGCTGGCGTCATCCTTAAAGGGCATCATCACCCCATCCTTCCTGACTTGGGACCATTACCTCTCTGGGGGTGTTTTTTCTTGACATGGCTTCCGTTCTTCTTATCTGAATCAGGAATCCTTTGCATCGTCTGAGTCACCTTCCCACTTCTTGGAGAAATACTGTTTGTTTACTGTCAGGGAACCACACACACTCTCTCTTTTTCTCTCTTTCACTTGTGCACTTGTGTGCCTTGAGGCAACACTGTTGGGATCTACTTCCTTCCTGTACTCCCACACAAACAGGCTTAAATGCTTACTCCCATCCACTCTGGATTTCTTTTTTTTTGTGAAGATATCCTACCATGTTTCCCCAAAAATAAGACCTACTCCGAAAATAAGCCCTACCATGATTTTGAGGTTCGAGCCGAAATTTCCACTTTAATCACAAAACAATTTCACTATGTTCTTAATTTTTTTTCTCTGTGGCTCAAATACGCCACTGTACATTCTGATGCTGTTGTGAAGGTAAAAAAAAAGATGGCTTAAAATGTATCGTGTCATTACGATCGGGAATATGCGACGCTTGAATATAAAAGCACCACAAATGCATTTGTATGCCTGCATTTTGCTTCACCACATCGAACCATTCATCAAACATTGAAGCACACACATCAATCCCATAGGATCCTAAAAGCGGCTGGAGAAGCAAGAAATGCAGGCTGTAATTTAAGGTTTAAATGTGGAGAGTTATGATGATATTCCAGAAGATGACATGACTATATTTGGATAAATGTATATTGTTGTACATGAATAAATATAAGACATCCCCTGAAAATAAGCCCTAGTGCATCTTTTGGAGTAAAAATTAATATAAGACCCGGTTTTATTTTCGGGGAAACACGGTATGTGAAAGCTAGTGAACCCCAAATACGAACACATAAGACAATCCTGGGTTCAAATAAAAGGTTTATTAAACACATAATTTGATTAAACAAACACAGGGATGCCTGTCCATCCACCTGAGGCCTCCTGTCTAGGTAAGGAACATTTCTCCTAGTCAGGATGCCTGTCTATAGACCTGGGGCCCCCCATCCAAGCAAGGGACCTTCCCCACTCCTGGTCGGGATGCTCATTTATCCCATATGGCACTTACATATTCCCCCCTCAGCTGAGCCATAACGGGGCACAGTGTCCAGTCCCCCAAGGGTGAAAGTGAAGTGCAGAGTGCATGTGTTCAGTGTCTAGTGCCATGGTCTGACCTCTGCAAAAGGAATACAAACTGTTATTGGGAGCACTCGATGTCCGCTGTTGCCATCATAGTGGCCCCAACCCACTGGAATGGCATGTAAGACAGTGCCTTCATCGGTGTCCCCACTTATGACAAAGGAAACACCGTCCTCTGCAATCAGTAAAACAGTAGGGAAACTGGATATGCTCTGCTCTTTCTTGTTCCTGATTCCCTTATGTGACCCCTTGATTGGACACGTCTTCTGACGTAGGCAACCTGGCAGGAACACAAACTCACATGGTACAGGCTCGGACATCTGATTGACTGTCACCCATTTGTAGGGCATGTCATTCCAAGTTGACCAGCTGCCCATTTTCATATGTGGCCTTCACACAGTTTGGGACCCTCTATTATTAGAGAGGGGTACCTTCTTCTGTCATGGCCAGAATGTTCGTCTATCCACTTGGGACCTCCTGTCTAAGTAAGAAACCTTTCTCTCAGTTAAGATGCCTGTCCATACACCTGGGGCTTCCCATCCAGGCAAGAAACCTTGTCCACTTATGGTCGATGATACCCGTCCATCCCATATGGCACTTAAACCTACTAAATTTGAACAGCCCTGCACCTAACTCATGATGTCCCTGCCGTTACAAAAGCCTGGCAGCTAGAAACCCTGTCATGTGGTAAAATAGCTTTGTTTGTCTATCCAGAGCATATTTTTACAGAAGTCTTGTTCTCAAGATTATCTCTAGCAAACTTAACTTAGGCATTTGTGCTCTTTTTTGGGCACACATGTTTCTTCTTTCTTAACCGTCCATTTGTAATGTCCACTGCTTATTTTTGTAATGCATGAGGTGCCAAAGCCTATAGTAACTGCCCAGAGGCTAAACAGGGTTGCTCCCACAAGAGCAATTTGAGCACAGCACTTTTAATGTTGAATTATGTCATCAGCCTAATAAAAACAAGAAATCAGCAGTGTTTACATGTATACAGTACTTGCATGCATAAATAATCATACAAATGGATATCTTGCAATCTTAAATTGTCTGCCTTCCACACTGTGCAGTACACTTAATAGGAGTTTTCACTCTCCTCAACCTCATCTGATGCGTCTTTGTCCCCATTACCTTCTTCCTTACTTTTATCTCTTGTAAAAGATGAGACCCTGTATGACTGAAGGATTTGAAAATAGCCAAAGCATGCAACAAGTGCAGAAACATATTTTTATATGCAAGTTTGATCATGAGCTGCAACAATATGGCCGGTTCCTGGTTAAATGGATGTGTGGCAGGAAGAGACGGGTCTAGGTGAACAGACAACGGAAGTGACTTCAGCGATGGAGTGCCTGTCAATCTTCCTTAGAGGGAGAAGAGGAGAAGGCATTAGAACAAAGCTCCAACCCCTGGTCTGGTGGGTAGTTACCATTACCAAATCCTTTAAGGTATCTCCCATGCACATGTCTGTGACATTGTCAACCTTTTTTAAAAAAAAAATTTTGTGAAGATTTTGGGGTTCTCTTGTGGATGTGGATGTGGAAGTCATGGAACACAGAGGACTCAAAATCATAGGTACATAAGCTGAGTTCCAGTCCACTCCAGTACAAATTAAGTACTGGCAATGTCTACCTGAGAGCTGACTTGGGCACTTTGCCTTGGAAATGTGTCAAGAAACGCCTTCATATTCACTGATGTTAATCAGTAGTTCTTGGGATTTCCTTGGGCATCTTTCAGTCTGAAAATGAGCAGTACTATTATGTCAGTGAGCTGACTAGATTTGAGAAATACTTGGGAGAAAAGACAGATAGATCAAAGACATGGGTATTTTTTTAAGTGTAGCTTATATTTACTACTAGCAAAATACCCGCGCTTCGCAGCGGAGAAGTAGTGTGTTAAAGAAGTTATGAAAAAGAAAAGGAAACATTTTAAAAATAACGTAGCATGATTGTCAATGTAATTGTTTTGTAACTGTTATGAGTGTTGCTGTCATCAAGGATTTGATTATCATTATTTCTTTGAATCAGGTTCGTATTTGGAGGATGTGTTGTGTTCAAGTTACATTCCGTGTTTGTCAACCGTTGTAAAGATAACAGGTTTCATTCATTGAAGTGTTCACTACCCAAATCGCTGCTCGTGAATCTAAGATGTTTAATGGGCATTCCCGGTATTAACTTTTTTATTTGCCTGTTAATATTTAGCGGCAGCATGTCTATTGGATTGCTGCTGACGGACGGCCTTATATGGACAAGCACTCAATTACGTGGGAGGTGTGGGTATGGGGGACGCAATATAGGCAGGCAGCCAATTACGTGGGAGGCGTGGTGATGGGGGACGCAACTCCGCCTCACATGGCGACCGAGCTGCAGGCTATGGCCGTATATATGTACGTAAGTAGCTTAACTTTTGTAAGTAAGCTGTAAGGAATGAGCCTGCCAAATTTCAGCCTTCTACCTACACGCGAAGTTGGAGAATTAGTGATGAGTGAGTGAGTCAGTCAGTCAGTCAGTGAGGGCTTTGCCTTTTATTAGTATAGATTGAATAACAGAAAAAACACACACTAACCTTTAAGAGTACTCCTCGATTTAATGTGTGGTCCATTTCATCCTTAATATATGCTCAACAAAATAGTTGGAGTAACAACAATATACCACAGTGTTTGTCAGAAAGCTGAAGGTATATGGTAAAGGTGAAAGCTTTATTAGAAGCGTTTCGAAACTTTGATATTTAATCTGCTGCAGTATTTTGTAGATTTGGCTCTGGATTGCCTCTGTGTGTTCTGGTTTTCATTTTAATATCTAGTCAGCCAGAGTAACTGGAATTCATTAATTATTGCAATTAAACAATACATTTACCAGAGCTGCAGGTAAGCAGCAGTCTCCATGGGTATCAGCACATGCCTCTAGAGTTTTACATAACTTGAATCCTAATTAAAAAAATCCTGTAAGTTATGAATGCACTAGGAACAGGTGGAAGAATTTCAGTTTTAATTAACGGTCAAGCTTGTTTTTTAGTGCAGATTGCAAGTACCTCTGACTTACTTCTGTTCAGTTAGTGAGGCCTAAAATTCACCTGTAGACTATAAATACACCTTTTATTTATAGGATCTATAGGTTCTAATAATTTTAGTGTACGATAACAGTAAATAAGCTTTGGAATTGATAATTCATTAAATGTAGATAAATTTAATCTGATATCATACGCTAAATGATAGATGAATGTCATACTAATTAAAACATTTGTTAGATGTTTTTTTGAAACCATTTCAAATGAAAATTAAAGAAAATATACTATACATCTAAAATATATACTCTTATTTGAAGAATATCTATTTTGAATTGTATATTGGAATATGAAGGTTTAGGAAATAAAAGAAAAAAATGAAGTTCCTTACCATTAGTTTAAAATATTTCTGCTATAAACCTTTTTCTTAATTTGCCATTTGTTAGGATGATCACCCAGTTTACCTTAAAAATGAGGATAAAATTTATTTTTTAAAAGCAAAACCTCAAAAAAGGCTTAGCTGTCAATCCACCAGCAAGACTGCACATATTGCTGCTATTAAACTTACTAAATAAGTAATTAAGCTAGTTTATACTTTAACGAGGCAAATATTCTAAAAGTAACTATTGATAAATAAAAAAAATCAGATATGTGTAAATTACACACACATCCATGAAATTAAGGGGCCTGAGTTGCTTCGAAAGCTTGCATATTGTAATCTTTTTAGTTAGCCAATAAAAGGTGTCATTTTGCTTGGCTTTTCTGTACATTCATAATGGCTAACACGGTACAACACCCTTGAAAAATAAATAAAAGCACATGTACCAAACAACCTACCAGACACAGAACCAAACAAAACAGTTCTGAATGCTATGCAATGATGTAATATAGACAGCCAGCAGAAGCAAAGATGATCACACTGAATGTGAGAGTAAATAATTAAAACATGTATGAATATTGGTGTAATAATAATCTGGAAAACTGTTGTACAATGGTCTCTGAATGAGTACATGTATCTCTATCTACACTGTGAACATGAATGTCGGCAGCCTCTTTTCCAACAGATTTCAGCAATCACCAGACAAACAGCAGTAATTCCATATAGTTATTGAGGATTCTTTAAATAACAAATATTAATAATAACTGTAATAATGATAATAATAATAATATTAATACTAATATTATTATTGTTAATAATAATAGGGATGCAATCCCATGATCTGCTTACTGCGAGGCAGTAGAGTTACCTAAATGTAATCGGCTGTCTGCTGGTGTCCAGTTCATTCCCTGTTATATGTGTATATATATGTATTTGTGTGTGTATGCTTATGTGTATTCTGCATATATAATGCAAAGTTGACTCACTCACTCGTCTACAAAAATACTGTTTTCCATTTGAAATTTGGTAGGAATCTACAACAATGGCAGTAGGCATCAACTAAGAAAGAACATTTCAATATTTAAAAATAGAACAACTACAGTAAATACTGTACCTCAAAAACTCAAAAATGCTTTGAATGATTTGATTGAAATTTGGTGATGTCATAGAAAAAAAGAGAATTATAGCCAACCTGTGTTTTTCTGTTGATTATAATTCTATGGCGAGTGGGATATTTTTACGCAAGATGTCCTTTTTTAGCAGAGTGTTGAGAAGTGATCACACACAGATTAATGGGGATGCTGCTTGTGGCAAATCAATGCTGAATTAAAAATTCCGTGAAGCTCAAAGAAAACTTGCTTAGCAAGTTGTGTCTTTGGGTACATGTAGTACTCCTGAATGTATTGGCTTCTACTTACTTCTTGCAATGCAATACAAAATACATACTAATTCGATGATGAGCATGGGGGTATATGGTTTTTTCCGATCTCACTTATATACAGTGCATATACTTCGAACAGTGTGGTGGGTGATGGGGCACTTGGTGTTGAAATACATGAAATATTGTGGAGAACTGAGGTGTCCCCTTGGAGGTCAGACTGTGATGTGCTGCTCTACTCTGGTTCACAAAGCAGAAACAGGCCCACTTCAAGTCTTTGGTGCAACACAAGCTAGAGCAAGAGCTTGCCTTGGTCAGTAAAAATGCTTCCACAGCTCCTTAAAGGTGTCATCCACTGACAAAACATAGGTAAGGTGGACATTGTACATGTTTCACCATATTATTTCATTTAATCTGTTCTTTACTGTGCAATGTTTCAAGCATTCAATTCATTGCATGTTCCACCTATACATTTTCACTGTATATTGCTTTTGATCTAAACCCTCCAAAACTTTACAGTGGTACAAAATGATAGATGAAAGTGTTATATTTATGATGTACTACAGGTTCAAGATATATTTATACCCAGAATTCCTATTATTCCTACTGATGACTTGTTTCAGTTCGAAGGATTACAGTTTCCTGTAAAATTATCTTTTCCAAAGGCCATCAGAAAAACCTATGATCAGTCACACGGAAAAGCAAGAATTAGTCTAAGGTAGAAATGTTTTCTTCATTACAATTTGTATGTAGCATATTCAGGATTAAGAAGCTCGAGTGAAATAATATTAACCCCTAGTTTATATATATATATATATATATATATATATATATATATCTTGTCACACAAGTGCGCATGGGAGGCAGCTAATGGGCTTAAATAAGGGCAGTTCCAAGTCATACCGGGATGTGGCAGAGTGCACTGACTCTTTTTCTCCCTTTCCTGCAGACCATTCACGAGAGATTCCACCTGGTCCTCTTGACGTCACTTCTTAGACCGAGCTGCTGTACGTCCCTGAACTTGCCCCCCCCCCCCCCCCCCCCTATTCAACCGGCGTCCCCAGAGTCGTGGGCACACAAACCTCTTGGGAGCAAGGAGGAATGCAGGTGGAGTGGGAGGAGGGGTTGGTGTGCTCATAAACAGCTACGAAACCACAGCTTTGTTCAATTCTGGCAGCAACATTTCCATTGTTGCCCACCAATTTGCGCTACCGCAACAGTATTTAAAGTTTAAGACCAGTATAACCTGTGTCCACAGAGAAATCCGCTGGTACAGGTCCACCAGTAGTGTCATCAGTTACGGGGGATTGGTTCAGAAATTAACCGAGGCGGTCCTTCTAGATCCTCCACACCCGATAATACTAAGGCGGAACTGGTCTAAAATTGAAAGTGATGAGACACATAGCACTCCTAGGGTTAACTTGGGCCTAATTATAGACGGGGATGAGCCGTCTCAAGCAGCCTCCTCGCCGTGTAGCCAGCCGGCAGAGAGAGACAAAGCGGCCTCACTGAGTGACATGGGAACTCCTGGACCGTTGCGTGCCGATTCATCATCCACCAGCGCCAAGATGGAATGGGAGGAAACCAGGCCCCTTGAGGTCGGCCCAGACCCTGTCTCCCTTTTGTGGTTTCAATTTAGAGAGACGCTGGCTTCTTTTAAAAGGGAGCAGTGGTTTATCGCTTTTGCACTTCCTGCAATTGCGACAAATTCCTAGGAAGAACCATGCTCCTCTCGTTCCTGTTCCCCTTGTTGATGTTCCCTTCCAAAGAATTGGGGTTGATTTAGTCGGACCGCTAGAGCCCTCAGCTCAAGGACACAAGTACATTTTAGTCCTCGTGGATTATGCTGGGCGGCATGGTGGCGCAGTGATAGTGCTGCTGCCTTGCAGTTAGGAGACCCGGGTTCGCTTCCCAGGTCCTCTCTGCGTTGAGTTTGCATGTTCTCCCTGTGTCTGCGTGGGTTTCCTCTGGGCACTCTGGTTTCCTCCCACAGTCCAAAGACATGCAGGTTAGGTGGATTGGTGATTCTAAATTGGCCCTAGTGTGTGCTTGGTATGTGGGTGTGTTTTTGTATGTCCTGCGGTGGGTTGGCACCCTGCCCGGGATTAGTTCCTGCCTTGTGCCCTGTGTTGGCTGGGATTGGCTCCAGCAGACCCCCGTGACACTGTGTTCGGATTCAGCGGGTTAGATAATGGATGGATGGATTATGCTACCAAATATCCTGAAGCTGTTCCATTGCGCTCAGCTACTTCTAAAGCCATCACATGTTGGCATTCCTAAGGAAGTCCTGATAGACCAAGGGGTGCCCTTTACCTCGGAGACGTTCAAGGAGACTGCCAAGTTACTGAATATAAAGCATCTAAAGACCGCGGTATATCATCCTCAAACCGACGGTTTGGTAGAGAGTTCAATTAGACTCTCAAACAAATGCTTCATATGGTAGTCAACGAGGATGGAAGGAACTGGGATCAGCTCGTCCTTTTTGCCTAGCGGGAAGTCCCACAAACCTCCACGTGGTTCTTCCCTTTTGAATTATTGTATGGCCGACAACCCTAAAAGAAGGATGGGAAGAAGAGGCTCTTCCCTCTCCAAACATGTTGGAATATATTGTGCAATTACGCGATAGATTTGGAAAGATTCGGCCCCTCCTTAAAAGTCACATGGAAGAGGCACAAGCAGCACAGGTCCAATATTACGACCGTGGCACGGCTCTCTGGGAGTTCCGCCCGGGAGATCGGGTCATAGTCTTAGTACCTACCTCCCACTCTAAATTGCTTGCCCATTGGCAAGGCCCCTACAAAGTTAAGGAGAGGAAAGGACTCGTCGACTATTTGATGAGTCAACCAATTGTCGGCTGAGGGAGCGGGTTTATCATGTAAATCTGCTGAAACCATGGAAGAACAGGGATCCCGAACTCTCCTCCAGTCAGTCCCACTCACGGTTTGCTCACATGGCTAGCCTTAACTTCGGTGTGGATTTAAGTCCTAGACAACGACAGGAGCTGGAAACAGTTATCCTGTCTGTCCTGGAGGTAGTGAGTGAAAACCCCGGAAGGACCTCTCTGGTTTAGCACAACATTGTGACAGAGCCTGGGGTTATAGTCCGAGTACGTTCGTATCGTCTTCCTGAGGCCAAAAGAGCTGAAGTGGAGCTTGAGATCAAGCACATGCTGGAACTAGGTGTAATCGAGGAAAGTCATAGTCCCTGGTCCAGTCCCATTGTATTGGTCGCATAGCCAGATGGGAGTTGGCGGTTTTGCAACGACTTCCGTCTACTTAATCAAGTCTCCCAGTTTGACGCTTATCCAATGCCACGAGTGGACGACCTCCTCGAGAGGCTTGGACAGGCTCAATATTTGACCACACTGGACATGACAAAGGGGTAGTGGCAGGTTCCTTTAATGGTCTCCGCAAAGGTTAAGACCACATTTAGCACCCCTAGCGGACACTGGCAGTATCGTGTTCTTCCATTTGGGTTACATGGGGCTCCAGCCACCTTCCAGCGTCTGGTGGACAAAGTGCTCAGGCCTCATAACTCATACAGTGCTGCCTACCTGGATGACGTGGTCATCTATTCGAGCACATGGATGGAACACCTACAGCAGGTAAAAGCGGTATTGCGGACACTTGGTGAGGCCAGGCTTCGGATTAACCCTAAAAAATGTTTCTTTGGATTAAGAGAAGTCAAGTATTTAGGCTACCTGGTGGGTCGGGGTACTGTGAAGCCACAGTGCTCCAAAGTAGATGCCATTTTGAAATGGCCCCGTCCACAAACCAAGGGGCAGGTCCAAGCCTTTCTCGGGTTAGCGGGATACTATCGTTGGTTTGTGCCCTGGTTCTCAGAGAGCAGTGCCTTGGACTGATTTGACAAAGAAGATGGCCCCAAATATTGTGGTATGGACTGAAAAGTGACTTGAAGCAGGCCCTTACGTTTGCCCTTATTTTGAAAGCACCTAATTTTTGTTTAGCTTTCATCCTCATAAGGTCATTTGGACACAGGCCTGTGGGATGTGCTGAGCCAAAGCGTTGATGGTGTGGAACACTCCATCATGTTCCTGAGCTGGAAACTGTTGGACCGGAAGACCAGGTATGCGGCGGTGGAGAGAGAGGCTTTGGTGATTAAATGGGCGATTACTCAGCTGAGGTACTACCTGTTGGGCTGGGAATTCACCCTTGTCACGGACCATGCACCTTTACAGTGGATGGCCCTGCACAAGGAGTCAAATCCATGTGTCACCTGGTGGTTTCTTGACCTCCAGCCATATAAATTTTCGCTCGTTCATCATCGGGGCATTCCTCACACCAACGCCAATGCTCTTTCTTGGGTTCATGACCTCTCGGTCAGGATCGCCTGACCCGATGGGTCTGGGCTGAGCGGGGGATCTTGTCACATACGTGCGCATGGGAGGCAGCTAAAGGGCTTAAGTAAGGGCAGTTCT
>JANRMT010028174.1:166848582-166870725 GCA_026402145.1 Polypterus bichir lapradei
ATATATATATATATATATATATATATAAAGGGTAACTGGGCAGATCCAAGCAAATATAGTCCAGCAAGGGATAGGAATATAAATAACAAGCTGGTTAAGTTTGTAGATGACACCAAGGTTGATGGATTGGCAGATAATCTGGAATCTGTTAAATCATTACAGAAGGACTTGGACAGCATACAGGCTTTGGCAGAATTGTGGCAGATGAAGTTTAATGTCAGTAAATATAAGGTATTACATGCAGGAAGTAAAAATGTAAGGTTTGAATATACAGTGGGTCTGAAAATCGAGAGTACACCTTATGAAAAGGATTTAGGAGTCGTAGTGGACTATATACTATCAACTTCCCGATGGTGTTCAGAAGCCATTTAGAAAGCAAACAGAATGTTAGGTTATATGGCACAATGTGCGGAGAACAAGTGCAAGGTGGTTATGCTCAGACTTTATAATGCACTGGTGAGGCCTCATCTAGAATACTGTGTACAGTTTTGGGCTCCAGGGTACAAAAAGGACATGACAGTGGTAGAAAACGTCCTAGGAAGAGTGACTAGGCTGATTCTAGGACTACAGGGCATGAGCTATGAAGAAAGATTAAAAAAAAAGCTGTTGAAGCAAAAGAAGATTAAGAGGTGTCATGATTGTAGTGTTTAAAATTATGAAGGGAATTAGTACAGTGGATCGAAACTGTTATATTAAAATGAGTTCATCAAGAACAAGGGGACACAATTGGAAACTTGATAGAGGTAAATTTTGCACAAACATTAAGATGCTTGAAATAAACTATGGAGTAGTATGGTAGACAGTAGGAATTCAGGGACTTTTAAAACTCAACTTGATGTTTTTTAGAAGAAATAAGTGGATGGAGCTTTTTTGGGCTGAATGGCCTGTTCTCCTCTAGATTGTTCTAATGTTCTAGTATTCTAATAATTGCTAACCATAGTCTAACCAAAAAACATGGACAAAGAAGATATAAATGTAAATAATTTTATTACCATTTCACCTTTAGTTGTGCTCTGGGACCTTAATATTAGAGCGTTAACCAGCAAGACTTTTTAAGTTAACAATCTTATCAGTGATAGGAAAATTGACTTTCTTACACTAAGCAAAATGTGGCTCGACTCAGATGGTGAGGCAGTGTTAATTGAAGCACCTCCTTTGTATTCCAGCTTTGCCCCTTCAGTTCGTTAAGGCAAAAAACAAGATGTTTGGGGAGTATTTACTTTTAAACTGTAAAGATGCCGGCTTTGGTACCTGCATGTCTTTTGAGTATCTTGCTATTGTTATTCAAAGAGTGTCCCAGCTTCTCGTATTGACTGGTTATAGACCTCCCGAAATATAATGCATCTTCCATTGAGGATATAGTGAGGGTTTTATAAGTAAACTTGATCCCGTAGGTTTAAAGGTCAAGACAAAGGTAAGGGAACTTAGGGGTAATTATTGAGCCTGACCTAAACTTTAAATTGTATATTAACCTGATAACTAGATCTGCATTTTTTCACTTAAGAAATAGAGCAAAAGTTAGACCTCTTATAACTTTACAAGACTCTGAAAATTTAGTTCATGCTTTTGTTTTTAGTCAACTAGATTACTGTAATGCACTCCTAACAGGACTACCTAAGAATGACCTCAGTGGGTTGCAATTAGTGTAGAATGCAGCAGCCAGAATCTTAACTAGGAAAAGAAAATTTAAGCACATCTCACTAGTTTTAGCGTAGTTACATTGGTTACCTGTGTAATTTAGAATTGACTTTAAAATACTACTAATGGTTTAAAAAGCTTTAAATAATCATGCTCTGCCCTATACTTTGGAATGCTTATCCCCTTACACTCCAAGTCATAACCGTAGATCTTCCAATAGTGGTCTTCTTATAATACCAAGAGCCTAACTTAAAAAAAAGTTTTGAGGTGGCATTTTGCTGTTATGCACTGAAAATCTGAAATACTTCACTGATACAAATTCACCAGGCCAGTACTGTAAACTGTTTTTAAAAAAACTGCTAAAAACTCATTATTTTCATATGTTTTTCATAGGTCTTTTCAGTTCTGTTCCTGATAGGTTATATGGGCATAGAATTGCCATATTCTTTAGGAATCCTTAATCCATATTAATCTCTATTAATCTCTGCTGTCTTTTCAGGTTCTTCATGTGGTGGCGATCTGTGCCACCAAAACCTGATCAAGGAACCATGCAGCCCACTGTGTTGAAGGACTGAATGTAGTTGCCCCAGCTGTCCACAAGACTAATTTTATCAAATACTATCCTGTGAAGCCTGAAAACCACGAGGACTGATTTAAGAACATTTTTGTTAGGTAGCATGCTCAGTGGAGGCTGGGTGGTCTTTTTGGAACCCCTGCAGATTTTGTTTTTTTTTTTTTGTTTCTCCAGCCTAACTGGAGATTTTTTTGGTTTGTTTTTTCTGTTCTTCAGGCCATCTGACCTTGCCTTTTTCTTTGTTACTTACTATTTAATATTATTGCCTAATCTTATTTGTTTTTCATTTCATATGGCTTTCTTTTTGTCATCTTGTAAAGCACTTTGAGCTATATTGTTTGTATGAAAATGTTCAATTTAAATAAATAATAATAATAATTTAAATAAAACATTTTTTTACAGTTACATTTTTACAAACATAACTTTAGAATTTGCATAGTGCAAAAACAAGTTTTATTTAGCAAAACTTAATTTCAACAAATTATAAAAGAAATTCCTAAAGCAAGAAATACAATAATTGCCCTCTTAAGAAGGGCTTATTGTTTAAGCTACAATTTATTTGTTTTTTAAAGCCAGCAAAAATCAACACATGAAAGCCTGTATAATATGTTAATTACTGATAATTAACTAATAATAACTACTTTAGCCTCTGCTGGAATTTTAGCATTTATACCTGCTGAAAAATACTAACTGTGCACTTAATTTGCTGCATTTATGTAAATTGAATGCAAAATGTGGAAGAGAGAAGCGGGTGGCAAGAAGCTGGCATAAGAAAGACTGAAGTCCCCAGATAAACCTGCAAAAGATAGAGCGACTCTCACTGGGAAGGTCAGAGCAACTGCACATACAAGTGGAGGAAAGCTGAGGCGGCACGAGGGATAAAGCAGCTGCTAAGGTGACTGACTCTAACTAGACAGACTGAAAGAGTCCAGGGTTTGTGTGCAGGAGGTTAGAAGGCCGACTGGTCACTGGAGGTAAACCTGTCAGAGATAGGAATATAAAGGGCCCTTCTGTCTCTTTAACTATGTGGAAAGTCTGTAGGCTGCTAAAGAGATCTGGTCTTTTGAAGGCAACTAAAAGCCCAGGGGACCAAGAAACCAGTGTCTAGTAAAGGGAGTTCTAGTCTAGTGGTCCTATGACTTGCTTTTGTCATGACTCAGATGGCATGAAAGGTAAATTTATGTTTAAGACATGCAGAAAAAAAGTGTTGTAGTGTGCCCTTGCTTATAGCTGTAGCAAAGAGACTTCCAAAACACACATAGAGGTAAACTTCGCAGACCCTAGTTCTAAACAGGAAAATTCTCCGTGAGTTCTGTTTTCTTCATTCACCTCTATATCTGCCGATGTGAGAGCCAACCTAAGATATGTTACTTTAGAGCCTGAAAAGAAGAAGATAACACCACATTGGACTAAAAATACATGTAAAAATGGAATTATGCATAACAATAAAGAAACAGGAGCATGCAAAAAAAAAGCAAAAAGGTAAGAATTGCTAATGGAAAAATTTCATTAAAGTTGTGTTTGTTTTGAGAAATTCGAAGGCATGACACTGCCATATTGAGATAATGTTAAAAAAAGAAAAACAGGATAATATAAGATGCAAGACCAGCAGGAAAATGCATTCAGGTGGCTGCTAAACCTGGCTTGAAGTAACCCCAGCAAAGGGTTTAAAGTGGCAGTAGCACAGTTCAGATTTGTAAGTATCTCCTTCATTTCATACACTTCAGCCAAGGCTTGTCCTAGCAAATATTAGAAGAAGGGAAACTTTTGCCACTAGCTAAGCAGTGCAAGGCCTCTAATAAAGGTTTCCATTACCAGTTTTGCTTGTGCCTTATGTAAAATATGGGTTTAGCTTTTCCAAACTTCATGTATGCTTCAAAGATGCCCAGGCTTGTCTGTCGCAGGGCTGCCGTACTCATTTCACTGGTGTTGCAGTTCATTTACTGTCCATTCTCAGCCATGTGCAGTTCTAAAGTAGATGCTGACATCTGAGATCTTACACGCTTCCAGCTCCTGCACCTCCAAAGGTGCTAGCAGTTGCATTGATTGTTCATCAGCACACCGTCCATTCATGAAAACCATTACTTCTCACCCTGGGAACCAATATAATGATGAACAAGATTAAAGCTGTACTTCTGTCGGGACCTTTTATCTTCTCCACAGACAGACATGAGATGATAACTCTGCACTTGAGTGGTGTTTACAGGCACAAACTTTCACCCACTGCAAGACTCAGTCAATTACAAAATCTTTCCTGACTACTTCGTATTGTAGATATCAATGGTAGGGCTCCCTAATGGTGGTCACATTTAAATTGCTTTCTGGGAGGAACCCAAAGTTCCAACTGTCTTTTACTAAGCACTCTCTGTAACATTTTCAAGTTCTTCCAGCACTCATGGTTTGGCCACTGAGGCAACTCCAGAACAATTAACAATTAATCTTAATTCAACCTACTGTATTTACTTTTTCTGGCTCCCTTGTCATTTTCAATGCTGTTGCTAATTCTTTGCAGCTGACAAAATGATTGGATAAATATTTAAACAGGTTTTTAGCTACTTTTCTGGACTAATATCTTAATACTTTGGAAGTTTTCTAATGAATCCTGTCCAATGCTTCTTTTAAGTTGTGGTTGTTGAATGAACTATTACATTAAAAGACTGATTAATTCTTCATTGATCCCTGGGGTAAAATGGAGCGTTACACCATTTTCTACATTTTACCAGTAGGCAGAAGCATACACAGTGAAATCAGAAAGTATTCAGGTCCCTTCACTTTTTCCAAATTTTGTTGTTACAACCTTGTGGTAAAATCATTTAAATGTATTTTCCCTCATTGAACAATACTCTATATCCCAGAATGTCAAAGCAAAATCAGAATTTTAGAAATTTTTGCAAATTTATTAAACTAGGGGGCTTTGCCCCTCACATCTCTGCCGCTAGTGTATGTGGATTTCACTTTCACCAAACAACAAATCTTTTAATTCTCGTGGATACGCCTCTTCATTGGGAAGAAACACTACTTTTCCCTGATGACAACATGAACTGGATAATCTACAAGTCTCCGACTTAAAGTTTAAATTCGAACAATATCTTCGATCTCTTTTCGCTGTTCCACTATTTGACCGAGTAATAAATTCCGTTTGTTTGCGCTAATGCGATCTTTACTATTATTTTTTTGAGACTTTCAAATTTTAGTACTTTCATTCTCTCTAACCTGCTCTGCTTGTGTATCGTACCAACATTTTTGAATTCTTTATGACGTTCTACTTTGTCACCTACTCTTTGCCTTTTATTTCCGGCCCCAGACGTGGTTAAATCTCTTGGGATGTCTCATATCTCACGGGATGTGAAAGTATCCCTCTGAAAAAGTCACGTCTCGTCTCAGGTTAAAACATCTTGTCTCGTCCCAAGATTTTTTTTTATAATAGAGATATAAAACTGAAATATCACATTGACACACATATTCGGACCCTTTGCTATGACACTGGCTATTGATCATTGTTTCTACACCTTGTTTGGAGTCCACCAATGCAATTTATTGGGCATGAATAAGAAAAGTACACTACCGTTTATAGAAGGTCTCACAGATGACCAGTATAACAAGTCAAGTCATTAGGTCGAAGGAATTTCCTCCAAAGCTTAAAGACAAGATTGTGCCAAGGCACAGATCTAAGGAATGCTACAAAAAATTCTTACCACCTTGAAGGTTCCCAAAAACATCGTTGCTTTCATAATTTTTAAATGGTAGAAATTTGTAACAACACAGTCAAACTGAGCAATTTTGGGAGAAGGGCCTTGGTAAGAGTGGTGCCCAAAAAACTCAATGGTCACTCTGGCTGTGTGGAGGTAGGATAAGCTTTCAAAAGGACAACCACTACAAAAGTAAACTGATCTGGCCTTTATGACAGAGTGGTCAGACAGAAGCCTATCCTCAGTTAAAGGCACATGAAAGCCTGCTTGGAGCCTCTCACAACATTATCTGGTATGATGAAACTAAAATTAGTTTTATCTCTGGAAAAAAAACAGGCAACGCTCATAATCTGTGCAATACCATTACAGTAATGAAGCATGGTGGTGTCAGTAACATGCTGTGGGGTCAGCAGAGGGGCCTGGGAGACTAGACAGGATTGAGAAAAAGGGGAAAGTACATAGACATCTTTAATGATCACCTTCTCCAGAGTGGATCCTTCCAACAGGGAATGAGAGAAAACTCTGGGAATGTCCTCAAGACACCCAGCCAGAGCCTTGTCATGAATATCTCTGGAGAGACTGAACCAACGGTCTCCATCCAGCATGACAGAGCTTGACAGGATCTGCTGAGAAAGGCAGAAAATTCGTAAATCTAGATTTGCAAATCTTGTCTCTTCAGATACAACAAAACTCCAGGCTGTAGTATATGCAAGGTGCTTCAACTAAGTACAGAGTAAAGAGTCTAAATGCTTGTATTAATGTGATATTTTAGTTTTTTATTTTCAATACATTTGCAAAAACTTGTAAAATCTTCACCAGCCAAATGGATTCTTGATCTTTTCTTCACTCTTTTAGGGCAGGATCTTCTGTAGATGCGTATGAAGCTGCTCATTTGAATGATGGAATGCCAACTTATACTGTTGGAGATTTTGTGCTGATGGCATCCCAAGTTGATGCAACTTATAAGCAACATTAAAATAAAATATGTCAATAACATATTTAAAGTTTCCAACATATCCTCTTGACAGACAATGTTAAGTCTAATGACAACCAGGATGTCAGTCTGAGGCTTTGAGGCAAGGAGTCAGTCTTTCTGATTAAGTCTCTCTATTCTCATGCTAGTGCTCCCATAGTACTGTGTACTTGCAAGACTGATATGACATTTGCAGAAATTCCCTGCCTATGCTAAAGGACTTCAACCTCCTCAAGAAATATTTTAAGCTCTGCATGTTACCATAGTAATAGTTTCTAAATTCAAAGAGTTTTATTAACAAAAACAGTGTAGATGTGCTTAATTTTATGATGATTACAATAAAATACACAGTATTGTTCAAGATACATTTTTGAATTATATTATATGGCTTACTAAAAACAACACAAAATAACTTTACGATAGAAAGCTTATTTTTTTTGTATTATTGGTTCAGCATGGTGCACACATTTCAACAATCTGCTTGTGTGGACTCACTACTTTTTTTAAACTCATACCACATGCACTTGATGTGGGCTTATCATCATCAACACCTTTACTGTGAAAACAAAAAAGGCAGCATAGCTACGGTCATGTACTGAGAACTGGCAGTTAATTAAGTACAAAACTGCTCATGGCTGGAACTGCAAAGATGTCGGCATTTCTAGAGCTATGATAGGAAATGCATACTGCTACGCTCAATACAACAACTTTATTATGTCTTGCAAACTGATTCATCGAGTGTAATGTTGATAAATAAATCAGTGTCAAAAGTGTCAAGGATTCAGTGTAGCTCTAATGTTACCATAGGGGCCAGTAAATGGCGCTGGACAATATAATATCTCTAAATGCTGTAACATCTTGCATGTCAAGATGAGTGCTGACATGAAGCTGGTTTTGTCTTTTGACTTTAGAGATAAATTTAGAGATAATTATTCGATAGTTTTGTACCTATGAGAAAAGATGAGATTTTAAGAGATCTGAATAATTGTAGATTTTGGCTTGTTTTGTTGCCTTTTAAAAGACTTACAAACTCCATACTGAAGAAATGAAGAATGCTGAAAGAGCTGAAAAGTTTTGAAGTCATGAACAATGCTTACATCTGCTTGCGCTCTTAAAGCTGCACAAATCCATTTCTGAAGTAACTTGTAAAGGGATAAAACTGGCACTAACAATATCTTGTGTATTGGCTTTTTTTTTCTTTTTTTAAAAGGCAATTTTCCCAATTGTACTCTGAAATTCTTGAACACACAGCATTGGCAGACATGACCTATGCTGTTTTTCTTTCTGGCATGTTGATGTGGTGCTGTATCATCACCACCGTTCAGACTTTTTCATATGTTTTTAGTCACATTTTTCTTGCGGTCACATAAGAGTGCAGTACCAACCTTATTATCAATGTGACATCCCTACTAGCAGCACACATAAAATAAACAGATACACATGACACATTAGCATTAGCAGGGTGAATGAGAGCCAGAGGTAATGGTATTGGCGTCAGGCAAGTCACCATCTAGATAATGTTGCATACCTTGGCATGAATCTCAGGATGATGCACCTCTAGACCCATCTTCAGGATTGTGTGTTTTCTTTTCTGTGAGCTTTATTCTTCATGGCTTACACTGAGTTTTATTTTTGTCAGTGCTGTAATTAAAGTTGGTCTATATGTCTTGACTGCTTTTTTCACCTGAGAATCACGTTGGCCAACATGGCAGAGCGAACTGGAGCAGGATTCTTCCTGACGTGATGATTTCCTGATGGCACCCAAACTGGTGTTAGCCATCTAGAAGTTTTTAAAATTGCAACACTGCATTCATACTTATTATTTGTTGGCCAACCACGTTATGTGTAATAGAGATGTCTGTTTGTAACATTTGCTTTTTGTGTAGTTTTCGTCAACAATAATTTTAAAAGCATTCATCTTCTTCATTTATGTTTTCTTCATTAACAGCACTTTTTATTTAGTTTTTGTTCCATGTTTAGCACAGAAAAAATGACATTGACAGGTACTTTTTGTCTTCGTTTTTATCAACAAAATTAACACTGTCAGTAAGTTTGTGTTAGTAAATACCTGTTTGTTTTATTAGAACTAATTGAGTTTTTCTATGCTAGAAATATGGTTCTAAAATCGGTTTTTTGAATTATTTGACATTTTTCGGACCTTTTCACTACCATTTTGATCATTTACAGATGCTACCATTTTGTGTCTCCTGTCTTTAAGACAGGACCTGTGTTGGGGGAATGTCCTTCAAAGATCATGGCCTCCTGCTAATGAAACAATGAGTTAAAAGGTCATATTTCAAAACACTTCCCCATCCAAATTTGTAGACAATAAAACCCTGTTCCAAATGTACTTTTGACAATTTTAAAAGTCTTTTTCATCAGTGGTTTTTGACTTTGACCACGATTTTGTCTCTCGTTTTGGCTTTGGCTACAGTGTTGAATAGCCTCCCAGTTTAGGTGTTTGTTTTGACTTCTGTCTTTTTTCCCTTGTTACTGTCATTAAATACTCTTTGCTAGTGTGTCTAGTGTGTCTAGCTAACAGTTTCATTTTGATAAGACTGTTGCTTTACTGTTTCACTCACAAAGTTTTGAAACTGCATGCTGACTGTGAAAGCTAAAATGATGAGTGCTGACATTAAAATACGACAATTTAATTATTGTGCCCAAAATCTCACTGAATACCTCAATGGGCTTTAACAGGCCCTGTTTTTGATAGCGCCCACAATTGGTTTGACTTTCTAAGAAGACAAAAAAAAAACTCACAAAAAAAAAAAACATTTGTAGGGAAAAAATATTAAAGAAATCTTGGGAAATCCAATTCTTACAGATCCCTTCCGGGTTGCTTGGGCGTGCAATGGGTGTCAAAAAATACAATACACAAAACAGAACACAAGTAATCCTCTTCAGAAAGTTACATGGCCAAATCTATCATTGCCACCTCAGAAATGCAATACAATAATACAAATTACTTTGTTCTTGCACAGTGCTCCTCACCAAATGCAGGCACAGAGCACTGCAACAACTCTAAAAATATAAGAATAGAAATATATGAATAGTTTATATCATTCACTAAATACAGAACTATCACATATAAGGATGCAGACTTGTTCAAATACATCAAAAACAAAGTAGAAACATAATTACCATAAAAGAAAAACCAACAATATCTGTCCCTTGCCTAATTGCAGAACCACTTCCAGATGGTAGAAAAAGAGTCAAGAGACAAGCCAGTCACAGTCCTGGGGCCTCATGTATAAATGGTGCTTACACACAGAAATGTTGCTTAAGAACGTTTTCACGTTCAGATCGCAATGTATAAAAGCTAAACTTGGTGTAAAGCCACGCACATTTCCACAGTACCTCCTACCCTGTTGTACACAAGTTCTCCGCTCAGTTTTGCAGACTGGCGGCACACAGCGTCAAAGCAGTGCTACTGTTCCTGTGTGGCTTATCTTTCTTTTTCAGATCCACGTCCCTGACGCGGCTTTATAAATACACTGAAATTAACCATATATTGTTTATTAGTTTAATGCATCTGATTGTAATTAACCAGTAACAATATAATAGTCCACGGAATGGTCAAACTATTCCAAATACCATAACTGCTTTAATGTTGTTACTCTCACTGCACCTTCTTCTTCTTCTCTCAGCTGCTCCCATTAGGGGTTTCCACAGCAAATCATCTTTTTCCATATTACTCTCACTGCACTACAAGGAGCAGCTGATCGTAAAGAGAATTATCGGAATACATCATCAAGCACACACTGCCTCAGCCATGCTTCCTATTTGAACTGCTTCTCACATGGCAAACGCTTCAAAACCTTTCCTGTACAGACCTCCCAAGAGCTCTAAACGCACTCAATCAGTCTATCAACTGCTCCTTGTAGAACTGTTTGTACTTATAAGTACAATCACCTCACTGTAAACTTGCACTACAGTTATAATATTGCACAACCTGAGCCACTTTATGAAGCACATATTTACATATGATGACGATATCATTTTTAAGATAAAATGCAGCAAAATATGTTTATTATATTATACAGATAAAAGCACTGTATGCTTCACTGGGACTAGCGTGAAGGATAGAATAATTAAACATGTACTACAAAGATATTTCAATGTTCCTTAAAAGTTTAGAAGAATCTGTCTTATAAGCTTACAGATGGCATAACGTCTGTTACAGAGCTGATTGTGTGGCAATCGGTTACTTGGAGAAAGAAAAGGAAGGACAGGAATTGGAGGTTAGTACGTTTGAAAGAGACAGTACTGCAGGGGCGGCCTTGGGCATGTGCAAACTGTGTACTTGCATAGAGCCGGCAAATTCCAGGGGCCTCCATGCCAATATATACTGAATATAAAACAGAAAAAGAAAATAACGACACAGCTAAAAAGGCAGCGGCAAATTTCAGCAAAAGTTAAACACTTGTGTCATGAGCACGAGGCGGCTATGCAGTGTCCGCAACGGACATGGCCATCTGCCATGCATAAGATACCATATTGATGTTGGCAGGCAAAGGGGCCACCAATTCTTTCTCTGCCCAGGGCCGCCACAAGCCTAGAGCCGCCCCTGAGTACTGCTGCAATAAATTATTTCATCGAAGGTCGCGCACAATCACTGCGCCACCGTGTTCCCATGTTTAATAACATATTTTAATTCCTATTATCATAAAAATGATATCACGTATACATCTCAGTGTTTTAGTTATTCAGAGAGCTGTAATATCACGAATGTAATGGATTCTGTGTCCTGTCAGAGGAAGATAAAGCCGGTTTAAGAAGCACGTAGTGATTCACATACATAGACCACATAGAAGAACACATACAAAACAAAGCATTTAATGTGCTACTTTATTTACGATGTGATTTGAGAAACTAGTTAATTAAACAATTTTAAAATGAAGTTTATGATGTTCTACTTTAATGACAAAATAAACTACATGATTAAAGTGTAAATTTCGAGATTGAAGTTGACATTTCGTGCTTTTTCCCCACTGTGTGCCTTTTTTTTCTCTGTACCCTAATAAGCTTTCATATGACACTCAGATGGAGGGCTACGACTCACCTTTTCATGGCGACTTTGATATCTGACTTCTTTTTTATTTCGGGCACTGTGCGACTTTGTGAACTTGAGCTTTCGAGTTTCTCCGACACGCTATGTCAGTCGATCAGCTTCCTTTTGTTGTTTATACCACTGTTTAAACCAACAAATAGTATGTTTTTCCTTGCTTCCACTTGGTATTCACTGAAATTCTTCCATTTTCCTCTTGCTTTTCCCATTGTCTTTTCACAGCATACTGAGGTTTAGGGCTATTTATATTGATTTGCATATTCAAAGAGGCGTAATTCTGGGAGGAGTTGGGGCGGGACAGCAGGTGCGTGCATGTCGTTACTTTTCACTCCGACCGGGATTTATGTAGTGGAAGAATGCGGAAGTTGGCGAACGCACAGATTTATGCATCTGGATTTTTCTGTGCGTGAGCACATTTCGGCTTTTGTGCTTATGTCATGTTATAGTGTGAGTTCTATACATGGCGTTATGCATGAGGCCCCTGGAGACCTTGGCCAACAAGCTGTCTCCCCCATACTGTACTGGCCATTCCACAGCAGAGTCAGTGCTAGGCCAGCCAATCTGATGAAAGGACTGTAGCTGCGTTTAAAATGACCAAAGTTCTGCAGCTTTAGTTTGCTTCATGGGATTCTGGCAATAGCTTGACGTGTTGTAATGATTCCACAGAGAAAATATCTTCGTTTTTAAAAGCTTTAGTAAAAATTCAAGGTAGAATAATTCACACAAAAACAGAGAAAACTGATATAGTAAAGAAAAAAGTTCTTGTTTAAGAAAAATTTATGTAATGGGCTAGAATTCAGTATTCTAAATAAAATGACATTTCTGTGTGTTGCTTAGTGTAATGGGCTATAAACCAGTGTTTTAAGGAAAAGGCAGAATTTCAGGAAAATTCTGCTACAGGTTATTGTTGATGGTTATCTAAAGGACATAAATATTTACCTGCCTGGCTAAATAGTCAGACTGCTTTGATTCAGTGTCTGTTGTGTCTCAACCAATGGTCTTAGGTAATAATCAAATCCTGGGTATGCTGGATACATTATTGTGTGGCTTGGTAACAGATACATAGGATTCTGTGTAACTGCATGGACACCAGGATTCCAAGGCTGGTATGATGGCTGCCCCAGTCTGTGGTATGTTAATACTTCTCTCGGTCTGACAGTACAAGACAATCTTCTTAAAGTGTCCCCTTCTCTGTAACTCTGGAGTTCTGTTGCTAGGTCTTCTTTACCATTTGTGGGTTCCCCTGCTTCATCAATATTCCCCACCTGGGTTTCAGCAACACTGGTCTCCATTTCCAGTCCTTGCTCCCTTGATTATCCTTGTGAAAGATTTCTGTCAGGTTGTTGTGGTTCTCGTGGTTCAGGGTAGAACTCTCGGGCCTTGGCTCTGAGCCTGGAGCATGACTCAGATTCTATGACCTCAGATCTGACATATACAGGAAAGCATGGCAAGCGACGGGGACCATATGAAGGTTCTGCTTCCTCATCGGAGTGATCAGATGCTGAGTCTATGTCTCACTATTTGTTCTTGCTGGTCTTTGCTTTTTCCTTTTCACTGTGTTCGATTTAGTGTCTTTTTCAAGAGGTAAGTCATTGACAGGCAGCAGGAAGTTGCGGTGTAGTATCCGGGGTGATCTGCTACCAACTTCTGGCTGTACCTTGTACAGTGGACTGTCTTTAATTCTCTCCACAATATGACATACCTCTTTTTCCCAGTAGTCATGGAGTTTTCCTGAGCCTCCTTTCTCAGATAGGTTCCTGACTAAGACTCTGTCACCTGGTTGAAGAATAGCACCCCTCACTGTACTGTCACTGTGTCATAATACTGCTTACCCTTGGCCGATGCTTTCCAACTGTTATCTGCAGCAATCTGGTAAGCTTCTTTCATCTTGATTGCCCATTTTTGCACAAAGTCCTGGTTGTCTGTTTCCTCATTGTCAGTTGTAAGATTAAACAACAAATCGATAGGTAATCTTGGACCTCTGCCATACAACAGAAAAAATGGTGAATAGCCAGTTGATTCATGCCTTGTACAATTGTATGCATGCACAGATTGTGGTAGGTAATCTTTCCACTTTGACTTTTTCTCTTCTTCCAAGGTTCGGAGCATATGAAGCAGAGTTTGATTGAATCGTTCTACTGGATTCCCCTGTGGATGATAGGGGGTGGTGCGAGAGTGAGCTATTCCAGATAGTTGTCGGAGCCTCTGGAATAAGTTATTTTTAAACTCACGCCCCTGGTCATGGTGCAACTTTGCAGGGTAGCCAAAATGGGGGATAAAGTCTTGGAAAATCTTCTCAGCTGCAGTTTTTCCAGATTTGTTTTTGGTGGCATATGCTTGTGCAAAGCGAGTGAAGTGATCCATCAGAACCAGCACATATTCATAACCTCCTGTACTTGTATCAAGATGCAGAAAGTCCACAGAGAGCAGTTCAAAAGGTTCGTTCGTAGTAATAGAGCCCATAGGTGCTATGTCTGGGTTACTAGGGCGCTTCTGCTTGATGCAGGCGCATTGTCGCATTACATAATCTTCAATCTCTCGTTGCATGTAAGGCCAATAAAATCTTTCTCTGGCCAGATGAATCACTTTGTCAGATCTGATATGCCCTATATCATCATGGTGGCTTTTAAGGACAACTGGTTTCAGTTGTATTGGCAAACAAGTTGCTTACTTTTTCCTACTTGTCTGTACAGTTTTCCCTTGTAAATGGTGAGTTTGTTCCATTCATGTATCAGTCTCTTTGTTTCAATTCCCATTTGTTCCTTGTCTTTCTTATTTGAACCCCATCCTCTGCTTTTGAGGTTAATCACTTCTTTGATAGTAGCATCTTCTTGCTGTGCGACCCAAATATCATTTAACGTGACTGTATCAGCACTTCCTGGCAACACACTGTCATCCATTGAGGTGAACTGTAGAGCAGCCACCCATGGCACTTCTTTATCTTTAGCTGCTTTGTCTCCCTGCCAGACCGGTGAGACAACTTCTGGAGATATTGTTTTATTATACTCAGTGATAGTGGCCTGTAAGTTCACAGGGAAGCGGGACAGTGTATCAGTATTTGTATGTGCTTTCCCAGGGTGGTATTTGATGTCAAAGATAAAGTCTGCTAATTCTCCACCCAGCGATGACCCACTGCATTCAATTTTGCTGTACTCAGAACATATGTCAGAGGGTTATTGTCAGTATATACAGTAAAGGTGGGTGCATAATATAGATAATCTCTAAATTTTTCACAGATTGCCCACTTAAAGGCCAAAAATTCTAAATTGCCAGAGTGGAGATGGTAATTTTTCTCAGCTGGGGTGAGTGTTCTCGATCCATAGCCAATTACACGTAGTTTACCATTCTGCTGTTGGTAAAGTACTGCTCCCAGTCCTTCGTTTGATGCATCAGTGTGCAAAACAAAGGGAAATTCAAAATTTGGAAAAGCAAGTATGGGTGGATTGGTGAGTATATCCAAAAATTTTGAAATGACTGTACAATTTTCATTAGTCCATTGAACTGGTGTCCTTGAAGGTAGCTGTACATTGGATTTTATCCTCCCTCTTGCTATAGTTGCCAAGCTGGACTTTCCAGTATTTTCAATAGTACCATTTAAAAGTTCAAACAAAGGTTTTGCCAACCTGGAAAAGTCCTGTATGAAGGATCGGTAATAACTAAGGAAGCCCAGCAATGATCTGACTTCTCCAACTGTTGTGGGTTCCTTTTCCATTAACTGTCGGATGGCTTCCAAATCCTTAGGGTCAATCTTCACCCTTCTTCAGACACTAGATGAACTATGTACCGGATTTGTTGTCTGAATAACTCACATTTCTCTGGTTGTAATTTTATTCCGTGCTCTCTCATTCAACTCAGTACCCATTTCAAGTCTTCCACATGGTCATGAAATGTTTTGGAAAAGCAAAGTACATCATTCAAATATGGGGTGCAACATTCATCTCTCAATTGCTCCAGTACCTCTTCCATGCATCTTTGAAATGCTGTGGGAGCATTGCTCAAGCCAAAAGGAATGCGTACCAACACATATAGCCCCCATGGGGTACTGAAGGCAGTGACAGATCTTGAGTCCTCATCCATGAAACCTTGATGGTATTCACTTGCTTGATCTAGGATTGAAAACCATGAGTAGCCCCCAAGGTTATCTAGTAGGTCTTGAATACGTGGCAGGGGGTGTCTGTCAGGGATGGTTTTACAGTTTAGCTCTTTAAAGTCCACACAAAGATGCAAATTTAAGTCCTTTTCCTGACACAAACAACTGGAGAAGAGTAAGCTGAAGTGGACTTCTTTATCCAACCATGGTCCAAAAGGTTCTGGATGTATTCTTTCACCTCTTTGTATAAGGGCTTTGGAATAGCATTGTTCCTTTTCTGCACAGGAGTATCATCCTTCAAGTGGATTTTTAGCTTCAAATCTGGAATGCGACCAATTTCACCATCTTCACATGAAAATACATCTGATTCTTCATATAACCTGCGCTTAACTACCTCTTCCTCTTTTTCCTCTTTTAAGTGGGGCAATTCTACTGGTGGGTTCCATTTCTCTCTAGCAGTAACCTTGAATTTGTTGCTTTCCTGTTTAACTTTACTGTACTCCGTGTGTGCAGCATTGACTTGGCCATCAATTGGCTGGCTGAATATTACTGGGTCAGGTGATATTGCTTCCCCAGGTTTTACTCCTACTGCAGAGATGATATTATCTGCTGTGTTACCTTTCAGGTTTAATGCCTCATTCAGCAGTGCGCTAAGAATGGTGGTATCAGTCTGGTCACAGTTCTCTCGGATCAGTTCCTCTATAACACTGAAGCCTAACAGCGGACAGTTAACATGACTTTGACATACTAACAAAGGAACATCAATGGCTGCTTGCCCATGCCTGGACCTCAGTATCTGAAGTGACACCTCAACCCACCCTTCAAATGGAATCTCAGTGCCATTTGTTGCAGTAATACAGAGTGGACTTCCTGTTAATAAACTCTCAAGTGACTGAATCTTAACATCAGGGAATGTCTTCCTTACCCACTCTCTCCCCACTATGCCAACCTGTGTTCCTGTGTCTAACAGCATTTGTGTTTGATTTCCATTGATTATACACATGACCATGCAGCGACTCCCAATTAGTTGGGCAGCACGTTTTGTTTTAGGGGGCAGTAGATACGTGTTTTGCATTGTGGGAGCCTCAGTCTGGGGGGACCTGTTACTCCTGTTGGTCACTGGTTGTCCCCTCTCCAGTGACCTTCCCCAGTTTCCCGATTCCCATCTCTTAGTACAGCTAATAGCTCTGTGTCCCATCTGACCACAGCGAAAGCAGTGAGTACACCGTGCTTTTACCTGCTGGGCACATTCCTGACATCTTCTTTTAGGACTACCTCTTGAGACCTGAGTGTTCAATTGTGGCAGTGCACGGACATCTGTCCGAATACTGTTACCAGTATGCTTTGTGAACTTTTCAAAATTTTTTACTAGCATAGACACTTGAGCTGTCAGCTGCTCAATGGTTGTATTATGAGCTTGATGTGAACAGGTAACTTTCAAATTATCATTATCATTATGGTTCACAATCTTCTCAAATTGTTTTGCTAGTTTAGACACTCGAGCAGTTAACTGCTTTATAGCTGTACTGTCAACTTGCATTCTATCGTTTTCTTGACTCAGTTCAGTCTGATCAGCCTGTGAACTCCCCTTTTGTTGTACTGAATTTACAGAGACTGACCTATGTTCACTCGGAGTGTGAAGACGCTTTATTCTCTCTGCTTCCTCCCTGGTAGATTTAGTTATCTTCTCTAGAATTATATCATCAGTCACCTTCAAGTCAGTAAGAAATGGTTTTATGTCTTGTCTGATGTTGTTATTTTTTCCATTGAACCCTTGATAAAGGGTATGAAGAAATATACCCTGAACTAATTTTCTGTCATAACTGAATTCAGCCCCATGCTGCTCTGATGACAGCAGCACATGTTGTCGAAGATCCATTATCCTATATACAAAATGTTTGGATGTTTCACTATCTTGTTGCTTTGTATAGCCCAGTTCCTGAAACAGTTCTGTGCTACTTTTATCCCTAATGTGTAACCTAAAAAATCATTTGAGTTCATCTAATGTGAGATCATCTCTACTTATGAGAAAATTTTTGAAGATACCTGATTTAACTTCTTTTAGTACAGACTTAACAGCTTCAAACACAGTAAATCCCTCATGTAGCCCTACATCTATTTGTCTGCAAAGGTTACTGTATGACATTTCAGAGCCCTCATCATAGATGAGCCAGTCACACAAGGAGTTCCTCAGGGCTCTGTCCTCGGCCCTCTTCTCTTCTGTATTTATATGCTTCCCCTTGGCCATATTATTCGTAGCTATGGACTTTGCTATCATTTTTATGCAGACGATACTCAGCTCTGCTTCAATGTTAAAAGTGGAACTTCATCAGAGCTTTCTCAGCTCACAACCTGCCTTAGTGGAATTAAAACCTGGATGGAGCAGAACTCTTTAAAATTAAATTGCAACAAAACTGAACTCCTGCAAATTAGGACTAAAATGCAACTTAATAAAATGAGCTCCTTCCGAGTCAATCTTGGCAGTGATCTCATCAGACCTGCCTCTACTGCAAAGAATCTTGGTGTCATTTTTGATTCCTCCCTTTCTTACTCCGCCCACATAAATCAAGAAACTTTCTTACTTTCACCTCCGTAACATATCCCGTGTTCACTCCTTCCTCTCCTTTTCTAATGCTGAGAAACTTGTCCATGCTTTTATCACATCCTGTATAGATTATTGTAACTCGCTGCTGGCAGGTGCCCCTTCTAATCTTATATCACAGCTCCAGCTTATTCAAAACTCGGCTGTAAGAGTCTTTACTCGAACCAGCAGTAGTGAGCACATCACACCCATCCTCCTCCATCTTCACTGGCTCCCTGTGTCTTACAGAATCAAATATAAAATCCTACTAATAACCTACAAAGCCTTAAATAACTTCGTGCCAAACTACATCAGTGACCTTCTTCATCACTATGTGCCTGCCTGCTCACTAAGGTCCTCTGATTCTGGCAATCTTGTTGTGCCCCACACTAATCTACACTCCATGGGTGACAGGGCCTTCAGCTGTATAGCACCCAGACTCTGGAATGACCTACTAAAATTAATCAGGTCAGCTGACTCCATGAATTCTTTTAAAAAACAACTCAAAACTCATCTGTTCAGGAAGGCTTTTAGCTCTGCTTGACTTCATTCCCCTTCTCTCAGTTTACCTCTCTGTCAAAATGATCATGTGACCTGTATGTGTGTGTTAGACCATCAATTCTGTTGTCTGTTAGGCTTTCTCTGAATTTACTGTCTTAATCTTCTTTATTTATTTATTTGGTTTGTACTAGGCTATATACTGTATACCCTGCCATTCTTTCTTATATTCCATAAGTGCCTTGAGCATGGGAAAGGCGCTATATAAATAAAATGTATTATTATTATTATTATTATTATAGATTTGCCCACCATGCATTTTGAACTCCCTACGAGGCAGAAAAGTATCAACATCAGTGAGTCTTACCACTTTGAAGTCTCTGAAGTCATGTAAGGAAGGCATCCTTTCTCCAAGTCCCCAGAGTTCCTCCTATTTTCAAAGTTTCTGCCAAAATGTTTAGCTTGGTTTGAATGAATATCTTGAACCAGCCCTGCAGTGGTAACACCTGTACAATCCATACTCCTAGCAGGGTTGAAATCCTTTATGGTTAGAAGTTGTGAAATTGTATCCTGGAAGTGAAGTAGGTGTGACATGCCTTCGTCCTCCAAATTTCTCAACTTATCACTCTTAATATAATCAAAAAGGAAATAAAGTTCTTGTGCACCGAGTTTTACAGTTTCATCTCGTTCTTTATTTCCTATACTTGCAGCTAGTAGGCTGAGTTGATTGTAATCCAGCAATATCAATTTCTTATGGATATCCCAGATCAGCATCTTGCGTGGTCCGGATGTTGCCATCTCCCTTCTGTACCTGAAACTGGGCTCTCTGGATGACACAATTACAGGAGTTGTCCCTGAAGTTTCTCAACAGGAATTAACAGGTGTAGTGATGACTGTCTCCATGACAGGGTGCTAATCCCTGGAGAGGCCCCCAGTTGTTACCGGCCTCAAGTCTAGGGGAACCTGGGCCAGATACAAGCCACTGTTGCTACAGGGTGTAGCCACAGCGATATGTTGAAAAGCATAAAAGAAACAGGCAGCAGTCCCAAGTCTCAGACCATACCTCTCTGTTCTCCTTTATTCTCCTTTTAGCAGAAATACAGTAAATGCTTCAGTTTCTGCATAAATTAACATGGCAATCAGTGAAACAATAGTGTGAGCCAAGATGAAAGAAGCTTACCAGATTGCTGCAGATAACAGTCGGAAAGCATCGGCCAAGGGTAAGCAGTATTATGACCGTACAGTGTGGGGCACTATTCTTCAACCAGGTGACAGAGTCTTATTCAGAAACCTACCTGAGAGAGTAGGCTTAGCAAAACTCTGTAACTACTGGGAAAAAGAGGTATGTCGTATTGTGGAGAGAATTAAAGACAGCCCAGTGTATATGGTATAGCCAGAAGCTGGTAGCAGAACACCCCAGATACTAAACCGCAACCTCCTACTGCCTGTCAATGACTTACCTCTTGAAAAAGACACTAAATCGGACACAGTGAAAAGGAAAATGCAAAGACCAGCAAGAACAAATAGTGAGACACCAGACTCAGCATCTGCTGAAGGCCTGTGCGTTGGAACTGGGGAGTCCTCTACAGCGCATCTTCAACCTGAGCCTGGAACAGGGGAGAGACCCGAGGCTTTGGAAAACATCTTGTATCACCCCAGTCCCAAAGGTATCACGTCCTAGTGAGCTGAATGACTTTCGGCCTGTTGCTCTGACATCACATGTGATGAAGACCATGGAGCAGCTGCTGCTTCACCACCTGAGGCCACAGGTCCGCCATGCCCTCGACCCTCTTCAGTTCGCATACCAGGAGAAGGTGGGAGCGGAGGATGCCATCATCTATATGCTACACCGATCCCTCTCCCACTTGGACAGAGGCAGAGGTGCTGTAAGAATTATGTTTTTGGACTTCTCTAGCGCCTTCAACACCATCCAACCTCTGCTCCTTAGGGACAAGCTGACTGAGATGGGAAGAGATTCACACCTGCTGGCATGGATCGTGGAATATCTTACAGACAGACCTCAGTATGTGTGTCTCGGGAACTGCAGGTGTGACATTGTGGTCAGCAAAACAGGAGCACCACAGGGAACTGTACTTTCTCTGGTCCTGTTCAGCCTATATACATCAGACTTCCAATACGATTCTGAGTCCTGCCATGTGCAAAAGTTCACTGATGACACTGCTATTGTGGGCTGCATCAGGAGTGGGCAGGAGAAGGAGTATAGGAAGCTAATCAAAGACTTTGTTAAATGGTGCGACTCAAACCACTTACACCTGATCACCAGCAAGACCAAGGAACTGGTGGTGGATTTTAGGAGGCCCAGGCCCCTCATGGACCCTGTGATCATCAGAGGATGATCAGAGGGTACAGACCTATAAATACCTAGGAGTGCAGCTGGATGAAAAATTGGACTGGACTGCCAATACTGATGCTCTGTGTAAGAAAGGTCAGAGACGACTATACTTTCTTAGAAGGTTGGCGTCCTTCAACATCTGCAATAAGATGCTGCAGATGTTCTACCAGACAGTTGTGGCGAGTGCCTTCTTCTACGCGGTTGTGTGCTGGGGAGGCAGTATAAAGAAGAAGAACGTCTCACACCTGGACAAACTTGTTAAGAAGGCAGGCTCTATTGTAGGAATAAAGCTGGACAGTTTAACATCTGTAGCAGAGCGACGGGCACTAAGCAAACTTCTGTCAATCATGGAGAATCCACTGCATCCACTTAACAGTGTCATCTCCAGGCAGAGTAGTAGCTTCAGTGACAGACTTTTGTCACTGTCTTGTTTCACTGACAGACTGAGGAGATCATTCCTCCCCCACACTATGCGACTCTTCAATTCCACCCGAGGGAGTATATGCTAACATTATTCAAAGTAATTGTCTGTTTTTACATGCATTTTTATTACTCTTTAATTTAATATTGTTTTTTGTATCAGTATACTGCTGCTGGATTATGTGAATTTCCACTTGGGATTAATGAAGTATCTATCTATCTATCTATCTATCTATCTATCTATCTATCTATCTAT
>JANRMT010028174.1:166874438-166923239 GCA_026402145.1 Polypterus bichir lapradei
CTATCTATCTATCTATCTATCTATCTATCTATCTATCTATCTATCTAATTCTCAGCCCATTAGCATTGCAAGGGCAACAGTATTATGAGGCCAAGTGGACAACATGCAAGCAGCAGAAAGGTTCCCAACCTGGATATTTTTCAAACGTTGATGTTAAAATCAAGGACGGAGACAAGACAAACCCTTGGCAGAGCCAAATGCTTTCAACAAACAGGCTCAATACCAAATATGTTAACCTAGCTCTTGTTTCACAAAGGAAAGGAACAAATGGCATGCAGCATTGTCCCTGGAATTCCATAATCTTGTAGCTCCTTCCACAAGATATTATGTGGCATAGTGTGATACGTTTTTCTTTTTTTAAATCTAATTACTTCTCATGATGGATGGGTTAATGAGCCATATTGTGATTTGCTTCTTGCAGCCCACACACTGATGTGCAAGACACTTTGATTCATGCCTCTCTTTTGCCTATATATTGTATATGCACTCTTCATATATAAATTGTGTTTTTGGATTATTCAGCAATGAGTAATATCTTTAACATATACCTGTTCCAGATTTGTCACTTTAACCTTGTTTACACATGAAAAGCAAATATATAAAATTTTGCCGAGCATAATTTTAATTAGATTTCTAAGCTATTCAGTTTGAATTTAGGGTACTATTCAGGTTTAAGATTGCTATCTGTAGTGCTGAATATTTGTGTATGAAATAAACTTACTGAGGTAACTTCTCATGGTTTATAATGCTGACACATTAAAAATCTTTTTTTTTTCTTTTAGATTCAGCTCACTACAGTATTGAGTATGATGGTTTGATGGACATGGGTTGGGGCCCAGCCAATTCCTTGGGGGAGACCCATGCTGTCACTTAGAACATATGTCATTAGGTCATACCAGAAGGAGTGAGGATACAAAGGTAATGATACTCCCTGTACAAGTACATAATGCTGGCTAAAAGGCTAAAGACAGAGGACCCAGTGATGAAGAGATTGGAAGAGAGTGGGATGTGGCTTGGCAATACTAAAGGGCCGGGCATCCACTGTAAAACATAGATTGTTGTCAGGATGACCTGGGAAGAAAAATAAAAGACCTCCTGACCAATAGAGGGTTGCCTAGTCTCTTAATGGGAGGATAAAAGGTCAAGTTGTTGGACTCATTTTTATAAGATACAATACTGTCATAATGCTCATGTAAGAGGTTTTGAAGTAGAATGAGAATGAAAGGATGTAAGGAAATGCTCATTTTTAATTATTTTTCTTATTTTTTAAAGGAGCTTCAAGAGTCAAAGCATGTTAGATCAGAATTACTAGAGAAATCATAAAACTAAGTCTACTTGAACACAATAGTAATCAGACTCTAATGTTACACACTGAGATTTTGCAGTGAATGGTAAAATTCTCCGTCACAGATCCATGTGGTGTGATTGCACTTACTTTACAGCTTTTGTGGTTCCTAGGAAGTGAAAGATATAAAACAAGGAACGCAACAACCCCGCTGTCATGCAGCTAGTAACTGGCAGCACACCTCCTTGATGCTGACTGCTCTAGTTTTAGAATCTTCTTAGTTACAAATTTAGGACCACACAAATGTTTTCTTAAAATAACAAAGCAAGCTCAGTGGATTGTTTGCCCCTTTAAAACATTTGATTTGACGACCAGAAAATTCTAAATAAATTCAAAATACTAAAAATGGAGGAGACAAGTCCTTCTCACTCCTGCACCTATGCCCCCTACCTATTGCCCTTTTATACCTTTAATAGATTAGTCAGTTTCCACCCCTGGCTTTAGTTTGCATAACCCGTGCTTATTTTGTTATGCTTTCTGTGATTTATTTTGAAAGATGTGTTTCCTTAATAGACATTTTTGTTAACTTCTTTCCTTTAGTCAAGTATTGTTTCTATTTTTCAACTATTTTGTAATTTTCTTTGGTTATTTAATTTATTTCATTCTTCCTTGTTAGATTTCTTGTCTTGGTATATTAAACTTAAGGGGGTAGGTCCCCATGACAGTGCACCTGTGGGATTGCCCTCAGTTCAGTATAAAGCCTGTGTTAATATTTCTAGGCCTCATTAGAGTTCTGAGGCCAAGTTTTGACTTTCAATCCTTTATGAGTTTCATGATCCTAGCAATTATAACAAGAACATTCAGAATAGAATGTTTCTCTGCCATTTTACCGGAAGCTTCCTGTAGTATGTAAAATTGCCAAGAAGATGGCGAATCTGCCTGTCGCTTCCTCTTGTGATTTAGAGATACAGTGCAGGAATGATTAAAAATTATATTCACACACATATTATATTCATACATATTCACACACCCTTGAGCATTGCTATTTTGAAACTAATGCTGTATTAATGAAAAGAAAGAAAATTTGCGAGGCACTGACATTAACTGGATTTTGATAAAAAATAGTTTTTCTGTATAAATTTTGTATATGTTAAAGATTGATGCTTTGACATGATGTGTTTTCTAAATTTCTACATCAAATTATCATGCAATTACTCAAAAAAGTATATGTTATAATTCTGCATCAATATTTTATTTTTCCTGCATGTCAAAATTCATTTTGTTGGATTTATTATTTTCCATGGGGTTTTGGTATACATACAGTAGATTCCAGTTTTACTTTTATTTTGAATTTTCATGGGGATTTTGATTTCTTTGATTCGTTTTGTTTATTTTTACCTGGAATGGCAGTTGTTGCACCATTATTTCAGATACTTTTTGCCTTTCCAGTTGGGCTACATGTTCACAATTGTCACTATTAGTGATGTTACTATATTGCCCAGTATAAAAATGATGCCAATCAGTTTGGTATTCTTCCGCGGAGAAATACTCTGTCAAAAAACTCTTAGTGTCCTTAGTGTCTCAAAGAAAATTCTAAAAAGCTTAGCTGCAGGTTTTGTTACTGTTATGACCTTCCTTTTGTCTTCAACTAATGATTTTACTCTTGCCCTTTCAAACAAAGACATTTTTGTTTTGTTACTCTTCCTGGTGTAACCATTGTGCTACTTTGTCTTTCTTTTGCCTGAACCTTTGTTTTTAATCTCCTGGTTATTTTTCCTTGCGCTCACAATAATTGCTTGGCTTTTCCTTTGTGCCCTTTGTGCCAGTGTCACCTAGACATAGGTGGTTACACCTTAACTTACAGCTTAACTGGACTTCTTAATGCAATGTCTGTCTTTAACATCCACATGGTGAATTACAGATATAATAAGAGGGTGGAGCAGCATCCAAGATCTAAAAACATTTAGTGATTTATACTCCCAACAAAATCATGATGAAAAGTGTACACATTACCACAAACCCTCTATGCTTAAAGTCAGTGACTAAAGTTGTGTCATTAGATTTAAGACGATATATTCTGTATAGTACAGCAAAGAGAGGGACAGAGCATTAAATAATTGATGGGGACACAACAAATGACCTATGTTCTTCACAAATTGAGGAGTTTTAAAAAAAGACACATGATGAGCTAGTAGATGACGCCGTACATAAATAATTCAACAGTCATCTTTGATCTACACGGCTATCCTGGTGAAAACATGGAGGCTGAAAAGGCCCAGTCCTGAGTTTAAGAAGACAAAAAGGCTATTAAGCTTGGTGTTAGAGGGTGCCAGCAGTTAGAAATGGAAGTTTGCTGATAACTGAAATTTCCCAGATAGTTTCTCAGGGAAGATATTTTGTTCAATAGTGGAGCCTCAGATAATGGAGCAAAAGATGACAAAGTGTATCATTGGATAAGGAACAACATCTGCGGTGGGTTGGCGCCCTGCCCGGGATTGGTTCCTGCCTTGCGCCCTGTGTTGGCTGGGATTGGCTCCAGCAGACCCCCCGTGACCCTGTGCTCAGATTCAATGGGTTGGATAATGGATGGATGGATAAGGAATAACATCTTGAGTTCTATGGACGCCATAGCAGAAGATGATGATGGTGTTTTTACACAAAAATATTGAATTTATTGAATTTATGCCTGTGCTAATGCAAATGAGTTGGTGAAATGATTCATTAAATGGTAAAGATAACAGTGATGAGGCTTGTCTATGGGGTATTTGGGATTACATTCCTTTGTAAGATTAGGATTTTAATAAACCTGGGGAAAACATTACAGAAATGCATAGTTTTTTAAATGAACTCAGCTAGACAAGGTGGTTTAGGCATCTGGCCGCAATGTCTTTTGGAGATATTTATCTGGGATAGTGCTGGACACTCTCCATTTGAGACAGACAGGTTACTCTGGAGCAATTAAATTTTAGAGGAGGCCAGGAAAGCCCCCCTCCCAGAAGAGCTGAAATATTCTGTGCAGTTTCCACCCTGTTTAGGTGTGACATCCTGAGTCCTTTAAAATTTTAAAGATGAATGTTCAATATTCTTTGTCTTTATTCATATTATTGGATGTAACATTCCCTAAAAAAATGTAAGACAGCAAAAAGTCTAACAATCTTCAGTCCTTCACACAAAGACTCTACAGTACACACTATTGCATGTCTTGGGGAGTAAGGAGCATCACAAGAGTTGGTAGCTGTGTAATAAACTTTTATATATGCTTAAATGAAACATTGTTAGGTAATGTTCTCTGACATACGACTGAAACTAGTCCCCTGTTTGTCAGGAAATCATCCAATGAGACTATTTAAATTCACAGTCCCTCTGTGCTCCCAGCAGTTCATCACCCTGAAATAAAATAGTCATTGCCTCTCATACCAAATGCATTGCATCAGTTAAAATAAAGAAGAATTAGTGTATGGAGAATATCTTTCTTTAAAGAAAGGGTTCTCCTTTTCAGAAGGGTCAGTGATCATTAAAAATTTTCTTACTAAAGTCAAAATTCCTACAAAGATGAGTTAAAGGAACGTTCCCTATCATTCTGTGGCTGCCTCGGCTTTTAATTCTGAAATATAAATCTGTTACCATAACAACTTCCATGAATAGATTTTTTTTATCAGCATATTTGCTTTGGTCTGTTCAAGATGTGGTTATTACACCTCCTCCACTTGTGACACTAAAAAATGCTGATAAGCCATAAATTCAACACTTGAATTGCAAGCTGTAGGTGCAATAGTGGCTTATGAGGAATGGTTTGCTCATATTTCCTGACTGTACCAATTGTTTTATGTGCCTTTTTTTGTATTCTTTTATGTTTTCTATTAATACTTAATGCACAAAATAATAAACACATTTAGTTCCACTGCTCTCAGCAAATATAGTAACAATCAGTTCATTTATGCCAATCTCAGTAGTTCATTAAAACTAATAGAATATTTTACCGCAACATTCAATCAGTATTAATATACTATGGTGCTATAAATATGTTGGATTATGTCCAATACATTCAAATATTTCATTGTTTTTGTAGTTAAAGAATCCAGGTAAATCTCAAAATATTATTTAAATAGTTTATTTTATTATATCATAAACTATTTTAAATTGTCCACAACAGCCAATGGTTAGGAAGTAAGATATACTCATGTACAACAATAAAGAAAGGCTGAAAATAAGAGGAATTAGATTTGGACAGAAAACTGTGGCTGCTTTATATGTCTTAAAATTATGTTTATTGTTATTGATTAAATGCAATGTAAATTACATAAGAGTAAAACAATGATTGGGTGGCTAGAATCAAATACTTAACACATGATTCCTGGATCGATTTGCCATCTGTGTGTTCTCTCGATATCTGTGGTGTTTTTGTTCCTTTTTTGTTCTGAACACTCATTTTTCTTCTGACATCTCACAGATGTGCAGATAAAGATGACTGGTGTTAATGGAAACTTAATCAGAGCTCCACATCACACTTTAGGCCATGGTCTCATGGCCTGGAACCCCTACAGATTTTATTTTTTCTCCAGCCGTCTAGAGTTTTTTTTGTTTTTTCTGTCCTCCCTGGCCATCAGACCTTACTTTTATTCTATGTTAATTAGTGTTCTCTGATTTTAATTCTTATTTTGTATTTTTTCTCTTTCTTCATCATGTAAAGCACTTTGAGCTTCATTATTTGTATGAAAATGTGCTATATACATAAATGTTGTTGTTGTTGTTCTTTAGTGACCTTGCTGTGGTGGGTTCATATGCAGAGTGTCTCATCTGTATAACTGGGTGCTGGTGGTTGCATATGACTTTATTATAAGTGTTTACATGTTACAGCTTTCCATATTCAGTATTCTAATAAAAAGCAGCATCTTGAACTGTTGAGAAAATTAGCCTAGACCAGCCTATCCATCCAGAGCCGGAGCTAAGCTAAAAGCGAAGCAAGAAAGTGGCGTTTCAAACCTTCGGTGCCTTCTGTGATCCTGGGAAATGTGAACTCACTACCAAATAAGATAGACGAACTGGCCGCGCTGGTGAAAAATGTCAGGACCTACAGAGAATGCAGTTTGTTGTGTTTTTGTGAAACGTGGCTAACAACTAACATCCCAGATGCTAACGTGGAGCTACCCGGGTTTAGCACAGTTACAGCACAGTTGCGGACAGAGACGCAAATACCTGCGGGAATCTGAAAGGAGGAGGACTCACTCTCTATGTAAATACAAGGTGGTGTAACTCTGGACATGTAAACGTCAAAATCTCCACTTTTTGCAGGGACATTGAACTGTTGGCCATAAGTCTGCATCACCTATTACTTGCCCAGAGAGTTTGGACACGTCATTGTTGTTATTGTTTACATCCATCCTAGGGCGGACGTGGAGATAGCGGGTGACATCATCCATTCCGCTGTTGGTAAATTACAAACACAGCACCCTGAAGTGCTTGTGCTAATTGCTGGAGACGTTGGACAAAACATTACCTGCCTTCTCCCAGTATGTGGATTGTAAAACCCGGGGTAATAGGACTATTGACCTACTGTATGCAAACGTTAAAGACGCATACAGCACCACCCCGCTGCCTGCGCTTGGGAAAGCAGATCATAACCTGGTTCTGCTTCAGCCTCACTACAAACCAAGAGTGAGGGAGCTACCTACAACCACACGCTCATTCAGGAAGTGGTCCCCTGAGGCAGAGCAGGCTCTAAGAGACGGCTTTGGAACTCTCGACTGGGATATCCTGCAGGGATCATATAGTGAGAACATTGAGGAGGTTGTTGACTGCACTACTGACTACATCAACTTTTGTATGGACATTGTAGTTCCAGTAAGAACAGTACACTGCTATGCTAACAACAAGCCATGGATTACAAGTGACATTAAGGGCCTTTTGAACCAGAAGAAAAGGGCTTTTAAAGGTGGTGATCAGCATGAGCTCAAGCACGTGGAGAAGGAACTCCGAGTCCAGCTCAGGGCGGCGAAGAAGCAGTACAGGAGAAAGCTGGAGCAGAAGTTGGAAAATAACAGCATGAAGGAAGTGTGGGATGGGATGAAGATCATCACTGGCTGCAGCTCGAAGCGTGGTGCCACCATCAAGAGAGATGTGGAGAGAGCAAACCAAATGAACAACTTCTTTAACAGGTTTGACCACCCTAACCCACTCTCACCTCGGAGTACTGCAACCTCCAACCATCCTTCTGATGATACCACCATAGGAGAGACATCCCCGCCTACAATTACAGCAGCCCAGGTGAGCAGAGAGCTGAGGAGACTTTGTGCCAGCAAAGCAGTGGGTCCAGATGTAGTATCGCCACGACTGCTGTAGGTCTGTGCGCTGGAGCTGGAGAGTCCTCTACAGTGCATCTTCAATCTGAGCCTGGAACAGGGGAGAGTCCCGAGGCTTTGGAAAACATCTTGCATCACCCCAGTCCCAAAGGTATCACGTCCTAGTGAGCTGAATGACTTCCGGCCTGTCGCCCTGACGTCACATGTGATGAAGACCATGGATTGGCTGCTGCTTCACCACCTGAGGCCACAGGTCCGCCACGCCTTCGACCCTCTGCAGTTCGCATACCAGGTAGAAGGTGGGAGTGGAGGATGCCATCATCTATATGCTACACCGATCCCTCTCCCACTTGGACAGAGGCAGTGGTGCTGTAAGAATTATGTTTCTGGACTTCTCTAGCACCTTCAACACCATCCAACCTCTGCTCCTTAGGGACAAGCTGACAGAGATGGGAGTATATTCATACCTGGTGGCATGGATCGTGGACTATCTTACAGACAGACCTCAGTATGTGCGTCTCGGAAACTGCAGATCTGACATTGTGGTCAGCAACACAGGAGCACCACAGGGGACTGTACTTTCTCCGGTCCTGTTCAGCCTATATACATCAGACTTCTAATACTGTGGAGTCCTCTAGTATTCCTGCCACGTGCAAAAGTTCACTGACACTTCTATCATGGGCTGCATCAGGAGTGGGCAGGAGGCAGAGTATAGGAACCTAATCAAGGACTTTGTTAAATGGTGCGACTCAAACCGCACCTGAACACCAGCAAAACCAAGGAACTGGTGGTGGAATTTAGGAGACTCAGGCCCCTCCTGGACCCTGTGATTATCAGAGGTGACTGTGTGCAGAGGGTACAGACCTATAAATACCTGGGAAGCAGCTGGATGATAAATTGGACTGGACTGTCAATACTGATGCTCTGTGCAAGAGAGGACAGAGCCAATTATACTTCCTTAGAAGACTGGCATCCTTCAACATCTGCAATAAGATGCTGCAGATGTTCTATCAGACGGTTGTGATGAGTGCCCTCTTCTACGCGGTGGGGTGCTGGGGAGGCAGCATAAAGAAGAAGGATGCCTCACTCCTGGACAAGCTGGTGAGGAAGGCAGACTCTATTGTAGGCATGGAGCTGGACAGTTTGACATCTGTGGCAGAGCAACGGGCACTGAGCAGGCTCCTGTGAATCATGGAGAATCCACTGCATCCACTGAACAGTATCATCTCCAGACAGAGGAGCAGCTTCAGCAACAGACTGCTGTCACTGTCCTGCTCCACTGACAGACTGAGGAGATCGTTCCTCCCTCACACTATGCGACTCTTCAGTTCCACCTGGGTGGGGTAAATGTTAACATTATACAAAGTTATTGTCTGTTTTACCTGCATTTTTATCACTCTTTAATTTAATATTGTTTTTTATCAGTATGCTGCAGCTGGAGTATGTGAATTTCCCCTTGGGATTAATAAAGTATCTATCTATCTATCTATCTATCTATCTATCTATCTATCTATCTATCTATCTATCTATCTATCTATCATTCAACCCGCTATATCCTAACTACAGGGTCATGGGGGTCTGCTGGACCCAATCCCAGTCAATACAGGGCACAAGGCAGGAAACAAGCCCAGGGCAGGGCACCAGCCCACCACAAGGCACACACACACGCACACACACACACACCAGGGACAATTTAGAATTGCCAATTCACCTAACCTGCATGTCTTTGTTACTGTGGGAGTAAACCGGAGCACCCGGAGGAAATCCATACAGACACGGGGAGAACATGCAAACTCCACGGTCTTCTAACTGCAAGGCAGCAGCGCTACCCACTGCGCCACTCTGCCGGCCCCTACACCAGCCTATGAAGAAATTTAATTTATTCTGTAGTAACAAAGGCCTTCTGAAATAAGTAAATATCTACATGCTTATAAAGCACAATCTCTGTTTGCTTGTTTATTATTTATGCACAGCTGTGTACTTCAATTCCCAGACTTAAAATTTGACACACATGTATTTCTCACCATCAGTTACATTTTTTGACAAATAAGTTTGTACCTGTACTGTACCTGGAATTTTGGGGAGTGATGTATTGACAGGTTTTGGTCATGTCAGGGTTAGCATACTTACCTTTTCACAAAGAAATCTAGATTAATTTCCAATCCATTACATGTAACATTACCACTAATCAACCATTTTACAAAAAACACTCTGGATTGAGCCATGCTTTCTCCAGAGTTATTTATGACAAACTTGGGTTCTTACTATAATCTTTCAGGATTACACCACACTTACAACCTGTCTAACACTGTTTCTTGTTGCATTGGAAGCTGCAAAACATAGGCTTTTGATATATAACTTTCAGCCTTGTGGTCAGGGTAAGTGGTCATAAACGTGTTTACCATAGACTAAACACTACAATTGTTTTTTACGTTTTACATTTGGAGTGGTTTGAAAATAATACCAGATAAAGATACTCTTTTAAAATAGTGAGTGGCATGACATATGACAGTGTGATCTGTTGACAGACAAACTGCACCACAAAGGTTGTGATGGTTAGCATGCTTGTCTTTCAAACAGGAAATCTGTCTTTGATTCACACCTATTATACTTAGGGTGGTACAGTGGTGCCCTGGTAGCACTGCTACTACGCAGTAAGGTGACCAGCGTTTGCATCCTGGGTCCTCCTTGCGGGAGTTTGCATGTTCTCTCCATGTCTGAGTGGGTTTCCTCTGGGTGCTCCAGTTTCCTCCCACAGTCCAAAGACATGCAGAATAAGTGGATTGGCAGTACTAAATTATGGTGGGATGTGTATGTGTTTGTGTGCTCCCCCTGCAATGGACTGGCACCCTGTTCAGGGTTCACATTAATGTGTTGTTGGTTCTGCCTTGCACCCTATGGTAGCTGGGAAAGGCTCCAGCACCCACCACAACCCTTTTCAGGACTAAGTGGGTTAGACAATGTTTGACAATTACACTTAACTTTTTCTTTATTGATCTATTTCAGTCACTGTTTTTGACATGGCTGTAATCTTCCCTGGAAGGGGCCATACTTCCATAGGATTTATTTGATGCAGTTTGGAGTTCTTTGAACAGGATGGTGTCCTCTGTTCTTCTAGCACTAAGAAAAAGAGGCCATTTTTAAGCAGAGGAGCAGGAAATAAGATAAAATCAAAAAACATGCTAAGATAGTAACCAGGAAATCAAGCCACACTTCCACAGGAACCAAAAACATTAAGCAAAAATCAAAGTCAAAAAGGAATATTGTTAACGGAAAGGAGATCAGAAGTTTAGTAATGCTAAATAATCATCGGGAGTATATTTACAAACTCTGATAGAAAATTGCCGAATAAATATACACTTTGAACCTCCCTTTATAATAGACATAGAGTTCATGGCCTGCAAAACTACGCCCAAAAGAACCAACTTAACGTCATAATGACAAAGTCACAAAATGGTGTCAAAACAAATGGTAAATGTGCATGTTGTAAAATAAATTTATAAAATAATTACTGAGGAATACTTGTGGGAGTCTATAAATTTCAAAATGCATCTGAGAAAGAAAAATATTAATTCATAAGTTGAAGAAAAAGAGTAAAGCTTGCTCACAATAACTTCTGTAACGTAATAAGGACTAGATATTAGGAGTGCACTAGCATTATGCTTTGTCATCCTATCTAAAGCCAATTAAGTGCCTAATGGTTTAAAAAAGAGCCTGGTATTTTATTTTTTGGTAGTCTACTACTTGATAAAATGGTGGTCTAATTTAGAAAATGTTTAATAAGCTAACACTATTGTGAATAGTATTAACACCTGACTAACATAGGTGATTAGCTTTATCTCAACAAGTGCTTCCTTTGTTTATAACAAGGTGTTGATGTTTTTGGGGTCTAAAAGCATACTCTTTAAATTATAGCTACTGTACATGACCATGTGGCCACACTCTCTGAAATTAACACCCATACATATACACACACACACACACACACACACAGAGTAAATCTAGACAAGGTAGATAATCAAAATAACAGGCACAAATGTTTGTCTCGAAAGACTCTGAAGTCAAAGAAACAAAAAAGTTACAAAGATTGCAGACAATGTCCTTACACTTTGTAAGAAAAAGCACAGACAACTGTGAAGTGTTTTGGCACCTGAAGGCAAAATCTGTATAATATAAACAAAATTTGGGTTATAAACAGGTTGAAGAGCAAAGAAACATCATATAGACACAAGTCTCCAAATTAGACTGCTCAAGATGGTGGAGCTTCCACTGATAAGGACACCAGAAGTCATTTCAAGGGCGGTAAAGTTGTCAGTCTTCCAGTCTGCAGAGGGAAGAAGAGATAAAGTGTTAGTCAACAGTACCATCTTGTTTTCCAGTGGAAAATTACCATTAACCAAGCCTTTAAACTGTCCCCAATGCGCACACAGGTGACAACTTGTTTGATTTCACATAACTAGCACTAATATTTGCAAATTGTTTTTCATAACATCAAAGGCTTGGGTAACAAAACATGTACAGACTCATCTTGAATAGGTAGAGCAAGATGACGTGTATTACATGTTCTCTGTGTCTTGTGTGCAGTAGCAGGGTTAAATATTAATAACAATATGGCTGTGGCCATGCAACAATAGTCACAAAATGGCATCTGCAGCATCTTGGCAATTGGCAGAGAGATCGAAAACAATATGGTTGTGGCCATGCATTGTATCACAAAATGATATCTCCAGAAAATTAATAAAACATACAAAAGTTTCCAGAAATAAAATAAACCAACTCCAGGATTGTAAAAATAATAATTAATTACTCCTATTTGAAAATGGCTATTTGTGGTGACACTAAAAAAAAAACAAGAACTAAAGAATCATTGAAAATATGAAAGAAACAAGAATAATAAAGAAAAGAAAAAAATGTTGTTTTTATTTAATTATAAAAGCCTGATTGTAAAAAACTCTAGGTAAAAAAGGAAAAATATTGCAATTAAAAAGAAAGCCCTCAGATTATTCTTACTTTTATATACTGTAAATATATTTTTTCTTCAGACTAGATCAGGATAGCTGAATCAAGATCCTATGCAAGTGTAGTGTGCATGAGAGTGCTACTTTTCCTTCCAACAGGGACAACAGAATTATGAAAAATTTATGAAAGAAGTTTATAAAAAGGCAATAGTCCACAGAGAAATCATCATTTGTGATTTGAATATGGTGACAGACTATTTTTCCAAAAATACCACAAACATGCTTGTTAAGATAAACCACATAATAACAAACATCACAAAAAATAAATCCTAGCTTAGCTTAGTTTGTCTTTTTCTATCTTCTATAGAAAAAGGTCCATAACTTATTAATTCTATTGCTTTAATTCTTATTTAAATAATGACTCATGAAACATAATTTGTTTCTGACCAGCTTTAACATTTTCAGCCAGAATTCTGGTTATTTGGCAGGTTAGAAGGAAGAACTCTTAGTTAATTTTAAAATTTCTAGTGCCTGCAACACAAGTGGCTTTGATTTCTTCACAGCTAGTCTGCAATGGTTTACCTGTGTGTGTGGGAGATGCTGCTTTGAATTTTCCTATTAACTTAAGGAAGAGAAACCTATGATAGCTAAAAACATATCCTTCATACAGGTCATTACTTTTCAGTTACAGTAATATCAATAACGAAAATACATTTGCTGGCTTTATCCTAACTACCAAATTATAGTCGATAGTTTTCAGAATCAAAGAAGATTTACCTATGGTTTGATCCTTCTTGACTTGGTGTAGGTGATGCTTTGTCTCAAATGTTCAGTGTGATTTTTCTTTCTTTTTTCAGAAGCACTACTTCCTTGATTTGGAAGCACTCAATGGGAGCCACCAGTAGTACTGTTTATCTTTGAGGTTTCACACACAATGATCCTCTTTTGGTAGCATACAAATTGTGTCTCCTGGGCAGTTGTTAACCAGTCAACTCTCTGCTTTAGCAATAATAAATTGCTTTATATAGGTCTCTTTTGCTTGTGCCCCATGTTTTGCCATGGCAAGATTTAGACTTATGTGTGGCATCCATGTTCAACTCTGTTACAGATGGTCTTCTACTTGTACTGTCCAGCTCTAGGCTACCCTTTGCTGTAAAAGGGATCACTTCAGCCTTTGCTATGGCCACATCTTAGGCAACAGAGGTCATGTTATGAATCCAAAGATATGGTTGTAACAAGACTACAGAGAGCATAGATCTAGTGCTTGCAAAAGTTATAAAGGAAGGAATGGACATTTTTCCATTGATTTCTGGGGTGCACATAAGCACAATCTTTGGGTTGACAGCTGGGGCAATGTTTTGTTCATTAAGGTTGACAGTTTTTGAGTTATGGCTCTTTGATCACTGACCAAGTGTTTAAACAGTGCATCATGAATATAATTTGCCTGTTATTAATCAGTCTTTTTAGATGAGACCCAGAAACACCATTCCAAGGAGAGGCCCTCTGAGAAAAACTGACACTTGAGCTGAAGTCAGTGGTCAGAAAACAGAGCCTGGTAGCTACCTCATAAGCAAAAAATTTGTGTGCTAAAGCAAAGCAAAGTGGGTAATGCCAATCTGTCCTTCATCAGCAGTATCACATGTCAATTACAGCGCTCATTCATGTTGAACGCCCACACCTACCAATACCTCTATATATTAATTGGCACACTTTTATACAATTGAATTCTTTGTATCTGTTATGCAAATTAACTTATGTATACCCTGCTGTGTGACCTTTATTGAAAACCTGAAATAAAACTGAAATCTACACCTTTTAATAGATGGTGGTCAAATGAATGTTCAGATAGCCAATTAGTTTATTTCAGCATTTTTTTATTTTCAATGTTCTGTTCAGATGACTAAATCACTGTGACAAGTAGTACTTAAAAGCAACAACATAGATTTCTAATGTCTCAAGTAACGGAAAGTGTGGGTTTAACATTTATATTCAGAAAACCTTCTGTGGTTGTAAAGTGTAGGTCTTTTCTTACAAGGTTTTGCCGTTTATCTTAACATTTGTTTATGTTGAAGGCCTAAATTAAAAATAATTGCAGAATAGTGCTTGCATCTTACATTGGAAGGTATTGCTGGTTTCTGTTAGCAACAGCATTTTAATCGAAGTGCACAGTACCTTTTGCTAACTGAAAACTTTAAAAGATTCATTAGACTATTAGTTCTTTTTTATTGTAACTCTTAATTTTAAAACACTAAACACAACGTCTGTAAGTGACCTAAAATACATCATTCCCAATTGTCTAACAGAAGGTCATATTTTCTACTATTTGCACATTCACTCTAGCCATCCATTTTCTAATTTTTGTAGGGTTGATAGAACCTATCCTAGTAGCACAGGGCACTAGACAAGAGCCAATTGGAGGTGCACATTACAGGGTAATTGCACTCATGTCATCATACTTACTCATGCCAGGACTGTTTTCAGTCACAAGTTAAACCAACATACATGTCTTTCGGATGTGGGATAAAACTGAATCACCCAGAGAAAACATTGACATAGGGAGAATATACATACGCCTTAAGTGGAGTGAATGGGCCAGAAACTGAAATCTGGTCCATACAGCACTACAATTACACTATTGTGCAGCTCTTCTTCGTAATGATCACTGCCTTTAAGACACCTTGATGGACTTCTTAGACCACACTTAACTTCACACAAGATCTTACTACTTCTTTGCAGTTATGTTTTTAGCTCATAATAAAACAAAGATGAAGCAGAAGATGTTTACATTTGAGGTATAATGACTATAGTTAATTAACTACATTAAAAATTAACAGTTGTGAGTTCCATAGTGGAAGGACAGGCATCCAGAAGGAGATGGAGGATAATTCCTTGCCTGGTCGGGACACTGTAAAAGGAAAATGGATGGGTGGGTTTTCCCCTCTGGAAGGCCAATGTAATGGAAGGACCCAGGGAGACAACAATGTCTGGATTCTTTATTCACCTGATACGCTAGATAGCAGCACCCCTGGGTTACGATTCCCACATGAACACCGACAGAGCATGCTGGGACCTATTGTCCTATGGAGTAGCTCAGTTGAGTTCCATGGGGGCCAACAGGGGGAACTGCTGGGATTAATAATCACTACTTCCAGGGGCTTCTGTTTCATCTGGAAGTGCTTCTAGTAGGCTATGCCCTAACACTGGAAGTACTCCTGGGTCATAGATAAAAGCAAGTCTGAGTTGGGAGGCAGAAGACAACACTTGCTTGGATAAAGAGGAGCAGAATGGAGAGGAGGAAAAGTCTTTATTGTTTTGGCATGCTGTATAGAGGATTCTAGAAGGACCTGTAAAGTTACTGGAGAAAATAAAATCATTGTATTTGAACCCATAACTGCCTCTGTGTTAGTTGTGTCCAAGGTTTGGAGCTCAGTAATGCCCCCTATCTTTCATTCATTTTAAATAATTAACCCAGTAGTACAATGGGATTTTAATTTAATTGCTTTAATTCAATGTACTCATGTAAAATGCACTTTCAAGCCAGGGCCAAATTGCATTTCTAAACATTTGTTAAGTAGTTTGACGGCTGGACCTCTGGTCCTCAAGTAAAAGGGAATAGAAAACGTAATCAGAGGTGGACACCAATTAGAAACAATAAAGGATATACCTCCTGATCATCATGCGGACTTAAAATGGATAGGCATCTAGGTTTGTCTTCTTTGGAGTGAATGACTAATTCTGTTTCTGTTGGTGGTTGCCCTTTGTTTTTAGTGAACACAGCAGCAATATCATTTGATGTTGGAACATTATAATGATGTCGATCTTGTAAAAAAATGGTTAGGAAGCATATTTTTACTTTATGAACCTGACTGGCCACTGTCTGTGGTTTTTGTTTTTGTTTTTCTTCAATTTATCTCATATTTTTTAAATGCTCAAGCTTAATGACTGTTAACGTCAATGGAATCCTATAGTTTTCAAAGCAAGGAAACATGTCATTATTTTCAGACCTTGAAAGTCTTTATCTAAGTTTTTCATCAGAATCAAGTTGTATAATGTAAAGACTGGTGTAGACTGGAGGCTGGTTTTTGCAGGAGTGTAGTCAAACCATATATAATGATGAACATATAGGCACCATATCCTGGGGGATTATCAATAAAGGCTCCTAAGGATGCAAATGATAAGGAGCTGTTAAGACTCTGTGCAGTGTGTGTTGTAAATAGTTGTGTCTTGCAATTCATGTGGTTGACTAAAGAGGTTGACTAGACCTTGAAGGAGATGTAGGAAACTGGTGACTGTAAACTGGCCCTGTGTGTGTCACTATTCCCTATTGTCGCCTGCCATCTGTCAACATTCTTTTCTATATAGTGCCAACTGATAATTGGTATAAAGTCTAACCAATGATTATGTATTGAATTAAGAAACCTAGAACCAAATGATCATTTAGAGATATCTTCAAACACATCTTTGGACCACAGTTTGATGTAATGAAACATTTTTATTATCAAGATAAATAAACACTTTTTCACAAATTGTGTTAAAGGTAAATAAAGCATATCATATGGATATGTGAGTGGTTGTAATTTAGGGAAACCTTATAGAATTAAGCATAAATTAACAAAAAAAAATATTTTCTGTGCCACAAATGTCCCTACGTATCTGGTGCATATCAAAATTACCCAATAAAACTAGTTTATCATATTATATTTTCCCCTAGGGAACAAATAAAGTTCTACCTATTTAAATAATAAAAAACAAGGCAGTTCAAAAATAAATAATATGATCCTTAAGATCTAGAAAGTTAATACATTAATAGTACATTGTATGTTTTATGATCTGAACCTTTTGATTTTATCTCAAACAAATGAAGTGTCAATAGTTTAACACAGAATGTTACATTTAATGATGGCTATGGTGTTTTCCAACAAATAACCTGGAAAATTAAACACATTTTTTACTTTTACGTAAATCTGCAGTATGTTTTCATGCAACGCTTCTTTGCCATGTCCTGAATTTTATAATAGGGCAAGTAGCTGGTCCAGTGTAGTCAATGATAATTAAGGCTGTGTACATCTAAAGCAGGGCGTTGAAATGAAATGAATCACACAGAGCCATACAGCATATTAACTAACTGTACACATCACCAATCTACAGACCACTCTGATGATGAAAAAAAATGCAGATACATCTAGCAGACCCTGAAGGTGGTGCTTTTTACCGTATCCCCATAACAAACCCTCTTGATTAATAAAAAAAAGTGTTCTACCAAATGCTCACTATATGACAATGTCCAGATGTACAGAATATATAACTGTGTTTGTATACTACTACCAAGTGTTTGGTTTGTAATTGTGTGTGTGTTTGCCCTGCAGTGGACTAGAACATTGCCCAGGGCTTATTCCTGCCTTGTGTCCTATACTAGAAGGGATAGGCTCCAGCTCTGCTTGCGATTATGGTCTGGATTAAGTGCGTTAGTAAATGACATTACATTACAGAGTCAGTCTGGTTGGTATAAAACTTAACTGCAGCTTCAAATCCTCATTGCTTTCATTATTTCATTGGTAATGCCTGCAGCCATATCTTTATTGAAGCTATTAGGTTGGATTTTTTCTGGCTATCAGGTGCCATATTCTGGCCTTTCTGTGACTGCAGGGCTAAGCATGACGGAAGTGGACTCGGGTCTCAGGTCATCCATATTGCAGCAGTATGTGTTCTCATACACCTTGATGAGAAAAGAGCCTGTTGCTACCTAGTATAAACAGGTGCCTAGTTTCCACTGATCTGTTTTCATCCCTGGTAGAGGCTTCATGCAAATGCAGTCTCCCACATGAAGCTCTTCAAGATCCCTGGCTGAGCAATCATATATGAGCTTTGCTCTTTGCTTCTTTTTTTTATTTAATTTGAAGAAAATAATATTCCATGCAATCAAGTCAAACTTAAGAAGAAAGAAATTCAACCCACACCTGAGAGAAAGAGAAGAGAGCAAACAGCATGGACTAGAATTAGAAAGAAATCCTTTTCTCCAATATAACTGCTTACCCTAACATTACTTTAATTAGATCTTACCATATTTTTAAAAGGTTTTAAAGATATCTTCTAAGCGAGAATTAGATTTTTTTCCAATTTCATATACAGTGCATCCGGAAAGTATTCACAGCGCATCACTTTTTATACATTTTGTTATGTTACAGCCTTATTCCAAAATGGATTAAATTCATTTTTTTCCTCAGAATTCTACACACAACACCCCATAATGACAATGTGAAAAAAGTTTACTTGAGGTTTTTGCAAATTTATTTAAAAATAAAAAAAACTGAGAAATCACATGTACATAAGTATTCACAGCCTTTGCCATGAAGCTCAGAATTGAGCTCAGGTGCATCCTGTTTCCCCTGATCATCCTTGAGATGTTTCTGCAGCTTAATTGGAGTCCACCTGTGGTGAATTCAGTTGATTGGACATGATTTGGAAAGGCACACACCTGTCTATATAAGATCCCACAGTTGACAGTTCATGTCAGAGCACAAACCAAGAAGGAAGTCAAAGGAATTGTCTGCAGACCTCCGAGACAGGATTGTCTTGAGGCACAAATCTGAGGAAGGTTACAGAAAAATTTCTGCTGCTTTGAAGGTCCCAATGAGCACAGTGGCCTCCATCATCCGTAAGTGGAAGAAGTTCGACACCACCAGGACTCTTCCTAGAGCTGGCCGGCCATCTAAACTGAGCGATCGGGGGAAAAGGTTCTTAGTCAGGGAGGTGACCAAGAACCCAATGTGGAGAGAGGAGAACCTTCCAGAAGGACAACCATCTCTGCAGCAATCCACCAATCAGGCCTGTATGGTAGAGTGGCCAGACGGAAGCCACTCCTTAGTAAAAGGCACATGGCAGCCCACCTGGAGTTTGCCAAAAGGCACCTGAAGGACTCTCAGACCATGAGAAACAAAATTCTCTGGTCTGATGAGACAAAGATTGAACTTTTTGGTGTGAATGTCAGGCGTCACGTTTGGAGGAAACCAGGTATCGCTCATCACCAGGCCAATACCATCCCTACAGTGAATCATGGTGGTGGCAGCATCATGCTGTGGGGATGTTTTTCAGTGGCAGGAACTGGGACACTAGTCAGGATAAAGGGAAAGATGACTGCAGCAATGTACAGAGACATCCTGGATGAAAACCTGCTCCAGAGCGCCCTTGACCTCAGACTGGGGTGACGGTTCATCTTTCAACAGGACAACGACCCTAAGCACACAGCCAAGATATCAAAGGAGTGGCTTCAGGACAACTCTGTGAATGTCTTTGAGTGGCCCAGCCAGAGCCCAGACTTGAATCCGATTGAACATCTCTGGAGAGATCTTAAAATGGCTGTGCACCGATGCTTCCCATCCAACCTGATGGAGCTTGAGAGGTGCTGCAAAGAGGAATGGGCGAAACTGGCCAAGGATAGGTGTGCCAAGCTTGTGGCATCATATTCAAAAAGACTTGAGGCCGTAATTGCTGCCAAAGGTGCATCGACAAAGTATTGAGCAAAGGCTGTGAATACTTATGTACATGTGATTTCTCAGTTTTATATTTTTAATAAATTTGCAAAAACCTCAAGTAAAATTTTTTCATGTTGTCATTATGGGGTGTTGTGTGTAGAATAATGAGGAAAAAAATGAATTTAATCCATTTTGGAATAAGGCTGTAACATAACAAAATGTGGAAAAAGTGATGCGCTGTGAATACTTTCCAGATGCACTGTAGTATAGAACATCAGTTACCTACTGACTTATAAAAGGTGGGTTGGGATTCTTCCACTTGAGCAAGATACTGTATGTCTACGTGCTAGTAGTGTGATATAGGCAATTACAATCTATTTGTCCTTCTCCAGTTTAAGCTCATCTGGGAGTACACCAAACATACCCGTTAATGGGTTAGGAGTGATTATGACGCCAACGCTGTCTGATAGGCATTCAAAGATTTTTGTCCAAAATTACATTAATTTGGTGCACTTCCCTGGATACAATTTGGACAATTTTAATTGAGATTAATGTGATCAATGAAAGATTTTAAGTTGAATGATTGATAGAGTGTATTCTATGCATGGCTGCCTTCCACTCCTTTTCCAAAATATTAATTGAAAGATCCTTTTTGCACTGTACCCTGCTTAGACAGGTATTCCACAAAGCTTATGAGGCACTGTACTGCTCTGGCATTTGTTGGGTTTGGTATATCTTGAATTGCCCTAACTTATCAGGGTCTGCATTAATGCCCTTAGGCCCCAATAGTACATATCCATGAAAGTGCAACTAGTTTCCTTATGCCAGGCCACAATCTCACGAGTTTGTACCAATCCATTAATGCCAAGAGTTTGTGTCATGGCTTTGGTTAGCATCCGTATCCATGTCTCCACAACCTACACCTAGGATGTAAACTTTGATTGGTTCCAAGCCATCTAAAATGGAGAGGAGTTTTTCCTGTTTCTGGTTCAACTGAAATGCTAAATGACAGCTTTAGCCCATGTGTTCTACCACAAGAGGTCTGTAATGTTGTCATGAGGCTGCTTTCTTCATCTAATTTGCATTGAAAGAATGCACCTCACGCAACTACATGGGTGAAAATATGCACTTTGGGCAGTGCATATTTGTGCTGGCATCATGTAGTGAGACCTGCATAATGCCTGGTTAAGTAATTTAGGGTCTATGCAGATTTTAAGCTTTCAGGCCTCTTAGCTATAATCATATTACAAATCCACTCTGAGGCCTCAGTAACTGGAGCTATGTGTGCATCTTTTTCATGTTTTTCCAAAAGTTCTTTGACCGCTGATGTTAGTGGCACAGGTAAATTCTGGGGGCACACTGGAAACACTGTCATATGGCTTAAAGTGAACATCACCAGGAAGTTTTTAAATAGTTTTGTAGAAAACATCTCAGTACTTTTAAAGAAAATACTGCTTAGTCAGAGTACCCGCTTTTGGGTATTTCACACTTCAGTTCAGCTGTTATGGTCAAGCAAATCGGTCCCAAACATTCACATGTTGAACAAGACAAGGGTAGTCTCTGCTTGGTGCCCACAATTTAAAATTCAAGTGGGTGCCTTTGACCTTGCATTATATATTGTGTTCTAAAGAGTCCCAGGAACTCATGAGATAACCTGAGTATGGCTGTAATTTTGTTTCACTTGGTAAAAGGCTCAAATCCAGTGCAAGTCTTACTTTATTATTCCAGCTCATTATGCCGCATGTTGCTGTATAGTCAAGATGGTATTTCTTTTGACTCTTATGTATCTGAAGATTGACAAAACATTTCTTTACTGATGGTACTTTTGAGCTCTTATGCATTATGTTGAATATATCTGAGCTCTGTGTACCATCTCCTCCTCTTCATTTAAAACATGGGTTTCCACTGTGTGTTACTGGGGGTCTAGTTTTCCTGAGCTCTTTAAGCATAATTTTGCAAAGTGGTTCGCAGTTTCACAAAGCTGACAGGCTTTTTCCTGTGCTGGGCAATGCTCTCAGCAGACTGCCACATTTACAGCATTATAAAATGGAGCTGTCTTCTTATTATGTCTAGGGGATTTGTTATGTCTTTAATATTTCAGCCCTGCAATGTTAATAGTATCTGGAAATCTATCTTGGACCATAGTTTTTATTCTAATGAGTCACCTCCACAGCTTAACGTATTCCAATACAGAGGTTACTGTAAGCGTCCGCACGCTTAGTAAGCAGCGGCGCAAGCTTTCATCCGCAACAGCTAGCACTATCCTATCTCTGATAATTTCATCTTTTAGCTGTCCATATTCACATGTTGCTGCCCTTTCTCTTAGCTTAGTAATGAATGTGTCAATTTTTTCTCCCTCCTCACTCCTGCTTACAACTTCCAAACAACACCTTTTGAAGACTGGGTTTCTCATTGACTTGAAATATTTATCTAATGCAAATAATATTGCTGCCACGTCTTTTTCCTGCTCTGCAAACAAATTGTGGTTGAGCTTATTCACACACCCATTCATCTCAACAGCATTCCTTGCCCATCATCCTCCTCAATGTGGCGGATTTAATTTCACTACGCTTTTTATGAAGCCCTGCTGTATGCAAGTATGCAATCCTCATATTCAGCTCTACAAATTTCCCAGTTTGTATTTACATCTCCTCCCAGTTTAATCGTGTCTGGTTGCCATGTTAATGAATTTAAGCAGCTTGCTTCTCTCTCTCTTGCACTCCTAAGCCTGGCGGTTCACACAGCACTTGCGCAGAACCTCCTAAAAGGTTATTACCAACCTTCAGTGGAATGCTGGCTTTTGTATAAGGGCAATCACTCCTGACACCATGTTTCTAAAGCAGAACATTGAAATGAATCATACTGAGCCAAGTACAGTGTTAACTAACTGTATTCATAAACAACTTACAGACTGCTGTTGATGACAACAAAGCAGATGCATCTAGAAAACCCATAAGGTAATGATTTTTACCATACCCCTGTAACAGTTTGTTAGTTGAGAGAGAGTGAAGCAAGTACTAGGATCTGATTCCAGGGCCTATCACCTTTTTATATCCCTTTTAAATCATTATTCATAAAAAATGTCTAAGGTCACATTAATTACAATGTCACATTCACACAAAGGTTTGGAAATGATTTGAATGTTTTCTTTAGAAAATTAAACCCAACATGTGAATTTCAGTTTTTATAAAGTATAAAAAGTCAGAGTCAAATCCGTCCGCATCCCCTATCCATAACCCAATCCTGTTAGCAACCACCCAACTTTAATATTTTCCAAAACTAAATCAGCACCATAGATTTTAATTGACTGCAATTCTTATAATCATTCTTTGTCATATTTCTTGATGGTAAAGTAAATGCAGATGTATATGTCTGTAGGAAACATTCAGACAGCTGCTATTATTTCCTTATTTTATGAACCCACCTATTCAAAGTCTGGGTAATGGTGGGTTGACACCTACATTTGCAGCATCAGGCATATGGTAAGAAGAACCCTAGATAGAGCACCATTTCATCACAGTGTACAGTCATGCACAATCACAGAGGGTCAATATATAGATCAATTCAATCAATGTATTTTGGATGTTTGAAAAAATTAAGGAAAGCACAGAGAAAGAATTGAAGACTTCAAAAAGTACATGCTCAGTATATACAACCAGGATTCTTGCACTGTGAGGTAACAATGCTCACTACTGCAACATCACAGTACTGTCTGTTATATTCTTGGTTGTTGATGTCATTGAATATCTACTGTCACGTGGAGGAAGTATTTAAAGGTTACACCACAACTCATATTTTTGTCTTTTTACCCTATTGCCAAAAAGTCAGTGACCTAGAAGAAGGACATCAGCTCTTAATTTCTTTTTAAACTTTAATGTCCCACTTCTTTTGGTTCACTGGACATAAAGTTTCTATGATATACTGTATCAACTTGAAGCCTTTCCTGAGGTTTTTCAAGAAAATGTATGGAAACATACCACTGGCAATATAAAATTGAATACAATTTCTTGTCCTGAAAGCACATAATAAATGTTTTTCTTTTTTTAAATTTTATGTCCTTGACTTATTTTAACTATGTTAAAAAAGCAACAAAAAAACAATGTTTATATTCCTTATTAGATTTTTAGTATGCGTCCCTCCTTTTCCAAAGTCTGCTGACTCTTATCATATAAAACACTGGTGTTAAGCGATTTCTGTTTGTGTTTTATTTTACAGTAAGCATCAACATAAGACATTGGAAAAAAGCAATTTAAAACAGTATGTATTTAAAACAGCAAGTTTGTGGGTGATAAACTGAATATATGGTAATGGGAAAGATGAATGCATTCTTATAAATACTTCTTCCATTTATTGATCAAGCACTGTTAAACTCTGTATAAAAGGTCCCAAATGCATTAATTTATTATGATTTATTATTTATGTTTATTTTCATTTGTAAAATCATAAATCACATCTTGCACTCAGTAATAGTTAAATGCAAAGCTTACCAGTCTGTACATATTCTAAAAATAAATTTTACTAAATGGGAAGCTGTTTTGCAAATCTAAAACTCTGCACCACAAGTTGAATCTTGATTATAATATCTGAATGCCAAATTCATTATTGTAACTACTGTATACTGTAATCAAGTCCTGGAACAACCTCACAGTTAAGAAAAATTGAACTAATATCTTTCTTTAACACTGGTATTACATTTTTGAAAATATATGTTATGGGCAATTTTTTTTAGCTTTGCAAATATGCAATATTCTGTGGTGGGCTGGCGTCATGCACGGGGTTTGTTTCCTGCCTTGCGCTCTGCGTTAGCTGGGATTGGCTCCAGCAGACCCCCGTGACCCTGTAGCAGGTTGGATAATGGATGGAAATATGCAATATTATGGTGTTCTGTAATATGAATTATTTTTCAAATCATGGATACGTTGAAAAATTTAATTAGCTCTTATGCTTATACTGGATTAACATTTACAACAAATAATTGCCCTTGTATAACCCCAACTTCATTTCCTGACTCAGGCTAAATGAACAACTACTTCTGATGGCATGTCTTAACAGTAAGGTCTCCAGGCCAATAAGGTAAACCCCATTCTGGTGGCTCCTGAAAAGACTGCACTTCGGACTGTGCTCTTTCTACCTTAAAAGGGCCTTTTGTTCTTCAAAGGATTTTCAAGTTAAAGTTATTTCTTCATAAAACATGGTATTTATTAATTTACAAGAAGACATTGTGTTTTAAAGTGAGGTATAATCTATACATCTTTAAAAATAGCAAGCCCACTGTTGTGTATTATAATGAAGCTAATGGGTACCAGTGTTCCATTGTGAAGAAAAGCCTTAAAACTTCCACCTTGAAGTAGCAAAGATTTAGATTTAAGAAAATGTGCTTTATGCATTTCTGAGGCATGCTTGTGACAAGAAAACTAATCTGCAAATAATACATTTTATTACAGATTCTTGGTACTTTTTTCTTGAGGTAAGGATGATAAATTTCTTGCTCTTTTGTCTCTGTGTCAAGAGTGGAGTTCTGACCACTCAACCACCACACCTTCTGCTTATTATGCTGACCACACAACCTGCAATTCTGTTTCTTCAGTGGTTATGTTCTATTATGACTTGAACTCTCAAATAATAATATTATTCGTCTATTACATTTTGCATTATTTTACATGGCTTATACAGTCAGATTTATGTGAAGTGGCAATGAAGTGAAAAGCATACATAAGAGTTACTTTGTACAAATAATAATACATCTGAACTGAAATAAAAGTCATAGATTTTTGAAAGAGCCAGGCCACCTGCACATTGAGCTTTACACACACTATAAAAAATGGTAACACTTTAGTTTAGGTACTGCAAAAATGCATGCATTACTCACTTACAATATTTTACTGTTTGGGTCTTAATAGCATTTACAAAGCATTAGTAAAATGTTTATTCAACTCTGCAATGTGACCTCTTAAAAAACCCTCACTTTTGAGTGGTCTAAGGTGTCTTAGCTGATACATATTTCTCTTTATGTTACATATTTAGTATAAGACCTGTGAATCCTTCATATTAACAAGTCATTTTTTTGTGTTCTTTATTTCGCCTTATACAATTTCTTGTATTAGAAATTTGTTAGTTTCGCATACCCCTTGGGGTCAGAGCGCAGGGTCAGCCATTGTAGAGCGCCCCTGGAGCAATTGAAGGTTAAGGGCCTTGCCCAAGGGCCCAGCAGAGTAGGATCTCTTTGGCAGTGATGAGGATTCAAACCGGCAACCTTCGGGATACCAGCGCAGATCCTTAGCCTCAGAACCACCACTCCGTCCCCATTTTACTATCATGTCAACACATAACACTGCACAGAGATTAATAACCCATCTACTGATGTTTTAAACTGATATGAAGACCAAAAGAAAGGTCTTGTTACATAAGAGTAAATGAGTAATAGATGAAATTTTCCAGTGCCTAAAACTAAAATGTCCCCAACAAAAGTACTAAGAAAATGAAAGATGTGCAATATAGCACAACCATGAGGAAACAGATTGAAGCACCACAAACCAGTTATCAAATGCTTGAGTTGCTCTCGTTGAGAATACAGTAATAACAAGACTGAGAACAATCTAATCTGACCTAACTGATACCAATCAATCTGTAAATACATGAGTAAAACAAACGAACTCCATGAAGAACCTGGCACTGAGAAGCAGGAATGACAGCTTTGCGCTACCACTTGCCTATGCTAAAAACATCTGTACTAAACTTACAAAAATTCAACTTAATTAAAACTAAATGTATGCTATAATGTCTGTTCCATTCTTGCCATTTGATTTCATACTACCCGAGTGCTCAATATTTGTCTTGGCAGATCACTAAACACATGCATGCATTATTACACAGGCATCAGCAGGCAATAACTTTGCAAAATGATGAAATAAGCTTCTGTATAGTAAAAGAATGTCTGAATCTCATAAAAATATTTTACTTTCTTCCTTCTTAAAATGACATGGAGCATGTTTAGCCTGAAAACGCAGATTATTACTTGTTGGCTTATAAAATTAACATATTTGGTAAGTGTTAAAGCTTTTCTTTCATATTTGGACCCAGCTCCATTATAAAACACAAGAAAAGGCTAATCATTCTTTTAAATATATAAAACATGCTTCATTTTTAGAGCACAATTTTAAGTGTCCAATCAATATATACAATGATTGTAAAGAAATAACTTTAATGTAGAAAATACCAAACTTATCCTTTAACAACTGTCTGCTGCTGTGTGTGATGCTTTTTAGTGCCTGTCAGGAGTTGCATCAATCACCTGCTGACTTCTAAGAACTTCTCTCTTGCTTTAGTTACACTCTATGTATTACTTTTGAGATACCCAAAATACTTCTGCCGTTTGTCATTTTTCTACACCTACATCCAAATATGTATTAAAAATTCCATTGTGGGTCTTTCTCACTTTGCCAAGGCCATCACGTCCTGTACTACCTGGTTGCCATTTACGCACCTCATGTTACAATGCCAGTCAGGTAACCCTCCATTGTTCTTGAATTTATTAAACCAGTTCATTCCATTTAAAGGTTACAGTGTACTGCAGGCATTCCCAGAGGTATCAGGAGCAAAGACAGAACCAACCCTGGGTGACATGCCCATCCATTGCAGGACACACTCACTCATACAGGTTTTTATTTCAGAGTTAATAAACCATCTAAACTAAGTTTCTTTGGGACATGGGAAAAGACATGAGGAAAACCCACACAGAAATAAGAAACAAATACTTTTGTACGTGTAACACTTGGGACCCACAGTAATACTTTGCAAGCTTTTACAGTATGTCTCCATAGTACTTTAAATTAGGATTAGATCAATAGGAATAAAAACCTACAGTGTTATGGTTGGAAATCCCTGTGTGTATAAAATATTTTTTACTATTTCTTAAATTATTTATGTTTATTATTCACATAGTGCAGTAAAGGCAAGGAAGAGTGGATCTTTAATATCACCAAGGAGTTATAAGTGAAGAATGGACTCTACTTTTATCCCTGCAAGTTGGTGAGTGATTAACAGAATAACATTCATGGTCTTTTTTCTTAAAGTAGGCATGAAAAATGAACGGGTGGATTACAATTAAAACATTGCTTACCATAAAATAACAACCTAAAGTAGTTTACAGTTGACTCATAGTCCTGTGCATTTTAAAAAAGAATATGTTACTTTTTTAAAGTAGCACAACATGTTAAGTGGCAATTTTAAAAAAGAGCAATAAGCGATCTCCACCCCCAGATCACTTTGCATTTCCTAATTTTTCTTTTTAATAACAGGGTTTAGGATTTTAGAAAAAACATTGAAGTGCACTTGTGAAACAGAATGGAATCAATGATGGGTCAGTGTAGCATGTCAGTAGGCATAATTACAGAGAATTAGCATATGTGTCAGTAATGCATGCATGAACTGTAAAATTGGGAACAGTAGCTTCCTTAACTCATGTATTTTTATTGTTTTAATTATGTGCTAGTATTTACATCCAAAAAATATAAGCTGTAATTTAACAGGATGCTATATCTGTGTTTGCAGCTTATAGTTTATTGAACTGGAATCGTCAGGCTAAAACAAAGATATATCATTAATTGCATTTGTCAGTGATAATATCATAGTGTGGGAGAACGAGATAAGTGTTGCTGAAGCTTTTTCATTAACTGAGCAGTGCATTACTTTAACATATACTTTCTTTTTTTTAAAAAATGAGGAAATTCATTATTAAAATTATCTTTGTGTTTTCTATATTTAATCAATGATAGCTTTCACATTCTAGATTGTATTTTGCAAAGTGCCACATTTTCACAGCCATTGCATCCTCCACCAATGTAGTAATGTTTTAACTAAGTAAAAATAGCCTTCTATAAATCACAGTAATTGCTGCAGCATTTTTCCTGAACCATAAGTATTCACAGTCAGCAATTACCTTGACATCTGGCAAAGTGCTAGCTAGATCTGTTGATAACTCACTGTCATTCACTAGCTCTGTTTTACAAAACTGAATATTATTTTTTACATCTGAATTTTTTGCAATTATAAAGTAATCAAATATGTTTATTATTATTAATTAATTACAAAATTAATTATAAAACAGACACAAACTACTTACAATTTCACATAATTTTGTATTTTATGTTTACATGGATGAAATACATTTTTGAGAAACTGTGATAGTGGCATGCAAATAGCAAATATTCTCTGAACTCTGCATATGAATAATAGTTCCAAATACGATTTATGATAACTTAGCCACTTTTATAATAGACCACTATCTTCACTTTGATATGCTTTGACATTTTCTAAAATTAATCATTAATTAGCATTTTCTTTCATTGGTTCTTTAAAAAGAAAAAAAAATGTTTTTGTTTAAATTCTTTATTTTAATTGGGTCAGTCAATCTCAATGTAAATTTTATTGAAAAAATGCATTACCTTGAATTAAGATGTAAGGAACACGGTAGCCACAAACCCATATTTACACTGGAATTGGAGATCTCCTGGTGTGGAACATAAAAGGCAAGTATGAAAAAGAGAAATGAGAAAAAATAGAAGGAAGATGTTCCACCTTTATTATTTACAGTGTAGACTTGGTTTGATGCTATAGCAAAATCACAGTTACTTTTGGAAAACTTCAAGTGGGCAAGATTCCTGCTTATCCTAAGGCTTGGCCACTCACAGTTTCACAAGACTCGAGTATCAGTTTCCAATCATTCTTTTATTTGAATGGTATTTTGCAGCTATGATTGCCTGACCTCCTATATGAAGTAAATTATGCCGAGTGCTCTGCCAAGAAGAAGCTAATACTCCATTCAAGCATGGAAAATGCACTCATGGAATGGGATTAAAGGATAAACTTAGTATTTTTCAAGTCAAAGCTATTTCTTCACAATCATAGTACATATTACTTTTGCCACATGAAATTGCATTCAAAAATGTGCAGCATATTTTATACATTTTGAAAAGTAATTATCCCTCTTTTGCATTTTATAATGGAGGTGAAGGGTACCAGCATATTATAGAGAAAAGCCTTAAAACTTACCAAATACATCCATTTGTCAAACCAAAAATGTTATCAAGAATTGAGATTACATGTATATTGCAAAACATCATATCCATGTTATTTTAAGAAGGAAAAAAGCAAAAAGCAAATCATTGTGTGTGCCGTAACTGATGCTCCTTTACAATGTAGGTAATATGTCTCATTTGCGACTCCGTGAGCAGTTGCTCATTGATCACAAAGTGTCCTATAACCAGTAACCAAAGATCCTTCAAAGAGAGACAGTACTGAAGGAATCCAGTCTTTCTCTGAGGTCAACAGGGAGTATCCATGTTTCCCAGCCATACAGCAAAATATGAAGCACCAGGACTCTAAAGACCTGAAACGGCATCCAATTGGATAGAAATCGGGAGCACCACAAACCCCTTTCCAGCAACTACATGACCCCCCATGCTCTCCCAATTCATCTAATGACTTCATAGGAAGAGTCACCAGAGACATGAATGTCGTTGCTGTGGTAAATAAACCTCTCAACAAGGTCAACACTCTCTCTACAGACATTACACTATTAATTGCTACACCCAAGAGGTCATTGAAGGCCTGGATCTTGATTTTTATATAGGACACTCGCAAGCTCCAACACTCATATTCCTAGCTTAGGTTCTTGGGAGCCCCGATCAGAGCCACAAAGATCATTGGCAAAGTCAAAATCATTGAATCTTTCTTCACCAAAAGATGCCCCACAGCCTCTCTACCCCAAAACCCTGCCTAGCACCAAGTCCATGCAAGCATTTAAAAGAGCAGGAACAAGAACACACGCCTGACAAACCCCAGAATAAACTGGGAAAAACACAGAGATTCTGCCTCCACTCTGCACAGCACTCCAGTGTAGAGACCAGCCATGATATCCAGAAACTTTTGGGGGATTCCACAGAGTCTCGGGATATCCCACAGCGTAACTTAATCTGAGTCAAACACTTTACAAAAATCGACAAAGGCTACAAGAAATTCTGCCAATATTAACATTTGTGCTAGATGAGAACCCTCAATGCTAGGTTGCAGTCACTGGTAAACTTCTTAGGCATAAAACCAGGCTGTTCTGGTCGCTGGTAGGTAAGCAAGTGATCACGGATCCTATTGAGGATGACCCTAGCAAGGACTTTACCCTACACCAAGAGCAGTGTTATCCCCCTGCATTTGCCGCAATCCAGGCAATCTCCCTTACCTTGGGATGATGCCCATCTCCCAAGTGGAAATAAACATTGCTTGCAGTGCCAGGAGGAAAGACTTACCACCAGCCTGGAGAAGTTCACCCCAGATACCACATATCCCTGGAGCCTTCCCTACATTCAGCTGGTTCACCACCTGTTGCAATCTCAGTGAGATTGAGTGGTTCACAGCTAATTGGAGGATCAGCCTTAAGAACGGTAGACCCAGAGATATCCAATGTCATAGCTGGAGCATCTGCTTTAAACAGCTGTTTAAAGTAGACAGCCCAGCAGGTCACAACTGCAGTGTCATCCGTAAGGATCATTCCATTACTTGCCCTGACTGCGATTCTCAGAGGAACAGATTTGGATGTACATAATTCTTTGATTCCTCTATAAGCAGGACGTGGGTCAGTACTTCATAGATAGTGTGTCACTTGCTCACAGAATTGTCTAACAAACAACTCCTTATCTGCCCTCAGAGCCCTCGCAGCACCTGTGTACTACGACTCTTCTCAATGATATCCAGGGTGCCCTGCAAGATGAAACACCTCCTTCTAGGAACACCAGCATTCTTTCACTATAACGAAACTGTTTTCATTGTTTCATAAAGCATGTATGTGTTTCGTAAAGACAGAATATTAAGCTGTCTCGTAGCATGTAATCAAGTGACAAAAACTCAACAGACACTATAAGCAAGCTACCATTCATCCATCTATCTTCCTAAACCCTAGTATCCAAGAAAGCATCAGACACAAAGCAGGAACAATCAATGGACAGGGAACCAGTCCATCACAGGGTGAACATTTTCCCTCTATAGGGCCACTTCAACAATGCCAATCCACCTAACCTGCATGTGTTTTGACTATCAACCACGGGAGGAAACTGTAGCACCAGGGGAGAACATGCAGTCCATACTCTGAACACCTGGGATTCAAACCCCATTCTCCTTCACTGTGAGACAGCAGTGGTACCACTGTGCCACACAATAGTAATAATATTATTGCTGTTCTCAATATCTTCCATCCATGAATCGATCTGTATATTTTTCTCCACTATAGGCACAATAATAATAATAATAATAATAATAATAAAAATAATAATAATAATCCATTCATCTTCCCACTTATCCAGGACAGTGTGGTGGAGCAGCAGGAAGCTTATACTAGCAGGCATTGGAAATAAGGCAAGAACAAGCCCCTGGACAGACATCCAGTCCATCGCAGGACAAAAACACACACACGCAAATACAAATACAAAGGGCCACTTTTGCAATGCAATTCATTTAAGTTTAATCAGAGAGAAGTTTAGTAAAGGGGGAAGCACAAAGCTGTCATTCCTGCCTAACAGTGTCAGGATGTTCATGAATTCTGTATGTTCTCCCCATGTAATTTTGGATTGTGCCAGTGTATTTACTCACTTAAAAACTATGCGTTCAGTTCTTTAATTACAATATTGTCAACAATAGCGACTCATCATGCGTTAAAAAATGGATAATCGGTTTGTGGCATTCCATCTCCACCACATTCTTCCTTTTCCATTCTTTAATTTTTTTAATCATGTGTATGCAAGGCATGCCATGGAAAAGCTGGGCTGGCTCTTTCAAAAATCTAAGGTTTCTGAAAAATACAATTGGAACACAAATACAATGTGGTGTAATTAGTTCTGTTCATATTTATTGTTATTTGCACAAAGTGCAATGAAACTGATATGTGCTAAATTCACTTTGCTCTTGTTCGGCATGCATCTTGCTCTATAGGTTGCGTAAAATTCAAAAATAGAATAACTTCACTGTTGAGTTGTCATAACCCCACCCATGACAGCCACTGAAAGAAGGCAATCAAGAAACATATCGTTATCTTATGAAAATAGGACAGAGAATCTGTGATAAAAATACTATTTCTAGTTTTCTTTCGTTATCACAAGGATGTCTTATAAACTCAGAAGGCATGTTTTCTTCAATTGAAATCTTTATTACTTCAAAGTGGATGAATCTGGTAAGTTTTAATGCAGTTTTAATTCACATTTGGCCCTCTATACTCTACAGACCCATTGTAAACTACAAAAACAGACAACTTACAGTATTTTTAAATTTTATAAAAATGCTTAACTATAGAATACAATTAATATATTGATATATACAATGATTGGGAAGAAATAACTGAAAAATTGTGAACTTTTCCTTTAAATTAATTGAAATTTGCTTCCTGTTGTGTTTGATCTTTATCATTATAGTAAATAATTTAATTGTAAGCACACTTATTCTTAGCTTATTATGTAAAAGTTGAATGTTGTGCAAAAATGCTGAGAAGAGGTGATTACTTGAAGGTTAAGTGGATTTTAAAATAAATAATTTGTGTATGAAATTGGCATTTAAGAATAATATAAATATAACGCTAAATAAGCACTGGTGATAAGAAAATAATTGATTGTTACTAACTAATAGTACATAAGGTTCAAACTGTGTCTCAGTCCTCTTACTTTTTTCAAACCAATGAAACCAAGTTTAATGTCTTAAAAGTGAGGTGGGGAGTGAAAGTAAGAATTTGGAGGGTTGCTGCATCAACATTCACAATTAGAAGAAAAATAAAAAAGATCATGAAAATGGTTTTTGTAATAGCCAAATAATGTCACAAACAGCAAGAATGAAAGCTGGGGCCACCTCTGGGTATTGGTATGAAAATTCATGTTTCCTGTATGGGTGAGCAAATAAAAAGGCATGGGATTTGGTTAGTTTGAATATTTATACATCAAACCTACTGCATAACCTGTCTTTCTAACCCACAGACTATGCACAGAGATAACCAACTAGGTTGAGACAAAATTTTGCAACATTTTAAGAAAGGCAACCATTCCAGTAACAGGACAAAGAGTCAAGCAGTTCCATTCAATGGCAAATATCACTTTTAAGCAGCAAAATAGGATCTAGTAGGCTATACTACTGTAACGCCTTATTGCATGGTCTTCTAAAGTCTGTTCTTAACAAAGTGCAGTACATTCAGAACTCTGCTGTTGGGGTTCCCAATTACACCAAGCACTGGGACCATATTACACCAGCTTTGAGAGAATTAAATCTCATATTCATTACAAAATACTTCTGTTAATATACAAAGCATTAACTGATTAAGCACCACCTTATCTCTCTTACCTCTATAACTGTATGTTCCTGCCTGCTAACTTCAATCATCTCAGATCGGTTCTCTGTTTACCATTCCCAGGACTACGAAGAGTACAATGAATGATAGAGCCTTCTGTATCTCAGCCCCATGCATGTCCACAGAAACTCAGAGGAATCAAGTCACTACTAGTTTTTAAAAATAGACTTAAAGCTTATCTGTTTACTAATTCCTTTGTATAATTATGTTTTTTTATCTTTTACTGGTATTATTAGCTCTTTTTATTATTCTTTATATCACTTCCTTACGCTCTGAAAGGTGCTTTAGAAATATAATTGATTATTATTATTATTATTATTGTTATTATTATTATTGTTATTTTCTTTGATTCCAAGGTAAAGTAAGGCAGCTGGTATATGTTAGTAATTGTAGAAAGAAAGGTTGTATAGGCCCTTCTCGTTATTTTTATTCTATCAATGGTATATAATGAGTTCAGTGTTTCTTCTCGTGACATTTCTGTGTTATTCATTGCAAGATAATATTTTAAAACATGTTTAATCCCTCCTGACAGAGTGTGCAAGACAGAAACCTACCTTGTATAGAGCCTACTCAAATACACACCCACATTCACATTTATAACTAACATAACACACATAACCAGAATGAGAGGATAAATTTAGTGTACACAGTAAAATCCCATGCAAACACTGGGAAAGAGTTCAACAGCACCCAGTCAGTAAGCAAGCAGAGAACCCATGATCCAGCACTGTGCCATTGCTTGATTAATCATAAAACCCCACATTTATTGTAATTTTCTGTTTGTTTAAATTGTAGTACTAGGGTGTTGTACTGTGTTAGCCATTATGGATGTAGTGAGAAGTTAAGCAAAATGACACCTTTTAAATTGGATATACACTGCAGTCCAATGACAATTATTAATGGGAAGCAGAGCAAATACAACATGTATTTTGGTCTCACAGCACAAGAATATAATTTATAATGGTATATAATTCAATGCTATAGCAGTAAAACATCATTACAAACAAGTGCTTAAGCAATACAAAATACATCCAGGAGGCAGTTGTGTAGTGCCATACTGTACCAGTCTCTGGTATAAAGTCAGGATATAGTATAAATGCTTCAGTGTACTACATCGCAACTAAATGCAGAAATGACAGAAAAGAGATTGAAAAATAAACAATACTAATTATGCTACAGTTTCTTCCTAGCAGGAGTTTCAAAATATTCTGGCTGATATTTACTTGAAATAAGGATTTCTCTACTAAGTGACTTGATAATTGCTGAATCTATGGCTTTTCTGCTAAAGAAGGCAATTGAAACAAATGAAATCAATGACTGACTAGTCATATCATTATGCTTCTCATTATTTGCTTGCAAAGACAAACACATAAAAATGCTGCTGGGAATAAGCACAATGTTATACTGACAAGAGCTACTGTAAATTTTAAATGATGCACTAATAAGGATTGTTTACATTGCACTTCATGGTTAGGGAAGGATCTGTTTCCAGTCTTCTTTGGACATATATGACTTATTCATTACACTTGTTAGAAAATGATTATAACAAGCTTCATTTTGAAAATAAAATCCTTTGGAGGACTATGCCGACCTGAATATAGCTTATTTTAAAGCACTGTGAGTGAATGACCACCTCTGAAAGTGCAGATCATAACCTTTGCACTACTATACTCTTTTTAGAATTAGATATAGCTGGAAAACATTAAATTTAGCTTTGACATATTGTGATTGTTTGAAGGTTGCACTTTAGTCTTGTTGCTACATTCAAGCCTTTCAAAGCAATCCTATTGTGACTACCTTGATTTATCTTGAGTCTTATTGAGTAAAAGTGTCCAGTTAATAGACAGTAATACTAATAATTGCAGATTGTCTGCAGGAAGACAGTATTAAAAGGTGTGTAGTTTTGCTTTTATGACAACTGCTTAACATTGCTTATTGCAATAAATTAAATTGCGTGAGGACACTGTGATCTGTGCCTGTGAGGAGAAGCCACTTTCTGAAAATACATCTGCATGAATAGCAAGTGACATACTGTAACCATGCAAAAGAGCAAAAAATTATGCTTGATTGATCCTTATGTTCTGTTAAGCTAACAAACCAGCAAAAGTTTTTGCAATATGATTTGATTTACTTAGTGGCAGGTACACCTAAACATTGATAAAGCATTCAATCATAAACCTGATTTATATTAAGATTTAGAGTTCCAAAGTTAGCCCATTCAGAATGAATATATGAGCAGATAATCAATGTGCAACATGTGGTTGACACTACTGTCTCATGTTTAGATCCTTGAATTCAAATCCCATCCAGGCAGAAGTCTGTATTACGTTTGTGTGTTGTCCCAGTGTCCGGGTTACTTTTTTTCTGATATTCTGGTTATCTCTCTCATCCCAGAGACATGCAGGTAAGTCCAAGCAATGCCATTGAACTGGAAGGCGCAGTGCTTTAGGCCAGGTTTATACTTCACGCAAGGCAACGCGTGTTTCAGCGGACGCTACTGCTATGCAGGCATTGTACTGTTTATACTTGCGCTCATACTTTACATAAATCTAGAAGATTCCACCAGGTGGCAGTGCGAGATACGCACTCATCATGGTGAGAAAATGTTCAGCTTCGCTGTGCTGTAAATTGCCTGAAACACCCATTAAATTCTGAAGACACCTGGCCACAATATCTCTGAAAAGGATTGATTGTTTAATGATTACATCCATCAATCCAAGGTACCAGCTTCCATTGGGCACAAGGCTGGAACAATCCCTGGATGGGGCTTTAACTCATTGCAAGGTGAATACAAGCACTCTCATACCCTAGCTTCATTTTAGCATCACCAAACCTGCATATCTTTGGAAGAAAACCAGAGCACACTGTGGAAACCCACCAGGAAAACATGCAAACTCCAGAGAGGACGTGACTACCTGTGAGAAAGCAGCGCTAATGCTCCACCACCGTGTCACCCCACATGTGTCATTATTAGCAACTAGCCAACCCGCGGCGTACTATATGCCGCATAATCAGCCCAGTTTTTTAATGAATTTTAAGCACAGGGAGAAAATTAACATTTGAAAAATCGGTAATGTAATAAATCAGCAAGAAAAGCAACATTGTAACAATGTACGAAACGAACCAACACACAATCGTCCGTGACTGAAAACTGGTGGACCGCCATTGCGCCCCCTCCTCCCAGACGGAGGGATGGGGGTGGACGGCGCTCAGGCACGGAGGGTGGAATGGGAGGAGAGGAGAAGGACGTCCATTCCGCTCCGCCATGGAGGGCAAAAGAATAGTCAACGTGGCTCACAGCTGGATTTGGACCGCAGCACAGACCAAAGCGAGTGAGTATGTGTTTGATGAGCTGTTTGAGTTGGCGGGCAGTGGTCTGAGGTGCGTTCCTGAGCACGTGGGAGGAGGGGTAGAGTTTCTGGGCGGGGCTTCGTTGTTCCTTTCGCATGGTTTTTCATGGTGGACGCGGTTGGGCGTCGAAACTGAAAAGAAAAATGAAAAGTCAACGTGGCTCAGAAGTGCATGTGGACTCCTAGCACAGACGAAAGGGACTAACTGGGTGGTCGGTGAGTTTTTGCGTCCGGGCACATGGGCAGGCAGTGTGAATGCCTAGAGTGCGAGGGTAGACGTGGGCCGGTGAAAAAAAAGTGTTGGTGGGCAGGAAAACGTCTTCCGTGTTCCTACAGGAGCATCTAAGAAGACACATGTTTGTCACAGATGCGAATTGCTGTATGTAGCGTGTAAAACAGTTTGCTATGGTGCACGCGGTCGTGCGTCGTAACCGAAAACTCAGTTTTTAAAGACTGCTTACTTCATTGTGTTTTAACCTCAGTCATAAAGGATTGTTTTAAGGATCCCATGGGATACCCCTCGCAAACCATTTTACACGCTGCATATGGCGATTCACCTCCGCGAGAAACATGCCTCTATGAACAGTCAACGTGGCTCGGAGGTGTATGTGGCCTCTACAACAGACGAATATAAATGACGCAGTTTTTTCTGTGTCGTCGCGTCTGAGTTGGTGGGCGTGGCTCTGCGAGTTGTCGTCGTATCCAATGGTCTTGGAGTTGGTGGGCGTGGCTCCTTCCTGCGTGCGCCATAGGTGTCTTACTTGTCGGCGGCTTAGTGAATCCATGCCCCTTCCGGCGTGCTTTCCATGGGTGTCTTGCCTTAGTGAATTATATATATAGATATTCATTATTTAAATGAAGTTAACTATTTATCTGTAAAATGCAATATATATATTGTATTGCATTTCATTTTGAAAATGAAATCAAGTATATGTCTAAGGATTCAAAATGTGCAGAGTGCTTGAATATCATACATTTAATGGTGTGTGGCAATTGCTGCTTGTCGCTGCTGTCAATGCAGGAAGAAGCCCTAAAAGCACATAACAATTGGCAATTTGTGTACGCTTTTAGTGCGTGAAGTATAAAATTGCCCTTACACTTATTAATTATTGTTATTAATTACTCTATAATTTCATCCTTTCACCATCTGATTATTTGTTTGCTTTCTGTGAGAAACATATGGAGTTACAATGGATCTAGTGTTTTCTGTTTCTAACAATACAAAATCGGAACATATGGTAGCCACTTTCATTTATCTTTTATGTATTACAGTGCATATTACTAACTGTTAATAGAGGTAGCCAGACCACTTTAGAAGGATCTGTGTGTCTTATTCTGTGATTGTGTTGAATCCCTGCCATTCAGCACTGTGCTTGGAAATTATCTGTAAACAGACAAAACTTAAAGGTCAGCTTATTTAAAATGCAATGGTACAAATCATCAGAAGTCAGAAGGCAACATTTTTCACTACAGTCCTCACATTAGACAGCATGAAAAATATATTAATATAAGAATCTGTTAGTATATTTTAATGCTTAATGATCCAGTAACAAATTACTGTATCCTGGCTTTTTGCCTTTTTCTATACTAATTGTGGACAATTGCGGTCCTCAAGGTTATTTGAGTTTGAGAAATAAGACAGGACTAATTGGCCTCATTGTTGATGTGTTTATGCATTTAAGAGATTGTGGTAGGTTCTTTGCTTAGGTTATAAAGTTTATTTTGCATTGCATGTCTATACTTCTCACTTTTAGTATTGTGATTTATTTGCTGTGAGGGTTTTTTGTGTTGAGGTAACACCTGCTGTGGGATTGACAGGTGCCAAATAAAACTTAATTATTCACACCAGTGTAGACTGCTATTTAGGAACCATTTAAAAAGACGTGGTCAGATATAAAGTAAGATCGCCAAAAGCAGAGCAGCAATCTCAACAGTAAAACTGAAGTACTGTGCATAAATATTTGTTTGAAGACAAACAAAATAGTTATTATGCCTTAAAGAAAGCAGCTGAATAAGTAAAATGAGGATACTTTTTATAGTAAATGTTTGATTGGCTAAAACAAAAACATATAGCCACAGCAAATCTTCTGGAATGAGTCTGCTCACTATTAGTTTATAAAAATTAAACCACTTTTCAGCAATTTATAGTTTTAAAGTTTAGAAAGTTACAGTTTTACTTTATATTTCACATGGTTCTTTTACAATATGTCAAGACTATATTGTATCTTACACTAATTATCATATTTGGCTTAAAAAGATAAGCTACTTGCATATTTTAAAATACAAAACTGTGTTTACAAATGATTCAAAACATGAAATTGTACAGTATGTAACATTCCTTTGAATTTAAGAATGATAACATTAGAAAACATTTATCAGAATTTTACTAGAGAGGTCTTGTATTAGTTAATTAGAAAATTCTAATTTTTGTAAGGATATCTTAAGAAGCATTGTGTTTAATAAAACTGTGGCATCTCTAAGTAATCTTTATTACTATTCTTTGTGATCTGAGAGGACCAGTGCCTATCCTGTCAACATCAGGTGGGAAATACTGCATTCACTAGGTGCTGTACAAATGGGCAACCTGTACCTACAGTACATACAGTAGATAACCAAGCAAAGCCATGCAATCATGCTACTGTGATTTTGAGGAAAGTAATGTCAGTTATTTGCAATTTTGCTTTCACAGTGTGTGTGTACATGTAGTTTACATGTTTGTGTAAAGGTACAAGTATATTTAACATAACCTTCCATCCATTCAGTTCAGGGTCGGGAGTACCTTGTAGCTGTCATTTACTTACATTATAAAAAGGAAGTCTGTTCATCTAAAACATTACTGTTTAGTGCCTTTAATAAAGTCGGGATATGTACTGCTTACCAAAGACATACAGTGGAGCCTCGGTTCACGACCATAATTCGTTCCAAAACTCTGGTCGTAGACCGATTTGGTTGTGAATCGAAGCAATTTCCACCATAGGATTGTATGTAAATACAATTAATCCATTACAGACCGTACGAACTGTATGTAAATTTATATTGTTTTAGTTTTTAAGCACAAATATAGTTAATTATACCATAGAATGCACAGCGTAATAGTAAACTAAATGTAAAAACATTGAATAACACTGAGAAAACCTTGAACAACAGAGAAAACTAACACTGCAATAGTTCGCGCTATAGTGCTAGGAACCGCTCGCTAAAAACACTTTTTTTTAATGAGTTTTAAGCACAGGGCAAAAAATGAACACTTGAAAAATCTGTAATTTAATAAACCACCAAGAAAAGTAACATTGCCACAATGCACGCTATGAACCGATCGCTGTAAACAAAACTGAAAACTAAAACAAGCCTTTTCTACTATATGCGTCCAGCCTTCCCTCTCTCGCTTGCTCCCTCGCTCTCTCTCTCTTTAGTGTGTGCGTGTGTCTCTTTCGTGAGCCTGGAGCGCCTGTGTGTGTGCCTCTGTCTCGTGCGTCTGTGTGTGTGCCTCTGTCTTGCGCCTCTGTGTGTGTGTCTCTCTCGCACACCTGTGTGTGTGTGTGTGCCTCTGTCTCGCACGCCTCTGTGTGTGTGTCTCTCTTGCGCACCTCTGTGTGTGTGTGTGGGTGTCTCTCGGGCATGCGCCTGTGTGTGTGTGTCGCTCTCTCTCTCTTGCTCGCTCGCTCGCTCGCTGCACAGGAAATGCACAGGGAGAGACTGAACATGTACAAACCTAAAGGGAAACTGGCTTTTTCATATACCGAGTGTGTGGTCGTGAACCAAGGCAAAAATTTGACAAACTTTTTGGTCGTAAACCTAGTTGTACGTGTACCAAGACGTTCGTGAACCGAGGTTCCACTGTATAATCAAGATTCTAAAGCATCTTTGATACCATTGGCATTTAATTAATCATGGATATATTTGGAATGTAAGGAATGAGTACCACCAATATTATCTGCTAAAATACAAGAAAACAAACGCTTATACTATTGAGTTTATATTGAGTATGATAATGAAAAAACATCCATCAGTTTGCTTGATATGCATAAAACAGCATGGCATCCGGTGTAAAATTTTGCCAAATCAATATGCGGACAACAATACAAATTTCCATACCGGATCAGTCGAGCTCCGGGTTAACAACAACAGCCACCAGTACTGTTAGCCAACAGGGTGTTGGCGGAAATTGGACTACTGCTGGCCAAAGAAGAAGAGGGGGGAGACATGTCCTGAGGCAGGAGGAGAGGAGGAAAGTAAAGAGAGTGGAACTGAGGGTAGGAACTTTGAATGTTGGCAGTATGACTGGTAAGGGGAGAGAGTTAGCAGATATGATGGAGTGAAGGAAGGTTGATGTATTGTGCATGCAAGAGACTAAATGGAAGGGGAGTAAGGCCAGGTGGATCAGAGGTGGATTCAAATTGTTCTATCATAGTGTAGATAGGAGGAGAAATGGAGTAGGGGTTATTCTGAAGGAACAGTATGTCAAGAGTGTTTTCAAGGTGAAAAGAGTGTCTGACAGAGTAATGATTATGAAGCTGGAAATTGGAGGTGTGAAGATGAATGTTGTTAGTGCATATGCACTGCAAGTTGGGTGTGCAATGGGTGAGAAAGAAACTTTTTGGAGTGAGTTGGATAATGTGATGAACAGTGTACCCAAGGGACAGAAAGTGGTGATTGGAGCGGATTTCAATGGGCATGTTGGTGAAGGGAACAGTGGAGATGAAGAGGTGATGGGTAGGTATAGTGTCAAGGAGAGGAATGAAGAAGGTCAGAGGATAGTGGATTTTGCCAAAAGGATGGGCATGGCTGTGGTGAATATATATTTTAAGAAGAGGGAAGAACATAGGGCTATGTACAAGAGTGGAGGAAGATGCACACAGGTAGATTACATCCTATGCAGAAGAGTTGATCTGAAAGAGATTGAAGACTGCAAAGTGGTGGCTGGGGAAAGTGTAGTTAAGCAGTATAGGATGGTGGTCTGTAGGAGGATGTTGGAGATCAAGAAGAGGAAGAGAGTGAGGGCAGAGCCAAGGATCAAATTTTGGAAGTTGAAAAAGGAAGACTGCAAGGTTGAGTTTAGGGAGGAGGTGAGACAGGCACTGGGTGGCAGTGAAGAGTTATCAGATAGCTGGGAAACTACAGCAGATGCAGTAAGGGTGACAGCAAAAAGGATGCTTAGCATGACACCTGGAAAGAGGAAGGAGGAAAAGGAAATCTGTTGGTGGAATGAGGAAATACAGGAGAGTATACAGAGGAAGAGGATGGCAAAGAAGAGGTGGGATAATCAGAGAGATGCAGAAAGTAGACAAGAGTACAAGGAGATAAGGTGCAAGGTGAAGAGAGAGGTGGCGAAGGCTAAAGAAAAGGCGTATGATGAGTTGTATGAAAGATTGGACAATAAGGACGGAGAAAAGGACCTGTGCCGATTGGCTAGACAGAGGGACCGAGCTGGGAAAGATATGTAGCAGGTTAGGATGATAAAGGATAAAGATGCAAACGTACTCACAAGCGAGGAGAGTGTGTTGAGCAGATGGAAAAAGTACTTCGAGAGGCTGATGAATAAAGAGAACGAGAGAGAGAAGAGGTTGGATGATGTGGAGATAGTGAATCAGGAAGTGCAACAGATTAGCAAGGAGGAAGTAAGGACAGCTGTAAAGAGGATGAAAAATGGAAAGGCCGTTGGTCCAGATGACATACCTATGGAAGTATGGAGGTGTTTGGGAGAGATGGCAGTGGCGTTTTTAACCAGATTCTTTAATGGAATCTTGGAAAGTGATAGGATGCCTGAGGAGTGAAGAAGAAGTGTACTGGTGCCGACATTTAAGAATAAGGGGGATGTGCAGTAGTAGTGATGTGTAGTAACTATAGGGGGATAAAATTGATGAGCCACAGCATGAAGTTATAGGAAAGAGTAGTGGAAGCTAGGTTTAGAAGTAAGGTGATGATTAGTAAACAGCCTTATGGTTTTATGCCAAGAAAGAGCACCAGAAATGCGATGTTTGCTGTGAGGGTGTTGACCTTTCCGTCAGCATCTTTTGTCTTTTAAATGTGTTAGCAGCAAAGCAGCAAACAATAAGCAGTCTACTCTCACATCCCCCGGTGGCGCACAGTTTTCTCAGCTCAAGTCTGTTTACCTGCGTGTCAGTTGCTTGGAGTTGTATAGAGTGAGAAGTCAAGCAAAATGACACCTTTTATAAATACTATATCATTATTTGGAACACATGCATTTCATGTGTGTTCCGTGTCTACAACAATCTATGTACAGGAAACACATCGTTAAAACAGAAGCGTTTTTCATGTTTTAGTAATAACTGACAAAATTTAGACAGTAAGTGTATAATGTGTTAAGCCTGATTTACAAATATCAAATATACAGTTTCACAAAAGGTACAAATATAACAGAACAAGTGCGCTTCTATTCAAAAGTATAACTGCAGAAAAAAAAACACGTGTTAGGGTGCGATATTGACGTCCATTTACTATGACTGCTTCGGTTGCGCAACGGTGTCAGCTGTTGACTGGTAATCAAAACTTTACGGGTTCGATCCCTGGCGAGTTCATTTTGAGAAGTGAGCTGCTTTTATTCTTACTATTTTAGAATAAAAACATACATTTGATTTCAGTCAGTCTGTAACTACCGGTGTAAATGTATGATACTTGTAAAGGTTAGCTTTTTTTTGTTTAATTCTCTCAGTCATGTTCACGATCCCCCCCACCCATCTGACACTGCTGTTTTCACATAAAGACGTGCTATAACTCGAATGTTATTTATTTGGATCACATAAAGACGCGCTATAGCTCGCATGTCATTTATTTGGATCACATAAAGATGCGCTATAGCTCGAATGTTATTTATTTGGATCACATAAAAACGCGCTATAGCTCGAATGTTATTTATTTGGATCAGATAAAGACACGCTATAGCTCACATGTTATTTATTTGGATCACATAAAGACGTGCTATAGTTCGATCCAAATAAATAACATGCGAGCTATAGTGCGTCTTTATGTGAAAACAGCAGTGTCAGATGGGGGGGGGGGGGGTGACGGGAATGCGACTGAGAGAATGAAACTGAATTAAAAAAAAAAGTTGGACAGTTGGGAGACGCAAGATTGCATTGGTTTGGACATGTGCAGAGGAGAGATGCTGGGTAAATTGGGAGAAGGATGCTAAGGAGCTGCCAGGGAAAAAGAAAAGAGGAAGGCCTAGTGAAGGTTTATGGATGTGGTGAGAGAGGACATGCAGGCGATGGGTGTAACAGAACAAGATGCAGAGGACAGAAAGATATGGAAGAAGATGATCTGCTGTGGCAACCCCTAATGGAGCAACCAAAAGAAGAAGAAGAAGACAAGAATAAAACAAAACACTTTGTAGACTGCATTTTCTTGCTACTTGTGAGAAAACAGAATGCAATTTTTATTTTTTAATTCTCCATTTTTCTTTGTGACATGTTTAGGGGTCTGGTGATGAGCAGAAGAGTTATCCCATGGAGTAGTCTTTATCCTTCCATTCCTAAAAGTTACAGGCCCATTTCTAAACTAATGCTTAAAGGGGCTGCTCTTAATTGGTTCAGGTCATATCTAATTGGTAGACACTTTTCAGTGACTTTACATTCCTCTTTTTCATCTACTGCTCCTCTTAAATGTGGTGTTCCTCAGGGATCCATTTTTGGTCCTATTTTATTCTCTATATACCTTCACCCTATTGGAGCTTATTTTTTAGGAAATGTAACATTTCTTTTAACTGCTATGCTGATGATACACAAGTTTATATTCCTGTCTGCAACTCTGCAATGAATCAACTGAAAAACTGTATTTTTGAACTAAGATCCTGGATGGCTAATAATTTTCTTGATCTGAAACAAAATAAAACAGAGGTGCTTATAGTGGGTCTATCAGCTTAAGCCCAAATTGGTCTTGGACTTCTCGGCTCTTTCTCGGTCTTTTGCAAACCTCAAGTCTGGAATCTTGGTGTTATTTTTGACAGTAACCTCTCTTTTGAGAAACAGATTAATTCTGTAGTTAAAAGTTGCTTTTTCCAGCTTCATCTTTTAGGTAAGATCAATCCTTTTTTATCATTTAGGGATCGTGAGAAAGCTACTCATGATTTTATCTTTTCTCGCCTTGATTACTGCAACTCACTGTTTTCTGGGATTAGCAAATCACTGATACGCAGGTTACAGTTGGTCCAGAATGCTGGTTGGGGAAAGAAAGTCTTATTCTGTTTCTCCAATATTAGCTTCTTTCAACTGGCTACCTGTCAGTTTTCGAATTGATTTTAAAATCCTATTGCTTGTTTTTAAATCTTTACATGGTCTTGCTCCTGCCTATTTATCTGAATTGTGTGCTTTACAGCAGCCATCTAGAGTGCTTAGATCTTCTGATCAGTTGTCTCTTGTTGTCACTCGTATCAAGTGTAAAACTAAGGGGGACAGGGCTTTTGTAGCTGCTGCTCCTTGCCTGTGGAACTCTTTATTACATTACATAAAGGAGTCGTCTGCAATTGAACTGTTCAAAACAAGATTAAAGACTCATTTCTATTCACTTGCTTTCTGTGACCTTCAGTAATACTGATGGTTTCCTCATTGTGATTATGTAATCTTACTTCTATTTATTATTTATTTTATTTATGTTTATTTATTTTATTTCTATTTCATCCATCCTCTTCCGCTTATCCGAGATCGGGTCGCGGGGGCAGCAGCTTGAGCAGAGATGCCCAGACTTCCCTCTCCTCGGGGACTTCTTCTAGCTCTTCTGGGGGAATCCCGAGGCATTCCCAGACCAGCCGGGAGACATAGTCATATTTCTATTTGTTTTTATGTTAATTGTATGTTTTTTCTTCTTTTATTGTAAAGCATTTTGGCCACAGCATTCCTATGTTGTTTTAAATGTGCTATATAAATAAAGTTGACATTGACATTAATGTTTTTTTCTCCAAAATTTTAGGAAAGGTTGTTGAGCCCAGCTAGATGTTTTTCTTGAGAAGGATAAGCTGATGGAGCTCTTTCAATCAGGCTATCAAAACCATCACTCCACAAAAACAGCTCTGTTGAAAATATCCAACAATTTATTAATGGTTGCAGACAGGGGTGAGGGTTCCAAATTAGTACTGTTTGATTTCAGTTCAGCCTTTAACATGGCTCATCATAAGATCCTCTTAACAAGGTTAAATCACTCTGTGGGTATCACTGTTTCAGCCTTGGCTTGGTTTACCTCATATTTATCTGATAGGAGTTTATCTATCTATGTGGGTGAGTATACTTCTGCTTCTGCCTCTTTGACTTGTGGGGTGCCCCAAGGATTTGTTCTGTCTTGTTTTCATTGTATATGCTTCCTCTGGTTAAAATTATCAATTCTCCTACCATTTTTATGCCAACAATATTCACCTTTATTATTCTATTAAGCCGAGACAACTACACAAGTTGTCTTCTTTGGTTGACTGTGTGAAGGAGGTTAATGAATCGCTATTAATCACTACTTAAAGTTGAATGCTCAGAAAACAGGTCTTAATTTTGCCAGACCAATCTGCACCCCACAGTTACTCAAAGACCTACTACCATCTGTAATTCTTTTCATGCATCCCTATGTAATTTAGGTGTCATATTTGATCAGTCTCTGAGTTTTGATGCTCAGGTCAGGTGTCTCAGTCACTCTTGCTTTTTCATTTAAGAAACCTGTCCAAGTTGATATCTGTTGTTATCAAGGCTGAGATGGAAATGCTTATCATGCCTTCATTTCATTATGTTTGAATTATTGCAATTCCCATTTTACCTGTCTGAGAAAAGCCAGTTAGTCTCATTTTCAGTCGATCCAAAATGCAGCTGCCAGGTTTTTAACATATTCACACAAATGGGCTCACATCTTCCCATTTTTATTCTCTCTACATTTGATCTCAGTGGAAAATAGGATCCAGTTCAAAATTCTGGTACTAACCGAGCACTGCATGGTCAGGCTGCCCAGTATATCAAGAACCTCCGACAGACCATGCTCTGAAATCTGCTTAGTTAGATCTGCTTTTGTTTCCTTTTTCAGACTAAAGACAAGTGGGGATCTCACATTCTAGTCCATTGCTACAAGATCATGGAACAGTCTCTCACTGACACTGAGATCTGCAGAATCTATTGAACTGCTCAAATGTCAACTTAAGACGCATTTATTCAGACAGGCTTTGCAATCTGTGGCTGACTTTTACGTTTTCCTTGTTGATGTTGTTTTAAAATTACATTTTATTCTGTATTTTATTGTTCAGTGTTTTGTGACTTTTGTGTACAGTAGGTACTTTAAAAATACATGTTTGCGTCAAGTGACTATAGTGAGTTATTCCATGTCGGTGCGTTAATAGTTGCCTTACAAGGATGATTGGAGTTACGGAAGAATTCTTTATTTTTTCTGGAAATCTTTTAATGTTTAAGCAAAATATGAAATGAGGCAGTGTCTCAAGCACCCCAAGAACCACCAATAACAACAACAACTTTTATTTATATAGCACATTTTCATACAAAAAAAATGTAGCTCAAAGTGCTTTACAAAATGAAGAACAGAAAAATAGAAGACACAATAAAAAATAAACATAAGTCAACATTAATTAACATAGAATAAGTAAGGTCCGATGGCCAGGGTGGACAGAAAAAACAAAAAAAAAACTCCAGAGGCTGGAGAAAAAAAAAAAAAAAATCTGTAGGGATTCCAGACCAAGAGACCGCCCAGTCCCCTCTGGACAATCTACCTAACATAAATCAAAAAGTCCTCTTTGTATTTAGGGTTTTCATGGAAGGACTTGATGATGATGGTCACGTAGACTTCTGGCTTTCAGTCCATCAATGTTGGAGCTTCATGAAGCTTTGAGTAGGTGGTGGTGGCGCAGGCCGCCACCACAAAGAAACCGGAAAAAGAAACAGAAGAGAGAGAGAGAGAATTTGTAATACTCAAATTAAGTCATGTTTTGTATAAACAGTAACAAAAGCAAAATATTTTTTTTTTTGTATCAGTATGCTGCTGCTGGATTATGTGAATTTCCCCTTGGGATTAATGAAGTATCTATCTATCTATCTATCTATCTATCTATCTATCTATCTATCTATCTATCT
>JANRMT010028174.1:166923249-166935405 GCA_026402145.1 Polypterus bichir lapradei
TCTATCTATCTATCTATCTATCTATCTATCTATCTATCTATCTATCTTGTAGTGTTTTGTATGGTCAGCCTTTTGGTAACTATCAGTGAAATAAAAAAAAATGTTTATCTACAAAAAAAATGTTTCACATGGGGTTCTGCATTTCAAATATAAATATATAAATAACAAATGGTTTAACCCTAGCACCTTAAGTAAAGGACCACATAGAGAGCATTAAAGACTAGAGGGTGAAGTATACCGGACACAACATTAGCTTTTCTTTTTTTCTGTTTGTTTATTTTTTTCTTGTGACAATCTCCAACAGAAGAATTTTGGTAGTTTATTACTCACTTCTATTGTCTAGACTTGATTAATTTGATTTTGAAAGGAAAGTACGAACACACAAATTCAAAAAGCACAGCCTTTGAGTCAATGAGAATTGTAGCTGCCTTTCCTCAAAATTACCAAAGTTCTGCAGGTTTAGTATGCTTCATGGGACTCTGGCAAAAGTATGACACGATGAAATGATTCAACAGACAAAATATCTTTGTTTTTTAAAGCTGTAGGTAAAACAGTTCAACCAAAAATAGTGAAAAAATTGATATAGCAAAGAAAAGAAAAGTTATGTTTAAAGTTTATATATCTTGTTTTTTTCTTTAAGTTTACTCATACAGTTAAACCATTTCTAAATGGTCAGAAAACTGTATGCCTATCCCATTTATAAACTGCAAATGGGTCTTTCAGTCCATGATAGCTATGAGCCTATTCCAAAACACACACTGACTTAATTAACATACTGTATTACAGATACAGCTAAGAAAGTTCTATCTTATGTTGACTACAGGGGGTAAGGGCTATGCCATATTCTATTGCCATGGAAAAAAAAATTATATTCTATTCAACTTAAGCAAACACTAATATAAATTTAACTTAAAGCTTTAACTTTAACTTACATTTCTGTCCCTTAATTGTTTCTGTAGGAGCAGAAAAAATTACTATATTTTACTTCAGTAAAAGCCACAAACTATACTTTTACACTAACTATTGTTTTCAAATCACTAGCAATAAAGTTGCAAATGCAATGCCTCTCACCAATTCTTTGGCTGTGGCCACTTCTCTTGAATTATAAAGTAGCCTTTCCCCTGAGCAATGCTGTCCCCCTTTCTGCACACTTAAAAGAGGCTGTCATCTGAAGGCATTGGACTAGAAATGGAAACTACCAACTGAGGACACTTGTGTTCCAAAACTCATCAATGAAAGAAAAAGAACTGAGCTACTGTGAGGTACTGTGCTCTTCTGTTCTATCTATGCATGTTCGTAAATGAAAGCAAAGTTGCTGTACCTGAATTTGGGAAGCTTTAAGAGACTGTGATAGAATATAAGGCATCATGGATAATTGCTTGTGCTTTGCCTGAGTTAAGAATGCCCAACTTGTCTGTGTTGGTGGAGCATCTCGATTGTGATGTAGATGTTACTAAGAAGTGGTTTGCCTGGAAACGTGTTGTCAGAGACTTGTGCTGTTATAAAGATTTCCAAGCACAGCTCAAACTTTCTATGATTCTTAAACTTTCTAAGATTGGCTCTTACAATAATATTACAGATACCAAGAAGTGATTCCTTAGCATCTGGTAAATTTACTAATTAAGTGAATCAATTGCTGATAGCATTGCATTTTGGTTCTAGTAACAGAACATTCCACTGTATCATTCTGAAGCCCATGATAAGATTGTCTTTAGCATATTCTAAATTAATCATTGAATTTCAATGAAATGTTCAGTGCCACTGCGGTGGGTTGGCACCCTGCCCGGGATTGGTTCCTGCCTTGTGCCCTGTGTTGGCTGGGATTGGCTCCAGCAGACCCCCGTGACCCTGTGTTCGGATTCAGCGGGTTGGAAAATGGATGGATGGATGAATGTTCAGTGCCAGTTGTATTAAGAATAATGCCATGTCACCATGGAACATATGGAACATATTTAATATTCACTCTTGTTTTGGGTCTTGAGGCATTTTCTTAATCTATTTTAGAATATCATGCTCTTGACATTAGAGTTTTACTTCTTAAAAACTTACTGAAGGTATATTAAACACAATTTCTCATTAATCCATATCTCAACAGAACATTCAAATTGAACAGACCTAAGAGGATATTGTGGTTATGTAAATGCACAACAAAAGTGTGATGAATAGCATTTTCGTTCAGCTATCCATTATGAGTAGGTATTAACAGTCTGCATGTTATAAAACATACTATAACTCTTTTTAACACGATATAAACAATTAAAAATGACAGTAACATATTAAAAGAATCTTTGTGTTCTTAATGAAAATTTATCATTGTTATAACCAATACCAAAACAATATTACATAAAAAAATAATAAAGAGAACAGGTAAACAACACTACTTCCCTACGGACCTCACACAGTACAGACCATACCATAAAAGTTAGATCTCTATATTTGAGTTGAATGAATGAAAGTTAAATAACAGACGATATAATAAAGAACCCCAAACAATACCCTCCCTAATACTAAACACATATATAAAGACCACAAAAATAAACACAATTAAAAAATAAACAGTCCTTAATGAAATAATGGAAATTGATTAGAAAAAAACCCAAAAAGTCTTCAAATAAAACATATTATTGAAAAAGCAATAGAGGGAAAGTCTATGTAGATGGATAATATTTGTTCAGATAACAAAGAATTGAAAAACCGTTCACCCTATTGGTTGGGTTTACTCAGGCTTATGAGTTTTCTTCCAAGTGGTCAAAAATCCTAGAGGATTCCACTTTACCTGTAATAAGGTAGGCTGTATTTTTTGCCTTTATATCTGCTTACAGCTTTGCCTCTTCTTTTCCACAAAAACTGCTGGCTAGCCATTCATGCCACTACTGTATTTAACATTTTTTTTCTGCCTAGACTCCTCACCTTACTGCTAAGGCATGTTTCCTGTTCCTTTCTTCAGGATTGGGTGGCTGTCATCAGCAATCAGTTCTCATCCACGCAGCCACCCACTCTGATTCCTTCCTAACATCACCCAACATTCTCCAAATTCTCTCCACTCTCTACCACTGACATTTCCGACCTCTTCTAAAAATCACCCTGTACACTTGAGCCCCACATCTCCTTCAGGCCATCTCCCCCTCACTCATCCCTGCAAATACACATATCATTAACACCACACTCAGCTCAGGCATATTCCCTACCACCTTCTAACATGCTTTTATAACCCCACTTCTCAAAATACACTCCATCCATCCCAAGTTAACAATTGCAGGCTTGTTTCTCTATTTTCCTTTCTTTCCAAAACATTTGAGTGTGCTGTTTCTAACCAGGTCTCTTTCTTCCTTTTATGGAATGGATTGCTTGATACAAATGAGTCTGGCTTCAAGAGGAACCACTCAACTGAGATGACTCTACTAACATTGGTCAACCAACAATAAATTGCTAGAGCTACGAAATCCTGCTAAATCTCTCTTCTGCTTTTGACACAGTCAAACATGACATCCTTCTTGTCACCTTCATTGACACTGGCATCATTGGTAATGCTCTGAGATGGTTTCAGTCCTACATCTCAGGCAAATCTTACAGCATGTCCTGGTGAGGGGAGTTGTCAAAGTCACACCAGACATGCACAGGTGTACCCCAAGGATCAGTGCTGGGTCCTCTACTTTTCTCTCGGTATACCTTGCAGTGCTCCGTACCATCCAATCCCATGGGTTCTCTTATCAGTGCTATGCTGATGACAATATGGTATCAGCTGGAGTCTCTGAATGACTTAGTAATATCTAAACCTGGATGAGGAACCACCATCTATAGCTCAACCTAGCAAAAAATGAGCTTCTTGTGATCCCGACCAGCATTTGTTCAACCCCCCCATCTCTGTACAGCTTGGCTCACTGTCGCTAACACCCGCCAAGTCCATACGCAACATTGGGGTTGTGACTGACGAGTAGCTATTTTTTTCTTACCACATTTCTACTGTCTCTTGTTCATGCAGGTTCACTCTGTACAATATACCTTATCTGACAGTATGCATAATTTCTGCTCCAGGCTCTGGCCTTGTTACAACTTGACTACTGCAACTCTCTTTTGGCAGAAGTACCCACATGTGCTATTAAGCCACTGAAGATGATCCAGAATGCAGCAGCCTATCTTGTATTTTAACCAGCCGAAATGGGCACATGTTTCTACAGGTCACTACATTTGTTACCTGTAGCAGCACACATTAAACTCAAATCCCTGATGCTTGTCTACAGAGTAGTCAGTGGGTCAGCACCTGTGTATATGGAGACACTGATGAGGTGCTATGCTCCTTCTCACCCACTCAGGTCTGCTGAGGATCAGCATCTGGTGATGTCACCTCTGTGTGGTATCAAGTCTCAATTCAAACTCTTTTCCTGTGTAGTTCCCAGTTGGTGGAATGGGCTACCCATCTCCATCTGTACTGCTGACTCTTTCAATGTATTTAAGCAATTAAAGACCCATCTGTTCTGTGAATATCTGTCTACTTGATTGAAGAAAAAGAAACTATGCTCTGTGATCCTTTATATTGTTTGTTAATTTGTTATTTAAATTTAATTGCTTTATTAGTTATAATCTATGATTATAAATTATTAGTTATTACATCTTTTCACTTGTGGCAATCAACATTTGTTACCTGTCCTATCACACTTGTTGAACAAACAGGCCCTAACCTAATGTTACTAGGTTATGTTTACCTCTGTTGTAAGTCCCTTTGGATAAAAGCATCTGATAAGCAAATAAATGTAAGTGGTCTTCTCCTGTCATTAAACCCACTTAAGATTTACTTGGTTAGGCTTGTAACGGGCGCAGACAAATGATAAAACTAATTACTCCCATGACTATTGCTTCAAGTATAGTTAATAAAATGTTCATAGACAGATAATAACTGACTGATAATAATATGATAGTTGTTTATAAAGGATACCTAAACTAAAGTGTGACCAACACTTTTCAGTGCTGAATGATAAGTTCAGGTCTTTAACATCTGCCACATGTTATTCATACAATGAAGTTATTAAACCCTTCTCCTCCTGTCTGATCAGGGTTGGTAGAGTCAGAACCAATGCAGGCAGCATTGTGGACAAGGCGAGACCAATATGTGCCCTGTGACACATGACATTTCCAGGATGTTTTAGTGTGCCATTGCAATTTAGGAATTATAAAAATCAAGGAAAAATAAAACTGCATCTCATCATTTCTTTAAAATATACTCTCATATAGGAAGTTTCTTTGTATGTAACACTATAAACATTATAAATAAATGTCACTTCCATAAATTAAAACAGTGTTATTTATTTTTTCTTTTTTTGAGGAAAGATCAAGCCCTGGACATTTTTTGAACTCCAAACACAAAATATTTAATGATTTTCCATAAATGTCATACTGATGATGCGTTTCCATCTTTGCTTGTGTGATTGCCTAACTCTGAATCAATTTTACTTTACAAGGAAGAAATATATTTAAGTGACAAATACGAATCCTATATAAACTACACATATTGATCTACAAGAGGTATTTTTATTTTCATTTTGATTTTTGTGCATTTCTATGTCTCCCTACCTTATTTGTTATTAACAAGTCATTCCATTTCTTATTTTTTCCTACCAGAAATAAAGAAGGGCATAGCCATATGGGTTGCCATAATCATTAACATTACCTGTCTGTGTGGAGTTTCCACTTTCTCTCTGTGTCTCTGTGAGTTTTTCTCAGCTACTTTGGTTTACGATTAATATTAAGACATAGTTATTAAGTTAATAAGTCATTTTAAACGGGCTCTGCAGGACTAGACTAACAGCATAGATTTTGGTCTTCAGGGAGCAGGTTTGAGAAAAAACCATTATGAATGCATCAATTGGTATATTTCAGTATTTGACTTACATGGTGGAACTTGCTGACATTTTACAAGATAACTTTGTAAAGATGAAGGGTCCTTTTCATTGCTTCTCATCGCATGTCGGTAGTCCAACCTCATACTGTGCTAGTGCTCCATAACATACTACATTTACAGCAAGCTTAATAAATCCATCCTAATGGCAATGAAGAGAAATTTAATTTTAAGATTTCTATCACATTATTGACTGTGTAATAAATATTGATTCTTATAAATATCGTCACTAGTACTGTGACTGATTGTGTTTCATGTGTATGTGTTGCTTTTGTCCCATTTATATCAGTAAATTATTACTCTATAATAATCTATGTTTTACTTTGATGAAGATTTTACAAACACTTCCGTGCATATATCCTAGACTTTTCTTAACTTTTAAAACATTTACCTACATACTATGATTCATATGATTCTGCATATATTTATCTAACTTGTATTTTATTGTAAATAACACTTCTTCTATTTTATTAACACTTATTAAAAGAAAGATTAAGCCTTGAGATTTTAGAGCTATGGCACTTAATTCCCTAATGGCACTAGATCTGAATATCTTTACCACCTTTGTCACAAAAGCAACTTGCTGCTTTCCCTTTATTCTATGCAGTTGGCTCTTCCTCATCAGGCCTACTTCTGTTACAAACTGCTTAGCTCATAAAAATCCAACATTTTTCATCATACTGTGAAATCCCTGGACCTTTGCTGTCAACAGGCTTTTGGCTGTCTTCTCTCCTCCTACCAGATTCTCCTTTACAAGCTGTGACATGCCCATCACAATTTTTCTGCACTGACATGTAATAAGAGATCATACTTCTTTCAGGTCAATCACTATTCTCCTGTACTTCCCAGAGGATATCTAATAGTCATCACAGAGTCAAACAAACAGCAGCTCAAATTGACTGAAAGGACTATAGTAAATGTGAGTAGAGACAAGCAATTATCAAATATGGTAAAATCTGGCAGAGATATATGATTCATTGTGGGACATCCTGTACAATGTCTTCTTGTAAGAGTGAATGATGAAATTTGTCTAAGAATGTGTCACACACGTGTACATGGGAGGCAGTAAAACTGAATCTTGTATGCTGAGACAGGGGTTGACGGGATGCACTAAAATTCTTTATCCTTCCCCTACAGATCCCCAGAAGTGAAACCACTCTAACCCTAGTCTGGTTCCTTCACATACTTCATTACTTCCTCTGACATCCCTTCCGGCAACCTCCAAAGACATGCCTCTTCCTCCCTCCACCATATAAAAGCCCATCAGATCCCTCTCTCCAACAGCCCCATATTGGACACCATCCTCAGAGACTATTCTTTGTTACTAATTTTTCTTTTTTTTGGCAAAGCATAATTTCAAGTATACGGGGTGGAACCCCAGGCCTTTTCATGCCTCTCTTGTCTACTCTTTTACAAAAGTTATTTTTTCTCTTACATACAGTTCCACCATGAAGAGAGATCCATTATCACTTCAGGTAGTGCACCATTTCTGAGTCACAGCATTTAAACCCTTTTTTGTTCCCTGCGCAAGATGTCCTTTGTTGAAGAGCTCTTATGTTTTTGATGTGATCATACCAGCTTCAGAGATTATGGTAATTTCCAAAAATTAGATTAAGATTCAGATGCAGTTAAATACTGTATTTTTTAACAGTTTGTAGTTTTGGTAAGCAGAGCTCACACCATAACTATTTCTCCAGTAGCTGAATCCACAGGTGCAAAAATGATTACCTTAATTCCACATTCACTGTTGTATTGTTAAACTTTATAATCGTAAGTACTTCATATTATTTATAAAAAAGCCAGGTTACTCAGGTAAGTTTTTATATTAATTCCGTTAACCAGTATACTACTAGATTAATTAAAACACAGCACAACTCTCTTCTCTTTTATCCTTTTCCTTCCAATCCTTCAGTGGATGTTTGTCCATCTTCCACCTGACTCAGACTTGCCTAGATGAGATTGAGTGACTTCTTTGATCTTAGACCCAGGGGTATTTCTGGTGATAGGACATAGCCTGTTGGAAGTGATTCAGGGTCATATGGAAGTTCCATAAAGTAGGGATGATGGATCGATGCAGTGGAACCCGACAAGACTGCTCTATAGGACTATAGTTTCCAGCATGCCTTGAGGATGTCCTTGTAGCAAAGTGTAATCTGTCTTTTGAATCTGAATTTATGAACACCAAAATAAGTTCTCAAATATAGTTATGAACAAACTGATTGCATGTTATAGTACAGGCGCTAATTAATGTTACACCCCACAGACCGCATGCACCAGGTTTCTCTGTTAAGCTGCTAGAAGCATGGTGGATGCTGTAGGGAATAAGTCGGGTTTTCAACTTTCCCCAGAGTTCATGGTTATTCTTTTAACTTTTTGTATATTTTGGGTTTTATTTTTTTAACATTATTTTGTTTATTTTGTATTACTGTAATATTTGTGTTTATAATAATTAGTAATAAATTTGGTTTATTATTTAATAGACCTTGGAGAAATGCCATTTGTGTGACACCCTGCCATCTTTTCTTTTTGTTTCTAGAAAGGTATGCTATTCCTATTTACCCCACAAGGTTCAAGGGGAACAATGCCTGATCAGACCCCCTTGAAAGTAGCCTTTATTTATAGCTTGCGGCACAGAAAGACAAAAGCCATGCTAAATCAGTGTACTGTGCATTCCATAATACCTTGAATGAAACCACAGGAATGGAGAGTGAAAGTAAGAAGGTATGTCATGTGCCAGCACTGCCAATCACAATAGATTAAAGCTGCTCAACTGTGTCCCATCTGCTGGTAAGGCTATAGCACAAAAGAGTGAATGAGTGGTCATTCTTGTTTGATCATTTTTGATATGACATTTGTAGTGCTGCTGAAACTGCTTGCAGACCCAATGCCCACATCAGTGATTGGACAGTGAGGGATAGGGTTTGTGCTGCTGGTTTAAGATCAAAGCCCTCTGGTCACATCTCTTAGATATTTGACTTTACAGCAGAATACTGCTTTGCCACACACACCATCAGTGGTCAAACTGTCCTGAAGAGTTTTGTTGCACAGTTACTGTCTTGGCCTGTGCTTTCTCCCGAGCTTACCTCCATAGCTTGCTCAGACTACTATTCTAAAATAACAGATAACAACAATAATGATCCTTGTATACTGTTTAGAACAGTGGCCTATTTAACAAATGGGAATTCACAACTACAGTGCAAAATACCAATAGATATTAGCAGTTGAGACTTTATGCACTTCTTTAATGAGAAAATTAAAAATATAAGATCTCAGCATCACAGTGCAAACTGTATATTAGCCTGGCAAACCCTGTTCTCTCCTTGCATTCAACACTTTAGAAATTTTAATCCTGTAACAGAACAGGAAGTTTTATCCTTAATTTTTAAAATTTAACCTACTACTTGTTTCATAGATCTAGTACCAACAAAACTAGTGAAAAGTAAAATGGATGTGCTTGTAGCACCTATTCTTAGAATTATCAAGAGCTCGCTATTGCATGGAGCAGTACCTGATGCACTAAAAGTGTCAGTCATTGATCCATTACTTAAAAAAAAGCAGACCTAGACCCATATATACTTAATAATTATAGACCCATTTCAAATGTATCCTTTCCCTCTAAATTGATTTAATTGAAAAAGTATTCTCCAATCAGCTTCAGTCACACCTTACACATAATAATTTATTTAAAAAATTCCAGTTTGGCTTCCACATTGATCATAGTGCAGAAATGGCACTAACATATGTTGTAAATGACATTCTGATATCCTCTGATGAAAGAAATTCCAATGTAATTATGTTGATAGACTTAAGCACAGCATTTGATACCACTGGCAAGCGGCGTCTCCCACAGGCACGTAGCTCTTCGCAAACACCTGAGTAAGTTCAACTGAAGTAAAGCCAGGAGTAATAACCAGCAGTTTGAAATCCAAGTCGATTGCTCAGAGGGTGGTGTTAACTTAAACCCAATGGTCTCTTAGTGATTCAGCTGAACGCAGAAAGCACCAAAGGTAAAAAATGAAGAAGATGATATCAGCGCTAAACGTAAGTTCTATTTGCTCTCTGCCCGTTAAAGGGCACATTTATATATTGTGTGTCCTGCAGCATGTACAGTTCAGGTTTTCCTCCGGCCGACAGTGTAGACAGCTTCACCTGCCAAAAGTGTTTAGTTAATTTAGAGTTGGTCAGGAAAATATGCTAATTGGAGGACTGCATTAGGAACCTGATAGCAATTAGGCAAACCAAAAATTGGATCGACTCGGTTTGTTTAGACAATTCAGCTGATTCGGCTTCAGTCTCTCCAGGTCCCACTGTAGTCAGTACACGGCTGAAGTAGGCAGCACCAATTCAGCCTTACGGCAAGTGGGTAACAGTAAGATGGGGGTCTAAGAAGCCAAAATTTAGTCCCTCGGCACCCAGGTCACCAATTTGGACCTAGAACAGATTCTCAGCGCTCCGCAGCACGCCTGTAAAAACTGAGAATAAGAAAGAGCTCATAATGTTAGAATTCCAAACTATGTTAAACCAGGAGTTAATGTTAAATGCCTTGCAGGGGCCAAGATTTCTGACATAGAGGCTGCACTGGACTGTGTCGCTGACGATGAAGTATCTACCTTATTGCTGCATGTCGGCACTAATGATATTTATTTACAGCAATATGTGACATTGGGTCTAAATTTATGGTACTTGTAAAAGTTAGCTTTTTTTTAGTTTTATTCTCTCAATCACGATCACGCTCTCCTCACCCCCCTGCCCTGCCCCTCCTGATCTGACTCTAACTAACAGCGCCAGCATAAATGGTCACCCAATCTGACGCTGTTCGTTTTCAAATAATATTGCATTAGTGCGGTGATGTTTTCTGATTGGTACTATTCAGGTCATAAAATGATTTCTTCAAAATGTCACATATATTTGTCTCTTTCTTTTTTTCTCCGTGCTGCGTTGACGTCATGCACCAGAACTTGTGAGCTTATTCAGTGCGAGCAGGAGCACACAGGTGACCAGTTGCTTGTGCTATGACAAGCTTGACCTGGCAGCTATCAAGGCACATGTACTGTGGAAGGCATGTACGTTGTCCACTGAGAAAAGAAGATTGTTCATCACTTACCTTTCAAAGGGACGTCGTTGTCGCTTCTTGCTGGAAAAGGCGATGGAAAAAGAAAAGGAGGATGCAACATTGACAAGCTTCTGTTCCAAGACAGCTGCTTTCCCCAGGAAAGTAAACTGAGTCAGTGTCAGGTGGCCTTTCAATGTAATAGGAAACAAAGCATAGAGAGAAGTGTGTACATTGCAACAGGTACACATGTCATAAATGTAGGAAGGACAGTCCTTGCGTGTGTGTGAACTGTTAACATTTGAATTTGATGATTGCATATGTATAGTGCTGAACTGACCTCTCTGTACTATTCTTTCCTCTGCATGTCCTGAAGTACAAAAGAAACACCACCATACAGCAACATGTAGAGACTGGCAAGATTGGGTAAAAAAAAAACAAAAAAAAAAACACGGTCATTGATTTCAACTGCAAGATGTTATGCGAATGAATATTACCAGGCCAAAGGGTCGCTCATGTAATAACTGGCTACGGCAAAAAAAGGGTCATTTCCAGAGGGTGGGAATGGACCGCATGTCTGCCTGGGGGGTTGCCAACTTGGATCCCGAGTTGCTTCGCCATGTAGTTGGTGCGGCAACGCACTGTACCAGTGCATGCTCCCTGACTTGACTATCCTTGACTGTATTGCATTGTATTTTACTACAAAGGCTAGAAAATGACATTGGGCTTAGAGGCAAGGTCCTTTTCTGGTTTAGTTCTTATTAATCAAATCACTTCCAATAAGTACAGAAATGTGCTGACAGTACTCCATCATTATACACAGAAGTGAGATATGGTGTCCCACAAGGCTCAGTACTGGGACCTTTACTGTTTTCACTTTACATGCTTCCACATCTATCATTAGAAAACAATATAATAACAATATATATATATATATAATGTTAATTTTCACCTGTACGCAGATGACACCCAGTTATATTCTTTCTTTCTTTCTTTCTTTCATCCCTGATGGAGGATCGCAGGAATCGTGGGGTAGAGGCGTCCTTTCATTGGATTGGCTGGCCCAGCACTGTTTCAGCTGTGGAATGGCCAAATGGGGGAGGCAGCTTGATGGTTGTGGTCTCCAGAACTCTAAAAAAATCCAAACCATATTATGTGATATCTACTCTTTCTTTCTTTCTTTCTTTCTTTCTTTCTTTCTTTCTTTCTTTCT
>JANRMT010028174.1:166941919-166961926 GCA_026402145.1 Polypterus bichir lapradei
TAACTAGGAAAAGAAAATCTGAGCGCATTTCTCCAGTTTTGATGTCAATACACTGGTTGCCTGTGTCATTCAGGATTGACTTTAAAATATTGCTTATGGTTTATAAAGCCTTAAATAATCTCGCTCCATCTTATATATCGGAATGTCTGACACCCTATATTCCAAATCGTAACCTTAGATCCTGAAATGTGTGTCTCCTTAGAATTCCAAAAGCTAAACTTAAAAGAAGTGGTGAGGCGGCCTTCTGCTGTTATGCATCTAAAATCTGGAATAGCCTGCCAATAGGAATTCGCCAGGCTAATACAGTAGAGCACTTTAAAACACTGCTGAAAACACATTACTTTAACATAGCCTTTTTATAACTTCACTTTAACTTAATACTGATACTCTGTATGTTCAATTCATCATAATAACTATTCATAGTGGCTCCAAAATCCGTACTGACCCCTACTCTCTCTTCTGTTTCTTTTTCTGGTTTCTTTGTGGTGGCGGCCTGCGCCACCACCACCTACTCAAAGCTTCATGATGCTCAACATTGATGGACTGAAAGCCAGAAGTCTACGTGACCATCATCATCAAGTCCTTCCATGAAAACCCTAAATACAAAGAGGACTTTTTTATTTATGTTAGGTAGATTGCCCAGAGGGGACTGGGAGGTCTCTTGGTCTGGAATCCCTCCAGATTTTTTTTTTTTTTCTCCAGCCTCTGGAGTTTTTTTTTTTTGTTTTTTCTGTCCACCCTGGCCATCGGACCTTACTTATTCTATGTTAATTAATGTTGACTTATGTTTATTTTTTATTGTGTCTTCTATTTTTATATTCTTCATTTTGTAAAGCACTTTGAGCTACATTTTTTTTTGTATGAAAATGTGCTATATAAATAAATGTTGTTGTTGTTGTTGTTGAGAGTGATTTAGGTATTCAGCTAACAGAAGAACACAGCTTTGCCACAAACCCATTACAAGCACTCCTCAAGACCTTTAGTAGCATGTTTGAAAGACATTCAATGACCCCAAAAACAAATAATAAATAGGAACACTTAGTCACACACTAAACAGTGGTCATGAAGCTCCAATTTTACAATACTTAAGGACTATGACCAATATTGAGAGAAATTATGTGCAAATTGACAAAGAAGCCCTAGCTATTGTCACATAGAGCACATCCATGGCAGGAATTTCACAATCATTATAGATCAAAAACCATTATTAAAGGAAATAGGCTTACATCATAAATTATTTCACCTCACATGCTCAGATGGTCATTACTCTTTAATGAATATGACTATGAACTTTAGTATCACTCGAAATGAAATTACTAATGCTGATATGTTAAGCTGATTACCCCTCAGTTTGAAGTATATCCATTGATGGAAGTTCTAATGCTGGAATCTATCTTGAGACATCATTTGCTGGCATGTGACATCACCAGCATGATGAAAACAGATCCAGAAATAGCCCCTCTACTGAACTGGGTGTGGAGAGGGCAGCCAAAAGAAAACTTATGGAAGATGTTTGAACCATATGAGAGATGTCAGCATGAGCTCTCTGCATAAAGGGCTGTCTTTTTTGAGGAACACAGTAATAATCCCACAGGAATTACAAACCTTAGTGCTCTCTGCACTAATGAAGAAAACCCATGTATTGGAAACATGCCAGAAGCTATGTGTAATGGCCTGAAATGGATGAGCAAATAGAATGACGGGTAGCTAGCTGTGTCACATTTCAAACTACACTAGACTTGTAATCCGAAATCTATGGGAGGTAACCAAGAACCTATGGTCGTGATTGCAAATTGATGTTGCTGGACATTATCAAGGAAGAATGTTTTTTTCTCATTGTTGAGTTCTTCTCAAAATGGTTAGATGTAAGTCCTGTTTCCTCTGCAAAAATATAATTCAAAAACTGAGGAACTTTTTGCCACACATAGACTTCCAGATACAATTGTGCCTAAAAAATGGAACATAGTTTACTTTGGAAGAGTTTCAGGCATTTCTGAATCATAATTTCATTCATCATATCAAAACAGCTCCTCTTCAACCATCTTCAAATGGCAAAGCTGAACGCATAGTACAAATTACTGAAGACACCCTTAAAAGAATTGTGGTTGGACTGACACCTTAGACTTTCAAAGTTCCTGCTGCAACAGTTTGTATTCCTTGCTCTACTATTGGCTGCAGTCCTGAAGAACTGTTAATGAGTAGGAAACTTAAAACATGCTTCAAACATCTCCATCCTGATCTAGCATCAGATTTACAAAGAAAACTAAGACAAAGAGTCTTACTTATATAAAGTTGTATGCAATCCGTTAAGACACTTTAAAGCAGGTGATAATGTGTATTAGGGGTTGATGATATAGCCTCAAAATTATATCACTATATTTCAAGGAAATTGAAATGATATGTATAATGATATTGAAAAAAAATATTGAAAAATGTATTGTTGGTGATTGCAGCTTATAGGCAGCAGCATTTTTAGTGCAAACAAAATGAAGGGCATTTTCCATCTTTCTTTTCCAATGAGCTACTGTCATTAATGACAGACTACCTAATTCAAAGTGTGACTCTATTGGCACAAGGTGCCAGAAGCCACAGCATTATATAGTGCAATAGTAGTGACACAGCATTATATAAAGTGTGACACAGCATAAGTCAAATGTAAGCACAAAAGGTAGTCTTTTCCCTGAAAATCTTAAGTATAACATAACTAATTAACACTTTAATTTAACAATTATAATAACTAAAGTAACTTAACCTTGTAACCTTGTAGCCTGCAAAATATTGTCACCTAATAAAATTGACCTCAAATTTTAAGAACACATGTAAACAAACAGTAGCAATCCAAACAAACCTTCAGTCAAAATGTGAACACTCACTGCTTATAAAAATATAATAAAAATTCCTTTTTTAGATTATCATCAAATAAGATAGAATATTAGTGCTGGAACTGTTCATTTCTTGTGTAAACTTGAATATACCATGAAATGAGACAAGTTAGAATTTCAGTGTTGGAACTGTACAAGTAAACATTTTAAGAGTTAACTAGTCATCCTTATTGTCAAAAATTCTCAATAAACTAATTTACAATCTTTTAGTCTTCAGTACCTCTCATTAAACCTTATGGGTCCACACACACACAAAGGTGATAAACAACAAACAGTGCATCCAAAAAAAATAAAATAACTTATATATATAAACGTGTAGTGGCACAAAAATGAAACTGTCTGTTTGAGACCAGTGTTGTATTGCCATTTTTTATGTTCTGTTAATTTGAAGATAAGTTAAATTTATTTCATAGTTCAAGATTAGAATAGGGGTAGTTAATGATTTACTTTTATTGGGGTACTAAATAAGAAGGGATGCTGCATTTCAGGGGATATTGAGACCTGGGAAGTATTAAGTCTTAAAGTTTCTTTTTATAAGTGTGGAAATACATAATATGGAAAATAAAGATTGTTTGAAGGAAACCCAGGGTTTTCTCTTTTATGACTCACAGAGCGTTGTCTCATTTCTCTCTCGACCTCTTTTTTTTTTTTGTTGTTTCTTTGCGATTGTAACCCAGTCCATATGGCAACTCGACGGCACACTAAGACCTCTCGCCATCAGTCATAGCTGCTACGCTGCTGAGTATGATGCTAGCAGTAACGCTCAGCGGTTGCTTTTGTACTTTGTCATTAAACTCCTTTCTTTCAATGTGTTTGTGTTCTGAGTGGTTTTCTCTCTCTCCCATTTCCTTTTTCAAAGCAAAAATGAGCTCAAGTCGGGGAGCAGACCACCTTCCCCCACAACCCTGTACACACCATCTTTGTCTACTGGTCTTTTTCAAGTTTTCCCCATTTGCTCCTTTTCGCCAGTGCCATTGCATGAACAGAATACAGACCCTCACTCGACCAATCACAACAATGATACTGTCAAGATGGACTGTGCTCAATATGTTAACCAGGCACTCATTGATTCAAAAATATTTTTTCTTCTTCTTTTTACAGTTTATTAAAACTAAGTTAAACTTTGCAATGGAATGCTTCATATATCGGAGGCAAGGATTTCATTGAAAAAAACATTTTCTACCTGGGATGTTGTATCTTAGGTCGAGCTTTTTAACCAGTTATTTAAAGCCCTTCTTTTCCACTTTTTAGATTTGCATCATATCCTTGGCCAAACAATATATAACAGCATCAGTCACTTCCATCCACTGTTTGCTCTTCCTGTCATATGGAGTGCAACTAGTGAATGCTCCAATAATGCTCGGTTGAGTCATTTGTTCACTTTTAGGCTGCACATCACCAGCTGCTAGTATCACCTCGCCTGCCATCATAGTCTGATTATACTGGACGGTGCCTTTTTGCTTCAAGTTTTGAAACAGGTTTGTTGTGTTTCCACTTTTAGCGGTAACAGTTTTCTTGCATACTTTGCAAAGTATTGTGCTTTGTTGGAAGTCTGACGTTTTGTAGCCAAATCACTATTGAAGTAGCTCTCTTTTTAGGTACTAAATTTTCATTGGAGGCTCTCACGCTGCTCTTGCTCTCAGGCATGTTTTGGCTTGTAGCATTGTTGTGCATGCTAGGGAACATATATGTTTGATATCACGAGATGACACTTTTTTATCAGGTAAAAATTTATACTGGTGTCATCATGGAGGATATGATATGGCACAGCCCTAGTGTGTATGTCAGATATTATGCAACTGAGTTATGGTGGGTACCATAACTGTTGTGATAGCTTGACTGTCAACATCTTACAGAGTTAGGACTGATGGTGACCAAATGATTATGAGACTCACCATCTTAGAGGGTGAATGCAATCTGGAAAATTTTGTGGAGCGCAGTAACACACAGCCAGTTACACCCCAACCACTAGTTGAGGTTGATGCCATTATGCCTGATGAGATCCAGGATGAGCCCACACCTGCTTACTTTATTCCTTTTGAGAGGCTATCTGACATTGAGCTAGAGCATCCTAAAAGAATAATTAACCCACCACTCTGTCTGAAGGATCATGTTATTTAGGGGTGAGGAATGTAATATATATGCCTAATATTAGTTGCTCCCAGTAGATAGTGCTGTTTTCCCTTAATGTTTAATTCCTGTAGGCTTTTTTCTAGTGTTATGATCGTGTTTTCTCTTTTATGTTTGGATTATTGGCACAGAGTGTGTTGCACAGAGTATCACATATTAAAAGCAATTTTCAAGACAGTCTTCTGATTAAGAATTCATTTGTATTACATAATACCAGTCATTTTTGGAATAAATTCTGCCCTATGTTATTTCATTGTTTTTATAATATATGTGTTATTTATTTTTATTAGCATCATATAAAAAGGGCAAAGAAGCAGATAGTTACTTTGCAGTGCAAATTTCTTTGACAGCTAACTCATTTGGGATCATTTTTCTCCATACTCAACCAAATATTTTCAGCTGCTTTGGGTAAGCATCCAAGCCAAAATTAACAGAAGTAAATAATTAAGGGCTCTGTTGAAACAGCTGAAAGCTTCATTTTTTTATACAATCAGTAGATCAATATTTTAATTTCTGTTTGGATCATATAATTGTAAGATGCCCTAGATGGACATGGACATTAATGCAGACTGGTTTTTATTTACAAATCATTTGGAGGAAACCATCATTTCTTTATTACCAAAATTAATTCATTAAATGTACTGCTTAAATAAATATTTATTTTAGCAAGTGTTGCAATTAAAATTTAAGAAATTATAAAAAAAAAACCAAAGATACACATAATAATCTGTGTACAAATCCCTGATTGCACATACTCTGCACAATACGTTCCAATAAGTATGTTATAAATGTTTTCCAGTAAAATCAATTTCATCCATCTATTATCCAAATCATTCAATACAATTACAGAGGTACTGAGTATACACTCTGGCTTTGGCAACACGGAATGCAGAGGAGCCTTTCCTTTGATGTGCTGCTCACCTCCAACGCCATCCATCATGCTCTTTTGTTGACTAAACAATGTGTGGTTTTCACATGATGGGATGATTACACTTATATGAAATTATTTTTATATACATGTTTTCAAGCATTTTTAACAAATTATTATTGGCTTTTGTTTGTAATATTCAATTATGACACTCTTTGGCAATTTGAATACCTCTGCCTACTTACCTGCTTAATTGAAACTGACCGTCTGCCTATTCCCTTATCCTGTATTTGCTTAAAGATAATTAAACATTTATTTTATTATTTTCTGGTTTATTATCACTGGTCTAGTTATTGGTTTTGTTTTCCATTTCTTTCCTCTAACTACTCTAAGCAAAAGACTGACATTTTTAAATCTTTCAAAGTTAGGCTACTGCCTCTGTCACAACACTTTCTTCAATAGTCCCTAAATCATGATGTCAACAAGTAATGTCACATATTAAATGAAATGTCTACGTGTGGAAGTGTAAGGGCTCCACCTCCGAGGATATGCAAGCGGGCCCAGCACGTAGGCAAAATTAAACTTCCGAAGAAAGTAACTTGCTTAGCTGCTAATACAGAAGCGAGGCGAGCACATTGACAAAACAGTATCCCTTTTACTTTTTGTCCCACCACTAATACACAAGCGATGTGAGCATGTCTGCAAAATGAATCCTCCTATGAGAGAGATAGTTCTTAACAATCACCTGACATCTCTACATTTCAATTTTTTATCTGATGATTTCAGTAGAAATGAATCCCTGCAACAGAGGTCATGTTATATTGCTTATATATGACTTCAGGCAACAAGGCAGAACACTCTCTTTTTCACCTCTTTTCCACAATCCCATATACTCTGTACTGTTGATCCCAAGTATTTAAACTCATTCACGTTCGCCAACTCTAATCCTTGCATCCTCACCATTCAACTGACCTCCCTCTCATTTACACATATGTATTCTGTCTTGTTCCTACTGTCCTTCATTCCTCTCCACTCTAGACCATATCTCCACCTCTCCAGGGTCTCCTCAACCTGCACCCTACTATTGCTACAGATCACAATGTGATCAGCAAACATCATAGTCCACGGGGACTCCTGTCTAATCTCGTCTGTCAACCTGTCCATCACCATTGCAAATAAAAAAGGGCTCAGAGTCGATCCCTAATGTAATCCCACCTCCATCTTGAATGCATCTGTCACTCCCACCACAGACCTCACCATGGTCACATTTCCCTTGTGCATATCCTGTACAACTCTTACATACTTCTCTGCCACTCCCGACTTCCTCATACAATACCACAACTCCTCTCGAGGCACCCTGTCATATGCTTTCTCCTGGTCCACAAAGATGCAATGCAACTCCTTCTGGCCTTCTCTATACTTCTCTATCAACACCCTCAGAGCAAACATCGCATTTGTGGTGCTCTTTCTTGGCATAAAACCATAAGGCTGTTCACTAATCATCACCTTACTTCTAAACCTAGCTTCCACTACTCTTTCCCATAACTTCATGCTGTGGCTCATCAATTTTATCGCCCTATAGTTACTACAGTCCTGCACATCCCCCTTATTCTTAAATATCAGCACAAGTACACTTCTTCTCCACTCCTCAGGTATTCTCTCACTTTCCAAGATTCCATTAAACAATCTGGTTAAAAACTCTGCTGCCATCTCTCCTAAACACCTCCATGCTTCCACAGGTATGTTATCTGGACCAACGGCTTTTCCATTCTTCATCCTCTTCATAGCTGTCCTTACTTCCTCCTTGCTAATCCATTGCACTTCTTGATTCACTATCTCCACATCATCCAACCTCTTCTCTCTCTCGTTCTCTTCATTCATCAGCCTCTCAAAGTACTCTTTCCATCTGCCCAACACACACTTCTTGCTTGTGAGTATGTTTCCATCTTTATCCTTTATCACACTAACCTGCTGCACATCTTTCCCAGCTCAGTCCCTCTGTCTAGCCAGTTGGCACAGGTACTTTTCTCCCTCCTTAGTGTCCAGCCTCTCATACAACTAATCATATGCCTTTTCTTTAGCCTTCGCCACCTCTCTCTTCCCCTTGTGCCTTATCTCCTTGTACTCTTGTCTACTTTCTGCATCTCTCTGACTATCCCACTTCTTCTTTGCCATCTTCTTCCTCTGTATACCATTCTGTACTTCCCCATTCCACCACCAGTTTTCCTTTTCCTCCTTCCTCTGTCCAGATGTCACACGCCAAGCACCCTTCTTGCTGGCACCCTTACTACATCTGCTGTAGTTTCCCAACTGTCTGGTAATTCTTCACTACCACCTAGTGCCTGTCTCATCTTCTCCCTAAACTCAGCCTTGCAGTCTTCCTTTTTCAACTTCCACCATTTGATCCCTGGCTCTGCCCTCAGTCTCTTCCTCTTCTTAATCTCCAATGTCATCCTACACACCACCATCCTATGCTACTTAACTACACTTTCCTCTGCCAGTACTTTGCAGTCTTCAGTCTCCTTCAGATTGACTTTTCTGCATAGGATGTAATCTACCTGTGTGCATTTTCCTCCACTCTTGTACGTCACCCTATGTTCCTCCCTCTTCTTAAAATACGTATTCACCACAACCATATCCATCCTTTTGGCAAAATCCACTATCCTCTGACCTTCTTCATTCCTTTCCTTGATACCATACCTACTCATCACCTCCTCGTCTCCTCTGTTCCCTTCACAAACATCTCCATTGAAATCTGCTTCAATCACCACTTTCTGTCCCTTGGGTACACTGTTCATCACATTATCCAACTCACTCCAAAAATCTTCTTTCTCACCCATTGCACACCCAACTTGCAGTGCATACTGTATGCATTAACAACATTCATCATCACACCTCCAATTTCCAGCTTCATAATCATTACTCTGTCTGACACTCTTTTCACTTCGAAAACACTCTTGACATACTGTTCCTTCAGAATAACCCCTACTCCATTTCTCCTCCTATCCACACCATGATAGAACAATTTGAATCCACCTCTGATCCACCTAGCCTTACTCCCCTTCCATTTAGTCTCTTGCATACATAATATATCAATCTTTTTTCTCTCCATCATATCTGCTAACTCTCTCCCCTTACCAGTCATACTGCCAACATTCAAAGTTCCTACCCTCAGTTCCACTCTCTTTACCTTCCTCCTCTCCTCCTGCCTCCGGACACGTCTCCCCCCTCTTCTTCTCCTTCTTCTTCTTCATCAGCCAACAGTAGTCCAATTTCCGCCTAAACCCTGTTGACTAACAGTACTGGTGGCAGTCATTGTTAACCCGGGGCTCAACTAATCCGGTATGGAAATGTGTATTGTTGTCTGCATATTGATTTGGCAAAATTTTACACCGGATGCCCTTCCTGACGTAACCCTCCCCATTTATCCAGGTTTGGGACCAGCTCGATGACACTGGTTTGTACATCCCCTGTGGTGGGTAACAGTATGCATTAATCAATAAATGATTATGTTGCTTACAATAATAATCCATATATGTAGTGGTACTTGGTAGAAATAAGGCAACCGTAGCAATTTGTCAGCCAAGAGAAAGGTTTGTGTACTAATTTTACTACAGTTTAGCTTGTTGTAAAAGTGACTAACAAATTTATGGTGGCTTGTTGGGGAGTGGGCATTCTGTTGATTTCTAACACAAGATGGCATGTGGCGGTACAACTGTGGAGACAGAAAAAGAAAGAAAAGAATAAACAATGGGCTTTCTTTGTGAAAATGGAAGGACAGAAGGAACATTGTACTTGGCCATGAATGAGGTGCCCTTTAGAAAAAAAATATGATATAAGAACAGCTACACTGAAATGCTGGTGCATGTACTGTATCACATACACTCACTCACATGTATTGTATGTTTTACCCAAATGTGAATTGCTGTCTCACTCTCATCCACACAACTATACAATAATCACAGATACAATATCACTTATAATTACTCATACTTTTTTAGTGTATGTAAAATGAAAGATCACAAAGTTATCTGAAAGTGCTCCAATTATTTCAGTTAACTAAAAAAAGTATGTAAACTCAATTGAAATTGCATTGCAATGTTTTTGCACATTTGGAATAAAAAGTATACCACCAGCATCAATGTGATGTGAAATAAGGAGAACATGTAAGATGGCAAATTGTGGATGGAATGAGCCATGTATAAAGAGCACAGAGGTGGCTCACAAGCAGTGCTTCTACAGACAATGATATATGCAGATGAAAGAATGAGCAGTGAGCTTTCTTTGTGAACATGGAACGACTAATGGCATGTGGTTTTTGGCTATTAATGAGCTGCCTTTACAAAATATAATTGAATATAGTGTCACACATGTGTGCATGGGAGGCAGCTAAAGGGCTTGAGTAAGGACAGTTCCGAGACATACCGGGATGTGGCAGAGTGCACTGACTCTTTTTCTCCCTTGCCTGCAGACAATTCACGGGAGATTCCACCTGGCTCTCTTGACGTCACTTCCGGGACCTAGCCTATGAAAGGAAACCTTGCCTGCTCCGGCCCCTGTGATGTCACATCTGGGCTCGAACCAATGGCTGAAGACCTTCATGAGCCCGACCCCTATGATCTCACTTCCTGTCTTCCCCTTTAAAAGCCTGTACCTTTTCCCTGTTCCCTCAGTTCTGTATTGGACTCGGTTTTGAGCACAGCAGTGCTGTCATTTAAAAGACGATTTGCAGCGAGGATACCAAATTATACGGGTGGCTGCCCCAAACCTTGCTATGTCTCATTGTGAGTTTTGTGACAACAGCTATATTGAAATACTGGCACATGTATTTAATCACATATACACACTTGAACATATTGAATCACACACACTCTTGCATGTATTGAATCACACGTGCACACACAGTTTTATTGCAGATGCATACACAAGCAAAGAAACCTGACTGTTTATTCCTGTTTTTGCATACATTGTCAGGTATGATGTCTGTGCTTTATAACATTTTAACACACCTTGGAGTACACAACCAGCCATCAATTTGATATGTGCTCTGCTCTTCAGTGTACTGCTCGTGCTCTGTACACACTGCATAAGCACTCTGTATACACAGCTCATTCAATCCACAATGTTCCATCTCTTGTGTTCTCCTTTCCACATTTCAGATTGTTCCTGGCTGTTCTCTGTATACTGTCAGCTTTGTTGCTCTCACATACTTTGCACACTTTAAATCTGGCTGTGTACTTTGTATTCCAAGTTGTGTGAAAACATTACACAATATGGACTTTTTATTTAAGAGGCTTTTGCACAGCTGTCAGACAGGTTTTATTCTAAAACAGTATTTGTTTTTTGGTAAATTTGTTCTCTGTGTGATTTGTTTAATTGCAACCTGCAATTTTAGCATGAGTTTCACTTCCCATTCTTTACTTTCTTGCTGTATTCTGGTTGCCCATAAGCACTGTGACTTAAAGTCCCTATCACAGTGTCCATGGCTGTTGAAGTGGGCTGCTAAAATTTAACACATTACAATATGGTTTAAATAGAGCAAGAGTTTTATGGCCAGATATGAGAATTGTTTGCATCTCTTGGACTGACACAGACAACCTGACTACAGATCCACATTGTTTTGAAAAACTCATCAGAAACTTCAAAAGACTTTGTTGGACAGTTATCTTATCCAACGATCTTGCTTATACATTGTTCTCCTCTTTTGCTAAATGAATCTTAGCCTGAAGTGGTCTGTTAATTTTTTACATTTAAGATGTCTCACTTAAAGGTTTTCCAATGTTGTTTCTTGTCCTAGTGTGTATATAAACACAGGGAACTCCAGTTTCTGTATTACATCTTGCCTGAAGAAAGGACCTGAGTTGCCTTGAAAGCTTGCATATTGTAATCTTTTTTAGTTAGCCAATAAAAGGTGTAATTTTCTTTGACTTCTCACTACATTTCTAATGGCTAACACGATACAACACCCTAGTGCTCGAGATTCTGTAAAAGCTAAATTTGTTCTTGGGACAAATTAAGTACTATTTATCTTTCTATTTACTGTATATAGTTGTACTTAATATTCACATTTAATTACTGATGAGATAAATAAGGAGATATTTGTATATACAATCAAAGTATGAATTCTTCATTGCTCCATGTGTAAGATAAACAAGATAACTAGCAAAAAAGATATGTACAGTAGAACCTCGGTTCACAAACATCTCGGTACACGTACAACTCGGTTTATGACCAAAAAGTTTGCCAAACTTTTGCCTCTGTTCACGACCACACACTCGGTATATGAACAAGCCAGTTTCCCTTTCGGTTTGTGCGCGCTGATGATTTCTGCACGTGTTGCATTGTTCTCGGTCAGACGTGCGTGCTTGCACATGTGTTCATGCTTTCGCTGTGAACTCTTTGTGCTCTATTTCATTTCCCTTCCGGTTTGTACATGCCGATTACTGAATTTAAGCACGTGTTGAGCCGCTCCCTGTTCATTGTTCTCAGTCAGACGTGCGTGCTTTATCTCTGATCTCTTTGTGCTCTACAGTATTTTGCGTGTTTTTGCAGTTAGCCATGGCTTCTAAGCAAGTGAAGAGTGGTTAGAAGAAAGTTTTGCAGAAAATTGAAATCGAAGTAAAGAAAGAAATTATTGAAAAGTATTGAGCGTGGCATTCGTGTTACTGATCTTGCCGCCGAGTACAAGAAGTCAAAACCTACGATTTCGACTATTCTAAAGCAGAAAGAATCTATTAAAGCAGCTGATGTTGCAAAAGGAGTTACAGCATTAACCAGGCAGAAACCTCAAGTGCTGGAACAGGTGGAAAAACTGTTTACCAGTTTACTCATTTACCAATTTGAGAACCCTCGTGCTTTCAAGCAGCACAATGTAAACAAAGCCAGACTGCCAGTGATGTGGAGGGCAAACACTAAGGGTTGGGTCACAAGGACTTTGTTTTTGGAATGGCTGCATGAGGCTTTCTCTCCCACCAGCTAAACAGCTAAAAACACCAGAAACCCAAGAAATCACACGAGAGAAAACACCTGAAGGAAAACATCCCTCCATCACGGAGCCAGACTCTCCCTCAAAACTGTAAACTCCTCTCCACCCAGTTCCTCCTCACTTCATACCAAAACTCGGCTCATGCAAGGTTAGTTTTCTTGGTGGTTTATGATTAGTTTTTGTATTACGGATTTTTCAAATGTTCATTTTTCGGTTCGTATCGTGAATTGTTGCGGTGTTAATTTTCACTTTTTTCAAATGTTCATTTTTTTTCCCCCTGTGCTTAAAACTCATTACACTAAAAAAAGTGTTTATACAGCGATTGGTTGCAAGGCTATAGCGCAACCTCCTGTAATGTTATTTTCTTGGTTGCTTGTGGTTGGTTTTTAAATAAAGTTCAGATTTGTTCAAATGTTCCTAGTGTGCTTAAAAATCATTAAAATAAGGTGTTTATACGGCGATCGGCTTGCAAGGCTATAGCGCGAACTGCTGCAATGTTACAGAGAGGGAGAGAGAGTGCGTGCTGCTGAGAGAGAGAGAGCGAGAGAGAGCGAGCGAGCGTGCGCTGCTGAGAGAGAGAGAGAGATAGAGAGAGGGTGTGTGCTGCTGAGAGAGAGAGAGAGGGTGTGTGCTGCTGAGAGAGAGATAGGGTGCGTGCTGCTGAGAGAGAGAGAGGGTGCGTGCTGCTGAGAGAGAGAGGGTGCGTGCTGCTGAGAGAGAGAGAGAGAGGGTGTCTGCTGCTGAGAGAGAGCGAGCCTGCACCTGCAGCTGAGCAGGGAGCCTGGGTGTTTTGTGTCAGTGTTATTCAATGTTTTTACATTATTTTACTATTACACTGTGCATTCTACGGTGTAATTAACTATATTTGTGCTTAATCTTTAAAAAAATATATTTACATACAGTTCGTACGGTCTGGAACGGATTAATTGTATTTACATACAATCCTATGGGGGAAATTAATTCAGTTCACGACCAAATCGGTTTACGACCAGAAGTTTGGAATGAATTATGGTCGTGAACCGAGGTTCCACTGTACATAATTGCAGACTGAGTTTAAAACAAATAGATAAATGAATACATTATCTGATCTGGGTGAATGGTAAGAAATCCCAAAGATCACTGCATTGATGCACTGGATGGACTACAAAACATTTTCCACACTCATACCATAAAAAAAATGTAATAGTAGTATACTTTCACCAATGTACCCAAATGCATTTAGGAACAGTTTATAATTGAACATGTTATAAAGGACAGATACAGTATATTGCAACATAATAAACACTAGCACTTTTTCAATGCCAAAACATTAGTATTTTCTGGGTGATCTGCATCTCCCAGTATGAAATGTAAAAGTCAGGCTCTCATGAGTCTTGTGATCATTATTTTAGGATCTGTCAGTTAGGAAGTAGTACAGAAGTAGTAATAGTAGTTTTGCTACTTCTAAGGATATGCCACATAAATAAATAAGTACACACGTATATATAATTGTTGTATGTCTCAGTGTCTCTAAGGTCTTTTTAGCAGCAGAGAGACTAAACAGTACTTGGTGTAGAGTAACACCTAATAAATCCTAAAAAATAGCCTGGTCTTCCTGACTAAAGATGAGCATCTGCCTACCTTACCTACATGTCATGTTCACTTATGTAGGAGGACCCACCATGTTGTGTCCCAACAACTCCTGTAACATCATGACATTGTGGCCGCTTTTTGGAGAATGTAAAGATGTCTATCAGACAAAATCATTTAAATAACAAAGAAAACAAATGATGAGAATAAACATTATTAAACTGAAAGAGTGTGCAATGTGTTAACTACTGAGGCTGATATTTGTTTGTAGGGCATTCCACAATTTGATGGTCCTATAATAGAATTTTAAGAAGACATGCATCTTGTGATTGCAACGTGCACTGTGAATTATAGAAGTAAAGTTCTGCAGGCTTAGGGGAGTCAGCCCTATGTATGTTTTTATGTGTTAAAATAATGATTTAAAAATGAATTGAAAGCCAATGTGATAATTTAAAAACTGAAGCTCTGCGACTATACTTTCTGATGTTAGTTATGCCACCAGAGGCAACATTTTAAATGAATCGTATACAGTAAAAAGGAAATAATCTCAGCACACCGCCCTGACATTATGGTGGTCAAATCTGATTGATAAAATAATAAATAAACCACATTTTTATATTTGGTATTAAGTAGCACATCTTAATTTTGCAACACTTCTATGTTGTAGAGATCATGTCTTAAAGAACTAAAGGTCAGAACATATTTAAAGTGCTATGTATTGAAATGATTTAATTTTAAGTCTGTGGAGGTTCAGCCAAAATAAAGTTTAAACCCTTACAATTAAACCTTACGAACACAAAGCACTCATTTTGCTAGAAAATACAAATAGAATGACTAAAAAGCTGCCTTGTGCATATGTTTCTCCTTCTGCTAAATGTACTAAGGATACTGGCATCAGGCCCTGTTTTCTTCTTTGTGCATGAAGGCACCACAATTATGTTGTCAGATCCATGCAGGACAACTGGTGGGTACTTACACTACCCAGAGCAGCCAAGAGATGGGTACTAGGACCCAGCTCTTCTGTCATGCTCCCATTCTCATGCAGTGAGTGATAAGTGGTAAAATGGAGATGAAAGTCAGTTCACTAATTTTCTGACAAGTGAAAAGAATTCTACCTGTAAGGCTGCACTAAACATCCTAGTCTGAAAAAATAGCTTAGTCTAAGTATAAGAATAAAGGCACTATACTGTTTTATAATAAATCCTGTATGATAGTAAATCTGTCTTTGGTTTACTGAGTGCCTTCCTAGCAGTGACACTTCAGATTCAAAATGAGAAGAAAATTATTCTAAAAATGACAAAATGCAAATATATATATTTTTTCTCTTTGTGCTTTGGTCTATAATCCATTCATTTTTTGTGTCAATCATTTAAAATAGTGATATAAATGACAGGGGAATAATTCTCCGAGCACTCAGCTCTCCAGTGAATATTAATTATTGCTATGCACAGATTCAGTGCTCATTTTTTTGGTCTTTAGCAATAAATATTAACTGTTCAGGGACATAGCAAAGAAAACAGTTACAGAAATTGTAATTTTATGTATTGTAGATAAATAGTGGTGACATGCATAAAATAATTTACAGAATATAACAAATACATAAATATATATAAAATGTGCTGTATATTGTAAATGACCACTAAACAAGCAAGGGAATGCCACTCTCAGAAAAGATCTTAGTTCACATGAGACAGTGGCTCTTTAAACCCATGGGACAGAGAGAGATGGAGACTTTCAGAGATCAGCTAAATGTTCCCAACTGTGGGCCAACAGTGGGCATTAGTGAGTGGCGTACACTGTAAATGCTGTGCTTGCTCCAAAAGTAGTTGGAGGCACAAATGAGAGATGTGGGCCCTGGATAACTATTCATACAAGCTGCTCTGAATTAAATTACAATTCCTGACTAGGTACATAGTTCCAGTTTAAGACTACAAGTAGTCGTCATACGTTTGGCACTTGTTATAGATAGATAGATAGATAGATAGATAGATAGATAGATAGATAGATAGATAGATAGATAGATAGATAGATAGATAGATAGATAATTTATTAATCCCAAGGGGAAATTCACATAATCCAGCAGCAGTATACTGGTACAAAAAACAATATTAAATTAAAGAGTAATAAAAATGCATGTAAAAACAGACAATAACTTGTCTACTTGTGGGTAGAAATGAAGAGTCGCATAGTGTGGGGGAGGAACGATCTCCTCAGTCTGTCAGTGGAGCAAGACAGTGACAAAGGTCTGTCACTAAAGCTACTCCTCTGCCTGGAGATGACACTGTTCAGTGGATGCAGTTGGTTCTTCATGATTGACAGGAGTTTGCTTAATGCCCGTCGCTCTGCTACAAATGTTAAGCTGTCCAACTTTATTCCTACAATAGAGCCTGCCTTCTTAACAAGTTTGTCCAGGCGTGAGACATCCTTCTTCTTTATGCTGCCTCCCCAGCACACCACCGCGTAGAAGAGGGCACTTGCCATCTGATAGAACATCTGCAGCATCTTATTGCAGATGTTGAAGGACGCCAACCTTCTAAGAAAGTATAGTCGGCTCGGACCTTTCTTACACAGAGCATCAGTATTGGCAGTCCAGTCCAATTTGTTATCCAGCTGCACTCCCAGGTATTTATAGGTCTGTACCCTCTGCACACAGTCTCCTCTAATGATCACGGGGTCCATGAGGGGCCTGTGCCTCCTAAAATCCACCACCAGTTCCTTGGTCTTGCTGGTGTTCAGGTGTAAGTGGTTTGAGTCACACCATTTAACAAAGTCTTTGATTAGCTTCCTGTACTCTTCCTCCTGCCTAAAATCCACCACCAGTTCCTTGGTCTTGCTGGTGTTCAGGTGTAAGTGGTTTGAGTCACACCATTTAACAAAGTCTTTGATTAGCTTCCTGTACTCTTCCTCCTGCCCACTCCTGATGCAGCCCACAATAGCAGTGTCATCAGCGAACTTTTGCACGTGGCAGAACTCCAAGTCATATTGGAAGTCTGATATATTTAGGCTGAACAGGACTGGAGAAAGTACAGTCCCCTGCAGCGCTCCTGTGTTGCTGACCACAATGTCAGGCCTGCAGTTCCCAAGACACACATATTGAGGTCTGTCTGTAAGATAGTCCACGATCCATGCCACCAGGTATGAGTCTACTCCCATCTCAGTCAGCTTGTCACTAAGGAGCAGAGGTTGGATGGTGTTGAAGGTGCTAGAGAAGTCCAAAAACATTATTCTTACAGCACCACTGCCTCTGTCCAAGTGGGAGAGGGATCGGTGTAGCATATAGATGATGGCATCCTCCGCTCCCACCTTCTCCTGTTATGCGAACTGCAGAGGGTCGAGGGCGTGGTGGACCTGTGGCCTCAGGTGGTGAAGCAGCAGCCGCTCCATGGTCTTCATCACATGTGATGTCAGAGCAACAGGCCGGAAGTCATTTAGCTCACTAGGACGTGATACCTTTGGGACTGGGGTGATGGAAGATGTTTTCCAAAGCCTCGGGACTCTCCCCTGTTCCAGGCTCAGGTTGAAGATGTGCTGTAGAGGACTCCCCAGTTCCAACGCGCAGGCCTTCAGCAGTCGTGGCAATACACCATCTGGACCTGCTGCTTTGCTGGCACGAAGTCTCTTCAGCTCTCTGCTCACCTGTGCTGCTGTAATTGTGGGTGGGGATGTCTCACCTATGCTGGTATCAGCAGAAGGATGGTTGGAGGATGAAGTACTCCGAGGTGAGTGTGGGTTAGGGTGGTCAAACCTGTTAAAGAAGTTATTCATTTGGTTTGCTCTCTCCACGTCTCTCTCGATGGTGGCATCCCGCTTCGAGCTATAGCCAGTGATAATCTTCATCCCATCCCACACTTCCTTCATGCTGTTACTCTGCAACTTCTGCTCCAGCTTTCTCCTGTACTGCTCTTTCGCCACCCTGAGCTGGACTCGGAGTTCCTTCTGCACGTGCTTGAGCTCATGCTGATCACCATCTTTAAAAGCCCCTTTCTTCTGGTTCAAAAGGCCCTAGATGTCACTTGTAATCCATGGCTTGTTGTTAGCATAGCAGCGTACTGTTCTTACTGGAACTACAATATCCATACAGAAGTTGATGTAATCAGTTGTGCAGTCAACAGCCTCTTCAATGTTCTCACTATGTGACCCCAGCAGGATATCCCAGTCTGTAGTTCCAAAGCAGTCTCTCAGAGCCTGCTCTGCCTCAGGGGACCACTTCCTGAATGATCATGTGGTTGTAGGTAGCGCCTTCACTCTTGGTTTGTAGTGAGGCTGAAACAGAACCAGGTTATGATCTGCTTTCCCAAGCGCAGGCAGTGGGGTGGCACTTTATGCGTCTTTAACGTTTGCATACAGTAGGTCAATAGTCCTATTTCCCCGGGTGTTACAGTCCACATACTGGAAGAAGGCAGGTAATGTTTTATCCAGCATTACATGGTTATAGTGATAAAAAGATGGCTCTCTTACCTAATGGTGGTTTTGTAATTTGTACATCTCTACCTGATCATGGAAATGATTTCTGAGATGTCCTCAGAAGGGAATCCCTGCTGAAATTTAAAAGTTATCCAAATGTTCATGAGAGAGAAAGAAAATTAGGTTACAGTAAGCAGAGACCACTAGTCATTCAGGCCAAACCACTTCCTTTACTCTCACAGTATAATCATCCTTGTCCTGTACTTTGTTTGGAGAATGGTTACACCACTTATATATATTCATATACCACGTACCAAACCACATGCACTTCAGAAGAGGTATCCACCTGGAGCTTAGCATGTTTGGTCCTGGCCAGTACTTGGATGGGAGACCATCTAGGAAAAGCTTTGGTTGCTGCTAGAAGATATGTTGGTGAGACCATCATGGTGGGTTTACCATGTGGCCTGTGTGTGGATTCTAAAGCCCAAATTTAGTAACTAGGACACTGCTGTAAAAATGGCACTATTCTTCGGATAAGACACAAAACAGAAGTCCTGACTGTCTATGGTCAGAAAAGGTCAGGCCAGGAGGATTGGACGTGGATTCAAATTGTTCTATCATGGTGTGGATAGGAGGAGAATTGGGGTAGGGGTTATTCTGAAGGAACATTATGTCAAGAGTGTTTTGGAAGTGAAAAGAGTGTCAGACAGAGTAATGATTATGAAGCTGGAAATTGGAAGTGTGATGATGCATGTTGTTAGTGTATATGCCTCACAAGTTGGGTGTTCGATGGATGAGAAAGAAGACTTCTAGAGTGAATTGGATGAAGTGATGGACAGCATACCCAAGGGAAAGAGAGAGTGCTGATTGGAGCAGATTTCAATGGACATGTTGGTGAAGGGAACAGAGGAGATGAGGAGGTGATGGGTAGATATGGTGTCAAGGAGAAGAATGAAGAAGGTCAGATGATAGTGGATTTTGCAAAAACGATGGGCATGACTGTGGTGAATACATATTTTAAGAAGAGGGAGGAACATAGGGTGACTTACAAGATTGGAGGAAGATGAAGGAAGGCCTAAGAAAAGATTTATGGATGTGCTGAGAGAGGACATGCAGGTGATGGGTGTAACAGAACAAGATGCAGAAGACAGGAAGATATGGAAAAAGAT
>JANRMT010028174.1:166976926-166987503 GCA_026402145.1 Polypterus bichir lapradei
ATACATACATACATACATACATACATACATACATACATACATACATATATACATACATACATACATACATATATACATACATACATACATACATACATACATACATACATACACATTTTTAAATTTATTTTGTACAATCTGAGGGCTACAATATGAAAATGAATGTGGAACACTTTTTCATTTAAGGTTATAAGATTCAAATACGTAATGAAAATCATCAATAAAAGGAAAGAAATAAAAATTTTGTTTTTAATTAATTTATAATGAAATATTAAGATTCATTTTACCTACCATGATATATACAGTTACATAATAAAAGCCTTAAAAAGCATAAAGCATCATTTATAATGTACAGCACTAAATAACAATCTGGGAATGATTTCCAAAGCCAAAACCATATCTGACTGAAATGAATAAATTCTTTAGCATCTTGGAGTAAATTATTTTTAATGTAGGAGCATCTTACTGTTTAATTGCATGGCAATTTGGTAAATATCTTGTGATTTCAGTCTATTGAGACACTAATTAGCTGCTGGCAGCACATGAATCTTTGAAAGGAAGAGGGTTTTTTCACTTAATTTTTTCATTTTGGCTTGACATTCTATAATCCTACCTTCAAGCTAGCCAGATGTCAATAACTTACTCACATATTCTGAAATGATTTACTTTCTGTTTTCATTTTTACAATAAATAAGGAAGGTTATGCAGCCATTATGCATTTTATAATCTTCAGAAGGCCTTATTGAGAATATTAATGTGAAGCTTTACTATTTAAATGTGATTTGAAAATATACTGTGTTATCAAGCAGCTACAGTGTAAGAGTATTGCATTTCTCCAGAGTCTCAGTTAAAACAAAAAAACAAGCTGAATTACATATCATGCTACATTGTGGACACATAACTAAGCATTGCTATAGTTATAGTAACTGGCAAAGTTCTGTCTTCTGAAATGAAGACTAGTAAACTGATTATTCAACCTCTCCAGACTCCTTTTATACCTCATCGGGGCATGGTAAGCAAAAGGTTTCATCCTTATGCTTCCTTTCCAACCTTCCTAGGCTTGTAACCTTCTAACCTTCCCAGTCATACTGTATGAAAACCCCATTTTTGTTATGTGATACACTTCCAATCCCCTTTCTGAGAAGTGATAAGAACAATCTTATTCTCAGTATGTTTTCTGTTTTTTTGTGACACTAGGCAGTATAAGACAGAATACTGCATATATAAAATGTGTCAGTTAATGCTGCTTCAAAAAAATAACCTGGATTCAAATATACACATAACCTCTTTCAATTGTTCTCTGTGTGAATATGGATCCCTATGGATATGAATAATCAATAAGCATCCACAGAAAAAAAGGAAAATCATAGCAGTGAATTAAAAGCTAAAACTAGCTGCTCACAGAGAAAATAATACCCCTGTTGATGTAATTTTGATGATAAAGTGATGTCATTTTTAATAGACAATTTTTGTCTACTTTCATGAGCTCCTATTACATTGTCACCATGCTCTGTTATGCCTGCATAGATGTTTTAGAGAATCAAGTGTACAGATTTAATCTAATTGTTTCAAATGGAGTTAAGTGTTCCAAAATCAAATTACAGAAATTAATTTATCAAGAGAGGGATGTATCTTCAGAATGTATCCAGCAGAGGGCTGCCATTGATCTACAGATCAAAGCAGAAAGACGGGTAGCTTAGTTTTTTTTTTTAAAGCAAACTGAAGCTTACTGGAAACTTCTAAACAACTGTAATTTCTGGAACAGTCCTTTTTTCTTCTTCATAATGCTATTTACCCCCACCACAACTATATATAATGAGCTGGTAAGGAGGTTCCAAAGAACCACCTGCACACCCAGAATCACCCACAACCAGTTGTGCCAAGAAAGCTTGACTTAAAACTCCAACTCAGCTTGTCCCTGTTTTGCTAAACTAATGGTATTTAAAAGAAATTTGGCATTAGTCTTTAATTTAGTATTTAATCAAGAAAAAGTAACACAATGAACAACAACGGGAAGAATTAAAAAACACAAACTTAAATTCTTGCATATTTAAATTAGATTTTTTTAACAAATTAACAAGAGAGCAATTTAACATATTTTATTTGACAGAGAAAAAACTTAAATAACACAATTTTGTGAGTAACTATCTAAATTCTAATAATTTAAATTGAAATAAAAAAGCCAGTCAAAAGGAAAAAGAGACAATACTTAAACTACTTTTGCCAATCCTTAAACTTAACAAAGAAATCTAAGGAACATCTTTTAAAACAGAACTTTTAAAAAAACTCTAAAAATAAAGGAACTCTGAATAGAAAAATGATAACGTCAAGTGACTCTAATTGAATCAAACAAATTAAAAACCCAAAGAACAAGGTGGAAGCTCTATTCATTACTTTTCTTATATTAAGCAAATTCCACCTCTGTACTATCCTCATATCATTGAGTAGAACAAAAAACACCCCAGTGAAGGAGGCCATGAGTAGACTCCAGGCCAAACCACGGCAGTCAGGATCAAAATGGGCACACAACAAAGCAGTTGTCATACTGGGGATGTACAGTATGGATTCAAAGATCAGCAAAAAACACCGCAGGCAATGATATAAGGATAAGGTTATGGGGCATAGGCAAATGAAAAGTAAATTTACCCTAAGCTGGTAGCTTAAATTACAGAGCTCCCACATTGTACAATATAATGTGTTTTTTACAGACACATGATTTTGGATATGCCAAGGGCTTTTGGCCTTTCAGCTCCACAGTAGGGCTGAGAAATACAAACTTATTTGGTGACACCAAATGGAAGTATGAAGAAATTGCCTCAGAATCTCCTGAGGCCTAACTAACAACAGAATGGTTCCATGTGTTACAATAACCTTAAGATAGGGAATACGGCTGCCTCAGTACCATTGAGTATTTAAACTTACAGTTAGGTCCATAAATATTTGGACAGAGACAACTTTTTTCTAATTTTGGTTCTGTACATTACCATAATAAATTTTAAAAGAAACAACTCAGATGCAGTTGAAGTGCAGACTTTCAGCTTTAATTCTGTGGGTTGAACAAAAAGATTGAGGGAACTAAAGTATTTTTTTTAACACGATCCCTTTATTTCAGGGGCTCAAACGTAATTGGGCAAATTAAATAACTGGAAATAAAATGTTCATTTCTAATACTTGGTTGAAAACCCTTTGCTGGCAATGACAGCCTGAAGTCTTGAACTCATGGACATCACCAGATGCTAGGTTTCCTCATTTTTAATGCTCTGCCAGGCCATTACTGCAGCAGCTTTCAGTTGCTGCTTGTTTGTGGGCCTTTCTGTACCAAGTTTAGTCTTCAACAAGTAAAATGCATGCTCAATTGGGTTAAGATCAGGTGACTGACTTGGCCATTTAAGAATTTCCCACTTCTTTGCTTTAATATACTCCTGGGCTGCTTTGGCTGTATGTTTTGGGTCATTGTCCATCTGTATCATGAAACGCCGCCCAATCAATTTGACTGCATTTAGCTGGATTTGAGCAGACAGTATGTCTCTGAACACCTCAGAATTCATTCAGCTGCTTCTGTCCTGTGTCACATCATCAATAAACACTAGTGTCCCAGTGCCACTGGCAGCCATGCGCGCCCAAGCCATCACACTGCCTGCACCGTGTTTTATAGATGATGTGGTATGCTTTGGATAATGAGCTATTCCACGCCTTGTCCATACTTTTTTCTTGCCATCATTCTGGTAGAGGTTGATCTTGGTTTCATCTGTCCAAAGAATGTTTTTCCAGAACTGTGCTGGCTTTTTTAGATGTTCTTTAGCAAAGTCCAACCTAGCCTTTCTATTCTTGAGGATTATGAGTGGCTTGCACCTTGCAGTAAACCCTCTGTATTTACTTTCATGCAGTCTTCTCTTTATGGTAGACTTGGATATCGATACGCCTACCCCCTGGAGAGTGTTGTTCACTTGGTTGGCTGTTGTGAAGGGGTTTCTTTTCACCATGGAAATGATTCTGCGATCATCCACCACAGTTGTCTTCCATGGACGTCCAGGTCTTTTTGCGTTGCTGAGTTCACCAGTGCTTGCTTTCTTTCTCAGGATGTACCAAACTGTAGATTTTGCCACTTGTAATATTGTAGCAATTTCTCGGATTGTTTTTTTCTGTTTTCACAGCTTAAGGATGGCTTCTTTCACCTGCATGGAGAGCTCCTTTGACCGCATGTTGTCTGTTCACAGCAAAATCTTTCACATGCAAGCACCACACCTCAAATCAACTCCAGGCCTTTTATCTGCTTAATTGATAATGACATAACAACGGACTTGCCTACACCTGTCCATGAAATAGCCTTTGAGTCAATTGTCCAATTACTTTTGAGCCCCTGAAATAAAGGGATTGTGTTAAAAAAATGCTTTAGTTGCCTCACATTTTTATGCAGTCGTTTTGTTCACCCCACTGCATTAAAGCTGAAAGTCTGCACTTCAACTGCATCTGAGTTGTTTCATTTAAAATTCATTAGGGTAATGTACAGAACCAAAATTAGAAAAAAGTTGTCTCTGTCCAAATATTTATGGACCTAACTGTACATACGACAAATGAAATAAAGAAAAGCCTTGAAGGACATAGGTGTGGCCGGAGAGAACATAGGAGAGAGAAGGCATAAAGAGGGTTTTTCTGCTTATGGCACTGAATTTGGATGCCGAGAAAGTGGCTCAACCACTTAATTTTATATGCAGTTGTAAATGTCAGAGATGACTATGAATGTGACCAAGAGCTCCAGAAACCTCTCTCTTTGCAATAAGGGTCCAGAAGCCAACCCAGCCAACCCTGATATCAACCAAAGAGCCTGTACAAAGTGTTTGAGGACTAGGTTATCTGGAGAAGTGTGGAGACACAGAGCTTTTTTCTTATCTTACTCTTAGCATCAAATCTATACAGAAAGGGTGCTTCAGACACACAAGCAAAGAAAATTTAAACAATCAGGAGCTCAGAATATGTTTACTGTTTAATGTTTTTACTAGTGAAAACAGACAAATGCCTGGTTTTAAAACGTCATAGTTTACTGAGCACACCTTAGCAGTCACTATATATTTGTTAAAGGCAGTCGTATACATACTGTATTATTGTCATTGACTACAGCAATGTGTGTATTATGTGCACCAATGTACAAGTTATGTGCCATCTGAAAGCTGATATGGACCTATTTTACCTTTAACTACACAGTAGCAGTCAATTATCCACTGTTTGACTTTTATTTTATTTATACATTGTCACACACGTGCAAATAGGAGACAACTAAAGGGCCTGAATAATTGTAATTCCATGCCTGACCAGGGGCGGCGAGGTGCACTAATTGTCTCTCTCAATCCCTTACAGACCATTCTAGGGAAACCCCGCTGTTTCTAGCACTATTGATGATGTCACTTCCGGTTCTGCGCTGCTGATGACGTCACTTCCAGTCCAGATGGTGTCACTTCCAGCCCGGCCCTGATGACATCATTTCCTCCACTGGCCTTTAAAGCCGCCATCTTAATTCAACGAGTTCAGTTGAATTGTGGACTCCGATCTGTTCATTATTTTCAAAACCATTTGCAGCCAGGATACAATATACAGGTGGCTGCCCCAAACCTTTATGATGTCCCAAAGTCATCCTTATCACAACATGCTATTTATAATATATGCTGTTTACAGTTTACTATTCTTCAGATTTGACATTAACCTTTATTAACCTCTAGAACTATAGAGTTTTACCATGTACATGTACCACTTTTGTTTTACTAATGATCATTTGCTCTGCTCCGTTTAATTAATGTATGAAACCTTCAGAGAACTGATGTTTCAAGTATGATATACAAAAGTAAAATGAAGTGAGTTAGTGTGGCAGTCTACACACTATGGACAATGCAAGTCTATTGTGTGATGTTCTAAGCCTACCTACAACATTAAGTGTTATATAGTACCACCTTAATTAAACTAATTTCTTAATCATATTGTGCAATGTTACCAAGAGAAAACTGATGCATGTTACAATTTGTATTCTACAGGTATTACAGCTTTCTAATCCAAATAACAGAATAAAGTGCAGCACCATAGATACAATACTTTGATGTCAAAAGTACTGCTTCAGATATGTCATTCATTTGCATACCACATTTCTGGCCACCTAAAAGCCTGATAATCCATATTTACTATGTACCTTGTCTTAAGTGGAATGTGCTATAAAGATGTATTTGCAAAGAAATAAATATTGCAGTAAACAAGTATAGATAAATTAGTCATTTTGCACCCTCATACAACTACAAAACCCAACTTTATCAATTAACAGCAGTCCTCTATTTGTCTCCTTTCTCAAGAAATGAATTAAACAAGGTACTAGAAATATTTCTTAAGGATTTTGTCCATTTTGACTTGATAGTTTAACACAGTTTCTACAGATTTTTCACCAACACATTCATGCTGTGAAGCTGCCATTCAATCACAGGTCAAAGACGCTCTATTGGATTGAGGTCTAGGGGTGGCACAGACCATTACAGAAAATTTAAGTCACTGCATTGCTTGTGAGACACTTGCAAAAGCACTTTTTGTTTTCATTATGTCAACATGTCTGTTTGTCTATGAACCTGTCTGTTCAACATGAAACAACATGGCTCTCAGTATACAAATCTATTAAAAAAAATTATAAAAAATGTACTCTTCAAGAATCTTTTTTGGGAAATTCCATTTTTGTTGAGATATCTAGACCTAACAGACCTCAATTTAGAAATATCTGAAATTACAAAAAATCCCACTTATTGGTGTAATTTGCATTCCACTCATATGGGCTTTTTGGTATGAAGCCTCAAGTAACCTGCCTGTATCAAACAACTAAACCATTTTTTTAGCATTTATGCATGTAAATTTATTAGAAGCCTTTTACTAGGTGGGTAACATATATTTTAATTAATTTGCTAATTGAAAAAAGGTAGCATACACCTACTTACCGAAGTATCTTCTTGTCAGCTCATAAGTAGTAAAAGGTTGCTACGTGACATGCCTTTTCTCATCTTCGCAAGTGTCTCGATAACATGGCTGAAGTTAATCCTTTTAGTTACTGCTCTCGCAATAAAATACCATGACAGGTTGGGGATGTGCATCTCATCTGTTGAAGACTGCAGGAATGTCTTGATTAATTTAAGTCTACTGAAGCTGTGCTCTGCATGTGCACTGCTTATGAGAACAGTCAGATAAATTCAGTACAGATTTGTTAAATTAATCTCATCAACAATCTTCTTCTTGATCTTCAGCTAGAATTTTATGGCTGCAAAAATATGAGGTTAAAAAGTAATAAGTGGTTTCCAGGGTGCCAAAAAACAATTTTACCGTGGTGGATTTCCAGAATTATTCAGATTTAAATTATGGACACTAAAATGAACATACAAAGCCTTTGGACTACAAGTTTTCTTTACTTGTTTTTGAAGGCCTGACAGATGCCCTGATATAGACCTAGCTCCATTATATGCTTTCCCTCGACTTTAAGACCTTCTTCGCAGAAATCACTTCTGAACTACCTCTATCAAGCTTCTCAAAATGAAAGCAATGCTCAATGATTTTTCCACTTTTTTCACCATAACTTAAAAAGTTGGAGAATTCACCTATTTTGGTGATGTATAACAACCGAGTGAAAAAACAGCGTACTTAACTGAATTAATGAAGATTTGCAAGGATTCATTGGCAAGACAGGATATTATCTCATTTTGTGACAATACAGAAGCATACTTGTCACAGTCATTTGCACTAGGGTGGTGTTTCATGACACTGTCGTACTTTGCCATTAGGTTTAAAATCTTGGTAAATGTGCCTTTCTGCAGATAAAGCTCATAGACCTTTACATTCCATTTTTTATTATTAGGAAAACTGAAAAGTTTTTCGTAAGGCCACTACAAATGCTTTGAGCTCCCTATAATCTACAGTAGTGGCCAAAAGTTTCGGCAGTGACAAAAATATTGCGTTTTGCAAACTACGCCGCTTTATCATCTTCAAATTATTTTTACATGTCTCTATAGTATAATGAAGAACAATTATAAACATTCCTTAAGTTTCAATGGCTTTTATTGGCAAATACATAAAAAAGTAAGTAAAAAGTCAATGTTTACAGTATTGACCCCTCTTCTTCATAACTTCTGCAATTCGCTCTGGCATGCTGGATATCAACTTCTGGGCCAAATCCTGAGTGATGGTGATCCATTCTTACCTTCTTATTGCTTGGAGTTGATCACAATTTGTAGGCTTCTGCTTTTCCACCCACTTTTTGAGAATTAACCACAGGTTCTCATTGAGATTAAGACCTGGGGATTTTCCTGGCCACGAGTCCAAATTTTCAATGTTATGATCTCCGAGTCACTTCGTTATCACTTTTGCCTTGTAACATGGTGCTCCATCATGCTGGAAAATACACCAGATCATTACCAAATTGTGCCTGGATTGTTGGGAAAGGTCCTTCTTGGAGAACGTTTTCATACCATTCTTCATTTATGGCAGTGTTCTTGGGCAGAATTGTGAGTGGGCCCACTCCCTTGGATGAGAAGTAACCCCACACATGAATTGTCTCAGAATGCTTCACTGTTGGCACGACACAGGACTCATGGTAGTGTTCATCTTTTCCTTCTCTGGATAATCAATTTTCCAGATGTCCCAAACAGTCGGAAAGAGGATTCATCTGAAAAAATAACTTTGCACCACTCTTCTGCTGTACAATACTTGTACTTCCTGCAAAATTTCAGTCTGTCCTTATTTTTCTTGGAAAGATCTGATCACTCTGCACAATAATATAAAAAGAATGTGAACTGCTGCCACAAAAACTGATGCCGCAATTTTAGCAAAACACATTTGTGTCATTGCCAAAACTTTTGACCACTACTGTACACAAAATCAACAAGCAAAACAGAATATTATTTCTACTTTCAGTGAGTATTGTAGTCTGTCGTTCCATGTAGCATTTGCCAGAGTTGCACTGATGCTTGTTGGTTTTTCATCAGTGATTAGCCTTTTTGGATACTTTTTGCTCAGCCTCAACTCTGTCCTCTCTGTCTGCTTGTCTTTTATCATCTGGTGTGACTAAAGGAAAAATCTTTTCAAAGGAAGGTACTCTGAAACAATTTCTATTTTTCTTGCTCTATCTTCTCATTTTGCATTTTACTGCACCTGATTTGGAACATTTCTCCTTTTTCAACAGACAAAGTTCTGGTGCTAGTTAGCTCTAGCAGACTGAAGAATAGTCTATTTGATAAAAATAAAATGGAGGGAGGTTGAAAAAATATTGTAATCGCAAAAAGTGAAATATTGGCAATATCTACAAAGAAAATGCAGTTACTTTTATCTTTACTATCTATTGTCACTTGTTTAATTATTTTGTTGTAACATTTGAAATGTTTTCTCTAACTCTGGGGTATTTTTCTTTCTAAATTTCCACATTTGGGTTGTTAACTGGTACAGCCATACGTTTCCTACCAGTGCCATTGTTGAAGAGGAAGAAATATGAGAATGCATTACCACATTTTTTATATAATTGTTATTGCTAGGTTATGACAAATGTATTCTAAGATTTTTCAGCTAAGAAAGTTTTAGATATCACATTAATCAGAATTACATCTGTGAATAAAGTAAAAAAGTAAAGGTTATTAAAAGTTTCTATCCACAGTTTGTAAGGTTGCAAATAAGTTATTATACTGTTCTCGTCTTTGGTGTTTGAACCAGAAACTAAACAGCAGCCAAACTCTACTTCACAAAAGATTCATAGAGTCAGGAGATAGAGCCTTGCTCCAATTTTATTTTGATTTTATGAAGTTAGAGTGAAACTGAAAAGAAGCAAATTACAAATAATTACTGATTTAAATAAACAAACTTCACTATATGCTTATCCAGTCAGTCAATCATTTTCCAACCCGCTATATCCTAACACAGGGTCACGAGGGTCTGTTTATCCAATTAACTTAAAATAATATTGACAGGCTTTGCTTCGATAGGACTAACACTGACTAATAGTGAAACATGCTGTCTAACTACTGACTTCCTGTAAATCTACTTCCGCTTCCTTATAACTATTTACATGAATATTCATAAGGTTATATTAATATTCCTTTGAATAACAAAAAGCTATTCTGCAAGGCAGAACAGTTTTAATAAGGAACAAATGATGCAAAAATAATCTGGAATTAACTGTAACTTGTAATATTTTCTGAGATTTTTCAAGTAAGGAAAACAGGTTTTGAGGCAAAGTAGTTTTATTCACTAACCATGGAATCTGAGAATGTCAACATGTGGTAATGTTGATTAACACATGCAAGTAAGAACTTTGTAGTACTCTGTGCATGTGACAGTAATGACCCTGTAAACCTGTATAAAATATTAAATGACTCCATTGAGAACATGCTAATGAACCCTCACATTACTACTTTATAATTTGACCTGGAGACATGTTCATATTGTCAAATCTTATAGTTTTTTTTCATAAAAACTTGAATTTCTGGTAACACTTTATAATAACTGCACACTATGAAGCATTAGTTAAGCATGACTAAATACTTTGTTCATCATTTAGAAAGCATCGCTTCCACATTAAT
>JANRMT010028174.1:167007503-167131552 GCA_026402145.1 Polypterus bichir lapradei
TATATATATATATATATGTAGACTCAAACCCATTATGATAGCAGCAATCCAAGCTGTGAGAAAACAGTAAAAAGGAGGCGTGTCAGATGTCGTGGTACATTTTCTAATGCAGCTAGACGAAAACAACTTCGTGACGCTGCCGCCAAATACACAAAACAATTACTTTCACAATTATGTTACATTATTTTTCAAATGTTTCCTTTTCTTTTTCATAACTTCTTTAACGCTGCCAAGCGCGGTTATTTTGCTATAAATATATATATAGATATATATATATATATATATATAGATATAGATATGGGAACAACACTCATATCAATGACAAAACAATTACATTAACAATCATGTTACGTTATTTTTTAAATTTTTCCTTTTCTTTTTCATAACTTCTTTAACACACTACTTCTCCGCTGCGAAGCGCGGGTATTCTGCTATTTTTCCTATAAAATGGTAAAATAACAACAACAATAATAATAATAGGATAAAAAACTGTGAAAAATATACAATATGAAAGCATAAGTGGCTCAGGTTGTGCAATATTACAACTATAATGCAAGTTTACAGTGAGGCAATTGTACTTATAAGTACAAACAGTTCTACCGGAAGCACTTGATGGACTGATTGAGTGTGTTTATAGCTCTTGACACTGTTTATGAAACGCGCGGTCCATACAGGAATGGCTCTGAAGCATTTGCCGAATGGGAGGAAGTTCAAATAGACTGTGCCCATGGCTGAGGCAGCGTGTGCTAGAAACTGTATCCCGATATTTCTCCCCACTCTTGACACAATCTGCCATATAGGTTTCCGATCAGCTGCTGTACAGCTGTGATTCCACATTCAGATGCAATGGGGTAAAATACTCTGTGTGGTGCGCTGAAAGTAACAACGCTAAAGCAGCTATGGTATTTGGAATAGTTTGACCATACGGTGCACCAGTATATGGTTACAGATTGATTACAATCAGATGCCTTGAACTAAAAAGCAATATGCGGTTAATTTCAGTTTAATTGATAAAGCTGCGTCAGGGATATGAATGTAAGAAAATAAAGGGAAACCACACAAAAACAGTAGCACTGCTTTGAAGCTGGGTGCCACCAGTTTGCAAAACCGAGCGGTGAACCTGCGTACGCAAAGGATTGAGTTGGCCTGAAAATGTGCGTGGCTTTACGCCAACTTTTAGTTTTTATACATCGTGATGTGTGCATGGAAACGGGCATACACAACATTTTTGTGCATATGCGCCATTTATACATGAGGCCCCTGGTGCTTTAATTGTCCAAACCCCTTATTTATATTTGTCCAAAGTTCAAGGATTTCTGTGTGAAATCAATATGGTCAGCTTTACATTACTCTATTATTTCATTGTTTTTGTTGTGCTGTTTTCATGGTATCTTATATGAGTGATCACACTTTATTCACATTTAGCCTGTATACAAATCCAGACTTAGGCAATTAACTGGCCCGAAGTTACCTGTAGTCAGTTAACCTTGACCACTCAAATATGTGACATATGCCTTTAATACATTCATCACATTTTAGGGCTTATACTCATAAAAATTAGTTTGCCTTAAAAACTCAAATGAATAAAACAAATTTAGCATTCATACACTCATATTCAGCAATATAGTATGCTGTTTTACCTGTCCTGTTGACTATATGTTTCATTATTTATGCATTTCATTTAGCACAGTGCATTCATATTAATAGGAAATTATGATTTGTGTTTTGGAGCATTGAAATACTAAATTAATTTTATTTAGTTTTTTAAAATTAATTTTATTCTGCTATTAGCAAATAGAGCAACTCATTTCATTTCAGTTTCACTCTGAACCCTGTCTTGATTGTCACTTGGTATAACTGTTGTTAGCTCTGCCTATGTGCGATTTTCTCCCACAATCCATATGTGCAATTCTAGATGCATTTGAAGTTTCCCTCATGGTGCTGAACAATTAGACAATGAGTGCGAAGCTTCCGTTCCTTTATTAGGACTGTATCAGAAAGTGTATTAAAAAGTGATTAATCTATCATTTAATCTCCTGTTACAAATCCATGACACTATAAGTTAATCAATTACAACTCACATTTGTTTAGTCATATTATTGTACTCTTAATGCATACATAAGTCATTTTCTGAACAAACTCCTTAAAGGAATAAAAGTGGCAATAACTAAATCCTATGTATGTGTCGTGTGTTTTGGCTTTTTTTAAAATCGAAATTCCAATTACCATAATCACATGCTAAAATTCTCCTGCCTCAAACACAAAGCATTCTCAGACATAACTTCTGCTGTTTTTTCTTTTCAATGTTTGTTGATGCAGTGCTCTATCATTACCACAGTGAGTCATTTTTATATGTAGCGTTTAGTCACATTTCTCACATGCCTTTCATAGTCATTCATCTACTTGCAGACACACATGCAAATTTTACTTGATACTACTGATTCTGTAAATAAAACTGGTACCATATATACATTTACATTTTAAGAATTTTGATATTGATTCCTGTGACATCCCATATAACAGCTGTCACCATGTTTTAGAACAGGGTCTCCAACTCCAGTCCTGGAGGGCCACAGTGGCTGCAGGTTTTCATTCTAACCCTTTTCTTAATTAGTGACCTGTTTTTGCTGCTAATTAACTTCTTTTGAATTAATTTTAATTGACTTGCTTTTGAAGATTCAGATCCCTTAATTGTTTATTTTTCCTTAATTAGCAGCCAAACAATAATAAGATAGAAATTGAGCCAAAACATGAACAGCAAACATGAGTCCATCATACAGTATGTGAAAATAAAGACAGATGAAGTTCTCAGGAATGTTGATCTGCTCAGGTTCCCAAAACATTTTAACAGTGCTGTTAGAAAAGAGAAAATCAACAATTTTAGAAATGTATGCTATTGGACAGTGAGAGCCTCAACAAACCATGGAATTAAAAATGTGGTTTAATTAGTAATAAGACTTGGTGCCTAATTAAGCAATCGGCTAGAGTGAAATTGGTTGGAATATGAGTCCTTGACTTAGTTGGTCTTCTGTTGGCTCACTTCACTTCTGTTTGGGCTCCATTTAAGGAAAAAAATGAAGCAATTCAGAGGAATGATGAAGAAGTTCAAGGAACAATTCTTAAAAAAAGTAAATTAAAATGAAAGGAAAACCAGTTAATTAGCAGCAAAAATTGGTCACCAATTATGAAAAGGGCTAGAAAGAAAACCTGCAGCCACTTCAGCCTTCCAGGACCATAGTTGGAGATCACTGTTTTAGAATGTTTAAATGATGAGATCACCATTAAGCAACATTAAGAGTCGGGAGGTATAAAATGGCAACAATCAGAACAGAATATTGCAGGGGAAAAATCAAAATGATAAAACCTCACAGCAAACAACTAATAACAATAAAACAACAAGGTTGTGAATTAAAGGTCTGGAAAGTATATGATTTAGTTAAATTTTTTTATATGGATTTTGAGGGACTTAATATTTTTTTTTTTTTGTGACGTCACAGCAGCACCATTTTGTATTATAATATGTTCTCCATGGCTGTGGCCAAATTGTTTAAAGTCAAAATGATATATTCCATCTAGGTTATAAATTGTACTTTCAGTGTCTGTTTGTGAATTCAGTTCAAAACATTTGTGTGTGTACATATAATTTTGCTTTCTCTAGGAAATAATTGTTAGTGTTTGAACCTTTGACTACAAGTTTGGTTTGTGTTTTGGGTTGTGATCCTTCTGATTTTCTGATTAAAACCACTGCATGGCCCAATTTAACACTAGAATCCCTGAAACCTATGAAAAAAATGTGTAATCCCGGCCTACCTTAAATTCCTTCGCACCTCTCCATCAGCATATTTTGTTTTGTAAATGTGTCAATTAGCACAAGCAGCCTGCTGTCCCATTCCCCTTCCTTAACGGAGCTCAACTTAGGCAAAAAGTTCTCCCAGCTCAAGCCAAGGCTACTTATCTGCGTGTGAGGTGTCTGGAGTTGTATAGGGTTAATAATACAGTATTTTGAACATTTATTCTGGTGTGGTATAAAAGTTACATTTATATTAATTGTCCCCAAGCAAATGCCATTAGCTGAATTTAAACTGTACATTTAAAGGTTTAATAAGAAGCTATAATTTTTATAGCTCACTTTAATATCTAAGGATAGCAAGATAGAACATTTCTATCATTTGCCTAGTCTACAGATACAGCCATTTCTACTTCAAATCACAACACAGTAAACTGGATTAATTATTTACATTTATAGAAAAGAAATCTGTTTTTTTTTCTAGATGTCATGACGAACAAAAATGACTAGAGACAGATTTATCTAAAGTAATATTACGAATGTTAAAATGATAAATAGCCTGAAGTGTATTGAAGTTAAAAAAAACTGATCATTCATAATGTAAAAAGTCAATCTATCCATGTTACTAAAAGTTGTGCTAAATTGTAAGAGGCAGTAGATAAGAAAACTTTGATTTAATTCTGCCTATTTAAAATGGAAGATTCAGAAGGAAAAGAAGAATAACATCATAGCTGTAGTTAAAATACTTTAAAAAAACCAGAACTCACGAGAACACTTAAAAAAGAAACAGAGACATCTATTTATGAGATTTGGGAAGCTGAAGTAGTTTGCAGGCTTGAATCTGTCATGACATCTCACTTGTCATTCAATACAGGAAATCAGCAGCAATGCTTTTGGTGCTGTAAGTGCCAGTGTTAGGTTATTTTGCATTTGGTGCTGTAAGTGCCAGTGTTAGGTTATTTTGCATTTGGTGCTGTAAGTGCTAGTGTTAGGTTATTTTGCAAGCTAACTAGTTTACCAACTCACTGTTCGGCAGCCAAACTGTGCAACTGGTCCAACCACCCTCCAGTCCCCAACCATGATCTGCGCCTTAGCTTAGTGCCTAATTTGCCTTAATGATGGCAACAGCCCTGGGTGCTGTGCTTCTAAAGCTTATAACAGATATTTAATTGTTATAGTATTAAATCCTAATAAAAGCAAGTCAATAGCATGGCAATTCACAATGCATTACAAACAATCTGACTCAGCCAGGGCTGTAACCATCATTGCTTGACCATAAGCACATAAAGGTACAGAGGTCTTCACTAGAACGGCAATGGGATTTCTCTCCAGAGTTTACTTGTCCATTAGCTTTATTGAAACTTCTAATGTACTTAGTAGTGAACCTCACTCTTTAGTCAGGACATTTTGTAGAGCTGTAGTTCTGTACCATTGGTTGTGAGGGCTCAACATACAGTAGTTCTTGTAAAGTTCCCAGTAAGGAATCCTTTGGTAATTTGTAGTGGGTGACAGTAATTAGCAGGACATCTAGAAAGTTACTGAAGTTTGTTTTGATGCATCCTATTGAACCTAGCACCCCTTTTTAGTTTTACTCTGCATTTGGCATATTTTTGCTTACATCTCCTGATAGTTTGTCACATTATTTATTGATTTTCCTCTTAAGTGTGAATTCTCCAAGGGCTGTTAAAACTGATATGCTATTTAAAAAACAATTGCCACATTCAGATCAGGTTTGTGGTTTCTCATCATTATGAATCATTTCATTGTTATTAAGACCACTGCTATCTGAAAACCATTTACCACTTCCAGGGCAACAATAAGACTTCTTGTCAGTATGCCTGATTCTGACCATTTCATTTCTGGATGGTCTGCCATGAGTAACTTGTCCTTGTATTCAGCTGAATGACAGAAAGTGACAGCTGAAAATATATTTAGTTTACTTCAAGTTCATACTTTTTCTATAAGGTTTTCTCCCGTCCCCTTTTTCAGTATTTAATTACACGTCTGAATGTGCCAAATTCTACCTAACTTATGCTCAGCCATTACAAAGGAAAGCAATTTGGCTGTTACACTTATGAATGAAGAAATGATTGGCTCTCTATATGTTTTTGCTATACAGTAAATAGTCCAAAAGAGTGTAATGTTGGAATATGCAGTGATTAGCACTGCTGCCCTATAGTTCTAGAGACCTGCAACTGATTCTGAGTCTAGTCTCTGTTTGTATAGACTTTATATTTGTCCAGTCTTATGTAAGCTTTTTTCCAAGTACCATTGTATCCTATACCTTAGTCAGATTATGTGTACTGCAGATGTTTTTTTCCTGTAAAAACTAGTGCATGAAACAAGCACCACTAGACAACAATAGCTACTGTCTTGCTTGGTTATGCAGATATGTAGCCTTAAGGGTTAAGAGCAGCAAAACTGTAAAAATAGCACCTTGGGAAGTCACCACTGATTGCACAGAGTAGGATACTCACTGAAAAGAGAAACAGAAACCATGGAATGAACATTTGGAAGGATACCACAAGACCTCCTGGCTGTTAAGTGGTAGCATATGGTTCTTTCCCAGGAAAGCTGTATCCATGTCATGATTTAAGGTGGCTGTCTCTGGAGGGCTCTGGGAGGGTGCATTCACAGCATTGGCCACTAAAGAGAGTTTAAAGATTTTGTCCTTATAGATAGACAGGAACACCACTGACATGGGAATTGATTCTGGAGGACACTAGATTGAGGTTTTAAGCTGCCTGAGGCTTGACTGTTGTGTGTTATAGACTGACATCAAAATATAATATTGCACTAGCTAGGTTTTTTTTCTTTATTAATTGAATTGTGTTTTGTTAAAAAAAATCAAGTCTGCCTGAGGCTAGAGGGGAAAGAAATTAGAAGGAAAGATGGAGTGAAGGCCCACTGGCAATAGCAAGAAAGGTCTGCCTCATCAGAAAGAGAGCAGTGGGAGGTGAGACTGTAGAAGCTTTTATTAGTATTAAGGGGGACTAGAAACTTGGAAAGCCAGACGTCTCCTTATAGATACAGATGGAACACATTAAGGAAGGCAAGGGGGCCTCATGGTTTTGTTTTATTATTTTCTTTAATGTTATATGTTCTTCTCTGTGGCTTGTATAGTTTTAAACATACAGTGCTCTCCATAACGTTTGTAACAAAATCTCACTATGGTAAAGAAACAGCCCCAAACACCTGTTGGATAGATCAGCTGCAGGCAGTTGCACGATGAATTCTGAGGTGTATAGAAATATCTTATCTGATCAAGTTCCAGTAAATTCCTCCAAACTCATTGGACAATGCTTAATCCTTCAACAAGATAATAATCCCAAACATGATGTTAAGGCAATACAGGAGTTTTTGAAAAGCTAACAAATGTAATATTCTTGAATGACCAAACCAGTCACCTGATTTAAATCCAACCAAGCTTGCTTTCCATAAACTGAAGAGAAAACTTAAGGGGACAAGCCCCCAAAACAAGCATGAGTTGAAGATGGCTGAATTAGAGGCTTGGCAGAGCATTACTATAGAAGATACTCAGCACCTGGTGATGTCTATAAGTTGCAGACTTCAAGCAGTCATTGCATGCAAGGGATATAAAACAAAGTACTAAATATGACTGCTTTAATATGTAATGGCTGACCCCTTACCCAGACTGGCCACTACACTACCAAAACTATTGCTTGGATCACCAGAGGTTTCTTTCTCTAAGTCCAACATGACAAAATAACCAGAAAACAGTAAACAGATATGTAAAATCAAACACCGATATATTGTAAATAAAAAAGACAACAAATATTCATTAATGTAGATATGTGTGCGCAAAACACCACTATCCCAAAAACACCAGTGACTAATTACTATATAAATACATAAATATACAAATATTTACATTTAACCCTCCCTTGCTCCTAAACAATATATAAAAACACGTAACACAAATACGAACACAGATTAGATAAACACAGCGATTGAAATGTGGTGAAAAATGAGTCCTAAATAAAGTCTGGCGGTATTAACACTGGCTGTAATGTCCCGATAACAAAACCTCACATGAAAGTCCTGGCAATAGCTGGGATGAATTCAAACCCCAGAGTTTCTCCGCTCTGGCTGTCGTGATGTTGAATCAGATATTGAAAAAAGCAAGCAGTGGAATGATGTAATAAATGGCAGTGATGATTTTGTAAATGATTGAGTAAATTGTCTCTTTTCTCCTCTCGATTTCTTTCCTCTCTCTTTCTCCTCGCCTCTTCGTCCTCCTTTGCCTTTCATTCCTCTTTTTTAAATATGCAATGTATCAGGTGAGTTTGAAGGGCAATTTCCATCTCGGGGCTGCAGTCTCTCTCCATCATCCTTCTCCTCTTCACTTACAGGGACAACATGTACTGACGCACATATAACAGACAGTAAACGGGACGATGAAACAAAACACACTCAGCACAAACATAGAACATACTATTATTATGTAGCCCCGCTACAAATATACCTACCATTACTATCTCCCAAACATTATGGTGCCCTGAAAATGGGGGATCATTTAGAAAAAGTGTAATTTCTACATGGTGTAACTGAAATGTACGTAAATACCCTTAAGTTAAAGTCTGAAATGTGCACTTTAATCACATCTAAATTGTTTGATTTGTAATTTTAAACTGTGGAGCAGAGGGGACAATCAAGAAAAAATGCGCCTTTCTCCCAAACAGTATGGAAGACATATTTAATTAAATTATTAAAATAAAATGTATAAAAAATGTATCAATACACAATTTTGATACTCTGGATTCCTTTATTCAGTCTGGCCCTCTTCTTGTATAGCAAATAGAGTATGTAGATGATATAGGAGACTCTTCAGTATAGAATGCTTCAATAATGTCAAAAAAAATAATGTCAGCATGTTAACAGTTTAAACAAAGTGTACAAACTGCAGTAAGAAGTTTTGTATTTTTCTATGATCTAAAGTCAGGAAATGCAATCACACAACAAATTCATTTTTTGCCTGTCAGTCTTGTATAAAAAAGACAAGACACATCATACAACATTTTGTTTTGTATGAGTTGTCATTGTTATAAAAAAACATATTGACTGGAATAAACATTAGGTAGTTGTTGAGAAGAATAACAGGCAAGCTCCACATCATTATAAAAATCCACATTTTTCTAATTTTGATGATTCTTCACATTTTTTCCCAACAAGGCAAATTTAGAATATTTAATTATGGAGAAATACATATACTGCATATAATAGACATTATAGCTCTTTGAGCCAGCATTCAGTGAAGAGCACTATATATATAAAAAAATTGAATAATGCACAACACTTCTGGTGTTTTCCAAAACTCACTAAACATACCACTGAATCTGCTTATAGCAAACTTGAAAACGTAAAAGAAAGCAGCATGTGCTGTAACCTTATTATGCCATGAACTAACCTAAAAGAAAGAAATATATACAGCTGCCCTAAAATTAATTTACAAGTGTTTCCCTCACTTGTCAGACTACACAGTCAGTGTGTGCATCTTGGAATTTATAAAACACAAGACTACTAAAAGCATAAGCAAAACAAAGCAGAAAAAGAACAAAGTGCTTAATATGCAGACAACTCAAATATCTGCCAATAAACAAGCAAAATTCACAGACTGCATAATTCTTCTGCTTAGATCAGAAAGCCGTAAGCTTACCTTAGATTTCATATCTTTCTTATTACAAACTCTTCAAGGCACACATCAGCTATTACATACTACACCACTCAGCGTGCAAGCGAATAATGCAGTGATAGCACAATGGCACAACCACAGTCAAGTCAAGTCAAGTTGAGCATGCACTGAAACAATGCGTTGCCACACCCACTACATTGTGAAACAACTCGGGATCCCGGTTTGCAACCCCCCAGGCAGACAGTGACCCTCTATCTGCCGCAGCCAAGTGTTACGTGGACGACCCCTTGGCCTGGACCAGCCACTTGGGTCCCCAACAATAAGGATCTTATGAGCCGGATCATCCTCGGGGAAACGCACCACATGGCCATAGTGCCGTAACTGACGCTGCCTCACAATGCAGGTAACGAACCTCTTTCGGGACTCCATGAACAACCGCTCATTCGACACAAAGTCAAACCAATGGTACCCAAGGATTTTCCGGCGAGACACAGTACCAAAGGAGTCCAGTCTTAGTCTCAGGTCACGGGATAGCGTCCATGTCTCGCAACCATATAGCAAGACAGGAAGCACCAGGACTCTAAAGACTTGGACCTTTGTCCTTTTGCATAGATATCGGGAGCGCCACACACCCCTTTCCAGTGACCTCATGACCCCCATACTCTCCCAATCCGTTTACTGACTTCAAAGGAAGGGTTTACCAGAGACATGAATGTCACTGCCAAGGTAAGTGAACCTCTCAACAAGGTCAGCACTCTCTCTGCAGACACACTGCTGATGGCTGTGCCCAAGAGGTCATTAAAGGCCTGGATTTGTTTTTATCCAGGACACTCACAAGCCCAGATACTCAGACTCCTCACTCAGTCTCTCAAGCGCCCCGATCAGAACCTCCATTGACTCCGCGAAGATCACAGCATTGTCAGCAAAGTCAAGATCCGTGAATCGTTTTTCACCAACAGATGCCCCACAGCCGCTGGACCCCACGACCTTGCACAACATCCAGTCCATACAAGCATTGAACAGAGTAGGAGCAAGAACATACCCCTGACGAACCCCAGAATCAACTGGGAAAAACGTAGAGGTCCTGCCTCCACTCTGCACAGCACTCACAATACCAGTGTACAGGCCATCCATGATATCCAGCAACCTTGAGGGGATCCCACGAACCCTCAGGATGTGCCACAGGGCAGCTCGATCAACTGAGTCGAACACTTTGTGAAAATTGACAAAGGCTACAAAGAAACTCTGCTGATATTCGCGTTTGTGCTCCATGAGAACCCTTAGTGCCAGGATGCAGTCAATGGTAGACTTCTTAGGCATAAAATCAGACTGTTCCGGTCACTGGTAGGTGAGCAAGTGATCACGAATCCTATTGAAGATGACCCTACCAAGGACCTTACCCAGCACCGAGAGCAGTGTTATCCCCCTGTAGTTGCTGCAATCCAGGCGATCACCCTTTCCTTTCCAGATAGGGACGAAAAGTCCCATTTTCCAGTCAGTTGGGATAATGCCAGTCTCCCAAATGGAAGCAAAGATTGCTTGCAATGCCAGGAGGACAGCCTTACCACCAGCCTGGAGATGTTCAACCCTGGATACAACAGAACCCTGCATCCTTTCCCCGCCTCAGCTTTTTCACCACCTCTGCAATCTCAGTGAGATTACAACCACAGTGTACGCACAAAAGTGGCACAGAAAACACTAGTCAGGAAAAAGAGCAAGAAGAATAAATATTTAAAATTAAGTGACGTACATTCAGTCAGATATGGAACTTGCCACTAGTTCCACCTATGACATTTATAAATGTTTATCCAGGTAATTCATCTGTGCTGCTTATTATTGGAGACTGATTATTTTGTATTATTTAATAGAGACATTGGGGAAATAAAAAAAAAAAAAAAAACTCGACAAAAATGCTACTGTGGAATTATCCAGGCCTGCACTGGGAATACATGAAATTTACTTTACATTGTAAGTTTTTCCAGTCTGCTTCACAACTGATATACAGGTAAGGCTGCTTTCTTGAATGGTTTTCATTTTGTGCCCTCCATTACTTTGAATATTTAACTAAAGCAGTCAAGTCAATATCATTCAGGAACGCATTTGTCCTTGATGGTTTCCCATCTTATTTCTGCCAAATGTTATTATCTCAGTATAGACCCTGGTCAGATTCTTCTCTAAATTCTTTGAGTTTAAGCCTCTTCCGACATCTCTAGATCAGATCTGCAATTATTAGATCTGAAGAAAAGACCGATCCCTCTAGTGTGACTTGCATAAATTTACTTCTCTTTCTTCAGCTCAAACATTAACATTTGGGTAAAAATAATGGCATATTGCAAATGTATAGTGACTTATAATCTTGCTTAATTTATTTAATTGAAATGTTTTGCTTTAATTTTTATTTCAATATTATATTGTATACTTCTTCACCTATCTCTGTGTCCACTTATTTAAACATATGTACACAAATAATTTGATTCCATGGAATAGAGGTATATTCAAGAACATATATGCAGCTTGAATTTTGATTTCTCTTAGCTCACATTTATACCTGTTAAAATAAATGTATACACTTGGGGATATATATAAAATCCCACAATGACTTGTTCAATTATAATTTTTTCAGCTCTGATGGAGCAGGTTAAAAAAGATTTTATCAGGAGGTCTAATTTTGCCATCTCTCTAGCTGGCTCACATTGAGTTAAAAAACACATACCTTAAAATAACGGCATCTTTTTCAATGTATTCATATTTTATCTCTTCACTTTCCTAGCATCTTCAATATGAATTTAAATAGATTAATGTAGTTTTCCAAAAATGTGTATAACTTATTCAACTGTGCCAAATGTTTGTATATATAGTAGGGCAAGTGATTTTTGAAGGGCATGGAATGTTTTTTAGAATGATTTTTTAATTTTATTCTGTAAATATAAATACAAATAATAATAATGTGTGAGATGCAGGCATAGGATGGTAATTTTAAGCAAGGTTGAGAGGATCATGAGGTAAGGAAAAGTGCAGAAATAACTGAAAGAGACCATGCTTTATTATTAGGAGTTTTTTTTCCTGATTTTTCATTCCCAAGATTGCTCTATTTTTACAAAGGCAAGGTCAGTACTTGGATTTATCCTCTCAGGTGCTGCAATCCACTCAGAGACCTACTTAAGATGGTAACTGCCACAGCCTTGTTGCAGTGGCATTACTGTATTTTGCCTTTTTGCTAATAGATCCTTTGTGATGTATTTCAAGCAGAGTTTGTCCTTGGGTTGAGGTTCAAATGTCTCTTTTTTGTCTGTTTTCTTCATTGTTTATGTTAATTTATGTTAACATTGTTGATTATTTAGTTTATTTGTATCTAAGCATCTCTTGTTTTGTGGTACGTGTTTTGTGAGTGGGTCCCCAAAGAAGCGGGACCACCTGCCCATCACTGTCAAGGAAATGCTGCCTACCCTATAAAGGCTGAGGATAAACCACAGCCCCTTGTGTTTCATTTTGAATGTGGTGAGTTCCTTTATTGGTCATTGTTCTTGTGCTTTTGTTGTTTTTTAACCTGTGCTCTGTTTTTAACCATTGTTTGGATTTTGTGCGTTGGTTCTTTACTCATTTTTGACATTGCATTTTGAAAGAATTGCCTTTTATGCCCTTTGAGCTTCTCTGAGCTTAATTTTGCTCAAATGAGCTTTTGTGAAAATACATCTTTTTAAAGATTCTATGTGCCTCTTTTCATTACTAGCCAGTGGTTTGATGGTTATATCCCCTCTACTGGGCATTTTTAGTACGTATTTCAGGACTTAATGTGATTTGAAATTCTCAAGTCATAACATCCTGCTGTTGAGTAGGTCATGTATGGAGCTTTTTTCATTAAAAATGTTTGGTTTTGAATTATTTTGTTTTGTCTTAGGTCTTTTGCTTTTGGATGGTTCATTGGTTAAGTTAATTTTATTTTTATTATTGCTTTTAATAAGTTTACATGTGCATTTTTTAGCTTCTTTTCTACTTGTATTTAATTTTTTGAGTTTTCTTTTTTATTACTGGTTTAATTATATATCACTTGGCTTTATTTAACTGTTAAAATTTTTTACAGACTTTTATTCTGTCAAAAAAAGAAATTTAGCATATAAACACTGAGCAATGAGAACCAGGAAATTAAAAGTTATCCAAAAGCAAATTAAGGATTAATGGCAAAATATGTAGATGATCTGTAGGTAGATCAACATGAAGTATTTGTGAGAATTTTTAACAAATATGCACAAAAGAGACTGTAAATCAAGGACAGAGTAAAATTTACAAATAGAGAAACAAAATAACTAATAAAAAATGCCAGTCACAAAGAGATCTTAACATTAGAGCAAAACAGCATAAAATGGTAAACTATCTAATGTATCTTTAGTAAGCTGAGGCAACTCAGGTCCTGTATAGATTCCTTATGTAATAGAATAATGGTAATAGAAAAATCCTGTAGGTAGTCCAACACAACTACCTACACACACACACACCCAGGATACAGCATGATGGGTTCTGGAGCAGACTTTGTCCTTGCCTAGTGCCTCAGCATTGGCTTAGGCGCCCTATTACACCATGTGGCCAAAGACTCCCATGTCCCGAGCTAACAGCCTCTTAGGCCTCCCAGTTTATCAGCCACAGTGACCTATCTGATCAGACAACCTTCCAAACTTGGATCTCCATGGTCATGGTGTCACGGTCCACCATTATACACCCATCCCCTTCAACACAAGACACCACTTGGCCATTCCCCCAACCAACAGTCACTGTGGCCCCGCCACCACCACCTGCCTAGGTGACAGTGCCCAGGTGCCCATGACCACAGTGTGGGGCAGAAGGAAGACCACGGAGGCAAAGGGGCTAACATTCCAGAAAGGAATTCTCATTATTGACTCTCACCCCCATAGTTTGAAGTCTATAGCCATTACTACTACAGTACATGTGTGTATCTTTATTCTTTTTAGTGACATCTGCAGATGACATCAACTTTAAAGTTTATTTTTTTCATGTATGTACCTGTGTGATAACAGTTTCTAATTTTACAGATAGGTCTTTATTTTTAAGGATATTTGCAAGCAGCTTTAAAGGTCACTGGCACTTTGTATGCTCACTGATAGGTCTACTTTTTTGAAGATACTTCTTTATTTTTTCATTTTTTAAGGTATTGTTTAAGATTTTCACAACCTATTCAGGTGACAGTACCGTTTTAAGATTACAAGCTGACCGACTTTTTCTCAACTTTTTCCTTTCATCCTTTATTTTTTTGTTGTTCCCCCTTAAGTGCCTGGCATTTTGTGGATTTGCAGGGAGGAGGCCTGTCTGTCTTTCAAAACTTCTTCCTTTTTTGAAATTGTCTTTTTTTTCTTTTTTTTCATGTTTTTATTGACTTGCATGTAATTGAAGATGTTAGTTTCTTTCTTTTTTTTAAGATTTTTACAAACTTTTTTTAAATCATTTAATCATTAACTTTCTCACTGTCCTTTTAATAGCCTTAACAGCAAGAGTGTGGGTGCTGTGTATTTGCTTATTTCCTCTACCCCTGCAGCCAGAAACAGAAACACTTGTAGAATCCAAGTACTGTACTTAGGATTCTACAGGTTTATAGAATAAGTTTAACTGCTACTTTATTTCTTTCTCACTGATGTTATTTACAATAGCGCCTTTGTTAATAGTCATGTATTGCATTGTGTTGTATATATATTTTTTGTGAGATGACGTGTTTGTACTTTTTTTTGCCTAACCTTATTTTTTTGTTATGTGATAGGGGGGGGTGGGGGGGTGTGCTGGACGTCAACTGATTGGCTGCTGGACGTCAGGGGCTCAGTTACTGTATATTACCCTTCCTGCTATGTGTATTTATATGCTGTTTTTTATTTTCTTGCTTATTCAGAGTGTATAATGGATTTTTACTGGTCCTGTTTTAGTTTCTACCATGCAGACTGAGTGTGGTGCAGGGGGACTTTGCGCCTCTTTCAATGTATACATTGTCACATACGTGTGATTAGGGGACAGCCAAAGGGTCCAATTCAGGGCGTGAAAACACCAGAAGGGTGAGTAATGAGTACTAATGCCATATCAATTTCTCACTGCAGAACCACAGAGGACTAAGTAAATTTTCCTCGCTTCTGTCCCTTTCCAGGTCACTTCTGTCCCATCCTGTTGACCTCACTTCAGTCCCATTCCCATTCTGATGACCTCACTTCAGTCCCACCTTGATGACCTCACCCTACTTCCTGCCTCCATAATATAAAACCTGATTCATCAATTTTCTTATTGTCTTTTGTTGTTTTACAGTACATCAGACTGGTATCAGTCCTTTGTGATTACTTGACCAATATACTGTAAGTGGTGATTTATTTATTTCTATTTTTTCTTCAACATGTGTGGTAATTGCACTTTGATTTTTGTGCCGCATTGAATGGGAGCAGGGTGTTTGGGTTGGGGAAGGTAACTGGGTTGTTTTTAGTGGTTTATTGTTCGTGGGGGCTCAGGGGGGTGAATTATGGCCTTGCAGTTTTTTTTTCTTTGTACAGTGTATATGCATGATGCCTGGAGTGGTGGTGTGTTTTTTTTCCTTTCTTTTTATATATTTGGGGTTTATTCTTTCACTATTTTATCTCCTTACCCTATCATCTATGCTTTCTGATTTGTTCTTCACTTTCTTTTAATGGCTAATGCAACTGTGGCATCTTTGAATGTTTGTGGCCTGGGGTCCAATGCTAAAAGAGCCACTATTTTAGACTATTTGTGCACAAGCGTGTTGATGTTGCTGTCCTTTAGGAAACTTGGCTGCTGACTAAGGATGTGGTCCACAGCTCAAGTCAAAAAGGCCACTTTTTAAATAAATAGTCGCCGCACTCACAGCTTAGAGAGGGGGCGTGGTAGTTTGGCCGGAGCAGTTCCCTGGTGATTCATAATGCGGATGGTCCTCGCTTAAGTGCACAGGTGAGGAGTCCTCCGCATCCGTAATTGTTGCAAGGAGCTGCTGAATTGCCACACCTGATCCTTACTTGTCTGAACTTATCATGACTTACAAACCTGAGCGCACATTAAGATCTCAAGATGCCGGTCTGCTTATGATTCCAAGGATTAATAAAATAACAGTGGGAGGTCGAGCTTTTAGTTACAGGGCCCCTAAACTGTGGAATGGTCTTCCTGCTTCTATAAGAGATGCCCCTTCGGTCCCAGCCTTTAAATCCCGGCTGAAGACTTACTACTTCAGTTTAGCATATCCTGACTAGAGCTGCTGATTAACTGTACATACTGCATCTCTGTTGTTAGTCATTAGCACTAAAACATAAGTAACATGATAAGTATAATTGAATACTAACCCTCACCTATTCTGTTTCTGTTCTCGGTACTCAAATGTGGCAATTGGTGCCACGGCCCACCTGCCAAGTTGTTTGCCTACCTATGGTAAAGTCATCCCTGGTGGAGGATCACAGGAATCATGGGAAAGAGGGGCCCTTTCATCGGATTGGCTGGCCGAGCAACGTTTCAGCCGTGGAATGGCCAAATGGGGAGGCAGCTTGACGGATGAGGTCTCCAGCACTCTAAAAATATCAAAATCTTATTATATGATATCATCTACTGTTAAATTCTGCTCTGTACTCCTGAAATTTTTATTATTATGCTTTATTAAGGATTTGTTCTGTTCTGTGTATTGTATTGTATTGTATTGAACCCCTTCTTTTGACACCCACTGCACGCCCAACCTACCTGGAAAGGGGTCTCTCTTTGAACTGCCTTTCCCGAGGTTTCTTCCATTTTCCCTACAAGGTTTTTTTGGGAGTTTTTCCTTGTCTTCTTAGAGAGTCAAGGCTGGGGGGTTGTCAAGAGGCAGGGCCTGTTAAAGCCCATTGTGGCACTTCCTGTGTGATTTTGGGCTATACAAAAATAAACTGTATTGTATTGTATTGTAAACTGTATCCTTGTCCCCGGAGCATATAATTGAAGCACGAGGCAGATGACAATGGGAGAAAAAAGAAGGAAAGAAGGGAGAGAAGGAACGGAGGTTAATGGGGAAGAAGGCAGCAGGAAGGAGAAAGCTGGTGCATGAGAGTGAGAGCAGGTTGGACAGTAATGCAGCTGGTAGGAGAAACCCAAAGGAGGGTTTGGCCGACTCTCAGAGTTGGCAGATTGAAGCGGTCGCACCAGCTGAGCAATTTTGAGGAGCTGAAGTGACCGGCAGAGGGGTCGACTGGCCATTAAAGGAAGCAGAGTCGAGGAGGCTTTGGGCATGTTGAGCCCCAGCGTGGAGCCCGATGTAGCCGGGGATCGGAGGGCTACCAGACCAGAAATTAAGGAGCTGCATTTGCTGGTAGGGCGACTCCGCTGTAGCGGGGCCCATTAGGGGAGAAGCAGGGAAACTGCCAGTAGAAGAATGCACCTGACTTTGGTTTTAAAGAAAGATTGCCTCCAGCCATTGTTTTTAACCTTGTTGTTTTAAAGGATTTTTTTCTAGTGTTTTTAAACTCCACAGTTCATTTGTTTTTATGGATTATTTATTTGAAGATTTCAGAGACACTGCACTGTTTATTTGAACACTGTTTTGATTTTGTTGATTTTTTAATAAAAGCACTTTGCATTTTTTGCAACCTCCCCTTGCTTCATTGTTGTGCCTCACTGTCCAGCTCATTAGTGACATTAGGTCCGAGAAGTAAGATGGGAGCATGTAGCGGAACCAGCATTGTCACAGTGCAGCATCTTGGCAATAAGAAATATTTAGTGGCAGCCTCGTCCTTTGCCCTGTCAAAGAAGTGTGTGGTTGACATTCTCCTAGATTGTAACCTCCTAATCTTTGGGCTCGGGCTCTGATGATCTTGGAAGGTTTTAGGTATTTGTTACTTGAATTTAGAAGCAGGAAGCTCTCACTATGTTCAGTTTATGCACCCATGCTGTATCAACTTTCCTTCTATTCTTCACTAATTAATCAATTCTTAATTTTGGATGGTTATGAATTAATTTTGGGTATTGATGCAAATACTTCTATGAATCCTTTATCAGACAAATCACTTCCACCTTTACATCAGCATACCCCTCATTCTACCTGATCCTTCTGCAGATTTGTGTCTGACCTAAATTTAATTGACTTTTTTTGACTGCTGAACCCCCCTACTAAGGAGTTTTCTTTGTACTCTGGCAGATACCATGCCCTGTGGGACATCCTGAGACTTTGCGAGATACCCCAAGGTTGCTGGATATCATGGCCGGCCTGTACACTGGTACTATGAGTGCTGTGCAGAGTGGTGGCAGAACCTCTGTATTTTTTCCAATTGATTCTGGAGTTCATCAGGGGTGTGTTCTTGCTTCTACTCTGTTCAGTGCTTGCGTGGACTGGGTTTTGGGAAAGGTTGTAGGGTCCAGCGGCTGTGGAGCATCTTTTGGCGAAAAAAGATTCACTGATCTTCACTCTGCCAATGATGCTGAGATTTTCACGTTTTCAATGGAGGCTATGATCGGAGCTCTCATGAGAGTGAGCAAGGAGTCTGAATGTCTGGGCTTGCGAGTGTCCTGGATAAAAAACAATATCTATGCCGTTAATGACCTCTTAGGCATAACAATCAACAGTGTGTCTGTCTGCAGAGAGAGTGTTGACCTTGTCAAAAGGTTTACTTACCTTGGCAGTGACATTCATATCATGTCATCTCTTCCTATGAAGTCAGTAGATGGATTGGGAGAGCATGGGGGGTTATGAGGTCGCTGGAAAGGGGTGTGTAGTAATCCCGATATCTATGCAAAAGGACGAAGGTCCAAGTCTTTAGAGTTCAGGTGCTTTCCTGTCTTGCTATATGGTTGTGAGACATGGATGCTATCCAGAGACGTGAGTCGAAGACTGGACTCCTTTGGTACTGTGTCTCTTCATAGAGTCCTTGAGTACCGCTGGTTTGAATTTGTGTCTTATGAGCGGTTGCTCATAAATGTTGGTCTAATGTCAGATCTCTTTTATCAAAATTTCTTTGGAATGGTAAAAAACCTTACATTAGATATGGGGGATTAGCATGGGGGGTTATGAGGTCGCTGGAAAGGGGTGTGTGGTAATCCCGATATCTATGCAAAAGAACAAAGGTCCAAGTCTTTAGAGTCCAGGTGCTTTCCTGTCTTGCTATATGGTTGTGAGACATGGATGCTATCCAGAGACGTGAGTCGAAGACTGGACTCCTTTCGTACTGTGTCTCTTCATAGAGTCCTTGGGTACCGCTGGTTTGAATTTGTGTCTTATGAGCGGTCTAATGTTGGTCTAATGTCAGATCTCTTTTATCAAAATTTTTTTGGAATAGTAAAAAACCTTACATTAGATATTCAATATTAATCTGTGATAGGTTGGACAGGGGTGTTGCATTGCCAGATTTGAAGTTGTATGATTTAGCATTTATACTTAGATCACTTTCGTGCTGGTTGAAATCCCCCAATATTTCTCCATCCTGGCTTCCAATTGAAGTCAAATTGGTTTTTCCCAGATCTCTCTCACTTCTCCTTTTTGTCTGTCTGAGAGTGAGACAGCTTTCAGTAAATTAGGGCCCAGTAATCACTTATGCTCTCACTATATGGCATATAGTGGAGAAACATAGGTTCCTTCCCAAGATTACATTCCCTCACTCCCATTTTCCAAAACCCAGCCTTGCTTATTGTTGGCAACCCTATTGTCTTTCCAGTCTGGAGGCTGTGCAGTATTTCCGTGTGGGGCAACATTTTTGATGGCCAGGTCTTCAAACATTCCAGTCATTAAGATCTTAGTTCTATATTTCATCTTCTTCCTTTTTCTTTTATCTTGAAATTAGGTCTGTTCTTATGTACAGTATCACTGTGTTTCATTGTCTTCTTCTTTGTCCTTTCATCCTTTGCTATCCTTCACTCAGTCTCTGCATCCTAAAATAAAGCATGTCTCTCTATTATAACCAGCCTTGCAGAAAGCCACTCTTAAAGCATTACTTGTTAATTTGGTTTGGTAAAGTGACCTTATCTTTTTCACTATTCTTGATTGGAATATGATCTTTAAAAATATTACCTTAGCATCTAGGAACCCCAATTAACAACATATTCAATATAAATCTGTAAATTTTTTTTTATCCAATGCATCGGAGATGTTTTGCTGTTAGTTTTATCAGCTGATCCTTTGTGTTCCTTTTCTTCCTGTGAGTCCCTAGGTACCTTTCTCCACATGTTCTGGGAATGACCCACAGTTACAGTTCTCTGGGATAATGTTCCACAGTTTCTTTCATCTATTCACTCTTATAAAATACCTTTATTGCCTCAATTATTCTTTCTTTTGGACTTTTCTGCTGCCTTTCTTCTTTCCAGCAAAGGTTATACTCTCTAGGAATAATTGCTGCTAAATCGGCTTTAGCCTCCTGCTGGAAGTCTTCTAGTTTATTATCTTTTGATTGATGGAAAACCTCCTTTTTTAGTCTTATTTTGTTTGAATTATCTGCAGCATGGATTAATGGTTCATCTAACACTTGTATTTTAAACTGGCAGTCCGCAATGCAACTTGTTTGTAGCCATATAGAGGGAAACTGAATTCCAAGATCCTCATAGGTTATTTATTTATTTATCTCTTCCTTTCTTCGTTTTCCCATGTTTTCGTTGTGCCTTCCACTCCAGGGCTATTTTTGTTCACATAAGACCAGGTGTGAGTGGGGTCATTGCCATAGGGTGGATGTTTAATTGCTATATTTTGATGTACTTTTCTGTGAGTTATTGTAATTGTTTACAAAAAATGTGTTTTGTTTGTGTGTTCCAACCACATGGCTATTTACCTATACACACATCTTGCTGGCCAGTGACCAGTGGGATGAGCGTGGCCTGGGCACCAGCGAGGAGAAGATCGGGCAGGGTCTTTTATGCAAAACAGAGACCAAATGTTTGTTTCAGAAAAAGACATTTGATTATCCTGGATCTCAGAGCTTGCTATAGCACAATTTTGCACCAGTGTTTAGAGCAAAATTGATAAGCCCTTACAAGTTGAGCATTGAATTGGCAATCAACCATGGACTGCAAGTCTGAGAAACAGATGGAACAACCTTCATATCAGCTGGGCAAGAGTTGTTGTTAGTGGTGCGTGAAGATTATTGGCTCATCCAACAAAAGAAGAGCAACACAGCAGAAGCAGCTAAGGAAAGGGATACAGAGTTGTGGAATGTCATTGAAAGAATGAATGTGTGAAATAGTTAATCAGTGAAATCTGTGTAAACTCTGTGCGGTAAATAATTTTATTGTGTGTAATGTAGCATATTACTTGAAACATTACATGCTTCTTGTCCTGTGTATTTTATGTTTTATTGTGGCTTTTATTGTTTCTGAGTTATTTGTGTTTATTTTTAGATATTTTATTTGCTGTTATATTGAGAATTACATAATGTCTCTTTACATATGAGCATATTCTTTGCTAGTTGTAGGTTGAATCCAAATAGGCGAGGCCACCCTAGGAACTACCCCCTGTCTTATAAAGGCTATGGATACAGTCGGTTTGGTTGGAATTGTTTGTTATTGTTGTTAGTATTATTATTTATAGTTTGATTTTTTCAGTTTGTTTTGGTTAATCTGCTCAGTCCTAGAATTGGTATTTCTGGATTGTGTTTTTAAGGATTGCCTTTTAGGAGACTCTTTTTTGTTCCTTTTTGAACTTTTGCTATTTTTCTCTTTTTTTAAATAAATGTCTTTATTTTATAAAGACTCTTTGTGTAGTTTGCCTTTCTTAAGCCAGTAGATTATGGTCTCTTCTTTACTTGGAAGGCAATTGGATATTTTTGGACATTTAGCTTTTTTTGAGGCTTAAATCCCTTTATGTGCCTGCAAGGCCTGAAGCAGACCAGTGGGTTGAGAAGTTTAAACCATCTGGGGAGAGGCCTAATCCAGGCAGCCATAGGAGGCCTGGCCTGCTTGTGAAGTCTTTTGGAGGCCTCACACTCTTTTTGCTACAAATTCATATTCTGTCAAGTAAGCATTGTATTCCTTTTTTTCAATATTAATGATATCAAAAAGTCTTAGACCCATGATACTAAGCATTCAGCATACACAGAGTTGTTCCAGTCATTACTGTAAGAGATGTTTAATGTTATTGCGTGAACTTAACCCTGTATTGTCCTGTAATTATATGTCAGACGAAACCAAAGATTAATTTCTTTCATGAATTTTTGTCCTCAACTTCTACAATAAGGTACAATGCATCTCATATTATCTTAAGAATGCAAAAGAGGAGACATTGGTATTTGTACTTAATTGATATACATACTTGTGCTTCATTATAAAAAACAATACAATGCAGAAGTTGTGTTTTTGCCTTAATCCATTACAGAACCCCAAATCTGAACTGCATTAATAAGCATATTGGGTATAGGTATTTGTGGAAGAGGAGAGTCTTCAGATGTTTTTCTTTAAAAGGCAAGGGGATTTCACAGAAGTGATGAAGGTGAGAAGCTTTTTACACTACCATGTCTATCTATCCATCTATCTATCTATCTATCTATCTATCTATCTATCTATCTATCTATCTATCTATCTATAATGAGTTATCATGGCTCAGAAATACTGCAATTGTTTACATTTGATTGCCCCGCCTGTGATTCTGCATAATTCCTCTTTGATGGTTAGTATTTGTTTCAGCCGGTGTGTGTGTGGGCACAGAATGCTTAAGTTAAGCACACTTTTGAGATCACTTTGCCTATAAATGTGGCATCTTCAGTATTGCCCTTTACCAAAAAAGGGAAATATCCATTATTTTCATCCGCTCAAAGGTATAGTGTATTACACTGAAAATGTCAGGCTTTAGAAAGTTGCTCAGATATAGTAAAGATTTGGATGTAAAGGTTATTTTGTCAGAATGTCTGAACACAATCTGATTATGTTTCTTTAGGCCGAATTTGGCAAAGGAGTTGTGCTTTTATATCAATTGTTCGTTCAGGAAAGAGATTTCCGTGAATCCTGACTTACTTTAACCGGATTTCACGTTTTGGAACAGAACCCAGGAACAGAGCCTTAACAAAAGCATAATAGCCTTATTTGAGTTTTAAGGGGTTTATTTAAGATTTTGACCATCCTATCTTTCTATTCATAACATGGTGTGAGGAGTTGTTTTTCCAATAGGCCATGGATGAAAACTGTTTTAGTAAGGCCCAGATGACCAAACTGGGCATAGTTTATTAGTTGTGCTTAATACAAGACCTTACTGCCTGGTAATGCCCTAGTGACAATTGTTGTGACAACTTTAGAGAATGTGTAGTACACTATATTAAGCAATGAAAATCTGTATATTCTACATAACTCTTTCAACAGTATATCACTCGCTGAACACATTTTGTAGAACTTGAAACATGACCCACATATCAACTTATTAAGCTTTTTCATCTCCCTATTAGTTTTAGAACAAAGAGTTTTTGCCTAGAGATATTTGCTTTGATTTGAATGATTAGCATATTTCTATGATTTATTTGGTGCATTTGTGCTGAGTGTGTCCTAAACTGGCAGATCTTTTGTACAGTTCCCTAATGAAAAAACATCTCACTTGGCCTTTTTTGGAGCATCAAGGTAAAAGATATTAGCAATAGTTCAAAATACATGAGCCATGTTTTTATTAATTTTGTATGTTATGGTACAAAACACTGCTGTCTGTATAATATGCAGCATCTTTATACTGCAAAGCCATTAATAAACAATTAGGGTTAGAGTTGTTGTAAAAGAGGGAATCACTAATATCTATAACTTTAGGTTCTAGACATACTAATGAACGAAGCAACAAAAAACTCAGAATATTATTACTTGTACAGAATGCATTTCACAATAAATGACAGGTACCGTAAGGAAAAGTAAAAGGTAAGGTCAAAAGAAAGGCCAAAGATCTGTTATAGAGAACTCAAACTTAACCGAGACACCATAAGAAGAGGGCTAACCAGGAAGAATAATTTTCAACAAATTGAGATCCTAAATTGAATTGTGTTTCTTTCCCTTAACTAATTTTCCACAAAGTATGCTTTTATCAATAAAGTCCAATGGTAGGATACTAATTGTTGCGTGCCACCATCTTACATAGTCATCTGTGTCACATGACTGGCAATAGGCATACTGTTGCAACCAAAAACAACTTGGCCATACCCTTACAAAGATACACTAATTGGCAGCAATCACAGTAGATAACATTCCAAAATGACTTTGTTGCGACATCATTATTATACAAAGTAAACGAAGTTTAATGACAATTTCTAAATCTAGAACAAGGTTTTAGGAAGGTTATAATGCTAATTCATGAGAGAGCCTTCTCTTTAGCTATAGACTCTAGACATAATCATGTGGCTTTTGTAGGTAAAATCTATTAAATTTTTGTGGTAAGCTAGGAGTATACACGTAAGTGGCAGTGACACATGAACATTCCCTGGGACCATGTCTATTCCAATGCACAAAATGAAACTCCACTGGATCTCATACTCCTGCTTCAGGAATTATACCCCAGAATAAAAGCCAAGAGGTCATCATGTTGTCATGAAGCTGAAGCACACTAGTGCAGTCAAAGAAAGAGTTCATCTGTTGTGTTTTTTTGTGTTAGTTTTTTTCCTTTATTTTACAGTGATTGCTATCTGTATGTATAAACAAGAAATTCATTCTTAATCACAGATCCTTTTAGGACATTTGGGTTGTTTTCTTGTTTTACAGGACATAAGTGTTATGTCAGATGTTGTACGTCTGTGAAAGCCTGTACTCCAACATTGTATTAATGTATGTTTTGTTCTTAGAACAGTGGAAAAATGAAAAGAAGATTAAAGGAAAAAAAAGATTATTCTTTTGTAATTTTTGTTTTTTTTTTAATAAATTAAACAAGATAAGCACACCATGGCAGAGTACTCCTTTAAACGTTTTACTATTGTAGCTGTAAAATAATTGGAATAACCACAGAATAAATGCATATGGTTTATTGCAGGGGCAGAATTGAGTGATTTATATATGATTGAAATAATTTAAGCAAATATTAAGCATGCACTTATTACATTGTTACAATATAACTCCTTAAGGTCTATCAGACACCAGTTTCAAAATAATTTTTCCCCTTGCCAACGGTTTTTAGCATGTACTTTGGACAACTGTAACTTAACTCTTTTATGGCCTACTACATACCCTAGGTGGTTTGCCTCTGATAGCCTGAAATATTGTTATTTTTTAGTTAATGTTGAGTCCAGCACATTTTAAAGTTACTAGCATAAACAGGAGGCACAGGGATTCTTTCCAGGTGCTGAAATAGACAATTTTAACATCAAGGTACACAGTACTATATTTTTCCTTTGTTGTCTCAGTTGTAGGTAGCTGCTAATACTTCTTTGTCATATCAATAATGGTAAGGAAACATGCCTGATCATAAGTTCATCAGTGCCTGGCATAGAGTAGACATTGCATTTCAATACATGTTTGAGTTCAAGAAAATTGTTAATACAACTTTCACAATCTATATGTTTTTTTCACAAGGACCACAGAAAAATTCTTTCCTCAATGGTCTACAGTTTGAGCATCTTCTGTACTTTTGTTTTACTGCATTTTCCCTTAGGAGGACAATAATGTCACATACAAATTAAAACTCAGGGGTCGATGTGTATATTGTATGAGTTGAAATAGAAATGACTTAACACTGTATCTACGGGTCGATGTGTATATTGTATGAGTTGAAATTGAAATGACTTAACACTGTATCTACAATATCGGACACATTGTTGAACATCATTATTAACTGGCAACAGTTTTTGATGATTTTGAGTTATGGTAGTTCATCTGTTCTGTCTTCTTGCCTCTGCCTCCACAATCATAGTTTCTGTGTTGAATCTTGTATTTGTAGTGGGATATGGTCTCCTGTCAGTTGTGTTGCCCCTAACAACAGTTTAGCTGGGTTGACATCCCAACTATAGATCCTACCAACTATGCCAATGTAAAACCCGAAAACTTAATCAACCCAAGACATTAAAAATATTTGTAACACCAGACCACACCATTTATTTATCTGGTTTTGCTTTTTTCTTTTAATCCTATTGCGGACTAGGAAGTGACACCTCTTCAGAAGCTTCTCTTGGGGTATGGAGCTAGAGCTATGGTGACATCATGGCTCCTGCAGTTGGTTTGTATCTTTAGGTGGTAATAGATAAGATTATTAGGTTGCTGTGCTGCACTTAACTCCTTCTGTATTTACCTCCAAAAAAGGCTAATTTTTCTCTTGTATGTAATACTACATATATTAAGCATGGTCTGTACAATTAATTACATGACTATCATTTGAAATGGCAAAATCTAACAAAAAAAACTTTCAAATCTAATAGAGTAGCTACTAATGACGACACAAAATGTTTATACCCAGTGGTCAAGTTGTGTATGTGTTTTTTTTGTTAATCTTGTGAATTTGATTTGTTTCAGTAAATCAAAGACTTCTAGCTTATTGGAAAATCTAAACTGGCCTAGTATTAGTTTGTCCTGCAATGTTCTGGCATCTCTTACAGATATGGAAGACTGGTTGGACATGTTACTGCCATAGTTCTTTGCAACACTGAACTGAAAAAAAAAATCAGTGAAAAGGATATCTGGATGGTTTTGAGACCAAATGAAACTCCGCAAACATATCAGTCTACTGCTTAGAAAAGTGTTCCCTTATCTTGTTTCTCTTATCGACAGCTGACACTTTTTATTACGGTTGCCTCTGTGATGATAATGATAACACTCTGCAACTTTCTCTGCAACATGATATTGGAGGTCCAAATGTAAACTGCCTTTTCTACAAAGACTGCCTGTGCTAACAGAGGTCATGTTTAAACATGGGTCAAAGTTATTTATCTCTTCCACAGCAAAAGACAACTGTCCCAATCTTGGCAACTATACTCACCTTTTATGTGCACTTTGAAAGGTCATGTAAAATTAAAATACATCTAGAAAATATCTCAGGTCATTTACAAACAGTAAAATCACATATGAAAGGACAAATATTTTCACACTAGTTGAATTAACCCCTTTCAGCCTGTCCTTGTATAGCAAAGCACAATATTAATTGGGCCTGATGGGGAAAAAAACTTTTGTTTCTAGCGCAACAGCTTTTTAGAGATGTACTCATCTAAGCTTACAAAGTTTAAAGGTGCTGGAAGATGCTGTTACAATTCATGACACTGATTAGATCTCACCTCTGCAGACTATCTGCAAATTCAAAAGACAGGCATTCAGACCCAAAAATGCCACAAAGGGTTTGAAAGAGCAAAATGTAAAAAAAAAAAAAAAAATAGGAATGGAGAAAGAGGAAAACTATTGGAAACCCCTGGTCCAAGGACAAACAAAAACAAAGTTCCCTTATATTTTAAGGAGTTATACAAAGAATTCCAAAAGAGCATAAGAAAGACATAGCAGGAACAAAAGCAAAAACTAGGCTTTTCAAAGACAAAAAAATGTAATAAATCTCATACCAAAAATATTACCTTTTAAATGAAGCAGATGTCAAAGCCAGGAAATCCTAATATCGAAAAGAATTGTAAGACAAAGCTCAGTGTCTGCAGCCTCACCATTTATACTGCTGACAGCACTCCCCCAGCTATATCAACAGGCTGTCCTGTGCCTCCCGCCATGCTACACAAGTGGGGGGCAGAGGAAAAAACAAAGAAAACTAATACATATAGTATTAACATAATACAATATATAAACATGATTAATACATATTGCATACATAAAACAGAAAAAGAACAAAACCAAAGACAGAATCAGTTATACAATACACCTAATAATAATTAAAAGATAAAAGATTAAATAAAGAATATACTTCAGCCAGAGAAACAACACTTTACAGTAGTAAATACCTACATTTAGTGAATTTACTTAGATAATACTTGTTATATATGTATTTGTATCTTGTTAGCATAATTAGGATTGTTATAATTTATATATATATTCGTGCCTTCTCTTGTTTGCTGTTTTACTCTGCAATATCCAGAATGAAATTTTGTAGGGAATCATTACTTCGGATTTGTTTTCACAGCGAGCTGCTACAGAGGTGGGAGCCCACATTTGCCCCAGAAACTGACAGGCAATCTTCCATAGACACAGCGATCACACTTTGGGACGCTGTTTGGCATGTTGCCCCATTGGAAGGAGCCCCAGAAGAGTTTAGAACCCTTACAATATATATATATGTATATATATATATATTTATATATATATATATATATATATATATATTGTGACGGACAGCCGGGTCCCATACCCGGCCGGGATGCCTCTGCTGCATACGTCCCGGGGGAGCCATCATGGACATTGCAGTACCTTCCCCGGGGCGCTTGGGGGCAGTCTCCCTGGCCGTGGATACCTCCTCAATCTCCCCCGTGGCTCCATGGGACATGGAGTCCACCACAGCAGCCCGGTTGGGAGATGGGGTGGCCGCTAGGGGGTGCTGCGGAGAACCAGCCACCACAATGGACGGTTTATCAGCCCCACCCAGAGGTGCAATTAAGACCAGCTGGTCAGGCGCCTGGAACACTTCCGGGTGGGGTATAAAAGGGCCTGCCTCCCAGCAATCAGGGCCAGAATCGGGAGGAAGAGGACGAGGTTGCCTGGGAGGAGTGGTGGTGCCAGGAAGCATTTGGTTGTGTGGGTTATTTTGTGCTTTGGACTGTGTTGGGCCTGTGGGACACGGGGAAGGCGTGCGCCCACGGCTGAAGAAAATAAAAAGCCCATTGAGTGTGAACACGTGCCTCTGCATAGTCTGTGCCGGGTCGGGCGCTATAGCGACTTTTTCACTATATATATATATATATATATTTATGAAGGGCCGTTCAGGAAAAAAAGATTGGTTCGTAAATATATACATTGGTTCAGATATATATATCGGTTCAGATACATTGGTTTGAATATATACATTGGTTTTAATACATCCGTTCAGATATATATTTCGGTTCAGATATATACATTGGTTGGGATATATTGGTTGAGATATATATAAATTGGTTTGCATAGATCCGTTCTAATATATATACATTGGTTGAGATACATCTGTTCAGATATATACATTAGTTTAAATACATCCATTCAAATATATACATTGGTTGAGATATATATATTGGTCGATATACATTAGTTTAAATATATATATTGGTTAAAATAGATTGGTTTAGATATATACACCGGTTCAGATACATCCGTTCTGATATATATATTGGTTCAGATAGATCCGTTCAGATATATACATTGGTTGGGATTTATGGGCAGGCACAACGCGGCCACCCATGTTTAGCATCTCCCTTTCGCTTCATCATTGCTTCAACACTGTTGTAATTATTGTGTACATTTTATACAAGTAGCATATGCCTGTCTGTCGCGTTTTGTTTCGTAAGCCCTCTTGGTTGGGGGTCCTCGATTTCAAAACACTTTTTTTCCTTTCATTATTTAAAACACTCGCACAGATATCCGCCTCTTCGCCTCGCTCCGTCCCGCCCCAGCTCATTGTACCCACCTCACTCGCTCCCTCTTTTCCCACCCATGACAGATTCTTCTCAAAAGCAGAGTTACCAGAAAGCATTAATTGCAACCACAGTACATCCCATTTTTTCACCACATGAGACGCTGGTTTATCATTGATGGAAAGCCGCCTGGTGATATCTGTTATTCCATATAGGCAGCATTTTATTAAAGGGCGATCTGCTTCAGCAAGGAACTTAGTCCTGTTTGCTGAAAGGATGTTATAGAGGAAAACACTGGAGTTGCTCTGTTTCTTTAAATGTTGATCAGGGATCAAAATGACCAGAATATTCCCGCTTCACAAATAACTGATGTTTAACTGTTTTTATAGTAAAACTAACAAAACCACACACAAGCACGTACACGCTCACACACACACTCAAACTCACAAATCGTGGGTCGCACGTACTACTGATTAAGCATATCTGTCAAGGGCGATTATTTTTTCACCCCATAAAACAGATTCTTCTCAAAAGCTGAGTTACCAGGAAGCATTGATAGCAACCGCAGTACCTCCCATTTTTTCACCTCAACAGACACTGGTTTATCATTAACCGAAAGCCGCCCAGTGATTTCTGTTATTCCGTATTGGCAGCATTTCATTAAAGGGCGATCTGTTTCAGCAAGGAACTTAGTCCTGTTTGCTGAAAGGATGTTATGGAGGAAAACACTGGAATATCGCTCTTTCTTCTGAATGTTTATCAGTGATCAGGGACCAGAATGATCAGAATATTCCTACTTCACAAATAACTGATGTCTGTTTTTATTGTAAAACTGAGAAAACCAGACACACGCGTGTACACAACACAACACAAACAGTCAAACTCACAAATCGTGGGTCGCACATACTACTGATTAAGTGTATCTGTCATGGACGATCATTTTTTTCACCCAATAAAACTTTAGTTTGTCAAAGGTAAAAAGCAGCGCAGTGATTTCTATTATTCCTTATTGCCAACATTTAATTTAAAGATGATTAACGTCAACAAGGTGAAAGAGTCTCTTATTTTGACAGGACGATCTTTTTTTAGGCTTAAGCATTTTTGATTGACTTACAAAAGAAAATAGTTATTAGTTACCCTCTTTGCTTCAAATAGGCTTTTTAAAAAACCTTATTGATATAATTTGTTTATGACAGTATAAAATAACAAAAGTAGTGCTCAAAATTATAATGCGCGTATCTAACAGGAAGAGGTGGTGGTAAGAGTAAGATTGCTGACTCGCAGTTAAATAATCCCTGGTTTGTGTCCGGGGGGCTTCCTTTCTGTTATTTTATTTATTTATTTATTTATTTATTTTTACAAATTGCTTTGAGTAGTAAAAAAGGCGCTATAAAAACGTAAGAAATTAATAACAATAATATTAATAGTAGTAATATTATTATTATTATTTATTATACGTGTGAATGCATGATCAAATTCAGCCGCTGCGTATTGGGGTATGAATAGAGACAATACCACAATTTCATTGAAATAATTACACAGCAAGGTGCACACGCAGTGCAAACATAAAGTGTATATTATTGAAGTAAAGGTTCATATAAATTAAATTAATTAAAAAATGCACGAAATTATACATGTATTGCTTTATAGTCCACACATAGTGTATGTCCATCCATCCATCCATTTTTCAACCCGTTGAATCCGAACACAGGGTCACGGGGGTCTGCTGGAGCCAATCCCAGCCAACACAGGGCACAAGGCAGGAACCAATCCCGGGCAGGGTGCCAACCCACCGCAGGACACACACATCCACACTCACGGGACAATTTAGAATCGCCAATCCACCTAACCTGCATGTCTTTGGACTGTGGGAGGAAACCGGAGTACACGGAGGAAACCCATGCAGACACAACAACAACAACAACAACATTTATTTATATAGCACATATTCATACAAACAGTAGCTCAAAGTGCTTTACATAATAAAGAATAGAAAAATAAACACAATATGAAAACAAAATAAATCAGCATTAATTAACATCGAATAAGAGTAAGGTCCAATGGCCAGGGGGGACAGAAAAAACAAAATAAAAACTCCAGACGGCTGGAGAAAAAAAAATAAAATCTGTAGGGATTCCAGACCATGAGACCGCCCAGTCCCCACTGGGCATTCTACCTAACATAAATGAAACAGTCCTCTTTGGATTTAGGGTTCTCACGGAAAGGCTTGATGATGATGGTCACGTAGAATTCTGCCTTTTAGTCCATCCATCATTGTTGGAGCATCATGAAGCTTTGAGTAGGTGGAGGTGGCGCAGGCCACCACCACAAAGAAACCGGAAAAAGAAACAGAGAAGAGAGTAGGGGTCAGTACGGGTTGTAGAACTACCCTGAATAGTTATTATGAGGAAATTGAACATATACAGTATCAGGATTAAGTTAAATTAAGTTAAATTGAAGTTATAGAAAGGCCATGTTAAAGTAATGTGTTTTCAGCAGTGTTTTAAAGTGCTCCACCGTATCAGCCTGACGAATTCCTATTGGCAGGCTATTCCAGATTTTAGGTGCATAGCAGCAGAAGGCCGCCTCACCACTTCTTTTAAGTTTTGTTCTTGGAATTCTAAGGAGACACTCATTTGAGGATCTGAGGTTACGATTTGGAATATAAGGTGTCAGACACTCCGATATATAAGAAGGGGCGAGATTATTTAAGGCTTTATAAACCATAAGCAGAATTTTAAAGTCAATCCTGAATGACACAGGTAACCAGTGTAGTGACATCAGAACTGGAGAAATGTGTTCGGATTTTCTTTTCCTAGTTAGGATTCTAGCAGCTGCATTCTGCACTAGTTGCAAACGATTTATGTCTTTCTTGGGTAGTCCTGAGAGGAGTGCGTTACAGTAATCTAGTCGACTGAAAACAAACGCGTGAACTAATTTCTCAGCATCTTTCAGTGATATAAGAGGTCTAACTTTACTTATGTTTCTTAAGTGAAAAAATGCTGTCCTAGTGATCTGATTAATATGCGATTTAAAATTCAGATTACAGTCAACAATTACCCCTAAGCTTTTTACCTCCGTCTTGACTTTTAATCCTAATGTATCCAGTTTATTTCTAATAGCCTCATTGTATCCATTATTGCCAATCACTAAGATTTCAGTTTTCTCTTTATTTAACTTGAGAAAGTTACTATTCATCCATTCTGAGATACAAGTCAGACATTGTGTTAGTGAGTCAATAGAATCGGGGTCATCAGGTGCTACTGATAAATACAGCTGTGTGTCATCAGCATAGCTGTGGTAGCTCACGTTGTGCCCTGAGATAATCTGACCTAACGGAAGCATGTAGATTGAGAATAACAGCGGACCCAGGATAGAGCCTTGTGGAACACCAAATCGGATATCATGTGTCTTTGAGTTGTAATTACCACAACTAACAAAAAATTTTCTCCCTGTCAGGTAGGATTCAAACCAATTTAAGACACTGCCAGAGAGGCCCACCCATTGACTAAGGCGATTTCTAAGAATATTATGATCAATAGTGTCAAATGCAGCACTCAGATCTAAGAGGATGAGAACCGATATATGGCCTCTGTCTGCATTCACCCGCAAGTCATTTACTACTTTAACGAGTGCAGTTTCTGTGCTGTGATTTATTCTAAAACCCGACTGAAATTTATCAAGAATAGCATGTTTATTTAGGTGGTCATTTAACTGCATAATGACTGCTTTCTCCAGAACTTTGCTTAAGAAAGGCAGGTTAGAGATGGGTCTAAAATTTTCAAGGGCCGAGGGGTCAAGATTATGTTTCTTAAGAAGGGGTTTAACTACAGCAGTCTTAAGACAGTCTGGGAAGACCCCCGTATCTAATGACGAATTTACTATGTCCAGAACATTATCAATTAGCACGCCTGATACTTCTTTGAAAAGCCTTGTTGGTACTGGGTCAAGGACGCAGGTGGAGGATTTTAATTGAGATATTATTTTTTGTAAATCAGGTAAATCTATCCTAGTGAAAGAGTTTAATTGGTTTATAACAGGATGCTGGGGTTTAGGAGGATCCTTAGTGTTTGAGGGATATACTATGTTATTTCTAATATCATTAATTTTTTGATTGAAAAATACAGCGATAGCCTCACAGGTGTTATTGCAAGTACTTAGGAGGCATTCCTGTGAGTTACCTGGGTTTAGTAGGTGATCAATTGTGGAAAATAAGACTCTGGGATTACTAGCATTGTCATTTATAATCTTGGAGAAATAACAGCGTCTCTCAAGACGGACAGTGTTATTGTATTCTGTTATTTTGACTTTTAATATTTCATAGTGGATAGTTAGTTTAGTCTTCCTCCATTTACGTTCAGCTCTGCGGCATGTTCTCTTTAAGTCCGACACTCTTTGGGTCTTCCATGGTATAACAATACTAGAGGATTTTTTTACTGTCTTTTCAGGTGCAACTATGTCAACAGCAGCTCTCACTTTAGTATTAAATTTTTCCACCTTACTATTTACATTATCCTCGCTATTATAGTTGGCACTATAAACGGACTGATTGCTTAGAATGTTTGTAAGTTTTAAAGCTGCTGCTGAGTCAAAGAAGCGTTTTTTAACAATATGCTTCTCATGAGTGTTTTTTATCATTATTTCTATATTAAAAAGTAGAAGAAAATGGTCCGATAGACCAATATCAATGATCTGCTTTACCTCAACTTTCAGTCCTTTAGTAATCACTAAGTCTAACGTATGACCTGCTTTATGTGTAGGCTGATTTACGAGCTGCCTCAAATCAAATGAATCCAGGAGGTTCATAAATTCGGGGAACACGGGGAAAACATGCAAACTCCACGCAGGGAGGACCCGGGAAGCGAAGCCGGGTCTCCTAACTGCGAGGCAAAAGCGCTACCACTGCGCCACCGTGCTGCCCCCGTAGTGTATGTATATAATTAAAATAATGATATAAAAATCCTATAAAATAGTATGGAATCTGCGTCGTAGACTTATTTTGTGTCAAATTTCTTCAAAGAAGTTTTTAATTATTTTGCTTTAAAAAATCTTACGGCAAACATGTGAACCGTTGAAAATCACTGATCTTAATCAATTTGTTTTAACGCGTGCTCCGTGCAAAATGCTGTCATATCTGTTAGTAAACATGCACGCGCAGCGATGTCCTGATGTCTGCGTTCTAAGGCTGCAGGTATATTAAACGCTATTGACATTTTACTGGGGTGCTCTGTGATTGAGGGCGGACAGTAAACTTTGTTAAAATGATATCGAAAAATACCAGTCGTCAGTTGTGTTTTCAGTCATTTTGGCGTGTTTACTGTTCTGTTGCCAAAAAATTCTTTAACGGGGCTCATCAACAAAGAAACGTGGATAGTAAGATTTAGTAAAATATCAGTAATAATACATTGCTCGACACCCAGTAACACTTTACAAAGACATTTAAAAGACAGCTCGTTAAAATAAATGCAGCAATCCATTGTCATGCTATAAGTGACAGCTTGCTCTTAAACATTTACACAGGTGGTTTTTCCTGGAAATAAAAAAGGAGAAAAAAATCCACGGGAAAGGTTTTGTTGTTGAACTCAAGTTTACCTCCGTCATGTGAGTCATTAAAACTATTGGAATGAAATATAGTTCTATATAAATAAATAAATAAATTTCCTATCACACCCACCATTTCACCCCTGTACATTGGAGAGGAATCTCATTTTCACAGCAGGTGCAATTATCCTATAAAACACATAGGAGTTATGTGCACCGTTTTTCATGGGAGATTAAAACTCATCAAATGTATTTAAAAAACTTTTAGCAGCCTGTGGCATTCCTGATCTACAGTGGTCCATTACAAAATGAACACCAGGCAGTTAAAATTGTGCACAGTTTCTTTAATAAGTCTATCAGACAGTCTTTTATAGCACTTTCATATCGAGTGTGTTTCTTAATCCCTTATAGCAGAGGAGACACTTATTTCCACAGCTTGGTCTATGCTGTAGAGATGTGTGCCCCCTGTCTTCTGCTTGTAAATTAATACTGGAATTACAAAACTGTCCACAGTTTATTTAAAGAGTTTGAAGGAAGTCTTCTATATCACTTTTTTGTCTACTATGTCCTTACTCATCCACTAATTAAAAAAAAAAAAATCAAGTGCTTACACTGTCTTTTTTTAAGTATGTCTATGAAAATCGTTGTGAGTAGCCAGAAAAATGCTATATAAATGAAAGGTATTATTATTATTATTATTATTTAGGTTTTTTAAAATCCAAATAAACCTGATAGGACTTCCTTCAAGATATGTGCCACTCTAGGGTACCAACAATGTCAAACTGAATAGGAAATTTTGTGATCAGTTTGTTTAAAGTATATTAAGCAAAAAATAACTTTTCATCATATTCTCATTTCTAATTTGGCATTTCAGGATACAGTATATACTGCAAATATACATTTAAATTGTAACCGCTGACAATTATTTACTCGTGTGCTTGCGTTTTCCATAAAACAGCTTCAATATGTGCACAAAGTATAGGTGATTAAACACACAAATTCTAACATTAGCATGACTATTGAAGAAAAAACATGTATTAGAAAGTATTCTATGGAGTTTTCATAAATTAATCATTATATACCTTTTGAGGTTTCTTGATATATTTTGTAATCAGGTTTTTAAATTTTTTTTTTGATTTTTATTGCCACTTCACAGAGCAACAATCCCCAACTTCGTCACTGTCAGAATAAGTCTTTCAACGTTTTTCCTGTATCCATTGATACATTTTCCGGGTTTCACTACCCATCTGAAAGAGTTGGCATCAGGTTGGGTGGCACTTTTAAATTGTAGTAGTATGAGCGAGCGTCAGTGTGGCAAGCACTAGATTGGCATTTCTTTCCGTTTCATTTTTTGTCTTCTGGCCCAAGCCTGTAAATCTCTTTTGTAAATGGGTGGCTTGGATAAAGGACAGATACTAACAATTTTCAAGGCTATATTAAAACAATACTAAAAGATATTTTTGTATGTGTGTTGTAGTGCCCTATGTTGTAAGTGTTAGATCCATTGAAGAAGTCAACTTAAACAAAGAAAATGTACATTTTGCAGGTTTGTTTGAAGTTTTTTACATTATAACCATATTATTAATTGCTGCGTGAATATAATTTTTTCAAGGGGATGTCCTTTACTATTGTCAAAAAAGACAAGCAGGGCAACAGCAGGAATAAGAAAGTTATTTGTTGAGTTTAGGAGACAAAGGATACTTGTAAGGAAGTTCATGCCAGTGCTATCGGTGTACATTCTGGAATTTATAAAACTGCTGATATTATTTCACAAAGATGTTACTGGCCTGGTTTTATGCTAACATTAAAATGGCTACGTATTCTGATAATTATAATCACTATTTTAATTAAAAGACTATAATTGTCAGAACAGATTCAATAAAATGTTTTAATATCTCAGTTGCTGTTTGTCGGACTCTAATTGACTTGTCCTACAAATATTTGGATATTTGGTACTTCATTTGACAAATAATATTCATTTTTCCAAGTCTTATATATTTCAGATTTTTTTTTTTTTAACAGAGGCTGAATGAATAAATAAATTAATATTAATATAATGAAAAAAACAGCCAATCCAATAACAATTGTCTAATGTTCATTCTGCAAGCAGCAGTTGGGGCTCACAACTCTGAGGCAAAAGCTCAGCTGTAGAAGTGAGTGTCCCTTTGAGTGGAGAGGACAATGGGACACAGTAGACTTGAAAGTGATGTAGAAGACTTTCATCAATCTTTTACCATGGATTTCAGATAATATTAGTTAACCAGGGTTCATTTTGAAAGCACCAGACAGTGTGCACACAAGCCCATGGATCTGCTCCAGCCATGGAAATGAGTGTTCCCTGTAGGGGATAGGATGCAGACACATAGTGGAGAAGATTATATACAAAACTATATCTACAACCTTTAAAAATCAATTTTACATATTTTTACCTCTCCGATGTTCATTTTGTAATCAGCAGTCAGAGGGCACACATTTTACGGCTCTACAGCAGCCATGGAAAACAAGCGTCCCGACCAGTGGATGAGATATGCGTTTTCATTCCAATAGTTTTAATGACTCACATGGCGGAGGTGAAATTTTAGTTCAACAACAAAACCTTTCCCGTGGATTTTTTTCCCCTTTTTTATTCCCAGGAAAAACCACCTGTGTAAATGTTTAAGAGCAAGCTGTCACTTATAGCATGACAATGGATTGCTACATTTATTTTAACGAGCTGTCTTTGTAAAGTGTTACTGGGTGTCGAGCAATATATTATTATTACTGATATTTTACTAAATCTTACTATCCACATTTCTTTGTTGATGAGCCCCGTTGAAGAATTTTTTGGTAACAGAACAGTAAACACGCCAAAACGACTGAAAACACAACTGACGACTAGTAGTTTTCGATATCATTTTAACAAAGTTTACTGTCCGCCCTCAATCACAGAGCACCCCAGTAAAATGTCAATAGCGTTTAATATACCTGCAGCCTTAGAACACAGACATCAGGACATTGCTGCGCGTGCATGTTTGCTAACAGATATGACAGCATTTTGCACGGAGCATGCGTTAAAACAAATTGATTAAGATCAGCGATTTTCAACGGTTCACATGTTTGCCGTAAGATTTTTTAAAGCAAACTAATTAAAAACTTCTTTGAAGAAATTTGACACAAAATAAGTCTACGACGCAGATTCTATACCATTTTATAGGATTTTTATATCATTATTTTAATAATATACATACACTATGTGTGGACTATAAAGCAATACATGTATAATTTCGTGCATTTTAACCAGTTGACATCTCTCAACTTGTTAAAAAGTTGTATATAATTAATTTATATGAACCTTTATTTCAATAATATACACATTATGTTTGCATTGCGTGTGCACCTTGCTGTGTAATTATTTCAATGAACTTGTGGTATTCTCCCTATTCATACCCCATTACGCAGCGGCTGAATTTGATCATGCATTCACATGTACAGTACAGGCCAAAAGTTTGGACACACCTCCTCATTCAATGTGTTTTCTTTATTTTCATGACTGAAGGCATCAAAAGTATGAATGAACACATGTGGAGTTATGCACTTAACAAAAAAAGGTGAAATAACTGAAAACATGTTTTATATTCTAGTTTCTTCAAAATAGCCACCCTTTGCTCTGATTACTGCTTTGCACACTCTTGGCATTCTCTTGATGAGCTTCAACAGGCAGTCACCTGAAATGGTTTTCACTTCACAGGTGTGCCTTATCAGAGTTATTTAGTGGAATTTCTTGCTTTATCAATGGGGTTGGGACCAGCAGTTGTGTTGTGCAGAAGTCAGGTTAGTTGGACGATCATTTATTTTTCAACAGGACAATGACCCCAAACGCACCTCCAGGCTGTGTAAAGGCTATTTTACCAAGAAGGAGAGTGATGGAGTGCTGTAAATGGTCATGAAAATAAAGAAAACACATTGAATGAGGAGGTGTGTCCAAACTTTTGGCCTGTACTGTATAATAAATAATAATAATATTACTGCTATTATTATTATTATTATTATTAATTCCTTACGTTTTTATAGCACCTTTCTTACTACTCAAAGCAATTTGTAAAAATAAATAAATAAAATAACAGAAATGAAGCCCCCGGACATTTAACATTTAACTGCGAGTCAGCAATACTCTTACCACCACCTCTTCCTGTTAGATATGCGCATTATAATTTTGAGCACTACTTTTGTTATTTTATTCTGTCATAAACAAATTATATCAAAAAGGTTTTTTAAAAAGCCAATTTGAAGCAAAGAGGGTAAGTAATAACTATTTTTTTTGTAAGTCAATCAAAAATGCTTAAGCCTAACAAAAGATCGTCCTGTCAAAATAAGAGACTCTTTCACCTTGTTGACGTGAATCATCTTTAAATTAAATGCTGCCAATAAGGAATAATAGAAATCACCGCGCTGCTTTCTAACTTTGACAAACTAAAGTTTTATTGGGTGAAAAAAAGGATCGTCCGTGACAGATACACTTAATCAGTAATGTGTGCAACCCACGATTTGTGAGTTTGAGTGCTTGTGTTGTGTGCGCGCGTGTGTGTGGTTTTCTCAGTTTTACAATAAAAACAGACATCAGTTATTTGTGAAGCAGGAATATTCTGATCATTCTGGTCCCTGATCACTGATAAACATTCAGAAGAAAGAGCGATATTCCAGTGTTTTCCTCCATAACATCCTTTCAGCAAACAGGACTAAGTTCCTTGCTGAAACAGATCGCCCTTTAATGAAATGCTGCCAATACGGAATAACAGAAATCACCGGGCGGCTTTCGGTCGATGATAAACTAGTGTCTGTTGAGGTGAAAAAATGGGAGGTACTGCGGTTGCTATCAATGCTTCCTGGTAACTCAGCTTTTGAGAAGAATCTGTTTTATGGGGTGAAAAAATAATCGCCCTTGACAGATACCCTTAATCAGTAGTACGTGCGACCCACGATTTGTGAGTTTGAGTGTGTGTGTGAGCGTGTATGTGCTTGTGTGTGGTTTTGTTAGTTTTACTATAAAAACAGTTAAACATCAGTTATTTGTGAAGTGGGAATATTCTGGTCATTTTGATCCCTGATCAACATTTAAAGAATCAGAGCAACTCCAGTGTTTTCCTCCATAACATCCTTTCAGCAAACAGGACTAAGTTCCTTGCTGAAGCAGACCACCCTTTGATGAAATGCTGCCAATATGGAATAACAGATATCACCGGGCGGCTTTCCACCAATGATAAACCAGCATCTCATGAAGTGAAAAAATGGAACGTACAGTGGTTGTGATTAATGCTTTCTGGTAACTCTGCTTTTGAGAAGAATCTGTCATGGGTGGGACAAGAGAGAGCGAGTGAGGCGGGTACAATGAGCCGGGGCGGGACGGAGCGAGGCGAAGAGGCGGATATCTGTGCAAGTGTTTTAAATAATGAAAGGAAAAAAAGTGCTTTGAAATCGAGGACCCCCAACCAAGAGGGCTTACGAAACAAAACGCAACAGACAGGCATATGTTACTTGTATAAAATGTGCACAATAATTACAACAGTGTTGAAGCAATGATGAAGCGAAAGGGAGATGTTAAACATGGGTGGCCGCGTTGTGCCTGCCCATAAATCCCAACCAATGGTATATATCTGAACAGATCTATCTGAACCAATATACTGTATATATCAGAACGGATGTATCTGAACCGATGTATATATCTAAACCAATCTATTTTAACCAATATATATATTTAAACCAATGTATATCAACCAATATATATATCTCAACCAATGTATATATTTGAACGGATGTATTCAAACCAATGTATATATCTGAAGGATGTATCTCAACCAATGTATATATATTAGAACGAATCTATGCAAACCAATTTATATATATCTCAACCAATGTATCTAAACCAATGTATGTATATATCTGACCGGATGTATTCAAACCGATGTATATATCTCAACCAATATATCCCAACCAATGTATATATCTGAACCGAAATATATATCTGAACGGATGTATTAAAACCAATGTATATATTCAAACCAATGTATCTGAACCGATATATATATCTGAACCAATGTATATATTGTCAGGGATGCCAGGGACAACGACCCAGCCAGGACGCCTTGAGGGACCGGAAGAGGGTCTATGCCCACCATGGATCACGTGGGGACTGCCATCCTGGTTGCTTTGGGGGCCACGGGTAGAGGGCATGGAAGCCCAACCCTGTAGGGACCCGTGGTCACCGCCAGGGGGCGCCCCAATGCCTTGGGGACCCTGGACCTCAGCACTTCCGCCACACCAGGAAGTGCTGGGGGCAAGAGGAACAGGGACACCCGGAGAGCTTCCGGGAGAACAGCCGGCACTTCTGCCACACTGGGGCGTGTCCAGGGAGGAGTGCCGGGAAACACCTGGAGCCCATCCGGGATGAAATAAAAGGGGCCGTCTCCCTTCATTCGAGGCTGGAGTCGGGTGAGGAGGAGGACAAGGTCAAGGCAGAGGAGGCGATGAGAGGCCCGAGTGTTGTGTGAAGAGGACTGTGTTTATTGACTTTGGGGAACTGGTGGTTTGGTGGTGGTGCACTTGACTTTGTGAAATATATTGTGAATAAACATGGGTGATGAGTGAAACGGTGTCCACCTGTGTGTGTCCAGGCTGCTATCTTTCACAATATTTATGAAGCAATCTTTTTTTCCTGAACGGCCCCTCTTATATAGTCATAAAATATTTGTGATTAACGTTCATTAATTAAGCATGTATAATCATAATGTAGATTATTCTAAAAATGTATCAATGCAACTAAAAGTACAAAAAAATATAATATGTACATTAATTGTGTTTATATCTTGTAATAAGACGAGGCACTCCTCAGACTTGAAAAGGCAATGAATTAGTCCAGTCTCAGAATAAAAAAGGTGGTTTATTTTTTAATCTCAAAATAACAAGTGAGGTTTAATGAATATGTTGAAAAAATACAATAAAGAGAAAACAAAATGCTCATCTAACAGAAAAAACACAGAGGCTCTTTTAAACCTAGTCACAGGAGTATTTCTGGTGCCTTGTGAACCTACCTAGAAGCATTGCAAGGTCTCCCATTCTTCCACAGAGAGTACATTTTCCTAGAGTGACTACTTCTACTTTCTGCCCACTAAGAGCCTGGGAAATTGCTGTTCCTTTAGAATGCCTCTCCAGACAAGATGTGGCATCCTGGCCAGGTAATAAATAATATCCCCTTCTGTGTGTACTACCTTGTGGTTCCTATTGTTTTTGTGTTTTCTGTGGCAATGTATATGCTTTTAGATTTCTCACATTGTAGAGAAAAGCCAAGCAAAATGACACCTTTTATTGGCTAACTAAAAAGATTACATTATGCAAGCTTTCATGGCAAGTCAGGCCCCTTCTTCAGGCAAGATATAATCTCTTCTGCAGAGCAAGAGAGAAAAGAATGGGAAGCTAAACTCATGTTAAAATTTAATACATTACAACATGGCTTGAACAGAGACAAGAGTTTTATGGCCAGGTATGAGGACTGTTTGCATCTCTCAGACTGACACAGATAACCTGTCTATAGACCCATATTGTTTTGAAAAACTCATCATAAACTTCAAAGGACTTTGTTGGACAGTTATCTTATCCAAAGATCTTGACCATACATTGTTCTTCTCTCTCTTGTTAAATTAACCTTAGTCTGAATGAATCTATTAACTTTTTACATTTAAGATTTTTCATTTAAAGATTTACCAATGTTGTTTCTTGTCCTAGTGTGTGTATATAAACACAGGGAACTCCAGTTTCTGTATTACATCTTGCCTGAAGAAGGGGCCTGAGTTGCCTCGAAAGCTTGCATATTATAATCTTTTTAGTTAGCCAATAAAAGGTGTCATTTTGCTTGGCTTTTCTCTACATTCATAATGGCTAACACGGTACAACACCCGATTTCTCACATTAAAAGTAATAATTACATTTATTTTACCATTATGAAGTCTTTCCATTTTCTTTCTGTTGTTGATTGTAGTCAAGTTCTGTTTCTGACGTTGTTTAATTATTTTTGTTATTTTTGTAATTTATACCCACTCTCTTGTCCACTCTTGTGTTTTGCATTGTCTCTTTCTCCATATGTCCTTATCTGTGTCTCTGTGATTTATAGCTCTCAGGTGTTGTCAACAAACCCTCATTGTACTAACTCTACAAGGGGGCAGGAGTATAAAGTAAGATGGAACCAGAAAAGGATCATGAATATAATAACAAGTCAAGGTCATAGCAGGAGTTAAATAAGCATAGGCCTGGATTTGATACAAAATCATAGAATAAAAAAATATAGCAAGAGAGTCAGTAAGCTGAATATAAGCCAAAATATAAGACATAAATCTACAATAAAGAACAGAAAGAATTTAATAACAAAAGATATGTTTACAATAATAATTCCAGGGCTTTTTATTATTTGTTTTGATTTATCAACAAACTTGGATCGTTAGAAAGTGCATGACACTGGCCTTTATACCATCGCAGTAAGGATGTCACTCATTGCATACTCCTGATCATCCTGCCTGACAATTCTGCAACACATACAGCAAACAATGGTGGCACCCATCATGCAAACAAATGTTGCAGGATGACGTATTTGGAAAATTAAGTCTTCAAATACATTCTTATTTAAAAAAAAACAAAATCTGACCACTGCATTTTAAACCCCTAAAATAACATCTCCATTATTTTTAGAGGACAAGGAAAAAAAATAAAAAGATATAACAGTGTTCAGATAATGACAATAAGCAGTAACTAGAATGTCTTATTTAAGACACATACTGGCTCAACAAACTCTAATATTAATTTACTTTGGCTTCCAGGGAAACAGGAATTGTTCCAGTTAGCGAGTTTCTCAACAAGAACATATAAAAGACAAATAGAAGGATTGGCAGGCAAGATCCTGCAGCAGCTTATAAGCAAGGACAGAGATTTGTTAATTATTTTATTACCCTTGATTTGGGTAGTGTCGTAACGGACACTGGACAATTGCTGGTGATTTTTTGGGATATAGATGAATTACGCAACATCATTAAGGAGGAGGCTACCCATCATAGTTTGAAAGGCAATGTAACTGAAGAAGACCTGTTCCTGGGTGGGTGTAAACCACTTGATCAATTGATTTGAAGTGAGAGAACCAAAAATATCTTACAGAACAAATAATCAAGCCATGTCAGTGAGCATTCTGAAACCACTTGATATACATTACATTATCCATCAGTAAGTGCTCTGTGGAAAAGCTCTCGGTGTTGCAGATGTAATGGCAGTTGTCATTATCTAATGTAAATTTCATATGCACTAAATCACCGAGAACTGCAGCTTTCTAAGGGATGAAACCACAGTTACATACAATATAATATACAATATCATGCCGAAGTGAGAAGAGCTTAGGAGATTTTTTTGAACTTCACTCTGAAATAAGCACGCACATGACAGAAAAGGAAAACCTGTCAAAGAGATTCTGATTCTGCATGGCTTTGGAAGTTGTCCTTTGTTGCTGATCTCACCCAGCACATCAATGAGTTAAATCCCAGACTACAAGAAAAGGGAAAACACGTATGTCATTTGAACAGCAGTGTCAAGGTGTTTGAGATACGTCTGCAGTTGTTCAAGGAACAGATATCAGAGAGAAAATTGGATCATTTTCCAGTCTGTGCAGAATTTTAAAAAAGCACAGTAAATGCATGCTTTGAAAAGACTTGCTTATGCAGAAGATTGAACTGTTGTATGGGCAGTTTACTCAAAGATTTAGGATTTAATTGAATTTGCAGATGCCATTAAGCTTTTTGAAATGCTTTTGACCTGACTTATCATTCACATTTTAAGAGGAACTTTCAAGTGACAGTTTTACTACTCTGAAACAAAGGCAGGTGGTTTTATTTCAATGTATGGAAGCATGTATACCTGTGAACAGACATTCTTGTGGATGAGAACTACGAAGTCATTGTTGAGATCCATGTTTCCTGATGACCATGTGCGTGCTAGTCTGCAGATTGCTACATCCAAATTAACCCCAGACAATGTCTGCTTACCTGCTGAAAAGCAAATAGGCATATCTCACTAATGATGTTGTGATGGATCACATTGTCTGACTGTCAAAGGTGGGTTATATTTTATTTCTGGCTCTTGTTGTAAAAAGTTTGCCAATCACTGTGTAATCTTTTGAATTGCCTATGTTATACATAATACAGAATATACCTGTGATACTCATAGTTAATCAATTTTTTTTTTTTAAATCTTCAAAACTGTACTTTTTCTCTATTGTTAAAAATATTTTTTTCATTTATACTTTTTGCATTTATTGTTATTTGATCTCCTTCTTATTCTTTCTAGTTATAATTAATAAACCATAAGCAGGCTTTCATTTTATGTGTTTGGTGTTTAATTTCTTTTAAAAGCTTGTCGGGTCCAAGGTGAGATTTCCCAGTCCCTCTCTGCCTTTGCCCTCTCAGCATTTTGACAGACCATATCAATATAGTGTGCATTCATTATGCGTGCACGCACAGTAGTATCCAATGGTTCAAGGACTTTACTTTTATTCATGTGAAAAGTCCAATAAAATGACCAGTTTGCCATTTCAAGTTCTGCCCTTTGATCTTGCCAGACTGTACTTTTGCAGTGGTAAGTTTAATTTTTGCTAGTTTAGCCTTCACTCTGCTGTTTCTACCAACACTTCTTTCTGTAGTTACTTTTACAGAGATCAAAAGTTCAAGAGAAAGAAAAGAACTTGCAGTTTTATCATACAATTTTAATGTCAACATACTGTAAAATGTCTATATTGTGTTTAACACTTTAAACACATTAAATATAACATAATAAAATCATCTTCCTCTAATGACCATTTTGAGATTTTGGAGTGTGTCTTGTTTTTCTTGATTAGTTTCTTGTTCCTAAGTTTAGGATTAGAATCATGGACCTTACATTCGGTGTTTATTGAGGACTTTGGTTCTTTTCTTAATTTTAAAATAATAATTTAGAATTTTGTTTTTTAAACTTTGTTTTTTGGATATTTACTTTGAACTGCTCAATAAAATAATCAAATTAGATCTGCTTTTCACATTCTCCATTTGAGGTAAAACATAACAGGTGACACTTTGTTCGCCTTGGAGTGAATTTGTTGCCACTTATGACAATTATCATATGTCTTTTTTTCTAAATTAAACCACTGTTGTTTGCCTATATATTAATCTTTTTTTTACCATGACTGACCAAAAAAAAATTGGTATTTGGTCTTAAAGTTATCTATATATATAAAAGTCAATGTGTGTATATATGTATGTTCCAGCATCACGTCCGAACGGCTGGAACAATTTTCATGAAACTTGGTACACATGTTTCTCAATGGTTGACTAAAAATACTGTAGGATGAAATCAGCCCTAACCCACCCCCTTCTGGGTAGGGTGGGGGGTGATCTTATGGTCTTGTATGCATGTTATCATTCAGTTTATACTCGGAACGACCACCAGAGGGCGAACTGGAGGGGACTGCCAGCATTCTTTATGTTTGAGCACCACCGCGCCCCTGTCGCTTTTGAAATTAAATATAGTTCTACGCATGCAAGTGTGTGTGTCTGTCCGACCCAGAAGTGACACGTAGAGTCGGGGTGACGGCTCCAGCTCCAAGGATATGCAAGCGAGGCCAGCACACCACCAAAAGGAAACCTCCGAAGAAAGATAGTCGCTTAGCTGCTAATGCACAAACGATGCAAGCACGTCAGCAAACACAAATCCTCCTAGGAGAGAGACACCCAGAGTAGTTCTGATGATTTCAAAACTTTCCAGGATCCTGTGCTTTTAACAGCACGGGCTTACACAGTTAGTACATATAGCAGGCAACTGCCAGCATTCTTTATGTTTAAGCAGCACCCGTTGCTTTTCAAATTAAATAGAGTTGGCCGGTTCCGAGCATCAACTGGATGATAACACACATACAAGACTGCAAAACAAGCACATTAGTGAGTCTTTATTGTTTGTTACTTCATTTTTATTTTTAAAGTTTTTTTATGTTTGAGCACCACCGCACCCCTGTTGCTTTTCAAATCAAATAGAGTTGGCTGGTTCCGAGCGTTAAGTTGATGATAACATACATACAAGACCGCAAGACAAGGACATTAGTGAGTCTTTATTGTTTGTTAATTTATTTTTATTTTTAAATTTGTGTTTTTTTTTTAATTATGTTTTTCTCTTTTCCTCACGGGCAACGCTGAGTATTTCAGTTAGTCTTATATATTTTTGCATATATTTTATGATGCCTCTTTATTTATTTTAAAATTGTTTTGTCTTTACGTTGCATTTATTTTTCCATAAAATATTTGGAATTATTAGCTATCTCTCTACTATACACAATATAAAGTCAAGAATAATAGCTTCATCTCTGAAGTTGAAACATCAAGGATACCATAGAACATGAAGAAAAGTAAGCTGTAAATATCACACACAATGGTTTTATGAGTGGCCTCACTAGCTACTGTAAAAAAGAATATGCTAAAATATTATGTTTTCAGCCATAATTTAATTGCTGAGATCAATGGGTCTTCTCTTTTGTTAACAAACAGATCATTCTAAAATTTTGAAGCCTTATACATAAGAGTTCTGCAAGAGTAAGTGTCACTTACAATATGATTACTTCTAGTGATTGCCGGTTAATGTTTAATATATCTACAAAGAAACAACGGAGACAACTCAATTCTTTCCTTGTGTCAATGGTGTATAGTATTGTAGACCATCAACAGTTTCACTGCATATATTTTAAAGGTTACTGTAGTAAATATCCCCTAATGCTTTAATGTCCTGCAAGCAGAAATATATTGTACCGGGTGTTTGCACTGTATATATTCACACAGAAATTGAAAATATTTGTAATTTTGTAATTTCAACAAGTCTGAGATTATTGCAAGGTCTTAACCATGCAGATATTAATCTTGCACACCAAATGGACTCTCGTGGAAATTTTATTTTTGAAAATCAGACTGGCTCTAAATTGCCTTCAGCTATCTTATACTGATATATCCTGCACTATTCCAGTTTTCTGGCGTTTACATTTTTTCCACAATAGCAGTAAATGTCAAATGTGAGGGTAGACTGACAGCTGTAGGACTTTTTATTAAATTATATTTCAAAGTATTTTACATAATATATTTTTATTTTAATGCTAATCACAAACACTTTTAAGAAGCTATTTTTTAATGCTATAGATTTCAAAAATTGCACATCATTCTAGGACTGTCTCCAGATATGTTTGTGTATAGTTTCGAGATATATGGATGCTTTAAAATCTTAAATATGAAAGCAAAGTTTAGTTAGCAATTGAAAATTATAATATATGTTATTTTACTGCAGCCTCAGCAGCACATTTGATTTAACTCTAGCATTATTATTATGAATACTAATCCCAAATAATGCTAATGAACTTTTAATGTTGATTGATTGTCTTAAATATTCCAATTTATTTTTTTTGAAAAATGAAACTTATTCACATCCAAAAATATTTATTTCCAAAACAATAAACTGTCAAAAATGCATCAATTTATGTTTTGTGGAAGACTAAGTGTTATGATGAAATTAAAAAAAAACTTTACTGTGTATAAATGACTTTGCAATATAAATTAAAAGTTTACAACCAAACATCACTCTTCACCCTGATCAATGACAGGACTATTAAAACCTTTCAGATCAATTGAATGAATAGATGCAGTCAGCTTCATGCTGGCTTTTAAACTTGCACAAGCAATGGCATTAAATGAAGAGACTGGAAGCAATGATAGTGGCAGATTTAAAAGTAATCAGATCATCTTCTGAATGAGTAAAAGAAATCATTAGGGAAAAAAGTTATAAGAAACCCAAGGGTGAGGTGAATGATCAAAAGGGCATGGTGGCAATGAAATGAAAAGCCAAAAATAAGGCTGAAAATGTCATTCTGTTAAACGGTGCTTATGCAAGAATGGAAATATAAACCGGTCAAATTTGAAAGAAAAAACGGCGTGGGTGAAATGAATACTAGTGATTGGGAAGAAGAAAAAAGATAACAATTAAAATGGCAGGAATGAGGGTGAGAATTAAATAAAAAAATGTGACTAGAAAAGATTCAGTGAAGGGCAGGAAAAAATAGTTGCTGTCTCAGAATGCCTAGCACCATGTGAGCTACCAGCACCACTGATGATAAAATGTTACCTGCATTATGCTATAAATAGGATATATATATATTGTCAGGGATGCCAGGGGCCATGACCCGGCCGGGACGCCTTGAGGGACCGGATGTGGGTCTGGCCCCACCCTGGATCACGTGGGGGTTGCCTTCCGGGTTGCTTTGGGGGCCACGGGTACAGGGCATGGAAGCTCCACCCTGTAGGGGCCCGTGGTCACCGCCAGGAGGCGCCCCGATGCCTTGGGGACCTGTTACCCCAGCACTTCTGCCACACCAGGAAGTGCTGGGGGGAAGACTTATGACGGCGCCCGGAGAGCAGCCGGGAGGACAGCCGGCACTTCCGCCACACTGGGGCGTGGCCAGAGGAGGATTGCCGGGAACACCTGGTGCTCATCCGGGAACCCTATAAAAGGGGCCGTCTCCATTCATTCGAGGCTGGAGTCGGGTGGAAGAAGGACGAGGCACGAGAGGAGTGTGGAGGCGGCCCGAAGACAAGGCATTGAGTGGCCAGGACTGTGATTGGGGTGTTGTGTACACGTGACTGGGTCTGTGTGACCATTTCTGGGGTCTGGGTGACCCGTAATATTATTGTAAATAGTGTAAATAAACGTGTGGTGGTGTTTTAACAACATGTCCGCCTGTCTGTGTCCGGGCCGGGTTCACAATATATATATATATATATATATATATATATATATATATATATATATATATATATATATATAGTATATTGTCACAAGGAACAATCAACAAAGGACAGTATTTAAAATTATATTAGCATCAAATACTGAACAGAAAAAATATAAATACAAATACATACTGTACTAAGTTTAACATTTTTGTACAGTGGGTAAAGTGCTACATTGTACATACAGTATATAATGTACATAACTAATCAATATGATTCATATTAATGGTGATATCAGCTCCAAACTAATTAGATATTCATGTTCAAGCTCCCTTTAAATTGTAGCACAAAAAAATCAACCAATGGGTCACTTGAAAAGGGCTCTAGCAGAACTGAAAAGTTCAGGCTACACATGTGCACAAATGAGCAAATGTGTGCCCCCTACTCTCTTTGTTTGCCCACCCCACAACTCCCCAGGGGGCACGCTTCACGCTAGCCACTTTGCGTCTTTGCTGCTCGAATTGTGAAGGGAGGGGGCGTTGAACACATGCTAAAGATGAATCAGCTGCTGGCTTGCAGCTAGCTGCTACCGAGCTGCATGATCTGCATGTCGCGCTGCGTGTCGATCATTTAAAAGCCTGTACAACAGCTGCTGCTGCCTTGCTGCGTGATCTGCATGTCACGCTGCACAATGATCATTTAAAAGCCTGTACAGCAACTGTACTTTTTTCTCACTTCTTTGTCTCGTGGAACATTAAAGTGTCTCAGAGAAATTGTTTGTAAGTAGGGTGTGACGTGCAAGAAGTCTCGGGAGACTTCAAAGTGTCTCTTCGAGATGATCACATCTTGACTCAAAATTTTTTTATATAATAGATAGATATATATATAGTGTTATGCCTCTACCTTGGAAGGACCGGGGGAGCAAGTGTGGACAGAGCTTCACCTCCCCCAGAACGGTAGATGGCAAACCGTTAGCATCGATACCTTGGACACCCGCAGGGCTTCATTGGAATTGGAGTTCATTACAGTCCTGTTGGGATCCTGGGGTGCTACCAGGATGTGCTGCAACTGTCCCTGAGCCTGTGTGGGCAGTTCTTCCACCACACCCGAAAGTGCTGCCGGAAGTGGGTCAACGATCACCTGGAGCACTTCCAGGTAGCCTATATAAGGGACCAGCAGACACTACTCCGGAAGCCAGAGTCAGGAAGAGAGGGACTAAGCTTGCTGGAGAGGAGTGGAGAAGATAAAGAAGAGAGAGATTTGATTTGTGTTTATTTGAGGTTGTGCTTGTGGTTAGTGTGGGACTGTGTTGTGTCTGTGGGTACGAGGAAGACATAGCCCACAGACGAAGAAAATAAAAGTTTATTTCTTTTAGAAGTGTGTCTCGTGTGTCTGTCTGTGTCGGGTCGGCACCCATATAGTACATATATAAAAAAGTACCCATACAGTATATATATAAAATATGTCATATGCTATGAGGGGCCATTCAGGAAAAAAAGATTGGTTCATAAATATATAAATCAGTTCAGATATATATATTGGTTCAGATACATTGGTTTGAATATATACATTGATTTTAATACATCTGTTCAGGTATATATATGGATCGGTTCAGATATATACATTGGTTGGGATACATTGGTTTAGATATATACATTGGTTTGAATACATCCGTTCAGATATATACATTGGTTGAGATACATTGGTTTGGATATGCATATTGGTTTGAATACATCCGTTCAGATATATACATTGGTTGAGATATATAAATTGGTTGATATACATTGGTTAAGATATATATACTGGTTTAAATAGATCGGTTTAGATATATAGGTCGGTTCAGATATATACATTGGTTTGAGCAGATCGGTTGGGATTTACGAGAAGGTACAGCATGCAGCCACCTGTGAACCATTGAAAATCGCTGATCTAAACCAATGAATATATATTTGAACAGGTGCTCTAAAATATCTGTGCCTTGTAGAATTCAGTGTCCCTTCTCTTAGGTTCACTGAGATGCGATTGTTGCGGAAGTCCTCTTGTTCGCATGCCTTTGCGCGCCACTTTTCTTTTGTTTTAACCCATGCTCTGTGCAAAATGCTGTCATATCTGTCAGTAAACATGCATGCGCAGAGATGTCCTGATGTATGCATTTTAAGGCTGCAGGTATATTAAACACTTTTGACGTTTAACTGGGGTGCTCTGTGATTGATGGCGGACAGTAAACTTTGTTAAAATGATATCGAAAAATACCAGTCGTCAGTTGTATTTTCAGTTGTTTTGGTGTGTTTATTGTTCTGTTACCAAAAAGTTCTTCAACGGGGCTCATCAACAAAGAAACATGGATAGTAAGATTTAGTAAAATATCAGTAATAATAATACATTGCTCAACCCCCAGTAACACTTTACAAAGACATTTAAAAGGCAGCTCGTTAAAATAAATGTAGCAATCCATTGTCATGCTATAAGTGATAGCTTGCTCTTAAACATTTGCACAGGTGGTTGCTCCTGGGGATTAAAAAGGAAACAAAATTCAAATTATACACTCTTTTAACCTTTCCCTCTTCTTGCAGGTATCCTATGTCCACTTCTTGTACTGCCATTACCATAGCACATTTTCCTGACCAGTTTGCTGGTAGGGTGTCAAGGAGTCTGAGTCTTGGGCTACACAACCACTATCTGTCTACTAAGGGCCTATCCTGTAAATCTGCTGCTTTCATCACCATTGAAGAGTGCTCTAGATTCTATGTTTTAAAACAGTCACCTTTAAACCTCCCAACTGGCACTGTCCCTTTTCTTGAATAACACTCATATTCTGAGGGGGTTACCCTAGTATACCTGGGTGGCTTTTTTTGGGGTAGGCCAGATCCCTGAATGTTTACAATTCAACATTTTAAGCCCTTCATTAGTAAATTGTGATGACCCCTGAAATAATATGCACAAATATGAACAATATTCCTCATTCCTCCTAATATGCTGCCTGCATAATTCAGAGGAATACAGAAATGGCACTATAATTATGGCTGGCCTTGCTTTAGCACAAAGCCAACACTCCTTTTTTGCTAGTTCTCTGGCTATGTACATTGCCCATTGGTACCAGTCGTTGTTCTGGGCTTCCACCCATAACTTTGAATTTTCACAGTCATTTTTACTGTTCCATTCAATCTTAATACTTCTTCTAGTCCTTAGTGAATAATCGTTATCTGTCCCAAATACCTGTGTCCCTTTTTCCACATGTAAATCAGTGTTATTGTGGGGTCCAGGCAATGTCTGAATATTCGATTATGGGGAGGAGGTCAAATGGTCCTTCCCCTGGGCTTGTTTGGTCTTTGATATGCTCACCAGCATCAGTATTCCCAGACTTAGCAGCACTAGAAGTGTCAACAGCAAACGGATCTTCACACATCAAGTTGGTGTCATCTGGATCAGAGAGCTCACCATCCGGTCTTCCACCATCGTCGTCATCTGTATCTCCCGCGGGATCGGACTGACCGTCATGACTGGCACTTCTTTGGTTAGACGTACCTTGAAGACTGACATCTCGATTGCCTGGCTAGTTTCCTGGGCTTTGTCCTCCTCTTTGTGCATCACCTGGGGAACCCCCTGGTGTGACATTGGAGGCGTCTCCTGATGTGGTTCCTCCTCCGTCAGAAGGTACCCTTGGGACTCAAGTGCAGTGATTTAGGTGATACCAGGTTGTGCTGCCTTTTACTTGGACTGCTGTGGCTGTAGCTTGTGTCACCTCAAACAGGCCCTTTCGCCTGGCTTGGTCCCATCTTCTTCAGAAAACCCTCAGGTAAACCTGGTCCCCAGGCCTGATTGGGTGTTCGGGTTCTTCTGGAACAGGCTGCCTTTTCTTTTCCTGTGAATATATAACTTTATGGATAGCAGTTAGCTGCCTTATATAGCGCTGCATTTCAAGCTCAAGCTGCTCTAAAGGTCAAACTGGTGTAGGCATTGGTCGACCAGTAAGCATTTCATGCGGTGTTAGATGTGTCACTCTGTTAGTTTGCGAACAATACAATGTTAAAGCAATTGGCAAAGCATTTATCCAATTAAGACCAGTGTCTGTACAGATCTTAGCTATTTTATTTTTTAGGATCCCATTTGCTCATTCCACCATTCCCTGTGATTGGGGGTGGTACACACAGCCAAGTCTTTGTTTTATTCTCAGCATTTGCAATACCTTCTTAATTGCTTTTTCAATGAAGGCTGACCCTTTATCTGAGCTTGTCATTGATGGGATGCCAAACCTCAGTGTGACTTCTCTTGTCAAGAATATTCACTGATACACATTTGTATGACAAGTCAATTAAAGAGTCCAACAAACAGCAACTGAGATATGAAAACATTTTATTAAATCTGTTCTGACAATTATAGTCTTTTAATTAAAATAATGAGTATAACTATCAGAAAACGTAGACATTTTATTGTCAACATAAAACCAGGCCAGTAGCATCTTTGTGAAATAATTTCAGCAGTTTTATAAATTCCAGAATGTACACCAATAGCACTGGCATGAACTTCCTTACAAGTATCCTTTGTCTCCTAAACTCAACAAATAACTTTCATATTCCTCCTCTTGTCCTGCTTGTCTATTTTAACAAAGGTAAAGGACATCCCCTTGAAAAAATTATATTCATGCAGCAAATAATAATATGGTTATAGTGTAAAACACTTCAAACAAACCTTCAAAATGTAAATTTTCTTTATTTAAGTTGACTTCTTCAATACATCTAACACTTACAACATGGGGCACTACAACACACATACACAAATATATTTTAGTATTGTTGTAAATAGCCTTGAAAATTGTTAGTATCTGTCCTCTATCCAAGCCATCCGTTTGCAAAAGAGATTTACAGACTTGGCCCAGAAGACAAAAAATGAGACTGAAAGAAATGCCAGTCTAGTGCTTGCAACACTGACACTCACTTATAGTACTACAGTTTAAAAGTGCCACCCAACCTGATGGCAACTCTTTCAGATGGGTAGTGAAACCCGGAAAATGTATTAATGGACACAGGAAAAAAGTAAAAAGACTTATTCTGACAGTGACCAAGTTGGAGATTGTTGATCTGTTAAGTGGCATTAAATATCAAAAAAAATTTAAAAAATCTGATTACAAAATATATCAAGAAACCTCAAAAGGTATATAATGATTAATTTGTGAAAACTCCATAGAATAGATTCTAACACGTTTTTCCTTCAACAGTCATACTAATGTCAGAATGTGTGTGTTTTATTACCTACTTTGTGCACACATTGAAGCTGTTTTATGGAAAATGCAAGCACACAGGTAAATAATTGTCAGCGGTTACAATTTAACTGTATATTTGCAGTATATACTGTATCCTGAAATGCCAAATTAGAAATGAGAGGATGATGAAAAGTTATTTTTTGCTTAATATACAAACTGATCACAAAATTTCCTAGTCAGTTTGACTTTGTTGGTACCCTAGAGTGGTACATATCTTGGAAGAAGTCCTATCAGCTTTATTTGGATTAAAAAAATGACATAATAATAATAATAATAATAATAATAATAATAATAATAATAATAATAATAATAATATCTTACATTTATATAGCATTTTTCTGGCTACTCACAGCGATTTTCATAGACATAGTTAAAAAATGTTCAATATCATAGCCTAATTTTTCAGAACAGAAATAGAATTCTAAAGATTAGCTCCGGCCATGAAAATGAGTATCTCTGCCAGCTGACAGAACGGAGGGCCACAATAGAAAGGTAAGCGAAACTAAAGGGTGTCTGTGAACTTTTAAAAGGGATTTTGAACAATTTTGCAATTCCAATGTTCATTTTAAAAGCAGCAGACAGGGGCCCAGATTTGTACAGCTCTGCTCCAGCCGTAGAAATTAGTGTCCCCTCCAGTGGAAGGTACAGACCACCACAGTAGGCATGAAAGGTATACATGATGATATAAAATTGTTCAGATACAAGCTCAACAATTTTAACTGTTTAGCGTTTATGTTGTAAGCAGTATTAAGGTGGCACACGTTTCTATGGCAAAGGATCCACTGAGGAAATGAGGGCCCCGACCAGTGGATGAGTAAGGGCATAGTAGACAAAAAAGTGATATAGAAGACTTTCTTCAATCTTTTTAAATGAATTGTGGGCAGTTATATAATTCCAGTATTAATTTTGCAAGCAGAAGACAGGGGGCACACATTTCTACAGCATAGACCAAGCTGTGGAAATAAGTGTCTCCTCTGCTAGAAGGGATTAAGAGACACACTCAATATGAAAGTGCTATAAAAGACTGTCTGATAGGCTTATTAAAGAAACTGTGCACAATTTTAACTGCCTGGTGTTAATTTTGTAAAGGACCATGGCAGATATGGAATGCCACAGACTGCTTCCTACAAGTTTTCAAAATACATTTGATGACTTTTAATTTCCCATGAAAAACTGTGCAAATAACTCCTATGTGCTTTATAGGATAATTGCAACTGCTGTGAAAATGAGATCCCTCTCCAATGTACAGTGGTGAAAAGGTGGTTGTGACAGGAAATTTATTTCTTTATTTATATAGAACTTAAAGTATTTCATTCCAATGGTTTTAATGACTCATATGGCGGAGGTGAAATTTGAGTTCAACAACAAAGCCTTTCCTGAAGATTTTATTTTTCCTTTTTTATCCCCAGGAACAACCACCTGTGTAAATGTTTAAGAGCAAGCTATCACTTATAGCATGACAATGGATTGCTACATTTATTTTAACAAGCTGTCTTTTAAATGTCTTTGTGAAGTGTTACTGGGTGTCGAGCATTATTATTACTGATATTTTACTAGATCTTACTATCCTTGTTTCTTTGTTGATGAGCCCCGTTGAAGAATTTTTGGTAACAGAACAGAAAACGGCAAAGCGACTGAAAATACAACTGACGACTGGTATTTTTCGATATCATTTTAACAAAGTGTACTGTCCACCATCAATCACAGAGCACCCAATAGCGTTTAATATACCTGCAGCCTTAGAACACAAACATCAGGACATTGCTGCGCGTGCATGTTTACTGACAGATATGACAGCATTTTGCATGGAGCATGCGTTAAAACAAAAGACAAGCAGCGCGCAAAGGCACGCAAACAAGAGGAGTACCGCAACGATCACATCTCAGTGCACCTAAGAGAAAGGACACTGTATTCTACGAAGCACAGATATTTTAGTGCACCTGTTCAAATATTTATAAATTGGTTTAGATCAGCGATTTTCAACGGTTCACAGGTGTGCCATAAGATTTTTTTAAAGCAAACTAATTAAAGACTTCTTTGAAGAAATATGACATAAGACAAGTCTGCAACGCAGATTCTATACCATTTTATATGATTTTGATATCATTATTTTAAAAATATATATGCTCTATATGTGAACTATCAATAAATACATGTATAATTTTCTTGCATTTTAACCAGTTTACATCTCTCAACTTGTTTAAAATTTGTATATAATCAATTTATATGAACCTTTACTTCAATAATATACACATTATGTTTGTATTGCGTGCGCACCTTGCTGTGTAATTATTTCAATGAACTCGTGGTATTGTCGTGCACATACTGCCTCCATTTATACCCCACTATGCAGCAGCTGAATTTGATCACGCTTTCACACATATAATAATAATAATAGTAATTCCTTACTTTTTATAGCGCCTTTCTTACTACTCAAAGCAATTTGTAAAAATAAATTAAAAAAAATAACAGAAAGGGAGCCCCCCAGACACAAACCAGTGATCATTTAACACTAGAATTACCAGAGCCTACGAAAAAACTCGTAGGTCCGTCCCACCTTAAATCGCTTCTTAAAACCGTTCTCACCTCTCCACCAGCGTCTTTTGTTAATCTAAATGTGCTGATAAAAGAAAAGCTGCAAGTAGCCGGCTATTGCATCCCCCCAACGACTTAGAACGTGCACAAACTTCTCCCAGCTCATGCCTTGATTATCTGGGAGTGAAGTGGAGTTTTAGAGTGGAAATAATTGATTATTATTTGGAATACACGCATTTCACGTGTGTTCTGTTTCTACAGTAATCCGTGTAAACACATTTTTAAAACAGAAACGTTTTTCATATTGTAGTAGTAAATGACAAAATGTAAGCATAAACTATATAATGTATGAAGCCTAAAGTCCAAATATCAAACACATTTACAAAAGGTACAAATATAACAGAACAAGTATGCTTTTATTCAAAAATATAACTGCAGAAAAAAAGCCACCTTAGCATGCCACATTGACACATACTGCAACTGCCACAGTAGCATAATGGTATCAGCCGCTGACTAGTATTCAGAAGGTCATGAGTTCGAACCTGTGTGATTCAGTTTTGAGAGGTAAACTGCTGTTATTCTTACTATTTTATAATAGAAACATACATTTGATTTCAGTGTGTAACAGCCGGTGTAATTTATCATTCTTGTAAAGGTTATTTTTTTTTTATTCACTTTTCATTCTCTCAGTCGTGTTCAGGATCCTTCCCTACATCCCCCAATTGAGAATGCTGTTTTCATATAAAGATGCGCTATAGCTCTGCAGCGTATTTGTGACTGCATTCTCGTACCAATGCTTCCGAACTGAAGAGCCTGCATGCACTTTTCGTGGCATTACACGTCTATTTTTTTGAGCATACCCATGTCGCTCAAACACAGGAACATATGTTGGTGTACAAGAATAACAAAACAAGTGCACTTTTATTCTAGACTATACGTGAAGAAAAAATAAAGCAAGTTACAGTAGGCGGTTGATACGACAGCTTGCGTGGTGCAATGCTAAGAACTGCTGATTTCCGATCCGTGCTATATAAAATCATCACATTCAAATATTAACAATTCCCACACACCCTTCCTACATTCACGACATGTGTACTTGTTGCAGTGTACACATCTCTCTGTGCTATGGTTCCTATTACACTGAATGAGCACCTGACATTGTACTTTCTTCCATCTATAAATAACATTCGAGTATAGCGCGTCTCCAAATAAATCACATTCGAGCTATAGCGCGTCTCCAAATAAATCACATTTGAGTTATAGCGCGTCTTTATGTGAAAACAGCATTATCAGATGGGGGGGGGGGGGGTCGTGAACGGGACTGAGAGAATGGAACTGAATTAAAAAAAAAGCTAACCTTTATAATTATCATGCATTTACACTGGCTCTTACAGACTGACTGAAATCAAATGTATGTTTTTATTCTAAAATAGTTCAATACATGCAATATTATTTGAAAAAGAAGAGCGTCAGATCGGGTTTGAATACACGCTGACGCTGTTACAGAAGTAGTCTGCTTATTCAGTTCAGCAGTTTCAACGCACAGTACATGCAATATTATTTGAAAACGAACAGCGTCAAATCGGGCGCATATTCAAACCCGATCTGACGCTGATCGTTTTCAAATAATATTGCATCAGTGCGATGATGTTTTTACATATATTGTCTCTTTCATTCATCTTGCAGTTTGTAATCAGTGACCACGTGTTTTTTCCCCGATCTTGCCAGTTCGCACATGTTGCTGTATGGTGGTGTTTCTTTTGTACTCCAGGACATGCAAAAGACAGAATAGTACAGAGCAGTAAGTTCAGCGCTATATGCAATCAGACAGACAGACAGGCAGAGAAGGCACTAGATATATAAATAAACAGGGAAGGCATTGTATAATAGATATATAAAAACAGCTAAGGGGATAGATATATAGATAGGTAGGAAGGAAAGGCACTATATGATAGGCAGACAGGGAAGCTCCTATATAATAATAAAATTACTGTTATTACTATATAGATAGACAGGGAGTTCAGGCAGGCAGAACGGCGAAGGTTAAAAATAAATAAATCTTCCCCGTAATGGAGATTCGAACTCGGATCTCTTGAGGTACAGCAAGTCTGCTGCGCTCTAAGTGAGGAAATCTTACCAGTACACCACGGAAGCTGTTGTAAAAGTCCTGAACCTTTTATGAAAGTGTACTTGCTCTTTGGCTGTCAGGCTTCACACATTTTATAGTTTATGTCTACATTTTGTGACATTTATTACTAAAATATGAAAAAGTTTCTGTTTTAACATTGTGTTTACACAGATTACTGTAGAAACGGAACACACATGAAATGCGTGTGTTCCAAATAACAATCTATTATTTCCACTCTAAAACTCCACTTCACTCCCAGATAATCGAGGCATGAGCTCGGAGAAGTTCGTGCACGTTCTGAGTCGGTGGGGGGATGGAATAGCCGGCTGCTTGCAGTTTGTTTTTATCGGCACATTTACAGGACAAAGGAGGCTGGCGGAGAGGTGAGAGCGGTTTTAAGAAGCGATTTAAGGTGGGACGGATCTACGAGTTTTTTCGTAGGCTCTGGTAATTCTAGTGTTAACTGCGAGTCAGCAATCTTACCCCTACCAAAACCTCTTCCTCTTAGAAGTCAATCAAAAATATTTTTCAGGGTAAATCGCTGGTTTAAATGTATATATATACACTGGTTCGGATATATATAAATCCGTTTGGATAGACCGGTTCAGATATATATATGCTAGTTCAGATATATATACATTGGTTCAGATATATATACACCGGTTCGGATATATATAAATCCGTTCAGATGGATCCGGCCAGTTTACATACTCTCTTCTTGTGTCACGCGTGCATGTGCGAGTGCTTATGCCTAAAACAAAGATCATCCTGTCAAAATAAGACTCTTTCTCCTTCTTGACGTAAACCATCTTTAAATGAAATACTGCCAATAAGAAATAATAGAAATCACCGCGCTGCTTTCTATCTTTGATGAACTAACGTTTTATGGGGTGTAAAAAATGATCGCCTCTGACAGATACACTTAATCAGTAGTGTGTGCGACCCACGATTTGTGAGTTTGAATGTGTGTGTGTGTGGTTTTGTCAATTTTACTGTAAAAACAGTTAGACATCAGTTATTTGTGAAGTAGGAATATTCTGGTCATTCTGATCCCTGATCAACATTTAAAAGAAACAGAGCAACTCTAGTGTTTTCCTCCATAACATCCTTTCAGCAAATAGAACTAAGTTCCTTGCTAAAGCAGATCACCCTTTAATGAAATGCTTCCAATACGGAATAACAGAAATCATTGGGCAGCTTTTGGTCAATGATAAACCAGCATATCATGAGGTGATGGGGCGTACTGCGGTTGAGATCAATGCTTTCCAGTAACTCGGCTTTTGAGAAGAATCTGTCATGGGAGGGACAAGAGGGAGCAAGTGAGGCGGGTACAATGACCCGGGGTGGGACGGAGCAGGAGAGGAGGCGGGTATATGTGCGAGTGTTTTAAATAATGAAAGGAAAAAAAGTGCTTTGAAATCAAGGACCCCCGACCAAGACGGCTTATGAAACAAAACGCAACAGACAGGCATATGCTACATGTATAAAATATGTACAATAATGACAAAAATATTGAAGCGATGAAGGGAAGGGGAGATGCTAAACTTAGGTGGCAGCACGCTGTGCCTGCCCGTAAATTCCTACCGATCTATTCAAACTGATGTATATATTTGAACCGACCTATATATCCAAACGGATGTATCTCAAATAATACAGTATATATATCTGAATGGATGTATCTGAACCGATGTATATATCTAAACCAATCTATTTAAACCAGTATATATATCTAAACCAATGTATATCAACCAATTTATACATCTCAACCAATGTATATATCTGAATGGATGTATTCAAACCAATGTATATATCTAGACCAATGTATTCCAACCAATGTATACAGTATATCTGAACCGAGATATATATATGAATGGATGTATTAAAACCAATGCATATATTCAAACCAATGTATCTGAACCAATATATAAATATATATCTGAACCAATCTTTTTTTCCTGAATGGCCCCTCATAATATGCCTGTGCATAGGGGACAGTTTTAGGGCTTGGATAATTGTAATCTTCTGTCAAGCAATGCCTTTTCTCTTCCTCACAACAGAACACAGAAAACCATGATACCTCTGATGTCACTTACGGTTTCTGTCTGCCTGGACCCACCTCTTCCTCCAAGAACCTTTATCACCAGAAGCAGCGCCATCTTGATCAGTCTATCTTGGAGTCTTGCATCATCATGATGTCCCTTTTCTTTTTCAATGGATTATACCTCATGTTTTATTTGAATATACGGGGTCTTCATGGTGCCCAAAGATTTATTATCTCCTTTTGTCTCTTTATTACAATATATTTCTAGGGAAGAAATTGCTTCAATTATACAATCAAAAATTGGATGTTATATTATGACAACTAATTTGAGTTTGCTATAAACATAGGCAAGAGTTAACTGGTTATTTAATACTTGCTTAACACTGTCATCAACTAGGAGATGAGGGGATGAGGGCACAGTGCCCCACTTGCCCTGAATGCAGAGATGCCACTGATTAGGAGAATTCCATTGTTCATCCTCCTAATATTTAAAAGTAATAAGAAGTTCAAAAATAAATCAAACAACCATTTTCATGGTGAAAGAGAAATGAAGAGCCTAGTAATGCTAAAAATACAATTCTAATTGATTTATGAAAATCTTAACTATTTAAATGTACATAATGGAACAGTGGTGGGGAATAAAAAAAAATCAGGGACAAGAAAGGAAGCAATGCTTAACAAACAACAGCAGTGGACACAATGAGGCAAAATTTGAAAATATTGCCAATGCACCGAAGGCAGGCAGAATGAAAACAGTGGTGGGGTAAAGATACTGTTATTTTCATACTCAGTCTGTTTGCTTTGTGCCAAGTCAGGAGAGAATTAGCTAGTTTGTTTTTATTCTCCAGTTATTTTGGTTACATTTCTCAAGTCAGAAGTAACAAAAGTAGTAACAAAAAACACCCCAATTATGTGTTGTGGAATTCTTTCATTGGGTAGTAACAATTTATTCCTAGGAAAAACCATCAAGAAGGGTCAAGTAGAGCTGCGCTTGTTCACCACTGTATTTGAAGTAACTGTGTTTTGTTTACCAAATACAGCTCTGTCCAGCTAATTATCTGATAATTAGAAGAATGCACAAAAATATCAAACTAAAAATATAAAACTGTATGATATTGCATATTTACTCTATGAATGTCACTTCTATTTAGTGTGTCTTAAATCACGTGTCAACAGTTGCTAAACTTGTAAATACAGGTAGTCCCCAAGTTATGGATATCCAACATATGAACAACTCATACTTACGAACGGGACTGCAGCTGCTCCTTCATTTGTCTGGGGGACGTGACACAGGCTCCTCAGTAACTGCTGCTCCATCATCTTCGGCCTGGGGATGCTGCAAGCAGTGGCTGGGCGGAGGCTGGAGGAGGGTGGTTTCGCTGCTTGCACAGTGTAGTGCCCCTCGGGCAGCTCCAGTTGATGAATAGGGCGGTGGGGGCCGCACCCTATTCATTCTCAGTGTCCGGCTGGGTGCGCGGCATGCGGTGACCAGGGGTCCATAGTCACCGGTGCCGCAGCTACCGTGTTTTCTCAAAAATAAGACCTACTCCAAAAATAAACCCTAGCATGATTTTCAGGCTGCTTTGTAATATAAGCCCTACCCCAAAAATAAGCCCTCGTCAAGATCAGCAGCTGAAAAGTAAGGCGCCACACGATGTGATGCGTGTGCCTGAAACATCAATTAAACTCCGAGGACACCTTGCCACAATATCTCTGAAAAGGATGTTTAATGATTACATCCATCGATTAGGGGATGCTCCCATTCCAGCAGCATCGGCGCAAGACAGAAACAAAATCCCTGGACGGGGCATCAGCTCATCGTAAGGTGAATCAAGCACACAAATACACTAACATCATTGTAGCTTCACCATATCGCCAGACCTTCATGTCTTTGGATGGAAAACTGAGCACACTGTAGAAACCCACCAGGAAAATAAGCAAACTCCAGGCAGGGATCACAAGGGACGTGACTCCCTGCGAGACAGCAGCACTACCACTCTGTCACCATGCCACCCCCATATGTGTAACTATTAACAGTATTCATTATTTAAATAAAGTTAACGATTTATCTGTAAAATGTAACTTACATATTTTAATGCATTTCATGATGAAAGTGATATCAAGTATAAATCTAAGAATTCTAAATGTGCAGAGAGCTGGAATATCATAAATTTAACGTGTTCTGTGTGTCGATCTATTGCTGCTTGCCTCTGCTGTCAGGTCAGGAGTAAAAAGCAGAAGCGCGTAGTGATTAACAACTGGGTCAGTTTTAAGATGATGTTTACAACAGTCTACTTTAATGATAAAGTAAACTACGAGGTTAAAGTGGACATTTCAAGTTTAAAGCTGAAATTTCCACTTTAAACACAAAATAGACATTTCCATTATGTCCTTATTTTTTTCTCTGTGGCTTAAATACGCTGCTGTACATTCTGATGGTACAAGGTGCAAAAAAAAAAAAAAGACAGCACAAAAGATGGTGTGTGAGACTTTTAAAATATAGTATATCATGTCATTACTTTGGTGAATATACGACGCTGGAATATAAAAGCACCATAAATGCATTTGTATGTCGGCATTTTGCTTCACCACATCGAACCATTCATCAATCATTGAAGCACACACGTCAATCCTGGAGGATACTAAAAGCGGCTGGGATAGCAAGAAATTCAGGCTGGAATTCAGGGTTTCAATATGGAGAGTTATGATGATATTCCAGAAGAATATTGTTGTACATGAATAAAAATAAGCCCTAGTGCATCTTTTGGAGCAAAAATTAATATAAGACCTGGTCTTATTTTCGGGGAAAGACGGTACTGCTCCTGACTGGACAGAGGCTGGATGGGGGAGAGGGGAGCGTTTCACTGCCTGCCCACCACACAGCCTTGCAGTGTCCCTAGAATGGTTGCCCCATTTGTTCTCAGTGGGTGGCTGGTGATGCTGCAAGCGGTGACCCAGTTGTGGCTGAACGGAGGCCATTGAGGGTGAATGGGGTGGCTTGGGGCAGCATTGTAGTGTGCCTCGGGTGGCCCAGTAAAGTATGGTAGCAAGAAATGTGAGTGATACCACAAGAAAAATGGTAGCTGAGGAATAAAGAAAAAATGGTGGCACAAAAAGGGTATGAGGCTGAAAGATAAACATCTCAAGAGCAGTAGATGAGAAGACTGTTGAAAACAATTATTTTTCAGGAATGTCTGATGAGAGAAAAAGTGGGAAAAAATCAACTCTAAAGTTGAGCATTTGGGTTGTGAAGAGATACTACTAAGTTAAGTTAAGATGAAATGCAGGTCTTGAATGAGAAGAGGGCATCAAAGTCACCGCAGTGAATGCTCTGATGTAGCAGGACAGCACCTGTAGCAGGAGAAACAACTCCAATATTTGCTCAGACTGTGGCTTTTCAACATCTTCTTCTTCTTCTTTTGACTGCTCCTGTTAGGGGTTGCCACAGCAGACCATCTTCTTCCATATATTTCTGTCCTCTGTATCTTGTTCTGTTACACCCATCACCTGCATGTCCCCTCTCACTACATCCATATACCTTCACTTAGGCCTTCCTCTTTTCCTCTTCCCTTGGCAGCTCTATCCTTAGCATCCTTCTCCCAATATACCCAGCATCTCTTCTCTGCACATGTCCAAACCAACGCAATCTCACCTCTCTAACTTTGTCTCCCAACTGTCCAACCTCTAATGTACTCATTTCTAATCCTATCCATCCTCATCACACCCAGTGCAAATCTTAACATCTTTAACTCTGCCACCTCCAGCTCTGTCTCCTGCTTTCTGGTCAGTGCCACCGTCTCCAACCCCTATAACATAGCTGGTCTCACTACCGTCCTGTATACCTTCCCTTTCACTCTTGCTGATATCAGTCTGTCACAGATCACTCCTGACACTCTTCTCCACCCATTCCACCCTGCCAGCACTCTCTTTTTCACCTCTCTTCCACAATCCCCATTATTCTGTACTGTTGATCCCAAGTATTTAAACTCATCCACCTTCGCCAACTCTGTGGCTTTTCAACATACATTTCAAATATTTAATATTAGGAAATCAAATGCCGCTTATCAATAGGCCACAAGGCATACACCTAATCCAAAGAGGCACTCAAACTAGGTGAATAAGGTGATGATTCAGGCAGACTAGAAGAAGTGCGGCTTTAAGTGATAAAATCTGTCGACTATAGCTGTTTTACCACATAATTTACCAATCCAGTCAAAATAGCCTTGTCTGCACATTTAATGAGCAAGCTGTTATTGTAATGCATTATACATCTAATAACAAACAATGTAAAGAGAAAAAGAAAGCACATTTCTGCTGATACTGATGGAGGATAGCCCTGAACTCACCTACAGATACTGGCTGCTGGTCTGTAGTAAACTTTAATATCCATTGACCTGAGTGTGATTAACTCCAGTACCTATCGGTGTCACTACCAGGCAGCTTGCCCAGTCATAAAGAGCAGATTTTGGCCATATGAATGAGTTTGCTTTTATTTTAGCTTTTGCATTGCATCTACATTTGGATTATTGACAGCTTCAACAGTTTCTCATTTGGGGTTGGTTTCAACTGAGCAGACTAATGAAAAGGACTATATTTTTCTGCTTTTAAATGAAAATTACATATTATTATATTGCATACAGGATGAAAATGCCCCCTCATAACCTCGTAGGAGTAAAAGACTTGCCACAATTCATCAGTTCATCATAATTATAAAAATGGAAATGACTGCTGGCCATTGTTCAAAGCATTATTAAAGTTACAATCCAGCAGATGGTGATTTTGTGCCCGGCAAGAATATACCCCCTGCTCTTGCTTTTACAACAACAGAATAAACATTTCATCAAAATAAAGGTTTAACATTTTGAAAAATTGTGACACTGAATAGCATCTTAGGACATAAGCAAAATATCAGAAAATATATCTAGAAATAAAACCTTGTAAAACAACCAGTATTCTTATTTTATATTTACATGATGTTATTTTTCAAAGATAACTGTGCCTTTAGATTGATTTTCTAATAATGAATTACTGTACTTGAGCACTTTATTGGCTCATTAGTAATGTGAATATTTATAGCTCATTAGTTCTGTTATTATACAAGCTTACATGATAATATGCTAGACTTAAATATTCAAATTACAACCTGAGGGTACATGAAAGTGGGGCTTTTCTGGACTTCAGTAAAACAGAATCCTTGGCTAAAAAGTGATCTTTTCATCAGGGCTAAGCAAAACTAAATCAAATAGTTTTGGGTTAATATGGTTCTTAAGTGGAAAAAATACTTTCTAAAACAATTTTTTTAGGTTTCATAATACTATGCAAGTGTAGAAATGAAATCTATAAGGATGTACTTTAAATTTCAAGTAAGAATAATTCATTTGCCCCAATTGCTCTTTTAAACGGAATCTAGCCTATATCAATAAATACTAAAAAGAAGCGAGGCAAAAGGATAGTCATAGATCAGAGCAAGTCTATCAATGACTTTGATGAATTGCGTTGCAGAATGAACAATGGAAATAAATTTAAGTTAAAATTCCTAGAGTCAAAGCTTTCAGGGACTCAATTCAATTACTCAATCAATCAATCTTTATTTTATATAGAGTATGTTTGGAATCAAAACTTTAAGCTGCTTTAAGTACAATTCAAAGCCACAAAATAGCAAATTGTAGTACAAATAATTCAGTCCATTCAATCATTATTGAAGCTGCCTAATTCACTTCAGGGTCACAGGGCAAATAATTCAAATACCTTATAAATCCCAAGGAAATAAACACACTTGAAAAGTACATAAGGTAAGATTGCATATTTGAGTCAGCAAGTCCACAACAGTACAATAAATACAAAAGAGTTAAAAAATTGCTTATCTCGCCCACAACGGAGATAATGTATCTTTTAAGAAAATATGTTGTATGATGTAAATACTGTTAGAGTCTGTCATAAAAAACCTGATAGGTTGCAGTTTGTGATATATAAATATTTATGAACTGCATTTTCACTATTGCAATTCTATTAATTTTGCTATATGAAATACAGTTTGATTGACTGATTGTGTAACTGACGACCTTGAAGGGGTTAGGTTAAATAGTATATGTTTGTCTAAATTACAACATTGGATATTTTTACATGGTCTGAGGCACAAACATATAATAATTTTGAATATCGTGCATAATCCTGTTTTTCCTTTGACATCTTTAATAAATATTGAGAAAGCCAAACAAACATAAATAGTTTAAACAGAACTATTCAAATTGACAGAAAATCAAGGCCTAATAGTATAACTCTCAATGGTGAATAACACATTAGCTGCATTAAGATGCATTACTTCACAAGAAAGAGACCAAGGCAAAGTCAAATGGTGATGCATGCATTGGACATAATGTATCACTGAGGAACAGTTTTTTTCAAAAACATTTACAGAACACACTTGACATAAAATAGATTGTGAATTTAAGTTACATAGTTCAAAACGCCTAGTTAATCAAATCTGTCAAATAAATAAGAAAACAAACTGAATGTTTCTTCAAGTAAATTAACAATAAGAGGTAAAAGACAGCACAGCAGAATCAGTAAAAAGTTTAACTAAATGTACAGTACATAGCTAATTTAAAATGAAGAAAGGCGGCTCTCTTCAAAGTTTTTCTTTACAAACCTTTCCTATATTAGTGAGATTATGAATTCATGCTGTTGCATCATAAAGTTTAGCAGCATCGCAACAAAAATATTGAAAATTTAACTTAAAGGAATACTTTGTCAAAAACTGTACATTTCAGTTATTTTCATACAGTGAAAAACATTAAGATATATTCATGCTTTTCAATCCAGTTTAGTTTTAGTTTTTCATTATTTTGAGCGTGATCCTCAACATCATTGAAATTCAGTGGTTAATAGCTGAATGCCTTGAATAGAATAAAAAATTCTATGTTATACCTTCAAAACAACGTACAGCTGCTGTGATCAGACTCACAAGAAATAGGCCAGATCCTCCAGGAAGACCTGAAAAATACCAGTAGACCTAACAAGCTCAAAGTAAGCCTGGTCCCAAACTTAAGCAGCAGGCTTTGTAGCTTACACTCTGAAAGAAACCAATGCTTATAAAGCCCACAAGGGAAAGGAAAAACCATACAAAATTGCTTTCCTAAAATAATAAAACCAATGTTTCCTATTGTAATAAAGTTGGTCAATAAAACAAGAATCCAAAAGCTTAATCAAAGGAGGGCTCAAAAAGTTAAAAAAATAAATAAAAGATATTGATTAAATTATAAGTTTGATATCTTTCATTTATGATGGAATCTTATGGGGCAGGAGGTGCCATTGGAAATTAAAAGCCAAAAACTGGTAAAAGATTTTATATAAGAAAACGTGCCTTCCTTGTTTTCAACACGTTTGTGACAATGAAAGGAATCAGGAAATAATTATTTTATTGCATATTCCTAGAACTGTTTATTTTGAGGTAAGGATACTTTGTGTGATACCAGTGGCCTTCCTTGGAGGAATTTTCACATAATTACAGTAAGCTTCTAAGTTTTTGCAGAGTGTCCTGTGCCCCACAAGATTCCATTATCTGACTCGATGTATTTTTTAACATTTATAGAAATGCTTAACTTCAGAACATAAATTTGCATGCAAACGTATATACAGTATACAGTGCCATGTCTGTGAAGAGGTAAGTTCTCTTGAAAAAAATAAAGAAACTATCCTTTTAGAATGAAATCCAAAAAAAAAACAGATTGGTCAGAGCAGCCTTGCCCAGGCCATGCACATCAGTGGTGGTCTGCAGGATCAGCAGCATAGAACCAGAAAGTTGAACAATAGGACTGTGGACAAAATTCCGGTGTGTTCCTCTTTACAATTCACCCTGCACCTGGTCAAGCAGGTTTGTTATTTCATCCCTATTAGTTGTTGATTACTGAGATGGTTCAACAGCCTCATGTCCACCCACAAAACATACAACTTGGCTTCTTGGATGGCACTGCCTCAAACAGCATTTTGAGTTGCACACTTCTCAGGACAGCTGACATTGTAGTTGCTGGTACTAAGGGGCGATTCACCTTTCGACTTTAAATGGTGTGACTGATTACATGTGAGTCTGATTTGTTAACTCTATATGTACAAATTTTCTACAGGTGTTAAATCTACTAAGAGCCACTTTTGCACTACATGTAGTCCCATTTTATAAAAATTGCAGGCAAAAGCTTTATAAAAAACATTAAAAATAATGAATGGGTTGGTTTTGGGCTTGTAGTTTTTACTAATGGAATAACATTTTCCTTTTTCCATATACAGGGCACTTTCTGTATATCCAAAGACATCTTAAATATGGAGTTGAATATTTGTCAGAGTTTCTGTAGACAGGAGTGAAGTACACCTCCACTTGTACTATCTGGACCCAATTTTTTTTTTCTTTTGTTCCCTACCTTACACTCAGTGGTGTAAGTATAGTCTGACTCACATAAACCTGTACAGAAAGTAGCGGGGTCATAAATAAATGAATGGTTCTAAATGCAAGTTAGTGTCTCAACATTTTTAAAACTGAGAAAAAAATAATTACAGGTATGTTTGAGTGTGCATTGTGATGGATGGCCGGGTATCATGCCCTACTGGGAGACATGGAGGAGCAGAGAACCAGGAGAAGGGCAATTTATACCCTGGGACATGATAGGAGAGCCCCCCTGGGTTGCATCAGGGCCACGGGCTTGGGGCTCTGAAGCTCAAACCTGTTCGGGTCTGTGGACACGGCTAGGGGGTGCCTGGACAACTCAGGAAACAAGATCTGCAGCACTTCCGACACACCTGGTTAATCAGAAAGCACCTTGAGCACTTCCGGGTGCACTAAAAAAGGGACTACCTCACTCCATTCAAGGAGCTGGAGTTGGGTGGAACAGGACGGAGCTTGCAAGAAGAGGCAGAATACTTTAGGAAGAAAAGGGACTGAGCATAATTGAGGGTTGGTGCACTGTGTGTTGTGTGCTAAAAGAACTGTAAATAAATAGAGTGTGCATTTGGACATTGTGCGTTCTTGGTGTCTGTCTGCCATATTATACAACTGGAATACTAAAGATGAAAATGTGTTTTGAACAGTATATGTTTTGACCGAAATGCTGCAATTTACTTTATGGTAAATCAGAGCAGGTACTAGTTAAAAACTGTCCACCCACACATCTTTGATCTGAACCTAAAACCACAGTGAATATGGTTCCAAACAATTACTGGGATTGAGGTAGAGCTCTGCAATTTCGACAAACAACTCTGGGGTGCAGTGGATTTGTTGGAAAAAGGTTGTGCAAACATATTGTATGAAATAAACACATTTTATTTTCTTTGCTGCCTAACATTGCTCCACTTCATTCAAACTAGTGTGGTGTTGAGGTGTCACCCATTGCACAACTGCTCTGGGGTCCCAATTTGGGATCCTGAGGTTCAGCAACGAGCTGTATCAGCACGTACCCCAACCTTCTCATTCTCATCAGATGGGCTTGACTAGTTTTCTTCTGCATACAAAAGGAGACTACACCAAATAATTTATTTTCATTTAAGAATGTTTTAGATTTTAAGCATATTTACATTTCTGCTGCACAGTGGATATTCAAGGGACATGACTGCTATATATGTTGGCCTTGGAACAAATATTTATTGAGTTATTGAGCTGATACCGGTGTTAGGGTTTGTTTGCATCTAGCTGACAAGGTACTTATCAGCATATGTTGACTGAAATGAAAACAGGTCAACAAATCCTTTACTATAATAAGACATGGCCAGGGTTTACATGTAATATATCAGCACTGAGTTTACTGAGCAGTCTTATAGCCTGACAGATATTCTCCTGTGTCACACTTGTAGGACTCATCTGGTCTTGGATTCAAACTGGCATAAATAAAAATAATAATACAGCCTCCATTTTCATTTTCGGGATTATAAAATTAAGATAGGAGGTCTGCAGGGAAACCCCTTTTAATGTCCCTGATGTGAAAAGGCATAAAAAATAAAAAGAAAATAAAGAAGAAAGCATTATACATCGGTCATAAACAATACATAGGCCTTTGTCTTAGGTCAGTGTTCTGTTCTTGATGCCAGCAGTGTCCCAAATGAATGCCAACTTCTGGTGAGTGATAGGTTTATATAAGGCAGGAACCAGAAGGAGAAGAACTTGAGAAGTCCGTTCAAAAGAGACATCAGGTACTTTCTGTCAGCCTCTCCCCCATTCTAAATAAGGAAATGGATGTGATGTTAGTGGCTGTGCATTACCGTTATTCTTCTCCCCATTTATCAGTTCACCCATGATATACTCCCTATGCTTGTGTGTGGGATAGTACTTAACTTGGAATGTGTTCAAACTACTGAATGACTCTGTGGAAGTTTATAAACTCACGCAGGTTAATTTTTGTAACAATGCAAAACTAAATAAACTGTCTGAATGCGGAGTTTAATCAATTTTTTAGAATATGTTATTGTATTTGATTTTTTGTTTAAAATGGATTGTAGTTTGATTCTTAAATTCAACAAAATCAATTAACATTGACAGTAAAATAATTTTTTCTACATAAGAATAAAACAACGAAATTTTAAGATGGACTATTCTTTTAAATATCCACCTAAATGTAGATAATTAATATACCAGCATTACATCTGATTTAATTTTGATATCATTATGTTGAATCACTCCTTGTGGTCTTTTAAAAATTAAATCACAAAATGTGAAATGAGGTTTTCACATTTTGATTAATTAAAATTGATGTAGACTTCTAATTATGACTATTGTAGTTCTTATTGGCGCTATCATTTTATACAGCGTAAGATTCAGAAATCCCAGCTTACACTTTAATTATTTTTATTTCCTTCATTTCCTGAATTTATTCTCAGGTCTATTGCAGCTCCGCATTTCACACAATTTTGACCCCTCTGCAAATAACTTAGAATGGGAGGTGAAGCCCAGTTATTTCTATCATTCGGAGCTGATCTTCAGTTTTGAATTACCACGTACAGAACAGTGTTCAGCTCATCTGCAGAAAACTCAGCACAGATCATTCAGCTTTACATTTCTAAATCAATGAGAAAGTTAATCCTTTCCAAATATTATTGGTCTCCGTAATGAGCCTTTTAAATACAGAGATGAAGATAAGGAAAATGATCTGGACCAGAGAAATGCTACAAAGACATGGCAACCTTAGATTGGTGCACCAATTTAAGCCAGCTACTGGTCACTATCAGGATTTATTTGGGTCTCAGCCCCTAGCCACTCCTTTTGCCTGCAGATTGCTTTTGGGTCTTTACATCAATGTTTTCTGTTATATAGTATTATATAACAAGCACCATTTAATAGATGAAAGGAGCAAGAGATATGAAAGACAGAGCTGCACAGAGGTTCTTCACTCTAGCAGTGTGCCTCCTACAACTGTTTATACAGGGTGGTCCAGATCTAATTATGCAGATCCAGATCGTCTGGATGACTTTGATTTATGCGGGGAATATTCCAGTTCGGCGCGAAGACGATTCTTCATGTCGTCAGTTCGCACACTTCTTGATGGTCCGGGATTTTTCAGGTGATTTTCTATGTAATAAACTTAATAAGTTATAGCATAATGAGAATTGCATAATTAGATCTGGACCATCCTATAGGTTTATTATTGCTGTCACATTTACAGGCTACAGTGAAACTTTTCTTTGCATGTGCTGATGTGAAAGCCTGACGTTGAGCTCCTTGAATGTTGATGAGATATTTCTGTTTTCTACTGGTTTTGATCTTTTTTCCAGTTTTGTGGATTTTACTGTTGCTTCATATTTTAATATCTGTGCTAATTCTTGTTTTGCCACTTTATTGTACTAACAGAAAGATGGGACATTGCAGGTCAGTAGGGCAAGTATAAGAGGCCAGAAGATGAGCATATAACAACCTTTCCTAAGTATTAATACCAATAATCTAACTATGCAAAAGAATTTAGTTTCAGAGTATCCAAAATCTTGGACACAGTGTATTGTGCATGGGAGTCTTATAAGAACTCCAAGAAATGGTGATTTGCTCTTAAGGAAACCAAGAAACCACTAAATTACCTAAGATTCTAATATTCTGACATTCAAAAGACCAATCCCATTTATATATATTGTGGGGGACGGATGGGGCCCTTGCCCATCTGGAATGTCCCTGTGATGGAAGGACCAGGGGAGAGGGCATATACAGAGCAATTCCTCCTCCAGAACACTAGAGGGCAAACCCCCTGGCTCACAGTGGAGCCATGGGTTTGGAGCATAGAAGTTCAACCCTACTGAGGCCTGCGGCCACCACCAGGGGGTGCCTGAACAGTTGCTGAGCCCTGGGTTGTAGCACTTCCGCCACACACGGAAGTACTGGTGGAAGAAGATCTGGGAGCACCTGGAGCACTTCAAGACCATTTAAGACCAGAGTCGGGAGGAAAAGGACAAAGCCTGTAGGAAGGACTAAGGCAATGGTGAAAAGACTGTACTTGCCTTGTGTGCTGTGGAAGGCAGCTGTGTAAATAAATCGTGTGCTGTGTGGCCTAGAAATAGTATCCAGCTTGTCTGTGTTGGGGTTGGTGTGGCTGTACATACCCAGGCATCATAATATATTGTCAGACGCGTGCGCTTGGGGAGCAACTTACAGGCTTAGTTGATGACAATTTTACCCCAGGTTACCTGAGAGCAATAAGTGGTAACAGTATCTCTTCTTTCACCTCTGTAGAAAGGAAAACTGATGTGCCACCGTCTATGATGTCGCTTCTGAGAACAACCCAGCTGTATCTGCCTCTTCCTCCCAGGAAACATCATAACTGGAGCCACCACAATCTTGGGGCAGACAACAAGACTAGTCTCAGTTTAAGCACCTACCACACATTTTCTTTTGCACATTTTGCGCCCTTTCAATATATGAAGTTTTATGAGCCTCTTTGTGTTCTCTTTACAGTGGCATAGTCTGTAGGATCTACATTGCCAAAATGTTTCAACAGATGGCAGTAAAGATATAATAACTACTAGTACACCTGGGACAACAACAAACCCAGATTGCAGAAGTGGAGGTACATAGCCAAATGGCCCTCCAATGAGATCTACAGATGGGTCCCTTTCAGGGATTGTTACCTTTACACTGTTTTTGAAACTTATTTTTTAATTTTTGAGAGAAATGCTGCCCGTCATCACTGGAATCGCACTAAGTGGGCAAACATATTGGCGCCATTCTTATGGGGAACAGCTCAGTGTGCTTTTAATGACCTGTCGGAGAACAGTGGCGACTATTATGATAAATTGAAGGCTGAGGTACCCCTGCAATATGGCATCACTCCAGATCAGCAGGGGCCTCATGCATAATGCCGTGCGTAGAATTCGCACTATAACATGAAATAAGCACAAAAGCTGAAATGTGCTTACGCACAGAAAAATCCAGATGCAGGAATCTGTGCGTACTCCAACTTCTGCGTTCTTCCGCTACATAAATCCCAGTCAGTGTGAAAAGTAACGCTCATGCCACGCGTGCTGTCCCACCCCAATTCCTCCCAGAAGTACGCCTCTTTGAATATGCAAATCAATATAAATAGCCCTTAAGCTCAGCCTTCTGTGAAAAGACATTGGGAAAAGCACGGGGGGAAATATAAGAATTTCAGCGAATACCAAGTGGAGGCAAAGGAAAAACATGCTATTTGTTTATTTAAACCGTAGTATAAATAACAAAAGGAAGTTGATCGAGTGACATAGCGTGTTGGAGAAACTGGAAAGCTCAAGTTCACAAAGTCACACAGTGCCGGAAATAAAAAAGAAGTTGTCAGATATCAAAGTCGCCGTGAAAAGGCGAGTCTTAGCCCACCTTCTGAGTGTTATATGAAAGCTTATTAGGGTACAGAGTAAAAAAAAGCACACAGTGGGGAAAAAGCACAAAATGTCAACTTCAATCTTGAAATTTCCACTTTAATAATGTAGTTTATTTTGTCATTAAAGCAGAACATCATAAACTTCATCTTAAAATCGTTTAATTAACCAGTTTCTCAAATCACATCGTAATTAAAGTAGCACGTTAAATGCTTTGTTTTGTATGTGATCTTCTATGTGCTCTATGTGTGTGAATCACTAGTGCTTCTTAAACCGGCTCTCTTCCTCCAACTGGACACAGAATCCATTACATTCGTGATATTACAGCTCTCTGAATAACTAAAATACTGAGATGTATACGTGATATCATTTTCATGATGATAAGAGTTAAAGCACGTTATTAAACATGGGTTTCACAGCGCAGTGATTGTGCACAACCATCGATGAAATTATTTGTTGCAGCAGTACTCATGAGCGGCTCTAGGCTCGTGGTGGCCCTGGGCAGAGAAAGAATCAGTGGCCCCTTCGCCCGCCAATGTCAATGGTATCTTATGCACGGTGGATGCCCACGTCCATTGCGGACACTGCATAGCTGCCTCGTGCTCATGACGCAAGCGTTTAAGTTTTGTCGAAATTTGCCGCTGCATTTTTAGCTGTGTCATTATTTTCTCTTTCTGTTTTATATTTAATATATATTGGCGTGGCCGCCCCTGCAGTTCTTGCTTTTCTTTCTCCAAGTAACCGATCGCCACACAATCAACTATGTAATAGACGTTAAGCCATCTGTAAGCTTAGACCACCGATTCTCAAAACGTTTAAGGAACATTGAAATATCTTCGTCGTACATGTTTAATTATTCTATCCTTCACGCAAGTCCCAGTGAAGAATATAGATTATTTAAATGAAGTTAAAGTTTTATCTGTATAATATAATAAACATATTTTGCTGCATTTCATCTTAAAAATGATATCGTCATCATATGTAAATACACGCTTTATAAAGTGGCTCAGGTTGCGCAATATTATAACTGTAGTGCAAGTTTACAGTGAAGTAGTTCTACTTATAAGTACAGATAGTTCTACAAGGAGCAATTGATTAAGTGCGTTTATAGTTCTTGGGATGAAACTGTTTCTGAACCGTGAGGTCCATACAGGAAAGGCTTTGAAACTTTTTGCCGTGGCTGAGACAGCGTGTGCTTCATGCTGTATACCGATAATTCTCTTTCCGATCAGCTGCTGCTGTGATTCACAGTCAGATACAGTGATATAAATACTCCAAGTGGTGCAGTGAGAGTAATATGGAAAAAGATGTTCCGCTGTGGCAACCCCTAACGGGAGCAGCTGAAAGAAGAAGAAGAAGAAGGTGCAGTAGCACTGCTTTGACGCTGGGTGCCACCAGTCTGCAAAACCGAGCGGAGAACTTGCGTAGGACAAAGTATGAGGTACTGTGGAAATGTGCGTGGCTTTACACCAAGTGTAGGTTTTATACATTGCGATTTGAATGTGGAAACATTCTTACGCAACATTTCTGTGCATACGCACTGTTTATACATGAGGCCCCAGGTCACTTTGACCCCAAAAAATGAACTAGATCACAGGGTTATGAAATCTCCAGTCATGTGGGTTGTTGGTTAAAACCCAAAGTCAATACCAGTAAGGAGATCACCGAATTGGTCGCTTGTTATTTCCTAGTTCGGGCCCCACAAGAGCATTTAGCCAGGTCGGTGTGAAGGCAGGAGTACAAATCTATGGATAACCTCATATATCGGCCATCGAGTGTCACTGGGTCACGTCCCAGGTTGAAAAAACAACTCAACACACTGAACGTTATAAGCTACCTACATGGAGAACCCTCTGCGCGAATCAAAGCCTGCAGTCTGACCCAAAGAGAAGCGCTCACATCCACCTTGCTGCCATGTGTGGAGAGCTTGGACATACTATGCCCAACTGCCCCCACTTTGGTGAACCCATGGACTGTAGCTGGGCAAAGGGAGAGAAGTACTGTTTACTCACTAATCCTTTATCTTTAAACTAGGATGAGGTGGTGGTGGTGGTGAATGGCTTATTTGATTATGACTGCAACATTTCCATTGTCGGTCGTGACAGTGGGAAAAAGGCATGATCAGTCTGACCTGTATTCACGGGTTTAAATATCACCAAGAAAATTAGGGTGGCTAAAATACACAGCCCTCCCTACCTGATGATGCTCAGACGGGACCGGTCAGAAAGTATAAGCGAGATTACGAACACCACCTCTAAAAAAAACTCTAAGCCTGGTTATTGAGGGAAAAAAATCTATCATAAGTTGTTCCCAAACCGTGTATACAATCAGAAGAAAGCCATGTTAGTACAGATTCCCAATGGGAGGAGACTGACATAACTGCGTCGTGGTCTGATGAAGTAATCAAGGCAGATGACGGGACAGTCAGTGACGTAACTCCATCCTTTGAGGTCACATCAGACCCTCTCAGAGAATTGCATGTTCATTGCAGACAAACTCCGGGCTCTGTTAAACAGGAGCGATGGAACAATGATTCCTTGAAATTTGCTCTGAATGTAGTCACTCTGATTGATGGACAACATACCAATTATCCCTTGCCATAGGGACCACAATTTGTTTTAAAAAATTATTTACTTAATCGGGTAGCTGAGCATGAGGTGGTTTTGCAATGACTTCCAGCAGCTTATTTTGTTACCTTGTGTAAACACTATGTTTTCATCCTAGGACATACAAGAATATTTGAAATACACTTTCAATAAATTTGTCACTTGTTGTCAGACTTAAAACATAAAATAAAATGTGAATAATGGATCCTCTACTCTAACTTCTCAACATATGTTTTGACATAAATGTGGAGTGTATGAATAAAACAATTCTGAGAGGAAGAGACTTGATGACAAAAAAGGTTTCATGCTCGTCATTGTTAAAAAAATGAAATGGGCAGACCATCATAATAGTGGTCTTGTGCTCTTGAGTGAAATCATTTTAAACTAGTGACAGCAATCTGGGCACTCCACTTCAGGTACTCCAGCTTCAGAAAAATCAAGGACAAAAGAGGAGTTCTTATTTAATATGAAGTGACTGCTTAAGATCACAAAGTATTCTAAAGGTCACAGAGATTTAGCAAGCTTAAAATTGTACTAATTCCCTGTGTGACGGCAGTATAAATTTTTAGTTAGAAGCGGGGCATGGGTAGAAGTCAGACATCTACCAAAATGTAAAAAAAATTTGTTTTTTTAACAAAGCCAAGAACATGAAATAGAAATCGTAGTTAAGAACAAAAGGGTCATAACCAGTAAAGTAAAATAAAATGAGCAAACTAACACTAATTATTTCAATGAGAATTCACAGACCAGGAATCATGAACAGGAGCCAGGACCATAACAAATACATGTTGTACCCTTAAAAAAAAGTAAAAGTAGGATAGGGTCTTCAATGGACTATCCAAAACAGCCTCATCCCAAACCAGTCAGCACCTAACTGCTAGCTGTAGGCAAACTGACATTTAAGTTCAAATATAGCAAGATAGTCAAAATGTTCTCACAAGGCAGAGAAACTGTAATTAGCACAAATGGAATCTTTAAAAATGCAGATATTAACTTGAAAATCACAAAAAAGCACAACATGGTAAAAAGGCAAAATAAGGGAAACAAGGATTTGCCTTAAAAGGCAATCCAGAGCAAACAAGAATAATATGCAATTGGCAACCCCCAGGCAGAAATGCAGTTCAGTCCCACCCTCCGGAAATGAGCATCCATCTGCCACAGCCATGGGTGTCCCTTAGCCTGGTCCAGCCACTCGGGTTCTCAACAATGAGGATCCTGTAAGTCAGGTCACCCTTGCAGAATTGCTCCACATGGCTGTAGTGCCATAACTGATGCTCCTTCACAATGTAGGTAATATTCCTCATTTCCTCATTATATAGAAATTTCAGGGGACAGGGCCATTATGATGTTTGTTCAGCTGGAGGACTATTCTCTGTCTATTTATTTTAGGTGGAGGGTTAGTAACTCCAAATCAACAATGAGTGTTGTAGTGGAAACTTCATAGAGAGCACTTTTGGAGATTTTTCTGGGGACCACCCATAAATCATATGGAACATAAAACAGGGAGCTTATACACATAAAATTAAAAACAGAGAATATTGCACATAATCAATTAAAGTATCATGAATACAATCAGCATAACAGTAAGAAATTAAAAATGAATAGAGGAGAGGAACCCTGGCTGAGACATGATACTGTAGATGCCACATGGCATGGTTAAGTGACCTTAGAGGAAATATCCTAAATGTCTCAATATGAAAGCATAACTCTGGAAGCATGGAAACAGCTTAAACAGAACTGATGTTTTTAGTTGATTTTGGAACATACTTTAAGTTTCCTAGTATTGTATGGTGGCTGTAGGGATGGAGACACCATCTTTTCATTAATGTGACTTTGGATAATTTTCCTTCTTGACCAGCACAGTCAATTTGCTTAACACTAGAATTACCAAAGCCTACGAAAAAACTTGTAAATCCATCCCACCTTAAATCCCTTCGCATCTCTCCATCAGTGTCTTTTGTTTTGTAAATGTGTCGATAAGCAACAAGCAGTCTGCTATCACATCCCCAACCACCGCACAAAGTTTTCTCAGCTCATTAATAAAACTGAATAAAAAAAAACAAAGCTAACCTTTACAAGTACCATAAATTTACACCGGCTGTTACAGACTCAAATCAAATGTGATAGCGTGTGATAGCGTGTACAGTGCTGTGCAGAAGAGCTCATCTTAACCCTTTTTCTTCACCCTTCAAGAATGTCTCTGAAACACAAATTTGATGCAAGTGCTGGTAATATAGTAAAGAAGAGAAAAACCATCACCATTGAAAATAAAGTAAAAATAATAAAAAGGTCAGAGAGAAGTGAAACTCCATCATTCATTGGCAGAGCACTTGGTTACTGTCGGTCAACAATAGCATTTATTAAAATAATGTACCTGTTCCGACTTACATACAAATTCAACTTAAGTACAAACCTACAGTCCCTATCTCGTATGTAACCTGGGGACTGCCTGTATTGTGTTAATAAATTAGAGCCTGTGATAGGGTGTGACACTGACTGCCTTTCATTTTCTTAAATTTATCTATTACTTTTATAAATCTAAGTTTAATGAGTGTAATAAAAACAATCAGGAAATTGAAAGTACAATGTATTAATGTCAGATTGGAAATCTCCACCACCAGCATTGCAATGCCTCAATATTTATGAGTGACCCACAAGTATTAGCAGTGGTTCAGTATGTTTAATTAATTAATAACAATACTAAATATCTGCCATAACACCGGACAATTTTTTTTTTTTTTTAAAGTTTTGCTTCCTGAAATGTTTTGGTGATTATGCTAGACAGTCTTGAGCTCAACCCAAAATGTTACTTTAGATTGACAGTATCACATAGGAATTTGGAGAAACATAAAACTTTTCATGCTGACACATTACATTGCATGAGTTGAGATAACCTAAAAATATTTTGCTGCTGATTTTTTTTTATGTTTTACTTTCGGTGTCCAATAGCAGTTAGCAAGAACTGATTCCATTTGCCCTGACACCACTTTTCCATTGCTGTAATGTCCTAGTGAAAACTTTGTGGCACACGACCACGGACCTTGCCTCACCAGGACACCTGGAGAAGGGAATGACCAGGAGAGGGGCAATATCTTCCCCAGGGGACAAGAGGGCAGTCCCCCTGGATTACATCAGGGCCATGGGTTTGGCACTTGGAAGCTCAACCCAGTTGGGGTCAGTGGCCACCACCAGGGGGCGCCTGAATGATCATGGAGCCCTGAATGGCAGCACCTTCGCCATACCTGAAGTTCACCTGGAGAATATATGAGTACAACATAAAAGGGGACGCCTCACTCCATTCGGAAAGCCGGAGTCGGGAGGCAGAGGATGGATCTTGCGAGTGGAGGAGTCAGGGTGGGAAAGAAAGAAAGAAAGAAAGAAAGAAAGAAAGAAAGAGAAAGAAAGAAAGAAGAAATTTGTGTACTGGGTATGCTATGCAAAGGAAGAACTAAAAATAAATAGTGTGTGCTTTTGGACATTGGGTGTCATGTGTGTCTGTTGTCGGGCTGACCTTCCACATCTTTTACCATGTTCATCATTGACTGCACTAAGATCAGTGAGTAAGAAGTCCAAGTGTAAATGCAGAATATGAATCTTTGGTGACATGTTGCACTTCATGGCTTTGCATGCTTGAAGCACATTGTCAACCAGCTGGACATAGTTAGGCACTCTTCAAGGGCTAAGAAAATTCTCACCAACATCCTTGAATGCCTTTCACATCATTTTCTCTGGCCCTACTAACAGATTTTCTAACTGCTTGTCATTGATGATACAGTATGTGTCATTTGTGAACCAATAAAAATACCATCCTTATTTATGGTATTGGTCATTGGTTATTCGTGGAAACATTTGCTTCAAATATCAAAGTCCTTCACCTTCTTGTTCATCGCTTTCACAAAATTTTTTTATCAGTCCAAATTTTGCATGAAAAGCAGGCAAAACAATCTTTTTTAGGTTGACAAGCGGTATATATACCACACTTTTCTGCAATGGAACCAAATGCTTACAGAGTGGCCAGTACTTTTTGATGTAATGAGACTTTTAAGTACTGCTGTCTCATTTGCAAATTAGTTGGAATTGTTATACTGTATAGGTACATATAATATGAAAGGAGATCACAAAAATAGATGATTGCTATAAAACGGTCCAATCCCTGGACTAAGTACCAGCCCACAGTTCAGTTTATTTATTCCATGTTTGAATTTTATAAGAGATATGTGAAATTGCTATGTTTCAGATTTAGGTGTCTGGAAAAACGCAGTGCAATTGTAAATCTTTTCTGTTTTGTGGTTCAGTTTATCTTGCTAGTTATGATTAAGTGAATAAAAAATAAAGCTTATTGCAGTTCAGTATAATAGCCTGCTTTATGTAGATTATCATTAGAAGCAGTATTGTGTGTTATATGCAGTTGCTTAGGTAGCACAGTCATGTTAAATATGCAGATAAATGGCTCTTAGTTGCTACAGTTACCCTATTAGAATAATAGAGGAAACAAAGATCTGGCATGTTTAGCTTTATTCATTCAAACCTTTTGACAATATCGTTTTATAAATATAAGGTTCACCCTGTACGATTAAGTAAATCAAATGAAAGTAAAGCTCATTGCAGAAGAGCACAATAATCTGTCTCACTCAAAAGGAGTTTGTATCTGTAGCATGTCAGCTATATGTAATTTTGAGCATGCAGTTTTCTACCAGTTTTATGCTTCCTAGTTGCTATGGTTACATTTTTATTAGATAAAGGGAATAAATGTTCTGGCATGCTTTTTATTTTTTGTTTCAAATCTTACATGACTCTAACTGCACATTTAATTATTGATATACAGATCTTGATATAATTTATCCATAAGATATCAGACAAATTTGGCATAAATGTCTTTGCAAGATTTAAGCAATACAAATGTCTATTAAGTTCAATTTTAAGTTTTTTGTCATGTGTACATAGTACAATGAAATTATTACTTTCATGTCTACTCAGAACAGTTACAAAATACAAAACAAATGCAAAAAATGCACATAGCATGAGATGCATACTGTATATAAAATTATATACATATACATATACATATATATATATCTATATGTTTTTCTTTCTTTTTATTTATTTAATTTATATAAAACATAGAAAGAGAGAGAGACTATTTTTGTGGTATGATTTTGTATTATATATTTTGTAATCATGTGAACTGAAATGTAATGTTTATTAATTGTTAATGTTTTCAGAGCCATTATGTTTTATTAAATTCCTGCATTTAATTTGCACAGCATGTTTGATGCTAGCTGCACTTTTATATAACTACTCAGCACTCACAAGTGTGTTATTAAAGAATACCAGCACTTTGTTAACCTTTGATGCACTGCTTAATAAAGCAGAAAAACAATGAAAAATAATTAATTGATCCTTATATATATAGTCATGCATACGAGTCAGAGGGTCACCCTCCAAGTTCCTCTCAGGTATACAGTGTGATGGACAGCCGGCAGCTCATCCCGGCCGATACATCCAGGATGCCAGATGGTGTCTTCCCTGCAGCTTAGAAGTGCCCTGGATTCCCGCAGGGCATCATGGGAGATGGAGTTTGGCTTCACAACCCTGCAGGGTGCCGTGGGTGCCACAGTGTGATTGTCCAGGGAGACGCAAGGATTTTTATTTTCCCTATATATCGGAAGTACTCCCAAGTCATAGGGACAGAAGACCAGAAGTACTTCCGGGCTGAAGGAAAATGTAATTTTCCAACTGATCTGGAAGTGCTGACAAATCATGTGAACAGAAGAGGAGAAGCACTTCCGGGTCAAGGACTATATAAATGACTGGTAGAGACCCAACAAGCGGAGTCGGAGTTGGGAGGGAGTGTGACTGAGCTGCTGAGAGGAGAGAAGGAGAATTATTGTATTTAATATTGTGTGATTATTATAGTGTTTACTTGTTTATGGTGGTGGAGGTGGTTTTGGGCACTTTGAAGAAGAAAATTAAAATACTTCTGGGTGCTTTTAAACCTGTGTCGGCATCTGTTTGTTGAGTTTCACAGGGCAAAAGCGCCCTCAAGTGTCCGTTGGCTGACAACAGTTATAATTCTGATCGAGGTGTGCTGCCACTAACTGTGCTGTCTTCATTTTCCACAGTGTTGAGAAACTACCCAGTGAGGGAAACTGATTACGCCATTTCTGGTAACTGGGCTGGTAACTTGGCCCATAAAAGCATGATCACCCGGAAGGAGTCATCACTTCACAACTGAGTGATGAGAAAAATAAAGCCCAGAGCTAACAGGAGACTGCTATTTTGTTATATACCGATGCCATCAAGCTTTTGTTTTCTCTTTTCTCTTTATATATATAGATATATACTAGGGGGCTCCACCCCCTGCTTGCTTCGCTCATCCACCCCCCGAGATTGCTATTTTCATGGTAATTGTTACATATGCATTATTTTCACTTTTAGTTTTAAATTTTTATAAAGACAACATTTTTCCTTTATTTTCTGCCCTGGGCGTGGTTAAATCTTTTTCTCACAGGACGTATAATGTTGCTGTCATTGTGAAGGGGGAGCTGAACGCACTCTAAGGAGATGCGCTCGGATCATCTGCTGGCTTGCTGCAGATGCGGCTCGCGAGCTGCGTGTTCTGTTTGTCATTGTTTTAAGAGCTGGGAGCACATGAAGTGTGTCTGCCAAAAGCATTCCAACAACTGCGAGGTTAGATGTCCATGAACTAGTTTTAAATTGTTTGTAAGTAGGGCGTAGCATGCAAAAGTCACCGTTTCATGGGTCCTGCTTCCTAAGGTTGTAATGTCTAGTCTCATGTGTCATCAAAGTGTCTATCTGAGATGATAATGGTCTCATTCGCTTCGCTCCCAATCACCCCCCACCCCCTCAACCGGAGGCGTGCTACGCTCCTGCCACTTCGCGTTTCTCCCGCTCGCATTGTGAAGGGGGGAAGCTGAATACACGCTAAGGACATGCGGACGGATCAGCTGCTGGCTTTGTTCTCCTGCTGCCAAGGTGGTATTCTGCTTGTTGCGCTGTGCGTCAATCATTTAAAAGCTTGTACAGCAGCTGTCCTTCTATCTCACTGCCTTGTCTCGCATGACATTAAAGTGTCTCTCGCAGGATGTCAAATTGTATTCCGAGAAGATCATGTCTTGTCTCTCTGGTAAGGTTTGTTTTATAATAGATATAAAACAAAACATTGTTTTGTTTGAGTTATTTCTGTGCACATGTTGCCTGCCATCCACAGTAATAGCATAACATATTCAGAGTTTGTTGAACCAATTTACAGCCATGGGGGTCCAAAGTCTGTCTTGGCAGTATCGGGTACATCATAGCATCCACACATACACACACCCACACAGGACTGCCAGTTAAAATACATATCTTTGGTCTGTGGGAAGAAAACCAAAGTACACAGAGAAGAACTCTGTGATGACCATAGGGAGAAAGTGTAAACTCCACACAGACAGCAACCAGGCACCGGGCTTAAACACAGAATGATGAATTAGGCATTGTTTGTTCATTAATGCACTGAATCCCACTTTGTTCAGAACTTCCCATAAGAATGACTAGTTTCAGTGTTCATGAGAAGAGGTGTCCAGAAACTCTGATGTCCTTGTTTGAAAAACATCATAATAAGCACCATGATAAGTCTTGAATTTAGATGCTTGGAGACGGTGGCATCCTTAATCATGTCAAACAGAGATGATAGTTACATTTAGCATGTTTCTAGGGAAACACAAAAAAAGTGTTAAATGCAGGAGAAATTTCAATTAAGCATGTTGTCTCTTGTAAGAGCCATTTTCCTAGTTATATAAGATTCATAAATATTTTACAAGATGACAAAGCATAATCCATGGGAGGTTCCTATAACCCCCATAAGTTGAGTAAAACTGGTATATTCTAGCAATTTCTATCTGCTCTGACTAAACCTTATTCTTCAGTTAGTGACTAGCCTTACCATGTGTAGAAGGCATATGGTTTTAAACCGTGCTCGTGCCAATGGGCCTACAGGCCTTTCGAGTGTGTAAAGTAACTTGTAAAACAGCACTTATTTAAGTGTTGAGCCGTACATTTAAAGCGTACAGAAGAAGAAGCTAAGAATCTTTAAGTATATAAGAAGTTAAGAATCTTCAAGTAAAGGAGAAGTAAAGAACTTTTAAGTACAGAAATAACTAAAGTTTCTCAAGAAAAGCAACATAGAGAAGATACATTTTTCTTTTATTCTTATTTTCACTTATCACTTTTTTTTTATTCTTGTGTGGATTATTTGCTTTTAACTTTTACTAAATATTTTTAAAACAAACTTTTGGACTGAGAGATTTCTTTCGGCGCGCGTTTTACCCGTGCTTGATCTCGTCTTATACTTCGGCGGCTACATCTCTGATTTATCAGAGTGCCATTAGTACAGGTCTGTGTTTGTTGTGTTTAAATGTTTCTTATAGTTTTACTGCAATTATTTTATGATTACTAGTTATGTTTTTAGTTTGAATGTACCCTGATCTCTTTAATTTGTGGAATTATTATTCATCTTTTTGTTGTTTGCGGTGGGCTGGCATCCTGCCCGTGGTTTGTTTCCTGCCCTGCACCCTGTGTTGGCTGGGATTGGCTCCAGAAGACCCCCGCGACCCTGTAGTTAGAATATAGCGGGTTGGATAATGGATCTTTTTGTTGTTTCAGATTGTTACTCCTGGGGGGTATTATTCGTACGTGGATTACTCGTTTAGCCGGATGTAATGGTTGACGATTTGGCATGATCTTGGATCTGTTGGTTTTTCGAAACTCTTGCTGGATGTGTTGTCATAGCAGCACATCCAAATCCTCAAATCTGCTCGGAGCAGGTTTGTTTTATGTAAACAAAGGTTAGCTCACACACTTAATCAGTTTCCATGCATGGAATTCATTCAGTCATGGCTTCACCGTTCATGAATGAGCAACCAATTGCTATCGGTGCGCAAATTATAAGAAGAGAATTTCATATAGAGAGAGTTTTTTGCGATCGGCAAGATCTTTCATTGCTCCCGGAGGAAATTCTTTTCGAAAGATACCGCTTTAGCCAGAGGGGAGGGGGGATATTGTACCTCAAAGATTTATTAGCACCTATTCGAAGTCAAACTAGGCGAAGTCGGGCTCTCACAAGCACACAGACAGTATGCATTGCTTTGAGGTTTTTTGCAACCGGTAATTTTTTTATATACTGTAGGCGATGCAGAAAATCTATCTAAAAGTGCAGTTTGCCAGGCAATTCGTAAAGTCTGCTTGGCTCTAAAATATTTCCTTCGGGTTTTCATAGTGTTTCCTGGACACCTGCGTGTGCAGACAATGAAAGAGGCGTTTCATGCCATTGCAGGTAGGTAATACACAAGCAAAAACACCCACAGTTCAATAAAGAATCTCACAATCAGCCTAACATTCTCATTACCCAGGATTTCCAAATGTGATTCTGGCACATGGGACTGATCAGAGTGGAGTTTGATCAAACATTATTTGTAAAATTTACCGCTCCTCCTGATGAATAATCAGAAACAGTGTCTTCATCAAATATTTGACCTTCGTCAATATCTCGTTGGTCAGACACAGGTTCTAGGGATATGACATTCCCTGCAACTGACCCAACAAAAAAGAGGGCTACATGGAACATACCTATGGCACACATCGAGGACAAATATATGCAATGACCATCCTTTACCTGAAATGAAGTGACCATCCTGCCACTGGTTCTGAGGAGGAGCTTCCCCCTGGAATGCTCTCAGAAACAGGGTGATGGGCATTTGGCTGGAGAGCCAACTCTTCTGCAGGAAGTTAGGTCTGGACCGAGTGGAGCTCCACCTGTTTTTTGCTTGTCTGCCTTCTTATTAGCTTTAAAATGAATGTCTTTAATATTAAATATGATTCTTTATGTCAACAATTCTTTAAATAGTTATATACCAATATTTACCAGTTTGAAGTATATTCTTGTACTTCACTTTAACCTGTTCCCATGTTCTCCTTGTGCTCACGTTTGATCGGGAATTATGACATATTAAATAATAATAATTAAATCTGACACATAGGAAATTAAACGCTGCTTTCAGTAAGTACAATGCACACGCGTTTAATTTGTCGGTCACTTTTTGCCAGCCGTCTTTTCTGGTTTGGGCTGCTTTTAGAGTGTTACCCCTCGTGCATATTAAATCTTGAACTCCTTCGAGTAACACACGCACCCATGCACTCCCCCAACCCCCCACCCCACACACGCACATGCACACACACACACACACACACACAGCTTGTGTGGAAAAAATGCGCCCATTCTGTCGTCATTTTGTTGCACCCTATCAAAGACTTGCTGATCATGTTTTCTAGACTCAATATATATGGGCTTTTCACTCGGATGATTAGACCCAGCTAAACTAATCTACTACACCGCTGCGTTTGAAAAACCGACTTATCCCGGATGAGTTTCATCGGCATTAACTAATCCAAGATGAGGCATCTGATCTTGGATGATTTAAGCGATGTACGAAAAATACCCCCCTGTTCACGAGAAACCTTGTATTGGTGATAGCAACTTTGGAATCAATAAATCAGAGCCTTAACCTCAATAAATGAGAGCCTTAACCTCAACTGCAGTGAGGCGTTTAAAACCTTGCATTTGACTTTTGAAAACAAAATAAGGCTATGATTATACTACATCTTGATTACAACTTTTTACGCTACTATTACACTGCATCATGAATACATCTTTTTTTTCTCATGACAGAGTGCTGTTCCCATATTTATCAAGCATCTTAGAATTATTCCCAGGAAATACATTAAACATCTGACTAAGTTAAGAATTTGTCCCACCCCAGAGTAGGACATGAGAAGAAGTTATGAAGCACCCTACGTGCACTCAAAGCAAGGAATAGGAGTTCAGGTTTGAGCATGAATGACTAGGGGCCTCATGCATAATGCCATGCGTAGAATTCACACTAAAACATGGCGTAAGGACAAAAGTGTAAATGTTTGTACACACAAAAAATCTAGATGCATAAATCTGTACATTCAACAACTTCCACGTTCTTCCGCTCCATAAATCCCAGTCAGCGTGAAAAGTAACACACTTGCACATGCCTGCTGCCACTCCCCAAACTCCTCCCAGAATTACACCTCTTTGAATATGCAAATCAATATAAATAGCCCTTAAGCTCAGTGTTATGTGAAAAGGCGGGCAAAAGCACGGGGAAAATAGAAGAATTTCAGCGAATACCAAGTTAAGGCAAGGCAAAACGTACTATCTGTTGGTTTAAACAGTGGTATAAACAAGAAAAGGAAGTTGATCGAGTGACATAGCGTGTCGGAGAAACTCGAAAACTCAAGTTCACAAAGTGGCACAGTGCCCCAAATAAAAAAGAAGTTGTCAGATATCAAATTCGCAGTGAAAAGCCAGGTTGTAGCCCACCGTCTGAGTTTCATATGAAAGCTTATTAGGGTACAGAGAAAAAAAAATAGGCATGAAATGTCAACTTTAATCTCGAAATTTCCACTTTCATCACGTAGTTTATTTTGTCATTAAAGCAGAACATCATAAAATTTATTAGTGTCTCAAATCCCATCATAACTAAAGTAGCAAGTTAAATGCTCTGTTTTATATTTGATCTTCTATGTGCTCTATGGAGTGCACTATGTGCTTCTTAAACGGGCTTTCTCTTCCTCCGACAGGACACAGAATCCATTACATTCATGATATTACAATTCTCTTAATAATTAAAATACTGAGATGTATATGTAATATCATTTTCATGATGATAGGAGTTAAAGCATGTTATTAAACATGGGAACACGGCGGTGCAGTGATTGTTCATGCCTCAAGCAAGATGCTTGCTGCGCCATGTGTGACCTTCGATGAAATCATTTATTGCAGCAGTACTGTCTCTTTCAAACATACTAACCCCCAATTCCTGTCCTTACTTTTCTTTCTCCAAATACCCAAACGCTAGACAATCAGCTCAGTAATAGATGTTAATCCATCTGTAAGCTTAGAACGCCGATTCTTCAAAACTTTTAAGGAACATTGAAATATCTTCGTAGTATGTTTTTAATTATTCTATCCTTCCAGTGTCATGCTAGCCCCTGCAAGAATACAGCACAAGGCAGGAACAATCTGTGAGTGGGGCACCAGCGCTGCGACACCATGTCCTCACATGTTTAATTATTAACAATATAGATTATTTAAATGAAGTTAAAGTTTTATCTCTATAATAAACATATTTTGCTGCATTTCATCTTAAAAATATCGTCATCATATGTAAATACGCACTTTATAAAGTGGCTCAGGTCATGGGAATGAGGGGTCCTTTCATCGGATTAGTGCTATTTCAGCCGTGGAATGGCCAAATGGGGGAGGCAGCTTGATGGATGAGGTCTCCAGGACTCTAAAAAAATCCAAATCATATTATGTGATATTATCTACTGTTAAATTCTACTCCGTACTTCTAAAATGTTTATTTTTATACTGTATTGAGGATTTGTTCTGTTCTGTGTATTTTACTATATTGTATTGAGCCCCTTCTTTTTGACACCCACTGCATGCCCAACCTACCTGGAAAGGGGTCTCTCTTTTAGGTCAGTTCATGAGTTCACATAAATCCTGTTGGAGGTAGGAGTAGTTTCCTAAATTAGGTAAACTGATAAATTGATGTTACTCCTATTCCTAAGAGTAGGACCAAATTTGAATCAATGTGAGATGTTTCCACTAATACTTGATAAATGCAGGCTTTGATCCCTTTAGAAAAGTGTGATCATAAAAAATTACATAAGTGCATCTCTTATAGGAATTTACTTTCGTAACTACTGTTTTGCATCCAAAACCTCAACATCATACTGTCATCAATTTTTTACTTCTCTGTTGCATTTACTGGTTTCAATAAACAGACTCACACTGTCATTTGAACACACAAAGAAAATGTGCTTAAAGCAATAGTTGTGATTTCCCATTTTCTGTTTCTCTTCCTTGCTGTAATGAGCTGAAAAAAACAGCTGTTCTGAACTGAAATGATGTGACGTAGTACAGAAACTAGCATCTATTGGATCACATCAGTCTGACAAAATAGTTTTATTCATTTTGCACATGGATTGATATCACTACTTGTATTGGATATGAACAGTCAGACAAGCAAAAAAATATCAGATATAGGGCAAAATTAAGAATAGCGTCACTTTTGCCTGCATTGTAAACATGGCCTTAAAAGACTCCTTTGATGAAGATACCTTTTCTATGTCATCAACAGCATCCAAAACAACATTAAATGCAGGAAAATACAAAATATAGGAATGTTAAATCAAGGTTCTACTGTAATTTCTTCGCAAAGAGACAGAAAGAGAAAGACCGATTAAGCTGTGTGAAAGTCCTTCAAGCTCTGGAACCTTTTCTCCATTCATGGATTCTAAAGCCTCTCTATTCAATTAAGGTGATGAGAGTATCCATGTTGGAATCTTCCACCTTCATTAAACATGGAAGGTGCAGTCCTTTTACAAATCATAAAGTGAATCACTGAACATTTAAAAAAATGGTTGTAATCTTCATTCAGTCAGTAAGCATGAGATCTACATCTAAGGATGATGAATATCAGCAGTCAGTAAATGGCACAAGAGCAACATCTATGAAGTGACAGAGAAAGAATTCTAGCACACTTTTGAACCTTGACCAGAGTTCAGAGACCTAACGTTTCAATTATGTATTTGAACATTTGCCATAGTCAATATAAATGGTAAATAACAGAATACTATGGTGATAAAAAAAGAGATACACTAAAAAATGCAATGATGCAGGCTGTAAACCTCCTGCACTGCAAAGTAAGCTGAAGAATCTGATTGGTTTAGCAAAAGCATACTGACTTACTTACTTGCTTACTTGCTTACTTATGTCTGATATACAAAGTCTGCCAATTACAGCCTTTCAGATGCCCAACTGATTTAACCTTGTAATGGAATTATTGTGTATTAAACATCCTTTAATTTTACTGAAATTGTGTTTGGCTGAGTCGTGTCTGGTGTTCGGGGCTTTGGGTTGTTCCCTAGTTTGGCACAACTTAGCCAAAAAATTTTGCATAATTATTGCAAAACTGAATAGCACATAACCTGTGGTACATGTGGCACATTTTAAATTGATCATTTTACCGACCTGTAAAGCAGAAAAATACGTATAAAAGTAAATTGCAAACAGTAAAATTTAAATTTCACATTTAGTTAAGTAAGTCTTTATAAACAGTTTAAAATTATTTACACAAAGCATTTAATACATAAATTACTCTGATATATACTTTGGTTGTTTTTTTGTTCTTACATGCCACAGCATCACTTTTAATACAACCAACGATTCATACCTTTTCTAGAAATATTTTTGTAGTAATTAAATGACAGATGTTATGTGAAGAAATTCTAATTAATCCGGTAGAATTCTTTCAGTCTTCTCTGTACTATCTCACACTGTGCTGTAATATCTATATATATTACTTATTTATTATATTACATATTTATTGACTATAATTATGTATTAGATTTGCACAATACCATACATTGCATCAATGTTCATATTGCTTAATACACGTCATATTGATGCTACTTCTTTGTCTTGTCTTTGCTCAATGTTTTGTCTTGTTTGTGTTTTAATTTTCATTTTTAATTTTCATTCTAATTTTAATTTTTATTTGCACTTCATGTTGTTACACTGAGGACCCTGAGCTTCACAATTTTGTCTGTCTGTATAGTTGTATATGGTTGAAATGACAATAAAGTTCGCTTTGACTTTTGTAAACACATAATGTTGTGCTTCATATGGTTTTAGACAGATAGTACAGCACTCAGTTTTGTTTTCATTCTCTTCTTTTCTTCAACCTCCAGCGGTTCAACAGTGCATCCCATAGCTATATGGGATATAGAGGGTATAAGAGATGCCCCTTCGGCTTTTAAATCCTTGTTGAAGACTCACTACCTCAGTTTAACATATCCTGACTAGAGCTGATGATTAGAGACTGCATCTCTGTTGTTAGTCATTAGCACTAAAACATAAGTAACATGATTGTTATAATTTGTTACTAACCCTCACCTATTCTGTTTCTCATCTCAGTACCCAAATGTGGCACTTGGTGCCACAGCCCACCTGCCAAGTTGTTTTGCCTGCCTAAGGTAAAGTCATCCCTGATGGAGGATTGCAGGAATCGTGGGGTAGATGGGTCCATTCATCGGATTGGCTGGCCCAGCACTATTTCAGCTGTGGAATGACCGAATGGGGGAGGCAGCTTGATGGCTGAGGTCTCCAGGACTCTAAACAAATCCAAATCATATTATGTGATATCATCTACTGTTAAATTCTGCTCTGTACTTGTAAAATTTTTATTTTTATACTGTATTGAGGATTTGTTTTGTTCTGTGTATTTTATTGACCCCCTTCTTTTTGACACCCACTGCACGCCCAACCTATCTGGAAAGGGGTCTCTTTTTGAACTCCTTTTCTTAAGGTTTCTTCCATTTTTTCCCATACAAGGGTTTGTTTGGGAGTTTTTCCTTGTCTTCTTAGTGAGTCAAGGCTGAGGAGCTGTCAAGAGGCAGGGCCTGTTAAAGCCCATTGCGGCACTTCTTTTGTGACTTTGGGCTATACAAAAAATAAATTGTATTGTATTGTATTGTATAGCTAAGCCTGCCTTTTAAATAGTGCACAACAGTGTAAAGAAAATCACATTGGCCTGATTGTAGAATATGTGAATGAATCACTACCCACAATAAAGGAGTGTAGTCTCCTAAGCAAAAAAAATTCTGCTCTGCTCTTCCTTCTAAAGTTCCTCTGTGTTACCAGACCAGTCCAGAATATCACTGATGTGGATCCCCAAGTACTTATTCCAGTAAACCACTCCCACATCCACTTCTTATTTCATTTCTTCCTGTTTCATAATTACAGATTAATTCTCTGATTTTATTTTGAATTTTTTTGTGCTGTCTCTTCACATTAAGGTTTTCCACATTTCTGAACGTATTTTCAAACTAAATTAAAATCTTTTTGGTATTTACTTCTGGGCAATGCACTCTTTTTATTTTCAAAGATTTACATTTCAATAAAATTTATACTTATTAAATGTACATCCACTTAATAACCTAGGGTGTTGCACAATAATTACAAATGTAACATGGCAAATAGATATTTTAAAATATGTTTTGTGTAATTTATACAAAAAAACATAATGTTGAAACATAATGGAATATTATGCAATATATAAAGTGGTATACTTTAATTTTTTGATATGGTTAGCATGTGGGTGTTTGGTCATATAATACAAAACTGTTACTAAAACAGAAAAGTACTAAAAGAATGTTTTTGAAGTTTAGCAATGAATGTTGTTTGAGCGTAGGAAAGTAAGGTTACTTCATTGAGTGAATTATGTAAAAAGTGAACTTGAACTTCTTTTTTCTGAGAAGCTTTTTCTGTCTGTGGTGATGATTTTACCTGTATGTATCTTTTTTATTTTTAAATATTCAGTATAATCCTTACCTTGCATCTCCAGATGGGGGCAATTAATTGAAATATATGCAAAAGTGTCTTGAATGATTTCATTCCTAAATTGGCAACTTGCAATCCTCTTATCTGTTCTTTGAGCGTTCCAGCAGCGTACCTGTGAGGTCCCTTGAACAGTATAATTAACGATGCTTATGAGCAAGCAGTTTTACCTCATATTTAATGAAAACAACCTTTAAGTCTTTGCAGTACTCTAGAATATCAAGCCAAAAATCTATCTTTTGATTAAAAAATAAATTTTAGTTTGATTTTAATATTTGCATCCAATGAAATCACTCATATTTTACAGATTACTTAGTGTATTAAACATCTACAAAATACCTTGAATGCCTGTTAAAAATTAGATGTGTTTCCTTTCATTTTCATGCATATATTTTACCTGGGATTCATATTCTGTATTATTCATATGCAATTAGTTGTTTAGGACCCTTCATATAATTGGCTAATTTCTGAATTAACTTATTTACAGTGATAATTGCTCACTTTTGTAATATTTGCATCCACAAGGTTTATTTATCCTGACTTGTAAACATCTGGTGTGATTGCAGGAAATACCTTATGTGATAACTGTCATAATCATTTTCTCATTGTGCTTGTTTGAGTAATTGAGCCAGCTTTGCTTTCCATTCTTGCTCAATTCCTGTACTTTGTCTTGAGTGGTTTACAGCTTTTATAGTTTAAAATGATTATATAATAAGTTACTGTATTTTATCTGCAGAAAATGTGTTTATGCTTGTGTTATTCATGGTTCATCTCATTATCGCATCATATAACATCAAGTGCATCAAAGCCTATAATTAACATATAATTGTTAAATGTAAAATCTTTATGTTTTGGATGTTCAGGGGCCACTAATAAAAACACCTAAGTAAAAAGTTTTTTTTTTTTTTGAGATTTGCAATAGCTGATTTTACAGCGGGCAGCACGGTGGCGCTGCTGCCTTGCAGTTAGGAGACCCGGGTTCACTTCCCGGGTTCTCCCTGCGTGGAGTTTGCACGTTCTCCCCATGTCTGCGTGGGTTTCCTCCAGGCGCTCCGGTTTCCTCCCACAGTCCAAAGACATGCAGGTTAGGTGGATTGGTGATTCTAAATTGGCCCTAGTGTGTGCTTGGTGTGTGGGTGTGTTTGTGTGTGTCCTGCGGTGGGTTGGCACTCTGCCTGGGATTGGTTCGTGCCCTGTGTTGGCTGGGATTGGCTCCAGCAGACCCCTGTGACCCTGTGTTCAGATTCAGCGGGTTGGAAAATGGATGGATGGATGGATGATTTTACAGCACATCATATCTTAAAGTATAGTTTTTATTTATTTCAATTACATATTGAAGCCATAATCTCAGCTTCTTCTGTTGTAAACAAGATCAAGTCTAATGTAATTTTACAGTGTCAACAAGTTTTTCACTGTCAAAAAAACTATCGCATTTGTCAAGGTCACTATGAGAATATTTCAAGTTAAAATACACTTTACTTGTAAAAAAAATTACCAAAGATTTTAGGGTAAGCCTAGGTTGTGTTAAAGACACACAGTCATCATGCATTTTGATTATTGCTTTAATTTTGGACTTTCCAGCATGGTAATTAGGGTAATTACTTCTTGCAAATTTACTAAATGCTGGAATTACACCTCAATTTCTCTTAACCTATAAAGCATATCATTTGGAATGGTCTACTTTTCGGAAGAAATATTTGCACTAATCAATGTCTCCTCTATATTAAAAAAATAAATCTTTTTTATTTTCTGAAGACATTCCCTCTGCACTGATAATACCTAATTACTGTATATAATTACTGCCTGCGATGATTACAAAATGACTGCTGACCACAGGGTGTTTACCAGGAACAAATGCTGAAACAAAGCTTGATAGGGAAGAGAAAATGTTATGTCAGTGTCTATGCTAATTAGGGAACAAAATTAAAGATATTAATTTTGTGCAAATGAGCATATGCATAGTTTTCGATAAATGTGGTTTACCAAGTGAAAAAAGCATAACAGAATGACATTTTTTAATCTAAAGTAACTCCAGTTGAAATATAACAGAAATTGCAAGTATTGCTCTTATATTGGGCTAAACAAGCCATAATTCATATACAGTATGTTTAGATGTACTGCAATATATCCGTTTCTATTTCACTCTGTTGATATAGCCATTTTCTTTGTGAGTATCCTGTTTTCTTACATACACATACTACAATGTACAATCAGAATTATATTGTTTATGTGTAGATGGCATTTATTTGCTTATACAGTTATTTGCATTGGTTTGTGCATTTTATGCCTGTACTATGAATGTGTAAACAAGTTGTGATGCTTTGCATCAAAAAGCTATTGGTTGATGTATAATCTATATTAGTTGTTAGGGCAACACATTTCGTGTTTGTATGCTATTCATGTTTTGTGTACAGGTAGAATAATAAGCTTTGAGTGAATTTTAAGAATCTTTTATAAAACAAGCAACTTTAAGCAAAGGAAATTAACCATAAGATTCAATGCCACAGGGTGGATTTACTTGCCCAGGAAATCAGAAGGAGCACTCATGTTGTTTCCTATGTGATCTGATCAAACTAAAGCTTTTATTCTCAGCATTATACTTTACTGGTTACATATAATGTATCCAGAAACTTACTAAAATTTACATTCTGTCACCTGACTTCCTCTTATGTATTTCCTGTGTTGTCTTTAAAGTCTGTTATGTACTTGACCTATGTTTCATTCTGTCTTACTATTACATCTATTACATAGGCGTGAAACAGCATTAAAACTGATATCTAGTTTTAAACCAGTAATAACATAGATCATCCATCCATCCTGCTATATCCTAACTACAGAGTAACAGTGGTCTGTTGGAGCCAATCCCAGCCAACACAAGGGCGCAACGGTTCTAAGAAATTACCCTATTTAGTATAACCTACACTGTTTATCATGTATATTCTTTTGGTGTTCTTATAAAATAATTCAGAAATAGATGATTTTGCAGTAATCTTTTTATTTGCATATGTATCCTTTTTGTGTAAATGTTTTATCAAGAATATGTTTGCTGAAGCTATAGCATATCCCAGCATCAATGGAAATAAGAGGGCTGACAGCTCTTAACTGAACACCAAATTATCACAAGGCACTCATTCTAGTGCAATTCTTGCATTCTGTAATAAAACTTCTCCATTGCATGTCAGTTGCCTGTGAACATAAATTTAAACTGACTTGAATATCTAGATTTCAGTGTGGCAGTCTCTGGTGGAAAAATGAACTAACCCTTTTGTTAGCCTGTTTGTTTAGCTATCAACTAAGCTGTCCCAATATCTCATCCAGATTTTTCTTAAAGGTTGCCAAGGTTTCTGCTTTAACTAAATGTCTTGGTAGTTTGTTCCAGAGTCCCACAACTCTTTGAATAAGGAAGTACTTCCTGGCTTTGGTTTTAAATGCACTTACTCTTAATTTCCTTTAACATTTTCAAGTACGTGATTGACCCTTAAACTAAAAGTATGTTGCTTGATCTACTTTATCAATGCCTTAGAGAATTTTAAATACCTGGATTAGGTCCCCTCACAGTCTCCACTACTAAACAGGTATAATTCTCTGAGTCTGTCACAGTAGGACATGTCCTCAAGTTCTGGGATGCAGTTGGTTGCTCTCCTCTGCACAGCTTCAGTGCTGCTCTGTCTTTCTTGTAGCGTGGTGACCTGAACTGCATACAATACTTCAGATACTGTCTTACTAGTGCATTATATTGTTTGAGCATAATGTTCCTTGACTTAAATTCAACAGTTTTATGTTATAACTTAACACTTTATTAGATTTTTAGTTGCTTCTGTGAGTTGCTTACTCAATGCAATGTTGTGTCATTAGATACCCCACATCCTTCTCAAAGGTTGCTTCCTGTATGATAGTGTCTCCCATCTTGTATTATTGATGTTCCACGTGTAGCACTTCAAATGTTTCTACATTAAACTGCATTTTTCAGGTGTTCACCCAGTTGTGAAAAACTGTCTAAGTTTTTCTGAATTCTTTTTGCTGCTTCCTCAGTGTGTGTCATCCCTCCAATTTTAGTGTCATCTGCAAATTTGACAAGTTTACTAACTATACCAGAATCAGTGTCATTAATGTGAATCAGAAAAATTAATGGTCCAAGGATAGACCCTGACGGACTCCACTGATGACCTTGCTCCATGTGGGGCATTCTCCTCTTATGTGTACTCTTTGTCTCCTGCCAGTTAACCAACTACAGATCCAGTTTTGTAGGTTAGCTCTGATGCGTATAACTTCTAGTTTTAGGATTAATCTTTGGTGTGTGACTGTGATAAATGATTTTTGAAAGTCAAGGTAGATTATTTTGTATACTTTATTTTGTCAACTATTCTGGTTGCTTCTTCAAAAAAATTTAAGAGATTGTTTTGGCAGAACCTTCATCTCATTCGTTCGTTTATGTTTGGTGTGAGGTTCTGTGTTGTGGAGATTCTCAAGATGGACTGCAGGTGCTCATCAGTGAGGCGACTCCTGTGTGCTGTTTTGTTAGTCTTCATGACTGAGAAGAGCTTCTCACACAGATATGTGCAACCAAACATGCACAAGGTTCGAGCCGTATGTAGACGGAGCTGGAGCATTTGTGCGGGAATGGAGTGAATAAACTGTGCGGGCCCTGCAGTATCGTACTTTGCCTTCAGTGTGCCATTACACTGCAGCTCAATCACCTCCATCTAAATCTGCACAGGTGCAGTTTCCACATCGACAGCAAATGGGTTGCGAAACAACTCAAAATTCTTTTTTTGTTCTTCAAAGTCACCAAAGCGCCGTGCGAACTCAGTGCGCTCAGTTTATGAACAAAGTGTGTATTTGGGAACACCGTAGTGTCGACTTGGTTCAACATTACTTGGCAACAGGGAAAGTGGGGCAAGTTGCACTGGTGCATTTGTGTCTCCCATAAAAGTAGCTTCACTTGAAATCACTTTGTGATTTTGCACGGGTAAAAACGTCTGCTGAAGTGTCAGATTCTTCTTTAACTCTTCTGCTTTCTGTATCTTGTGCATTGCATTCAGGTCTTTCAGGTTATCTTGATGTTTTGTCTCATAGTACCGTCTTAGATTAAATTCTGTAATTACACCCACATTTGCTCCAGAAATGAGACACACGGGTTTACCGGCAATGTCAGTAAACATATACAAAGCCTCCCATCGGTTTCTAAGGTTCTATGTTCAGAATCACCTTTTCTCTTCGGCATTGTGTGGGCTAGCTTGGCAATAACTTGTAGCATCATAAGCTAGACTTGATTAACGTGGTAAGTGTTCGGCAAGGCAGCTGAAGCGCTGCATTATGGGATCTGTAGTTTATTGTGTTACCAGCGCTTCATATCCCCGGGCCATTAATAACAATAATACAGTATATAAAATGATCTCGCGGGCCGGATATAATTACACGCCGGGCCGGATGTGGTCTGCGGGCCTTGAGTTTGACACATACAGTGGTGTGAAAAACTATTTGCCCCCTTCCTGATTTCTTATTCTTTTGCATGTTTGTCACACAAAATGTTTCTGATCATCAAACACATGTAACCATTAGTCAAATATAACACAAGTAAACACAAAATGCAGTTTTTAAATTATGGTTTTTATTATTTAGGGAGAATAGTGCAAATAGGGCAAATAGTTTTTCACACCACTGTATGGACTAAATAGAACTTGAAAAGATATATTTTTTCAAATGTGATCGCGCAATTCAGATATAGTTGACGCGCACTACAGTAAATCGAGCCCGCGTGCTATTGTGGTTTTGCCTGCGTGCCTCAATAAGTCATCCCCCCCTCGCTCTTACTTTTTTACCGTTCATCTAATGAATACACTGAGTATGGCTTTACCAAAACAATCATTGATGGCGAATAAAGTATCCATTATTCGAGTATGTAGATCGGGGTATATATATACATATATATATACTCGCGTATCGCAGCGGAGAAGTAGTGTGTTAAAGAAGCTATGCAAAAGAAAATGGAACATTTTAAAAATAACGTAACATGACTGTCAATATACAGTAATTGTTTTGTGAGTGTTACTGAGTGTTGCTGTCATCAAGGATTTGATTATCATTATTTCTTTCAATCAGGTTCGTATTTGTAGGATGTGTTGTGTTCAAGTTACATTCCGTGTTTGTCAATCGTTGTAAAGATGACAGGTTTCATTCATCGATTCGTTTCTTACTGCATCAATAAACAGCTCGTCTTCTTCTTTATCTGAGACCTGACACACTGCATGCACGGGTTTTTTTTTTACACTGTCTTCCTTTAGCGGGACATTGACTTTTTCCACCGTGTGCTTTGTTTCCGCAGTAGCTGCATTTATGAATATGCTTGTATGTATCAGATGCTTCATATTTTTTTGCTGCCTTTTCAATTGTGTAATTCGGTTTTTGTTCAGCGCTCTTTGGAACCGTTGCTTTTTGTCTGTGCACTGCGTCAGTTCACGTGAGCCGCTCGGTGTACATGCATCGAAGTTTCCCAGCTGTGCTGGTGCCATGTCGTGCTATGTCCATGGCTGTATCTAATGTTACCGAAGTTCTGGCACTTAAAACTTTCTCTCGCAGTTTCGCTGAGTTTGTGCCAAACACCACCCTGACCATCTCATCTTCCTCTGCATAAGCACAGTCCTTCACCCGTGAATATTTAGTGGCAGTGTTTCTATTGGATTGCCGCTGACGGACGGCCTTATATGGGCAGGCACTAAATTACAACGCCAGCGGCAGCCTGTCTATGAACTTAATTTAAAGTTTAGGTTTACATCGTGCTTTGTTTCCGAAGTAGCAGAACTCATGAATATGGTTGTATATGTCACTCGCTCGCTTCTTATTGTTTCACTGCCTTCTCAATTATATAATGCATGTTTTCTTCAGCGCTTTTTGGGCCTCTTCCTGGTTTTCTACGTACTGCGTGATTACGTGAAAGGCGTGATGATGTCACACGAAACTCCGCCCCCACGGGTTTCAAGCTCATCTCCATTACATTAAATGGAGAAAAACAGCTTCCAGTTATGACCATTACGCGTAGAATTTCGAAATGAAACCTGCCCAACTTTTGTAAGGAAGCTGTAAGGAATAAGCCTGCCAAATTTCAGCCTTCTACCTACACGGGAAGTTGGAGAATTAGTGATGAGTCAGTGAGTGAGTGAGTGAGTGAGTGAGTCAGTGAGGGCTTTGCTTTATTAGTATAGATACATATATATATATATATATATATATACATACATATATACATATACACATACATATCTTCATATCTATATACATACACTCACCTAAAGGATTATTAGGAACACCTGTTCAATTTCTCATTAATGCAATTATCTAATCAACCAATCACATGGCAGTTGCTTCAATGCATTTAGGGGTGTGGTCCTGGTCAAGACAATCTCCTGAACTCCAAACTGAATGTCATAATGGGAAAGAAAGGTGATTTAAGCAATTTTGAGCGTGGCATGGTTATTGGTGCCAGAGGGGCCGGTCTGAGTATTTCATAATCTGCTCAGTTACTGGGATTTTCACGCACAACCATTTCTAGGGTTTACAAAGAATGGTGTGAAAAGGGAAAAACATCCAGTATGCGGCAGTCCGGTGGGCGAAAATGCCTTGTTGATGCTAGAGGTCAGAGGAGAATGGGCCGACTGATTCAAGCCGATAGAAGAGCAACTTTGACTGAAATAACCACTCGTTACAACCGAGGTATGCAGCAAAGCATTTGTGAAGCCACAACACGCACAACCTTGAGGCGGATGGGCTACAACAGCAGAAGACCCCACCGGGTACCACTCATCTCCACTACAAATAGGAAAAAGAGGCTACAATTTGCACGAGCTCACCAAAATTGGACAGTTGAAGACTGGAAAAATGTTGCCTGGTCTGATGAGTCTCGATTTCTGTTGAGACATTCAAATGGTAGAGTCAGAATTTGGCGTAAACAGAATGAGAACATGGATCCATCATGCCTTGTTACCACTGTGTAGGCTGGTGGTGGTGGTGTAATGGTGTGGGGGATGTTTTCTTGGCACACTTTAGGCCCCTTAGTGCCAATTGGGCATCGTTTAAATGCCACGGGCTACCTGAGCATTGTTTCTGACCATGTCCATCCCTTCATGACCACCATGTACCCATCCTCTGATGGCTACTTCCAGCAGGATAATGCACCATGTCACAAAGCTCGAATCATTTCAAATTGGTTTCTTGAACATGACAATGAGTTCACTGTACTAAAATGGCCCCCACAGTCACCAGATCTCAACCCAATAGAGCATCTTTGGGATGTGGTGGAACGGAGCTTCGTGCCCTGGATGTGCATCCCACAAATCTCCATCAACTGCAAGATGCTATCCTATCAATATGGGTCAACATTTCTAAAGAATGCTTTCAGCACCTTGTTGAATCAATGCCACGTAGAATTAATGCAGTTCTGAAGGCGAAAGGGGGTCAAACACCGTATTAGTATGGTGTTCCTAATAATCCTTTAGGTGAGTGTATATACATATCTATATACATATCTACATATACACATATATAAATATATGCATACCTATCTACATCATATATACACACACATATACATACATACATACACAGACACACACATAAATATAATTTGTGTGTGTGTATGTATGTATGTATGTATGTATGTATGTATGTGTGTGTGTGTGTGTGTGTATATATATATACAATGTAGATAGGTCTGTGTGTGTGTGTATATATATATATACACATACATACAAACATACACACAGGTATATATATATATGTGTATATATATATATGTATGTGTCTATATGTGTGTGTATACCTTTGGTCACTGAGTGCAAGGGAAAAATAATAAAATGTAGTCTATAAGTTATTAAACAGTAAAACATTAAAGTTTTAAGAAGTACAGGCACATTGAGCACTACTGGAGTGGTTGCGGGTAAACTACATTTTAAAGACAGTGTAACAGAACAGGTAAGTAGTACTAACAGCAGCTAAAATGTATATGGATCATCTCTCGGTATTAGATCCCTTTTGAAAGGCGCTACACGACGGCTGTGGTATAGAAATTACATTTTCTATGTGAACGTCCAATTTTCTGCCTCTGGTAATGTGCCTTACTGGCATTACCAGCAATTAAAGAAAATTATTTTTGTGTCCTCTGCAGTGTTAAGAGAGAAAGGCTTTGGTTTGGGATAAAAGGAAAAAAGGTGTAAAGAAAGGAAAGTTGCCTTTTTCTTTTATATAGTATAGAGAGATGTTTTCGCTGACGATATGAGCGCCTTTTGGGGACAGTCGCGGTGGGTCTTGTGCAGACTGGTGAGACGTCCCAGCTATTAATCGGCTGTGATGGCACTGTCAGTCCTCCACTCCTGTGCGTGTCTTCATAATCCGAGCTGACGACCTCATAATCGTATACGTGCAAAATAAAGTGCGAAGCGCCTTAATATTATTTTGCCGCGGTGTAGAAAAGGGGTCCCGTGTTTGCACTTGTCTGGGCTATAGCTCAGGGGGAGGATGAAAAAAATTAAAAGTGCTCACTTTGACTTAAGGCAGAATCGCAGTCAGCGTCTCAAAGGCCGGCACAGCTATGCGCATGCGCCGGCTGCTCGACTTTTGCTGGGCAGGAGACGGCACTTTTTGCAGACACGTTCACGATATCAAAAGTCTCCGCGCTCTTTGGAGGTCATTCATATATATATATATATATAGCAAAATACCCGCACCTCGCAGCGGAGAAGTAGTGTTTTAAAGAAGTAATGAAAAAGAAAAGGAAACATTTTAATAATAACGTAACAAGATTGACATTGTCATGAGTGTTGCTGTCATATATATGCCTGCCTAAATAAGTCACCCTCGCTTCACTTTTACTTTTTTACCGTTCATTTAATCATGGCTAGTGGCGGAAAAATTATAAAATGGAAGGAGGATTACACTGAGTATGGCTTTACCAAAACAATTATTGATGGTGAATCGATTATTCATAAAGCTTGAATTGGTGATCTGTTTTTCTGTGTTAACCTCATATTTTTTCATACTTCTTCTCAAACCAAGGTGGTGCGAGGCTAAAATGAATCGGGATGCGCTGATCAATGTAATCGGTGTACCAGGAAATCATGCATTGACAAAAGTTCCCCTTTGAGTGTAATGCAAAGTGTGATTAAATGCATTATTTTTTAACGCGTTATGGAGCACATGCATCGAAGCTTCTCAGCTGTGCTTGTGCTAAGAAAAGGAAAGATTTTAAAAATAACGTAACACGATTGTCAATGTAACCTTTTGTAAGTAGTGCCTGGAGGATTCAGTGTGGAGAAACTCTAGAGACAGCGTGTGTATTAACTTGTGGATTTTTCTGTGAATATTTGGTGGCAGTGTGACGAAGTTGCTTCGGAAGACGGCATTAGCCGCGGAGCTCAGCTCAGAGCGAAATGAGGTAAATGGGAGGGGAGATGATGACGTGACTCCCCTACCCGCCTTAACTGTCAATCCCCCACAAACACAGTCTCTCGGAATTTGCATAAGCACACCCCTTCACCTGCAATTTTAACTTAGTTACAAAGTGATCAAAACTCTTGTTTATATCCTGCGTCCTCTCATTAAACTTGTATCCCGCATTACCCATGGGCATGAGAAACGCCAGCGGTAGCCTGTCTATGAACTTAATTTAAAGTTTAGGTTTACACCTTGCTTTCTTTCCGAAGTAGCAGCACTCATGAATATGGTAGTATATGTCACTCGCTCGCTTCTTATTGTTTCGCTGCCTTCTCAATTATATAATGCATGTTTTCTTCAGCGCTTTTTGGAGGTCTTCCTGGTTTTCTACACACTGCGTTGACAGTCAGTTCACGTGATTACGTGGGAGGCATGATGATGTCACACGAAACTCCGCCCCCACGGCTTTCGCGCTCAACTCCATTACAGTATATGCAGAAAAATAGCTTCCAGTTATGACCATTACGCGTAGAATTTAGAAATGAAACCTGCCCAACATTTGCAAGTAAGCTGTAAGGAATGAGCCTGCCAAATTTCAGCCTTCTACCTACACGGGAACTTGGAGAATTAGTGATGAGTGAGTGAGTGAGTCAGTGAGTGAGTGAGTCAGTGAGGGCTTTGCCTTTTATTAGTATAGATTTCCTTCTCAATTTCAATGATTTCTCCATTCGTGTCCTTAAGGTTACTTAAATTCTCTTTTATCGTCTTCTTACTGGACTGGTACTGAAAAAATTGCTTGCTGTTTGTTTTGGCTTCGCTGGAATTTTTAGTTTGCTTTCTCTTTTGACATTTCACATACTTTTTTGATCTTTTTCTGTAGTTTCAGGTATTCCTCTATGTCAGAATCAACTGACTTTTTAAAAATTTTCTTGTACAGTGATCTTTTCAGTTTTACCTTTGTAATAATACTCCTACTGTATTTACCAATTTTGACCAATTTTTTAGTCTTTTAGTTTTATTGCTTTTTGCAATAAACTTGTTTTGAGTTTGGAAGATCTCTGAAGTGACATGAACTGTCATTTATAATTACTGAGTTTTTGCTTTCTCATTTGATTTTTTGTATAGGGTGGTCCAGATCTAATTATGCAATTTTCATTACACGATACCTTATTAAGTTTATTACATAAATAATCACCCGAAAAATCCCGTAATATTGAAAAGTGTGCGAACTGACGACATAAAGAATCGTCTTTGCGCCGAACTGGAATTATACCCGCATAAATCAAAGTCATCCAGATGATCTGGATCTGCATAATTAGATCTGGACCACCCTGTATATACTTCCTTATCCTCATAAAGTCTGCTTTCCACAAATTATAAGTGTTTGGTTTAGTGCACTTTTATTTTCAAAGATTATCTCAGATGTTACCATGTTGTGATCACTGTTGACTTAAAGTATCAGTAACTTCTGTTCTTGTTACTCTGTCTTTATTGTTTGATAAGATCAGATTTAGACAGGAGTCACCACGTGTTGGGCTTGAGACAAACTGGGTGAGAAAACAGTCATTTCAGTCATCTGTTTTGTATTCCTGATAGGGGTTTCCAAATCAATGTTTTTTACAGTTAAAATCACACATGACTAATATGTCCTCTTTGTTGCACATAAACCTTATTTTGATTAAATAATAAGTTATTATATAGCATGCCAATATTTTGTGGCCTGTAGTAAACTCCAATAACCAGGGGTCTCATGAATAAATGGTGCGTATACACAAAAATGTTGTGTACGCCTATTTCCACGCTCACATTGTAATGTATAAAAAGTATACAGTACGTACTTCGCATAAAGCCACACACATTTTCATGGCAGCACAATCCATTGAAAACGCACGTTTTCTGCTCAGTTTGGCAAAGTGGCGGTACCCAGCATCAAAGCAGTGCTATTGTTACTGTGTGGTTTCCCTTTCTTTTTTTAGATTCACATCTCTGACGCAGCTCTATCAGATACACTGATTTTAAATGCAGATCATTTATTAATTTAAGGGATATGATTGTAATCAACCTGTAATAATATATTGGTCCATTGAACGCCCAAACTATTCCAAATACCACAGCTGCTTTAGCGTTGTTACTCTCAGTGCACCACTTTAAACCACTGTATCTGAGTGTGGAGTCACAGCTGTACAGCAGTTGATTGAGATTGCTCTATGGCGGATTGTGTCGAGAGGATTATTGGGATACAGCATCTAGCCCTAGAGAACATTTATAGCACACACTGCCTCAGCCATGTGGACAGTCTATTTGAACATCACCCATTCGGCAAAAGCTTCAGAACCTTTACTGTATGAACCTCATGGTTCAAAAACAGTTTCATCACAAGAGCTATGAATACACTCAATCAGTCCATTAAGTGCTCCTGGTAGACCTGTTTGTATTTATAAGTACAATTACCTCACTGTAAACTTGCATTACAGTTGTAATATTGCATAACCTGAGCCACTTCATGAACCATTTGCACTATCTGCACTATATGTACATGTATATTGTACTTATGCTTTCATATTGTATATTTTTCATTGTTTTTATTGTATTATTATTATTATCATTATTATTTTATCATTTTATAGGAAAATAAGTTTATGGAGTATTTGCATATTGAATCTCATTGTACCATACAATAACAATAAAGGAATAAAATTCAATTCAATTCAATAGAATAGAGCACATATTTACAGATGATGACGACTGGCTTCTAAGTCGATTCAGATTTCCAACAGCTATTTTCTTGGAGCTCTTGATATCATTTTTAAGATGAAATGCATTAAAGTATGTATATTATGTTATACAGAAAATTTTGTAACTTTATTTAAATAATGTATACTGTTAATAATTAAATGTGTGGGCACAGTGGCACAGGGGTAGCGATGGGCTGGTGCCACGTCCATGGATTGTTTCTGCCTCGCACTGTATGCTTGCTGGGACTGGCGCAACCCTAGATGGATAAATGGATGGAATAATTAAACATGTACTACGAAGATATTTCAATGTTCCTTAAAAGTTTTGAAGATTCTGCCTTCTAAGCTTAAAGATGGCTTGACATTTATTACAGAGCTTATTGTGTGGCGATTGGTTACATGGAGAAAGAAAAGGAAAGACAGGAATTGGGGGTTGGTATGTTTAAAAGAGACAGTACTGCTGCAATAAATTATTTAATGGAGGGTTGTGCATGTCCCAGCAAGCATCTTGCGGGAAGCAGGAACAATCTCTGGATGGGGGATCAGCTCATCGCTACCACTCTGCCACAGTGCCTGTTTGTTTTATACATTCTTTAATTCATTTCAGCATGAAAATGATATCAGGTATACATTTTAGTATTTAAACTGTTCAGAGAGCTGTAATATCATGAATGCAATGTATTCTGTGTCCTGTTGGCAAAAGAGAAAGCCCATTTAAGAAGCATGTAGTGATTCACACACAAAGAGCACATAGAAGAACATATAGAATACAAAGCATTTAACGTGCTACTTTAGTTACAATGGGATCTGAGAAAATCTAGTAAATTTAACATTGATTTTAAGATGAAGTTTACAACATTCTCTTTAATGGCAAAATAGATAAGATTAAAGTGGACATTTCAAACTTTTTTTTCAATGTGTCCATATTTTATTTCTTTTCTCTGTACCCTAATATGTCTTTTCATGGTGACTTTGATATCTGCCCACTTCTTTTGTATTTTGGACACTGTGCAAATTTCTGAACTTGAGCTTTCGAGTTTCTCCACCACTCTGTTCACTTGATCAGCCTCCTTTTGTTGTTTATACCACTACTTAAGCCAACAAATAGTACGGTTTTCCTTGCCTCCTTGCATTCGCTAAAATTCTTTTTTCACATGCTTTTGCCATTGTCTTTTAACCAAACACTGAATGGAAGGTGACATTTATATTGATTTGCATATTAAAATATGCAAAATTACGGGAGGAGTCAGGGCAGGATAGCAGGCGCACGCATGTGCGTTACTTTCACGCTGACCGGGATTTATTGAACTGAAGTTTGTGGAAATTGCTTTAGGCATGGTGTTGTACATCTGAATTTTTTTGTGCATTTCCACTTTTGCCCTTACGCCATTTTTTTTGTGTGAATTCTATGCATTGCGTTATGCATGATGCCCCACGTCATGAATCACTTGTATTGACAACAGCATTATAAAATCTCACAGTAGGACTAAATACGGGGGTCTTGCCAGACTGTCTTAAGACTGCTGTAGTTAAACCCCTACTTAAGAAACATAATCTTGACCCCTCGGCTCTTGAAAATTTTAGACCCATCTCTAACCTGCCTTTCTTAAGTAAAGTTCTGGAGAAGGCAGCCATTATGCAGTTAAATGACCACCTAAATAAACATGCTATTCTTGATAAATTTCAGTCGGGTTTTAGAACAAATCACAGCACAGAAACTGCACTCGTTAAAGTAGTAAATGATTTGCGAGTGAATGCAGACAGAGGCCATTTATCTGTTCTCATCCTCTTAGATCTGAGTGCTGCATTTGACACCATTGATCATAATCTTAGAAATCGCTTTAGTCAATGGGTGAGCCTCTCTGGCAGTGTCTTAAATTGGTTTGAATCCTACCTGACAGGGAGAAAATTCTTTGTTAGTTGTGGTAATTACAACTCAAAGTCGCATGATATTCTATATGGTGTTCCACAAGGCTCTATCCTGGGTTCGCTGCTCTTCTCAATCTATATGCCTCCATTAGGTCAGATTATCTCAGGGCACAACGTGAGCTACCACAGCTATGCTGATGACACACAGCTGTACTTATCAATAGCACCTGATGACCCCGATTCTCTTGATTCACTAACACAATGTCTGACTTGTATCTTAGAATGGATAAAGAGTAACTTTCTCAAGTTAAATAAAGAGAAAACTGAAATCTTAGTGATTGGCAATAATGGATACAATGAGGCTATTAGAAGTAAACTGGATACATTAGGATTAAAAGTCAAGACGGAGGTAACAAGCTTTGGGGTAATTGTTGACTGCAATCTGAATTTTCAATCGCATATTAATCAGATCACTAGGACAGCATTTTTTCACTTAAGAAACATAGCTAAAGTTAGACCTCTTATATCACTGAAAGATGCTGAGAAATTAGTTCACGCGTTTGTTTTCAGTCAACTAGATTACTGTAACGCACTCCTCTCAGGACTACCCAAAAAAGATATAAATCGTTTGCAATTAGTGCAGAATGCAGCTGCTAGAATCCTAACTAGGAAAAGAAAATCCGAACACATTTCTCCAGTTTTGATGTCACTACACTGGTTACCTGTGTCATTCAGGATTGACTTTAAAATTCTGCTTATGGTTTATAAAGCCTTAAATAATCTCGCCCCATCTTATATATCGGAATGTCTGACACATTATATTCCAAATTGTAACCTTAGATCCTCAAATGAGTGTGTCCTTAGAATTCCAAGAACAAAGCTTAAAAGAAGTGATGAGGCGGCCTTCTGCTGTTATGCACCTAAAATCTGGAATAGCCTGCCAATAGGAATTCGCCAGGCTAATACAGTAGAGCACTTTAAAACACTGCTGAAAGCATATTACTTTAACATGGCCTTTTTATAACTTCAATTTAACTTAATCCTGATACTCTGTTTGTTCAATTCATCATAATAACTATTCATGGTGGCTCTAAAATCCGTACTGACCCCTACTCTCTTCTGTTTCTTTTTCCGGTTTCTTTGTGGTGGTGGCCTGTGCCACCTCCACCTACTCAAAGCATCATGATGCTCCAACAATGATGGATAGATTAAAAGGCAGAAGTTTACGTGACCATCATCTTCAAGTCCTTCCGTGATAACCCTAAATCCAAAGAGGACTGTTTCATTTATGTTAGGTAGAATGCCCAGAGGGGACTGGGCAGTCTAATGGTCTGGAATCCCTACAGATTTTATTTTTTTCTCCACCCTGGCCATTGGACCTTACTCTTAGTCTATGTTAATTAATGTTGACTTATTTTATTTTCTTACTGTGTCTTTTATTTTTCTATTCTTCATTATGTAAAGCACTTTGAGCTACTGTTTGTATGAAAATGTGCTATATAAATAAATGTTGTTGTTGTTGTTGTAAATAATCTTCTAAAGCGTTCTGTTCTACAGTGCAATGAGAGGAGACAACTGCTGGTTTATGCCTCTGATGCATCAAAATATTGTGGATAGGGTGACTGCTATTGTCAAGGATAGCCTGTATCTTTTTCCCCATACATCTTTCCACCTCAAATTCCAAGTGAGTCACAGCAAACGACAGCAAAAAAAGAAAACACTAGCAAAAACTGATAGAACAAAGACAGCATTCTGCTATGTGTGTTGAGTGATCTGAGTCTTCTCAGGAAAAAGAGCCTGCTCTGCCCCTTCCTGTACAGTATATCTGTGTTCACAGACCAGCCCAGTCTGTTATCAAGGTGGACACCAGATGTTTATAAGTCCGCAGGTTCTCCACTTCTTCCCCTTGAATGTTGATAGGCTGAGTTGGGATAAGGGGGTGTGTAGAACGTCCGAAATCCACAATCATCTCCTTGATCTTTATTGTGTTCAGAAACAAACCAGGCAGTACTTATTGCTCCAGTCACTGAACGCTCCAATTGGATCCCTGTATTCCCCTTCCTGCCCATGCCTTAAACATGCCACAATAGCTGTATCATCAGAGTACTTGGGAATGTGGTAAAAGTCTGACTTTAATTTAAAGTCTGCTGTGTATAATGTAAGCAGGAATGGGGAAAGAACAGTCTCTTGTGGGACCCTAATGTTGCTCACTAACATCCTGGTGACACAGTAATCCCTGTTTGACAAACTGCAGTCATCTAGTCAGGTAGTTATGAATCCAGGTGATGGTGATGTCTTCTCCAGTTTATCTTTAACATTGGAGGGTTGGATGGTGTTGAATACACTTAACAAACTAAAAAATGTAACCCTCATATAACCCCCAGGTTTAACAAAAAAGGATTGGGTCTGGTGTAGCATGTAGAGAATTGCATCCTCAACACCAATGTGCTCCTGGTATGCAAATTGTAGGGGATCCAATGCATGCTGAACTTGTGGTCTGAGGAGACACAGAAGCAGCTGCTCCAGTGTCTACATAATGTGTGATATGAGGGCCGCTGGTCTGTAGTCATTTATGTCAGTTGGCCACCCAACTTTGGGAACTAGCACAAGACATGATGTTTTCCTCAGAGCTGAGATCCTCCCACCTTGAAGACTTCGGTTGAACAATATCCGTAGAGGCCCAGCAAGTTGATTTGCACACTTTTTAATCAGCCTGGAACACATACCATCCAGACCAGCTGCCTTTCCAGCTAATATAATTTATTTATTTAATAAATTTAATATAATTTATTTTGTGTTTAAATAATGCTGCAAAAGCCTCACAAGTTTTTCTAAATGATTATAGGCAGCATTCAGCTGAATCAGATTGAATAATTGAAAATAAAACCCCTGGATTCCCAGCATTACCATTTATAATTTTAGAGAAATAAGATTGCCTCTGAAGGCAGACTGTTGTGTTATATGTGCTTTCAATATTTCATACTTTCAAAACAACTAATAAATAGTAAAGACATATAATGTATGTTAATTTTATTTGATTCATTCCTGAAACTAAGCTAATTAAAAAAAAGAAAAATCTCCATTTTAAGTAACCAGTGCTCCTATTCTGTATGTCATTGGCTGGTTGCAGTCTTTATACAAACAAAATACAGATGAAAATAAAATGCATATCAATATTGAAGTAATCAGATATAATATATTATTTACCAGGATTGACCTAGAATTTGTGCATTGGTACATAACTATAAAACCTTATTTGTGGTATGAATAGAAAAATATACATAACCCTACAAGTTCTTATTTTTTTTACATAAATACAGTTTTGTGATCAAAATATTTGACATATTAGTAAGTAATTTCCTCAGTAAGTGAGCCTTTGTGCCCCACAAAGGGAAGTCTGTATGGTACCATTGCCCAGGCTAACAATGACAATTTCAGAAAAATACCATAACGGTCTAACATTGATTCCAACATTGGTATCAACATGTTCACTGCATAGGTACACCAGCTGTCACCTCGGGATGCTGAAAAGATAGATTTCAAAAAGATTACATAATGATCAGACAAAAGAGTTGCCATGATAATGATGATGAAATATGATCAGTATCAACAGCGTGTCTAATGAGGCTATGCTATGCTAAAATAACGAGGCATCTTTCTTAACCATTATGGCTGTTGGGACCACTCTAATATTGATAGGCAGGATATTACAGATTTTGGAATCCCCTAAATAAAGGTTTTTAATTATATTCTGACTAAAATTAAAATTACATTATAATCAAATTCTACTATTGATAGAATTTAATTTAATTTGAATATTAAAGACAAATGTCATTTCAGTTGTCTATAGAATGTTTTTTTTTCTCTTAAGAATGGTGATACCAAAACTTTGCATTTCTTTTTCATAACCATGTAAGCTCACATATGCCTTGCTTGGTATCTACAATGTACAGTTTTCATAATAACAAATTCTGCCATTGAAACCATTGAAAAGTGAAAATATCCCACAACAACCAAAGGTCAAAAGTAAACAAAAAGAGGAAATTTTGCAGATATTTTTGTTAGTGTTAGGTACCACCATGTTACTAAGATATGATGGCTGGAGGTGTGTGACGAAAGACATCACATAAAGAATGGTGTAAAGTTTGCCATTGGTCACGTCCTGGTCTCCTGAGTTTATGAAAAAAGTAAAGTCCCTAGTACATTTCTCTTATTTTTCTGGTTTTGGTTGTGACTTAAATTTGTGGACAGTGTTTTGTTGCTTTAGCTGTGGTTGTGTGATCTTTTGATAACAAAACTGACTTGTTTAAACAACTTTTCATTGTCTTAACCCATTCATTAAAACATTGTCTGCCTTTCTTAGTAAGTGGCATAACAAAATAAATATACAGCAGACCTACATAAGCTTGGTGAGTCAGTGTGTCTGTTAACATTGCTCTCTTAACAGTCCATAGCTATGTGATGAGAGACTGACATAAATAAGAAACCAGCAGTGATGCATCATGCAAAACAAAATCAGAGTTACAAGTAGCATGGATATGCAAACATGATGGGCCTTCAAGCTTATTATAAATGCATTCCTATCAGATCATTCCAAAGTTTAGGGCTCCTAAAGCTAAAGACTTTTTCTATAGCAGCAATTTTGATTATAAAGGTTGATTGCTTATTACAGTCATTTGTATGAGCTTTAGGTTAAACAACCTAAAATTGGCTGCATGCAGTAGTTATACAATTGAAAGACTATAATATTACAAGTAATTTAAAGCAAGCTCTAATGTACTTACTTTTTCGTTTAAGGACCAAATTAAGCACATGAATCAGCCAGAAGTACAATCAACTGCAGCCATAGCTTAATATTTTGAAAATAATAAAATAAAATGTAATGTATTAATTTTTTACTAAGTTTAATTCAGAGTCATGCAGTAGGTAGTCTAAATCTTTTCCAGCAGCATAGAGCAAAAAGCATACACTCTAGATTCTCTATTATTTTTAAACTTTGGTAAAAGATTTTTGTTAAATTCCACAATATAATTTTATTAAAGTAAAATGACCTTTGTAACTGTAACATTAAGATCAGTATGCAAATTACCCCATAGTAAACAAAGGGTCATCAGTGCTGACTGAACATTTAAATGTTACTCTGGTGCTATACAAATAAAAAATAAGTTAAACGTGTAGAAATTAGAATATGTATATCTTATGTAGACAAATCACATGATACACAGATCCATAGCTTGCAAACTTCTTACCAGATTCATGAAGAACAGCTAATTTTCATGGCACATGTGCACTTTAGCTATTGTCACATTGCACAATGTTTGCTCAGAAGGAATGTCAAACTTGATGACTCCTGCTGTTGATCTTGTTGCCAGGAGATGTCAGATTACTCAACTAGGGATTGCAGAGGATGGCAAACTATATGACTCCATGATGACTTCCTAGAAGGTTCATATTTTGTAAGTATCTTAAGCTTGTCCTTTTTCGTGACAGCCAATTTTCCCTGGTGATGTTGTACAAATTTCAGGTTAAGTCAAATTTAACCACAGTCTCTGCCCTTTTTTATTTTTTCCATTCTGTTGAGGTACATAAAACACAAGACATATGACAGACACACCTCTCTTGTTTACAAGGTCTAAAACACACCATTCCCCTGTTTACTTTGCAGGTTAGCGCTCATTGTTTGGCAGCTCTTGCATGCACAAAGCCCACCTCTATGATTTATGACAAAATTAAACCTGTTTCAGTTTGTCTGGCTAACTGGAAGACTGATTGGAATGAGTCACTGGAAATGTCAAACTATATAACTGTCGGTCAAGGATGAGCGCTGCAACTGCCTCTGACTTGCTAAGATTATATAAATGTTGTATTGTGTAAATTAAGGTAATTGAGCATGAACTAATCTTTCAGCTTGCCACAGACCAGTGCTGCAGTTCTAGTTAGTTAAGAAGCATGCCATTTCAAGTGTAAAGCAATGTTTCTCTGGAACATGTACAGTGTTGGTATCATGGCAAGACTTTCCACTTTCTACTGTAGCACTCTTCAGCATCAAATTAAACCAAGGCAAGCACTAGCGGCAGTCTGAGGGTTCCTATTTATTCTATTTCTTTGAATGCTTCTGATCATTTTCCTGAATTATCTAAGGACTTGTAAACAAAGGGACAATTTAGATTTTTAGGCTTTAGGGGATTAATTAAAATGCTATTATGCAAGCTCCAAAAACACACGAGTCAAGAGAATTTATAAAGGGCACACATTGCAAAGAAATGGGTGTTAGAGTTTACGATAAACATTCAGCTATTCAAAATATTTTAGCTCCATATGATATCAGTTTTGGAAACTTGCTCATAGATTTGAAATGAAATTCACTCATAAACGTAAAGAAAAGCCTGTTGGTATATGTAGTTGAACATTCACACTTTGTAGCTTGATGTGTCACTTAATCAGATCTAAATACACAGTCATATTTTTATCATTAGAAGTTTGAACTGGCTTGATATTAAACAGATTAGTGCCCCTTACAACAGCAGTAAGTGCTTTCAAAATGTGCAGAATTACAGATTTTTATAACCATGGGAATGTCAATATACTTGGTGCCAGTATATAGCACTTTCCTACTAAATGATTACTTTTTTATTTATGATAGCTTACTATTCTCATTTGAATCTTTCAAATACAATATGATTGTTACCTTTTACCATACTCCTCTTATTCTAAACCTGACTGTAGTGATACAACCTATTAAGGATATTAGATCAGAAATTTAAATATGTTTGAAATAAAATACACTAAAAACTAGAAAAGCATCAACCTATTCTCAAATTTCTCTAGATGATAAAGAACAAGAAAGATTGACAAATGATGATCTTTATAAAAAGACTTTTATGACACACTGAAATTAACCTCTTGACAAGAGAAACAGAGTAACACATTTATAAGTTTTCATTTTTTTTATTTGAAATTCAAAATGAGAATTTATTTTAAAAGTCAATTTTGTAAAGCCCTAAAGATAAAGGTACAATGGTGCTACCTAACTTTCTGTTTTATTTCAGAGATGCAAATATATGCACACTCAGACTTTGGGAAAGGACAGCAGTTATTGACTGCTTAGCTAGTCATGGAATTGAACTCGTGCTCAAATCCTCTTTGTATGCCCTGCCATGTGCCCCAATTCCAGTTCCCTTTCCAACAAAGTCAAATTCAATTACCTTAAATTCACCAATAACCCCATAGTCCCGATCTGGTATCATTATAGAATGTACTTATTACATACAGCACCCCTATATAACAAACACATTCTCTAGCCTTCTTTATATCTTATGTGTATGCATTATGTAATCACTATAGTTTGTAATTCTGTTTTACATGTATTTGTAAATTTGCAGCAGTCAGAGTCTGTACTCAGAAGATCTCTATGCAAAAATAAACAAATTGATAAAAACATTCATATTCATCTATGCATCATTTGAACTTCCATCTCATAAATAGAAACTCCCAGCCATGCATTATTTTTTTCTAAACGCAAGCTAGAATCTTTGTAAAAAAAATGTACATATGCTTAATTTCTTCACCTTTCACCAATTCCAGTTTTCAAGGAATTTTCCTATAGATGATCACAGGGAAAATGAGAAAGGGCTCTTTCAATTAGTATTTAATATAAGAAATGGGATTGTACTTTTCATAAAATTTATTTCTCTTCAATTTATGCAAAGAATGATATAATCCACCAAAAAAATTGCACGTCATGCACAGATATCTTGTTTAAAACAGAAAATGAAAATGTGTCAAGGAGAAGATTTGAAATGTGCTCAGACCTTAGCTTTTTATCTAAAATGATTACTAACCTCTTAATAGCAATATCTGTAGTAACACCAAATAGGATAAGAAGAAAATATAAGAACAAATTCATTGTGGTGTTGTAAACTACAGTGCTTGCATAAAGACTGAAAACGATCCTAACTCTCTTACTCATTGGGAAACATCCATTCATTCTCCAACCCCTTATATCCTAACTACATGGTCACGGGGGTCTGCTGGAGCCAATCCCAGCCAACACAGGGCACAAGGCAGGAAACAAACACATCAAGCACACAGTAGGGACAATTTAGGATCGCCAATGCACCTAACCTGCATGTCCTTGGTCTGTGGGAGGAAACTCACGCAGACATGGGGAGAACTTGCAAACTCCACGCAGGGAGGACACAGGAAGCGAATCCGGGTCTCCTAACTGCGAGGCAGCAGCACTACCCACTGCACCACTGTGCCGCCAACATTGGGAAACAATGTCTTATATTATCTTAAGCTAAAAAAAGAGAAATATTTGAAGTTTATTTTTCTTATCTTTTTTTTGGAAATTAACAAGAATTCATTAATGCCATTGTAAGATAGCTTTTCTGTTCTGAGGATGCATGAGGAACCACTCTGGGCTTTTTTTGTGGCCCTCCAATGTGGGTGGGTAAAGGCAGTTGGGTGCATGTGTTTTTTTTTTTGCCTGTTTATTTTTTTTTTCTTTTTTTGGAGAACTATGACTACACCAGTTTTGTTTATGTAACCGTATCTTCGATTGAACTGTATGGTTATTATGTGTTTTGTTCTCGTAGGTGTAAGTTGCAGTGTGAAAACACCTACAGTCGACCCAGCTAATAATGAACTATCTAATATGCAGTAAATAATCAAGACCGTATTGGCAAACACATTTGAGTTGCTTATTTGTTCCCCAACCTGCTCTACTGTATTTGTGATATCTTTTGAAGACTGTTAAAACAGGCAGAAATTTCCTAGGATTAATATTTCTAAATATAGGAAATCAAACTGTTTTAAGGTTTAAGCGTGCATTTTAAATCTCCGTATGACATTTTGGGAAGGCTATATTAACATTTTTTTCTAATCACGATTGATAACATTGAAAATTTCAGTTTGCTTTTGACACTGTCAATGCCATAGACTGTAATCTTTGACAGGACCTCAAGTAATACATAAATTGAATGTTATTTCTTGATATGAAAGCACAACTACATTATGGTTCCTTGTTTTGTAATTTATTTTGAAAGCCTGACAGTAATACTCCTTTTACTATTTTTCATCCCTATTCATTAACAGGCAGTCTTCTTGTCTCTCAGTTTCTTCATATCAGAAGCATTTGTTTTCTACTAATCTTGAGTATACTGTTCAAAGCGAAGCTTTTCCTTAAAAGATTGTTTTACTGCATATGGTTATCAACACAGACACATGAATCTTTAGCTCTTTGCACTGAATGTAATCATTGTTAGAGGATTTTTATGTAAGCGCCGGCATATAGTGTCAATATTTCCTTGTCTCATTAAATGTGTAACAGATACATCACAGATTAATTGCTGCATTTTTGTATTTTTATCAATTGCAAGTACTTTTTATTGCATCAAGAATATAAAAGGGTGTTTTTCATTGTTTTCTCCATATGTTTTTAAGTGGGACAAAATTATAATTAAGGACAAGGGGCTTACAACATAATGGCTTGTGTATTTTGCCTTTTTCCAGAGACTAGATTCAGATCCCAATTTAATAACTTTCTGTGCTGTTTGAATGTTATAGGAGGTTTTTCTCTAAGTAGTCAGGTTTTCTTCCCATATCTCAAAGACATGCAGTTTGAAACAGTGACTCCATCTTAGCCCTGTATACTCTATACAGCAAATATGTGTAAGCATATGCCCAGTAGGCACTGGTTCCCTGACAGGTATTGTTGCCTTGTTTCCAATGTTATTAAGATAGCATGTAGTTCCTATCTGTTGGAATATGTGGAGCCAGAAAACTGATAGATGGATTTACCATGCAGTACTGCAGAAATTGTAAAAAGGGTGTTTCATTTTTTAAATACATTCATCTAAAATCATTACAAATATTTTGAACCAGACATAACTACCTGAACACAAGCTATCTCACATCTGACTGAATTTTTTTTAGCTACTTAAAAAATATAATACATTATAATAATGCTTAAATGGCAGTGTTTATGATTAGTGGTTTGCCAAAGGTATTTTCTAAAAATAAAATTTGAATCCCTTGAGACACAGATCCAACAGCTTCTTGCCTGATGGAAGTATCTCAAGGATCAGAAAGCTTGCCTTTTACAGACTTCATTGGTGTCCTGGATTGAATTGGCTACTTTAACTCTGTGCCATTCCACTCATACACCAGGTTGAGGCAGATTTACTCTGGCTCCTGTTTCAGACAATGACAATTAAATCTGGGAAATTAGACAATGCAAGTGGGAGTCCAAGCCAAGGTCACCTCTGCTCTCTCAAGCAGGCATCACTACTCACAACAGCTTCAACACCCTATGTTCCCTTGCCAGGCCTACAGAAAATGGTGATGAAATTGTTATGTGAAACTCAATCATGTCACACCTAATCGTTCACTTACCTAACTATAAAGCTTTTGTGTCTAGTTTTCTTAGCACGAGTTAAGGATGTGGTAAAATGAGCCCCAACAGTCCTAGAGAAGCACAAGGGCTAGGACAGGACTATTGGGACAATTGTAATGCATACTGGCATCAATGACATTGGAAATTGACAGTCAAACTCCTGGAGACTTAATTCGTAATCCTTTTTCAGGTCCCAAAGTAGAGGACCCTGGACTGCAAGGATGGTTGTGTCCGATACACCTCATATGCTGCATACATCAGACGAAGTCTACAGTCGTCTCCTAGACCTAAACATGTGGATGAGAACCTTCTGCAAGAGCAAAAACATCAACTTTGTGGACAATTGGGATGTCTTCTGGGAGAAACTAATTTTCCACAGACATGATGGCCTGCATCCAAATAGGTTCTGCGCTTATTTGTCCTCCCCGACAATATCTCAAAAGGTAATTTGTCTTCCTTGAGAATGTACTGTAGCTTTAGTCCTAACGTTAACTGTAAACCTGTGTTAGGATGTAATAATTCTGCAGTGGGTTCATCTATAGATGTGCACTATATTAGTACTATAATAATGCACCATAATTTAACTAGAAAGACTGGACAAAGCGGTATAAACATAAATAACTTAATTGCCATTTCAAGTTGCCCTAACACTCCAATGCAGCTGTGCTCTTCCAAGACCTTAAATTTGCCTTTACTAAATGTTAGAGCATTAACCAGTAAAACTTTTAAGACTTTATATTAACGATCTTACAAGTGACAGGAAAATAGACTTTCTTGCTGAGTGAAATGTGGCTCAGCAATGGTGCTGTAGTGTTAATTGAAGCAGCATCTCTAAATTGTAATTTCATTCAGTTTGTTTAGTGAGTATTTTCTCAAAACAATTAAAATATAAAGATACAACTTTTGGTACTTATGTGTCTTTGAAGTATCTTGCTGTAGCTATTAAGTGTCCCACTCTCTCATATTGACTGTTTATAGACCTCTAAAATATAATGCGTCTTTTATTGAGGAATTCTCAGACTTTGTATTTATAATAATAACTGACTATGAAAGGCTCCTAATTGTAGGTTAACTTACATTTTCACATGGATAACCAATGTGACTCTAAAGCAAGAGAATTTATGAACTTACTGCATCTTTTTAATCTTAGCATGTCAGCCAGCCTACACATAAGGGAGGACAAAGGCTGGATTTAGTCATTTTAAAAGGACAGGTAGTGGATATTGGTATATCTGATAATTTCATCACTTCTGCATTTATATGATGTAGAAATACTAGGAATTAAAACTAAACACAAGTGTATTATTAAAAAAAATGTTATTTTGATGCATAGGTTTGCTAACAATCTGAATAATCAGTCCAAATGTTTTTCTTGCACTAATACAGCTAGCAGTGTAACCAGTAAGGTGGAAAATTTTAATGTTATAGTGAGTTCTGCCATTGACGTAATGGCCCCTAAAAAGATAAGAAATCCTCCAGCAGTAAAATACTGGGGGAATCCCACTGTAATTTCGTTATAACGAATATGGGGAAAATACGTATACTATTGTGACTGGGGACGCCAGCAATTTGGCATCTCTAATGGCAGCAGCCCAAGGACAGCTTCATAGCTAATCTGCTGCATCTTACCACGTAATATGCTTGTCACATGATGTTTAGAACATTTAACACCCAGCCTAAACTCATCTTTCTGTCTCTCATGTGAATAACTCTGTTACCCAAGCTTGACACTACCTGTATAAAAAACAGCACTTCTTAAACTGCAAAAAATATTTTATTTGAAAATGAGATGTTACATGTAATCTATACTAATAAAAGGCAAAGCCCTCACTCACTCACTGACTGACTGACTGACTGACTGACTGACTGACTCATCACTAATTCTCCAACTTCCCGTGTAGGTAGAAGGCTGAAATTTGGCAGGCTTATTCCTTACAGCTTCCTTACAAAAGTTGGGCAGGTTTCATTTCGAAATTCTACGTGTAATGGTCATAACTGGAAGGTATTTTTCTCCATTTACTGTAATGGAGTTGAGCTTGACCGCCGTGGGGGCGGAGTTTCGTGTGACATCATTACGCCGCCCACGTAATCACGTGAACTGACTGTCAACGCACTATGTAGAAAACCAGGAAGAGCTCCAAAATACGCTGAACAAAACATGCATTATATAATTGAGAAGGCAGCGAAACATTAAGAAGCGAGCGAGTGACATACTACCATATTCATCAGTACAGCTACTTCGGAAACAAAGCGAGGTATAAACCTAAACTTTAAATTAACTTAATAGACAGGCTGCCGCTGGTGCTTTTCGTGCCCACGGGTAATGCGGGATACAAGTTTAATGAGAGGACGCAGGATATAAACGAGAGTTTTGATCACTTTGTAACTAAGTTAAAATTGCAGGTGAAGGGGTGTGCTTATGCAAATTCCGAGAGACTGTGTTTGTGGGGGATTGACAGTTAAGGCGGGTGGGGGAGTCACGTCATCATCTCCCCTCCCATTTACCTCATTTCGCTCTGAGCTGAGCTCCGCGGCTAACGCCGTCTTCCGAAGCAACTTTGTCACACTGCCACCAAATACAGAGAAATCCACAAGTTAATACACACTCTGTCTCTAGACTTTCTCCACACTGAATCCTCCAGGCACTACTTACAAAAGGTTACATTGACAATCGTGTTACGTTATTTTTAAAATGTTTAATTTTCTTAGCACAAGCACAGCTGAGAAGCTTCGATGCATGTGCTCCATAACGCGTTAAAAAATAATGCATTTAATCACACTTTGCATTACAATCAAAGGGGAACTTTTGTCAATGCATGATTTTCTGGTACACCGATAACATTGATCAGCGCATCCCAATTCATTTTAGCCTCGCACCACCTTGGTTTGAGAAGAAGTATGAAAAAATATGAGGTTAACACACAAAAACAGATCACCAATTCAAGCTTTATGAATAATCGATTCGCCATCAATAATTGTTTTGGTAAAGCCATACTCAGTGTAATCCTCCTTCCATTTTATAATTTTTCCGCCACTAGCCATGATTAAATGAACGGTAAAAAAGTAGGAGCGAAGCGAGGGTGACTTATTTAGGCAGGCATATATATGACAGCAACACTCATGACAATCATGTTATGTTATTATTAAAATGTTTCCTTTTCTTTTTCATTACTTCTTTAACCCATTACTTCTCCGCTGCGAGGCGCGGGTATTTTGTATATGAATGACCTCCAAAGAGCGCGGAGACTTTTGATCATGTGAACGTGTCTGCAAAAACTGGCGTCTCCTGCCCAGCAAAAGTCGAGCAGCCGGCGCGCGCGCATAGTTGTGCCGGCCTTTAACACGCTGACTGCGCTTCTGAGGCAAAATAATATTAAGGCGCTTCGCACTTTATTTTGCACGTATACGATTATGAGGTCGTCAGCTCTTATGAAGACACGCACAGGAGTGAAGGACTGACAGTGCCATCACAGCCGATTAATAGCTGGGACGTCTCACCAGTCTGCACAAGACCCACCGCGACTGTCCCCAAAAGGCGCTCATATCGTCAGCGAACACATCTCTCTATACTATATAAAAGAAAA
>JANRMT010028174.1:167131952-167164583 GCA_026402145.1 Polypterus bichir lapradei
ATATATATATATATATATATATATATATATATATATATATACACACAACAATTACATTAACAATCAAGTTACGTTATTTTTAAAATTTTTCCTTTTCTTTTTCATAACTTCTTTAACACAGTACTTCTCCGCTGCGAAGCGCGGGTATTTTGCTATATATATATATATATATATGGGAACAACACTCATATCAATGACAAAACAATTACATTAACAATCATGTTACGTTATTTTTTAAATTTTTCATACCTTCTTTAACACACTACTTCTCCGCTGCGAAGCGCGGGTATTCTGCTAGTTTTTTATAAAAGTACAGATATGAATACAGAATGAAAATGAGACGTTAGATTTTTTTAGAAATACAAATGCGCTTTTTTTCCCCACACAAGATACAACTACCCACCCGAGTGCTTAGTGGTGCACTGACTCAGAATTCGTGTTTGATGTCTCAACTTTACTCCCGCTGAGTCTCGTTGAAACTGCCCGAGAAGAGAAATTTCAGTAAAGACTGTCACTTTCTTTTGGTCTAACAAGAAAGAGACTGCCTGTTGCAGGGTTCCTGAGACTCAGAGAAAGTAAAGTTGCAGCATTAAGTATTTTTTGCATCACATTATTATTTTCAGTGCCCATTTTTGGTTGTAAAAAACATTCGTTATACTGAAATTTACATTTAGAATTACCAGGGCCAACGAAAAAACTCATAATTCCTGCCCACCTTAAATCCCTTCGCACCACTCCATCAGCGTCTTTTGTCTTCTAAATATGTTGATAAGCCCAAGCAGCCTGCTATACTATCCCCCCATTGCCTCAGAATGGGCAAGAAGTTCTCCCAGTTCCTGCCTTGGTTTATTGGATTATCTGGGAGTGAGCTACCCAGAATTGTAAGGGGAAATAATTTGATGTGTGTTTTGTGTCTACAACAATCTATGTAAACGCATTGTTAAGACAGAAACTTTTTCATGTTTTAGTAATAAATAACAAAATGTAGACATGAATGGTATAATGTGTGAGGGCTGATGGCCAAATATGAAATAAACACTTTTACAAACAGTGCCAGTACAAAACGACTGGTCCTGTGGTTACATCTGCTGACTTACAATCCAGAGGTCGTGAGTTTGACACCAGCTCCCCCGCAAATTTACCGTTTTTCAGTTGTAAACATTTGATTTGTGTCTGTAACAGCTGCTGTAAATTTATAGTACTTGTAAAAGTTTGCGTTTTTTTTCACTTTTATTCTCTCAGTCACGATCACGATACAACCCCAGCCCCAGAACTGATGTGGTTACTGGGAATAACTGTACATGTGAGTGGTGTTTAGACACAATGGAAGCTAACTTTTAGAAATGCCGAACATTTAAAGCTAATCTGACGCTGTTCAACGTCGCACTAATACAATATTATTTGAAAACGAACGAGCATCAGATTAGCTGTAAATGTATGTCATTTCTAAAAGTACGCTTTTTTTCAGTTTTATTCTATCAGTCAGGTTCACGCTGTCCCTCGCCCCCCTCCCCCTTTCATCAGACTGTAACTAACAGCGCCAGTATAAATTCACACTTGATCTAATGCTGTTCATTTTCAAGTAATATTGCATTAGTGCGATGATGTTTCCTGATAGGTACTATGCAGGTCATAAAACAATTTCTTCAAAATGTCACATATATTTATCTCTTTCTGTTTTTCCCTGGTGCTGTGTTGACATCGGGCACCAGAAGGCGTGAGCTTATTCAGTGGGAGCAAGTACATGCAGGTGGCCGGTTGCTGTATGCTATAACACTTTTGACTTGGCGGTGATCGACGCACATGTACTGTAGAAGGCACGCATGGGGACCACTGAGAAAAGAAAAGTGTTCTTTGCTCACCTTGCAGAGGAACTTCATCTTCGCTTCTTACAAGAAAAGGCGATGGATAAAGCAAAAGAGGATGCAACATTGACAAGCTTCTGTTCCAAGACAGCCACTTCCCCCAGGAAAGTAAACTCAATCAGTCAGTGTCAGGCTCCCCTTCAGTGTAATAGTAACCACAGTACAGAGAGAGTGTGCATTGCAACAGATACACGTTGTAAATGTAGTGTATCTTGTGTGTGTGGGAACTGTTAACATTTGAATCTGATGATTGCATATAGAGCGGAACTGACCTCTCTGTACAATTCTTTCTTCTGCATGTCCTGGAGTACAAAAGATACACCACCATGCAGCAACATGGAGACTGGCAAGATCGGGAAAAAAAAAAACGATTACAACTGCAAGATGTTATGTGAATGAATATGAATAATATGAATAATGTTGCATCAGTGCCACAATGTTTTCCGAAATGTACAATGCAGGTCATAAAATGAATAACTCCAAACATCATATATACCTATGTCTCTGTTTTTTTGTTAGTGCGGCTTTAACATCATGGACCATAAGGCGCATACTAATTCAGTGTGAGCAGAAACACTCAATAAAACTGAATAAAGAAAAAATTCAAGTGACGGTGAGATACGAATAAGGCAGATTCACCAGTGTTTGTGTGTCAGCTTTTATCCCTCCAGATCAGAGAATTTCCAGTTCCATTGTCTCAAAACATCACTCATATGTACAGTTATTCCCAGTTTCAGATAAAAAATAACCATGTCAGATCTTGGTTGGGGGGTGGGGCGTTGTGGGGGGTGGTGGGTGTTGTATCGTGATCGTGACTGAGAGAATAAAAGTGAAAAAAAAAAAGCAAACTTTTACAAGTACTATAAATTTACAGCGGCTGTTACAGACACAAATCAAATGTAAGTTTTTATTGTATAATATTAACAATAATTAACAATCACCACGGTAAATTTGCGGGGGAGCTGGTTTCGAACTCACAACCTCTGGATTTTAAATCGGCAGTTGTAACCACAGGACCATGAAAGGTGTATTGTACTTGTACCTTTTGTGAAAGTCTTTATTTGATATTTGTCCATCAGCCTTCATATACAAGGTGGTCCAGATCTAGTTAAGCAGATCCAGATTGTCTGGATGACTTTGATTTATGCGGGGACGATTCCAGTTCGGCACGAAGGTGATTCTTTATGTCGTCAGTTCGCACACTTCGCACATGGTCCAGGATTTTTCGGGTGATTTTCTATGTAATAAACTTAATAAGTTATAGTGTAATGCAAATAGCAAAATTAGATCTGGACCACTCTATATCATACAGTTAATGTCTACATTTTATTTATTAATAAAACGTTTCTGTTTTAACGATGTGTTTGCATAGATTGTTTTAGACACAAAACACACTTCAAATTATTTCCCCTTAAATTTCTGGGTAGCTCACTCCCAGAAAATCAATCAAAGCAGGAACTGGGAGAATTTCTTGCCTGTTCTGAGGTGGTGGGGGGATGGTATAGCAGGCTGCTTGCTGCTTGGGTTTATCGACACATTTAGAAGACAAAAGACACTGGTGGAGATTTGCGAAGGGATTTAAGGTGGGTGGAATTACAAGTTTTTTCGTTGGCTCTGGTAATTCTAATGTTAAATTTGTTTAATATGATGTTATATGAACGTTTGTCCAGGCAAACAAAAAGCATTCATTATTCTGAAAATTTTGTTAATTCAGTATTCACTATAATGGGATTTGACCTGTTCATTGGAAGACTCATAAAATGTCTGAGCTAAAGAAAAAAATGCTGGTGAGCTGAGCATAAATGGAGAAAAACTAAACTAACAGTCTGCTATGAAATATCGAAGGAACACATAACTGATTATAACAAAGCAGTCCACCTTGAAATACAATCTTATTTCTTTAAAATTAAGAAATTATACTGCTGGAAATCTAAGGATGTACTCACACTAAGCTTGTTTAGTGTGCCCAAGTGCAATTGTCCCCTATTCCTACTCATCCACTGGCCTGCACTCACACTGTGCTTAACATTCTGGACCGGCATGCCTTCTTCAAGGCCAATCAACTTTGTGTAAAGCCAAAGAAAGATCCAAACATGGAGTGACAGCATGCATGTCAAATGATTTCCCTTATTTTCTGTGTTTTTTTTTTTTAATTGTGTAGGACAGAATGACACTCTACCCTCTTAGATTTATTGAGTGTGCAGTGCATTGTTTTGCTGTTAATTGTGCTGCACAGAGACAAATGATGTTAAGGGAGGAATTTGCAGCTTTTCCTGCCAACTACAACTCACGTTCATGTGTAAAGTAGTAATAAAAACCTGTTTTTGAATAAAATGAGAATTGCACTATCTGACTTGCCACATCATTGACATCATGTCTGTTTTCCTTGCTTGGGCACATTTACTGATCACACTGTTCCCAAATGATACTGAACCATGCTCAGACCCACCTCTTCCAAGCGGGCCAGGGAACATAACGGTTGACCCAGCACAGAGCAATCACACTAGTTAAACGAACTAGACTTTGTGGGGTTACATGTGGACAATCGTGCTTGGGGACAGAACAAATTGCCAGTGTCAGTACACTGTAAGGGTTTTACTTTCAACTATTGATTGTCTTTTAATCTTAGCTCATTTAACAGAATGACACCTGAAGTCTTCTAGCGAAACATGTGATGCTTTTGAAGCATTTTAACACAAAATAAACAATATTTGATGTAAAATAATACATCCCTCCAAAGTTAATCAACTGAACCCCAGAATTAATTTTTAGTAATTAAATTCCTATTAAAATCAAATAGGCTTACCTGAATTCCATAGAATTATTTCTGAACTAAAACCCTCCACTTGTGTCTGTGACAGGTGTCTTGTTACACTTACAGGTAATCTAACTTAGACACCATTTAAATATCCGACAACGCCACCCAGTTTTATTAAGAGACTGGGAACTCCTGAAATTTACCAATAATAGCACACAGGTTTCTTTAAATTGGGTGGTGAGTAAACACACAATGAAAGACACAACAGTAATTTCAGGAAAACCAACAGTAACTTCTATTACACTAGACAATAATAAGTACATTAAAAAGATAAATGAACATAAACAAAATCTAACAATATCAGGTTCGAAATTCCCTTTTTTGAAAGAAGGAAAGCACACAGTCCACACTCTAAAGTCTGTCAAAAACAGAATGGGAGGATACAACCTTTAGTGGTGCAGAGTCCAGTTTGCGAACTGTGTTACCCCAATACTTAGTCGTTCAACTGTCCACGGATGCACTCTTTTCATCGGACACTTGTTTTCCAACAGTTGTGTCAAATTGTTGAATCCCTGTCAGTGTCTCTTCATCGTTCCCTTTTTTTCCACTCTAGGCTCCTTGTGTTGCTGTGACCTAGGCACGCCTTATTTCTCATCTGCCAGCTTTGCTTGGTCCTTTCATGCGGCTTCCCTCTCTCGCTGGACCAACAACCGGCGTCTCCTTGTGGAGATGTCTCTTCCTCCCTGGAAGTATTGCCGTCCTTGTGCCTCACGTCGTACCAGCCACGTACCCCAGTCTGCCAGTGAGCCCCTGTGCTCTCTGCGAGTCTTGGCAGAGTTCTCAGTAGACTGTTCCTCCTGCCTTCTCCTGTCCAGGAGTTTAAATCTCCTTCAGTCCCTGCCATTATCAGTTCTGGACAATCAGATTAAACAATGGCACATCTACATTTCCTGGGTTTAACAATTAGTGAAAACACAAGTTAACAAAATGTATTGTTACCAACCATGAATGAGTACAAATCTGCTGATTAGAAACCAATAGGTCAGACATGCAATCTCCAAGATAGGTAAATACACACATCCTCCAAAGAAGGAGAAGGCCTATTATCACAACTTTGTATTTTTTGTGTACTCAACCAGCCAGACTTCAAAGCGGTGACTCCTTTGCCAGACAGCAATACCTACATCCTGCAGACAACCCTGACACAATCAGTAACTGGATTATCCAGGAAATCGAAAAACAAGGTCCCCTTCTGACATGTCCATGACCCAGTCCCAACAGTCTTTTTCAAACTGCTAATTGATGGTGCACTTGACATAGTTAACTTGCCATTAGATAATGTTGTCTTCACATATTGTCTAAAAATGTAGCTGTTAAATCCCTGTTCAATATAAATAATCGAGACTCCCCTCTCATTGACAACTTTAAACCTAACTTTAACCTACCTTTTTTAGGTAAAATTCTTGCAGTTAAATAATTACTTGATCATACACTCTATTCTTCATAAGCTTCATACAGGTTTTTGAATGAATCACAGTACAAAAACTGCACTAGCTAAAGTAGTAAAAGACCTGTGGTTTAATGTGGACACGGGACACATATTTGTTCTGTTCTCTTAAAGCTGAGCAAAGCATTTGATATTTCTGTATACTGTATGCTACTTTGCAGTAAATGCTGTTTTTCACTGCTAATACGAATTAACATAAGCCTGCAATATCTTACCATATTTTAACCTCATAAATGTATTATATAACAACTGCTCCTACAGAAAATGAGACACTATATTTAAACTATACAGCCAACTGTTTGTATATCATACAATCATATGCTTTGTTAGTCTAACAAGATTTTTTAAATTATATTTAAAGTTGATAACTACACCTTCATAACCTAAATTAAACATATAACTTAATATAGCCGTAAATATTTGTGAAAGATTTTCCTTTTTGATCATTTTTTAATCAGGGCATAATAGTCAGAGCTGCACTTAACTTGTTTAGCTGTCATATGCTTTGATACAATCAGAAAAACAAAAATTTTATGACTTGTCTTGTATTCATAACTTTTTCATCCTCCCTTGCAATATATAAATTGTTATCTAGCAGATCCAGTGTTTAATTTCCCTATGGCTAAAAAATACATTTCTTTGAAATTACTCAGAAAGAAAAGTAAAAAGATTTATTTTAAAAGAATGCTAATAAAGCTCAAGAAGCCCTAAGGTAATTCTTTTACAAGCTATCATGCAATTATTATTATGTCTTTGGGAAAAATGTCTGAAGCCCAGTGATGGGAGCTAGTCACCTTGTCAAAATCTTGCCTGAGGAAAACAAAAACTATAGTGTTGTATTTTCAAATTACCAATTTTATGCAACAATGATGAAAGGCCACAGTAAAGATTTGCAATAAAAATGCATGAGATGGAGCTATATGTTAAATTTGACTTGAAAATGTAAAGTTTTAAAATTATTACTTATAACTATTTCCTATAACTTATAACTATTATAACTAAAACTAATTCAGACTTTTTATTTTCTGTGGTTATTCTTTCACTAAGTACTGGTGCTTTACTTGTGGTAGATGTGCCATTAAACAACATGGTAAGGTATGCTGAACACTTTATAATTTGTTTTAACTTCAGGAACATGATAGGAGGAAATATTAAATGTAGTGAAAGGATTTAGTATGAAAGAATTACAGTAAAAAAACAAATTCAGGAGTTTTGAAAACCTAAGTTATATTGAAGAAATTATTAATGTTTAAATTTAAGAGCATTTAGCTCAGAGGTTGTTTTCATTAAAAATGGTCATTTATGCGTATGTTTTAGTACAGGTACCAGCACTCTTTTTGTTTTCTATTGCCATTTTAAGTTATATGTTAATTCTGGTTCTACCTTAATTATTTTTATTGCTGCCCAATAAATTCCAGGTTGATGGACTCTACCTAGAGTACAAATGAAAACAACAAGTTAAATCTGTCCTTTTATTGTAAATTTTAGCACTTGTCTATTAAGAGCTTACTTTCAATAAACCTCAGCACAGAGATCAAGTTGCTAATGCCAGAACTGAGAAACACTAGTAAAGATCTATCCATTTTCTGAATCCCTTTTGTCTAGTTTAAGATCAGAGACAAAAAGCGTGTCAGTGCAGAGTTGTGTGCAATGTAGAAACCAACCCTGGAATAGGCACCAGTCCTTGACAGAGCACCCTCATGCCCACAGACGTGAAGATTATCTTAACATTTACATCTTTCAGAAGTGAGAGGAAAAGCATATCCTCAAATAATAATCCATGATGACATAGAGCAAACATGCAAACTCCTAGCAGATCTGAATTTTGACTCCTAGAGCCGTTTGCCAACTGCTTTGAAAACTGCAGCACAGGATTGCCAAACTTAGAAATAATCAAACCCACATTTCTAACACACCCATATGAGGCCAGCCTAAAATGTCCAGTGAACCAGAGACATATCACTGGTGCTGGAAATTTCCCGCCACTCCAGGGGTTGGTGCTGTGTATGAATGCCCTTCCTTTTCCTCCCTCTGCAGACCTTCCTGTCTGGTCGACAATATGATTGATTGTCTGATTGATGGCTTTAACACCACTGACTAAAGCCTGAAGATCCACCATCTTAGACAGTCATGATTAGACTCCAATCTAAAAAGATATTCTCAATGCCTATTGTAAAATGTGTTTCTTTTTTTAATTTTTCCACCAATTATACTAGGTTTGCCTTTGGGTGCCAAAATACTTTATGCTGTTCCTGTCTTGTTTTTACACTAGTCAAACTTTGGATCACTGGGATATAAGAGAAAAAATGTAGTATTTGGGGAAGAAATCCAAAGCTTCTTCAGGTCAAAAATTGTTAGGTTAAAGAATCCCTATGTTTTTAATAAAAAAAATGTCAATTTAAAGATATATTATTCAGTCTGAAGTACTTCACTTTGTGCTTTGCTGCCTAAACCAACTCTTTATATCATCCACTTGGTACATTTTTATTTTTCTTCTAGCATCTGGGCTTCATGCTAATATGAATAAAAGTGCTGAAAAATGGTGTAATCTAACCGCATCTGATAAGTAACAAAGATTATACAGGCTTCTCCTGCTTTATGATGTTAACTGTTCCTGAAAACTCCTTTGTAACAAGAAATTTCACAACACAAATTCCTAATTAGCATTAATTTAAATGGAAAATATTTGTGTGTGTTCCCATGCCTGAAAAATTAACCCTTTTTTAAGTAACATAATTTGCAGTGAACTTGGAATGAATAAAAAGATTAATCAAGTGTTAGCTCCAGCTGCATGCATTTGCGAATTCTCTCAGACTGTCTGTATTCATATTTGTGAAAATTCAGCTTTATTGTAGTTCTCAAAACAAAAAAGGTTTTTGTAAAGTGGTAATTGGAAATTGAGGGAAAGATTAATTTTATAGTAGTGTAACCAGTAGGGGGCACCACTGAAGCCCAAACCTCAGTCCCAATAATGTCCATTCAAATAATGGATCTTTTAATTCAATAAGCACAAAAACAGAAACACGGTCCAAAACCATACAAACAATAAAGTTCTTCCTCTCCTTCCATCTTCAGTTGAGTGTTGCCCCAATTCTGACTCCAAGAGTTAAGGCAACAGACTCCTTTTATACTGAACCTGGAACTGTTCCAGGTGACATGGCATGTCTTGTGGGGAGTGCTTCCAGCTTGTTTGGAAACCAGGGCAGCCCACCCCGATAGTGCCCCCTTGTGGCATCCAGGGACCCCAACAGTGCTGCACTTCCAGACTCTAGTTCCAATGAAGCCCTGCGGGTGTCCAAGCTGGAACACCTTCAGTGGGCCACTGCGACCTAACATATGGAGGACAGAATTCCTCCAGGCCTGGCACCTTCCATTTTATCCTGAAGTAATGCCGCCATTCAGCTGGGATACCTGTCTTTCCTCCGTGGAACTCACGGAAGGGTATTGGTGACGTGTTATGCATTATGAGGGATAACCTTTTTAAACAGCTGTGATTATTTTTAGGTACAGTCTGGTCAAATCCTTTGAATGATAGTCTCCATTGCTAACTGGGTGTCATCTGACTTCTTGATTAATGTGCCATCCAAGCTGCAACTCGCTGATCTTAAATTATATGGTGTAAATTATTCCACTTATAGTATTTACTGCTTGCTAGATAAAATGCATGTGGAGGAAAATCTTACAAACCAGCCTTTGTAACTGAATCAAAATCATATGTAATTAAAGTTCAGAAACAACCAACAGGCTTGGTTCGCAATAAAAATAAAATCCTGCAGTACTTCTTTATATCCTTTGTTTTGCACCCCAATAAATACAAGTTATCGGCAATATACTAACAACCCAATTGAGCTTCACTCACTCAGAATAAGGAAACAATGTAGGAAGTATTTCAAGATAGAGAAGCTTTTATCTATGGCACCTCTGCACGAGGACCACTTTTTTCCACCCTCTCAAACATATGCAGTTTTTAATGCCTGGAAAACATCGGGATTATATCACTTAGAGATCTGTACATAGACAACATCTTTGCATCCTACGAACAATTACACTCCAAATTTAACTTTCCAGCAACACATTTCTTTCACTACCGAAAAATCCGAAACTTGGTTAAACAGAACCTGCCCAATTTTCCTCACCTCCTACCTACCCCTATGCCAGAAAAAATATGGATCAGTCTTGAGGACTCAGGCAGCATTTCCGTAATATATAAAACTATTTTGTAGTCCCTCCCATTCAAAGATCCAAATGAACATTGGGAAAAGGATCTCTCACTCAACATTTCAGAAATGGAGTGGAAAGTAGCAATGCACAGAATTCACTCGAGCGCCATATATGCAAAGCATAAAATTATTCAACTCAAAATTATATATCGAGCGCATAGCTCTCGGTTAAAATTGTCCAAAATGTTTCCAGGGCAAGATCCAACGTACGAACACTACAATCAAATTCCGGCCTCACTGGGCCATATGTTTTGAGAGAGGGGGTTAGGAGCACGCACTGATACAGTGCATTTCCACACCCACCACATGACAAACCAACTTAGGATCTATATTAGGACCCGAGTGCAGCCATGCAACGGGTGATACCTCAGCACCACACTAGTTCAGATGGAGTGGAACAGTGTGAGGTTTTTTTGTGGAGGCTGGAGTGCCAATTCTGCCACCAACCCCCAAGTTTTCCCTGCAGGTTGGAGGGCCTACATGCAGGGATGGATGTAGATTAACATCATAGCCAGGACGGAGCAATTGCAGGTTAAGGGCCCAGCAGAGCAGAGTCCCTTTTGGCATTTTATGAGGCCTGTACCAAATTAACATCATTTTGGACCTAAATCTTTAAATGCCTTTCAGACAGCCTTGTTGTCACAATCTCTCCAAATCCACTAACAGCTATGTTTGGGGTACTCCCAGATGGGCTTAAAGTGGAGAAGGACAAAGAAACTGTAAGTGCATTTACTACACTATTGGCATGAAGACTTATCTTGGTCAACTGGAAGAATCCTATTTCTCCTATTCGAAGTCAGAGGGTAACTGATGTTATACATTATTTGAAACTGGTAAAAATCAAATTCACACTTAGAGGATCTATATAAACTCTGACAGGATCTAATTAATAACATTTTTGAATTAGCTTTTAAATTGAGGAAGCAGGGTCTCTCCCCTCTTTTACTCCATTTATCTTTATTCATTCAATAATTTATCTATTTACTTATTTTTACTAGCATAAGGGTTTACACTGTTGGCCTAGCTCTCTTTCCCAGGGGTGGGGGTTGATTTGTTTCAAACTTTTATTTTTTTTGTGAAACTTGACTTATTTTGTATGGAATGCTATTTTTTTTAATAAAATCAACATAATTTAAAAAAATAACAACCTACAGAGACCAATTTAGACCCAATAATCTTGTGCATACAAAAAACCAAATTTAAAGCAATCTCCTATACATAAGAGCACTTTAAAAATTGTTAAAAAATTCACTTATAATAAAATAAAACTATTCAGGGAAATTACACAATATAATTTAAAATGTCTGAGCCCTGTTAACATACGACCACTGGCTTAGTAATTAATGCAAGCAAGTACCCTTTTAACTTAGGGTCACACAATGTGCATTCTTCCATAAATCATTAAATAATTTTGGAGGAGGAGAACATAAAATGATAATTAACAAATTTCAAACTACTTCAGAAATTTAGATGATTTTACATCCTTTGAGATACTAATATTAAATGTTATAAAAGAATCATGGACACTTACATTACAAATTTACACAGCTCCAAGGTTGTATTCCTCATTAAAAGATAATTTATCAAAGTTTTATTGAACCTAACTAGGTGATTTAAACTTTCAAATGTAGTAGATGTAGAAAGAGCCTCCTTCAGCAAAGGCTTTTAATCCCTCTCAGCAAAGTTAAAAGTATTCTTTAAAACATTATTAATATCTGTAACAGAAGAGTGTGCCATTGTATCATGCCTATACACCTGAAATGAATCAGAAAAGGCAAAAATGAAAAAAAACAAAAAAAAAAACGGTGCATTAATTAGAGTATAGGTGAAATTAGAATTTAGGTAAACTTTAATAAGTGTACTATCACAAAACAAGGTTCCATAAACATACAGGCTGTTGAAACACATTCTATCAGGTGAGCCTCCCAACTACACATCTCTCTCTTGTGATCTTTGACTATTTAAAGGACAAGTTTTGTATTTTTCAAGTCAAAAGTTATTTGTTCACAGTCATGGCATAGACTCGTTTGCCATATGGAATTGTGTTCTAAAGGCTGGTGTGACATGGAAGCCCCCCTGAATTGAATTGAATCAAACCTGGTCCACCCCAGATCCCTCTCACTTCTTCCCTTTATTTCTGTGAAATTAAAATGGCAATCCCTTACAATTAGGTCCATTTATTTCTTATGTACTCACTGTTTGGTGTAAAGTAGATAAACATGTAGGTCCCTCCTCAAATCTGCATTCATATACCTCCAATTTTTTATAAACCCAGTCTCTGTATAGGAGGTGAACCTATCTCATTCTCAGGCTGGGTAGACCGCGGCATTGTCACTCTCTGTGATATTCCTGATAGCTCCACATTTTCTGTTTCACCATTTTCATTCTTCTATCTCCCTCTTCAGTCAATCATCAGGCCTTGAGTAATTCCTCTGTCTTTTCTACTCTCCCCTCACCCTCTTCTAACTTTTCCTCATTTCTTATTTACTCAAACAAAAATTGTCCCTGCTATGTTTGCCTTTTCACATAAGCCTGTCTCCAAGTCTCAGCCCATTGAGTCGGTCCGGGAACATCTGTTTATCACTCTTGATTGGAACTTCATTTTTAAGAACATCACTTTGCCTCTAGAAATCTCAATTATCAGCACACACAATTTACATTTTGTGCATTTTCTTTATATTACTCCCCATAAATGATTTGCTATGGACCTTGCTAATGATCCTCTTTGTTCTCTTTGCTCTTATAAACCCCCACATACCTTTTTACAGATGTACTGGGAATATCCTAAACTTTTAAATTTTTGGCGAGCTGTGTTGAAGTTTCTTTCTTCTGTTCTCTCCTATAATATCCCATTTATTCCACACCATTTACCTTTTTTGGATCTTTCTGCTCTTTCTCTTTCCTCTCTTCAGTGGGGATTGTTCTTTTTTGGCACAATCAGTCCAAAATTAGCTCTAGCTTTACGTTAAAAATCTCCTGACTCTCTATCTCAGAACTTTTGGAAATTTTATTTGTTTTTCTTTTCTTTTTTTTTTTTTTGAGGATTCAACAAATTACTTCATAGTCAAACTAGAGCAAAAAAAATCTGAAATTAAAAAAAGAAGGCAGAATTGAAAAGAGACAAAACCTAACAAAACAGAATTTGACTCCCACCCAAGAGAAAGCAGGGGGAGTCCAAGGGCATAAGCAGTAATAATTGAAAAAATGTCCTTTCCCCTTCTATATAAATGCTTATTCTAAGATGGTATTAATACAATTTTGCCAAAAAGTTTTGATCAGATCCTGTAAGAGAGAATTAGATTTTTTTTCCAATTTGAAACAGCATAGCACATCAGTTACCCATTCACTTATAAAAGATGGGCTGGGATTCTTTCCATTAAGCAGGATAAGTCTATGTGCTAATAGTGTGGCATAAGCAATTACAATCAAATTGTCCTTCTCTACTTTAATACCATCTAGGAGTACACCAAACACAGCTGTAAATGGGTTACAAGTGATTGTGACACCAAGGCTGTCTGATAGGCATTCAAGGATTTTTGTCCAAAATGATGTTAATTTGATGCACTCCCAAAACTTGGCCCAGTGAGGCTGGAGCTAGACTGCAATGTTTACAGGTTAAATCTTACTATGGATACATTTTTTAAAATTTTAAACAATATAAATGTGACTAATGAAAGATTTTAAGTTGAATTATTGAATGCTTTGTGCATATAGAGCTAGAGTATATTCTATGCGTGATGCCTTCTACTCCTTTTCTAAGATATTAATTGAAAGATCCTTTTCGCACCATACCCTAGGATCTTTGAAAGTAAGGTACTTTGAGATGTTTTTATATTGCTGAGATGCTGAGTTTTCAAGACTGATCAGTAGTTCTTCTGGAATAGACATGGGTGGGGGTGTGCGGAAAATTGGGTAGGCTTCTTTTAGCAAAATTTCTGATTTGAAAGTAGTGGAAAAATTGTGTTGCTGGGAAGTTAAATTTAAAGCATAATTGTCTATAAGATGCAAAAACATTATCTTTTTACAATTCTCTAGGTGTTTTAATCCTGGGTATTTTCCAAAGATTAAATACTGTGTAGGTTCGAGAGGGTTAAAAAAAGATGATTATCATGCAGAGGTGCAAAATATGAAAGCTTCTTTGCCTTTAAGTATATCCTGCATTGGTTCCATATTCTGAGTGATTGATAGATAATTGTATAATTTCTATATTGACAATACTTAGTATCTACTGACGTACAAAGCCATTTAAAGAAGTACTGCAAGATTTTATTTCCACTGCAAACCAGCCTTGTGTAAATTAAGCAATTTGTAACAATTTCCTTGTCTTTATAGTTTGAATATTTGCCACCCAGTAATAAAACTGAAAATTAAGTAGTGCCATGCCACCTTCTGCTTTAGGTTGTTGTAGAGTCGTCTTTTGAATGCATGGATGTGTCAAATTCCAGATGAATTAAGTTATAATTGAGTCTAGTTTCTTAAGAATGATTTGTTAATATATAGAGAGATGCTTTGAAATAGAAAAATAAGCTTGGGAAGGATGTTCATCTTGAGAGTATTGATTCTCCCTTCTAATTTCAGTTGGAGGGTTGACCATCTGTTCACATATGCATCACATCTTTATATTTACTTGTGATGTTTACCCTTGAAATCCTGTTTCTACAATCGTATGCTTCTTAAGCTATTTCCTGCTAGAATTAATAGTGCTACTGACTTAATTATTCCTAATAATTATATATACAATTTATTTAGACTTACCTGGATAGGAGCTTTACGTAATAAACCACTTAGTTTTTTCTGTGTACAGCTGTGCCTTCTCTCCTTGTGCTATTTAGGGTTGTCAGGTGGGGTGAGGGCTGTAGGATAAGTGTCTTATTTTGAATTGACATTTTCATGCTAATGTTTGATTTACTGTAACTTGTATTTTTTGTATATTTAATACATATACAATAGCAAAAGAGCTGAACCTTTTCAGTTTAAGCAATAGAAGGTTTTAAGAAGTGACATGATTGAAGTGTTTAAAATTATGAAGGGAATTAGTACAGTTGATCGAGACTGTTATTGTAAAATAAGTTTATCAAGAACACGTGGACACAGGAAACTTGTTAAGGGTAAATTTCGTGCAAACTTATATTCTCAAAGTTTAACATGGGCTTCAAAGGATACAAGCTCAAATACAAAATCAAAAACCTTAAAAATTACAGAATTATGTACATTTTTCAAGCCAAAGATGTTACAGAGTGTTGATCCTTGTCTTGAGATTGAACTTATATTGCAAAACAGTGGATCTATGTTATTTTAGTTAAAAAAAGCAAAACATTTTTGTGAGATTCAGCCATTTTAAAAGGAGACTGCCTGCATGCTTCACCTCACTGCTTGTCTCTTTCCTCAACCTTTCAGCCTCAGGGATGTGATTTCCCCAGCACATATTGTTTACACTGAAAAATTGTCTCCAAGCACTGTTACTAACATCAGTAAATGTTAAGCCCAGATGTAAAATGCTGTCTCTTTTATTAAGACATGTAGATAAAAATCTGCAAAAAATGTCACCTTTAAAGTCATTCACAGTCCTTCACTACATGTCATGAAGAAGATCATGGTTCTCCACTTATTTCAGTGATGACCTTTGGAAAGCATTGGCAGCAGGGGAGCAATTATGTATACATAGATTTTGCGGCAGGATGGGACATAGGACATCACCAGCACCAGTGTGCAGTAATACTATAATGATCATTAAAAGTAATTCAAATGTTATTTAAATTGCTTTGAATCACAATTTAGAACTACCTCATCATATTATATGCTTCATTATATGTCGACTTAGAAAAAGAAGTTACTAAATTACTTTTTCTAACTCAAAAACGTCCTTAGTGAAAGACTGTAAAATTTGGTGATTGGTTTGTTGTGCTTCAATCCTTGTAACTGAGGCTTAGTAACTTAGCTCTATTGCATAAAACTGCCAGAGTATTTTTTATTGTGTGCACACCACTTAAACTGTCTAATGCTGAGTGTTGATTGGCGAAGTAAAATAATTATCGACATACAGGTGGCCTTGGCTCTTTCAAAAACCTAAGGCTTCAATAAAAAAATGCAATCTTGTGTAATCCGTTCAGATTTATTGTCATGTATACAAAACACAGTGGAACTCTTCTGTGCACGCATGACCAATATGCACCACATTGCCACTGTGAATCTTGTTCTGTTCTTTAATTGTGAAAAACTGCGTATTTTGGATGTGGTTAAAAAAAATGCCTATTTTTATAGTTTAAACCCTGAATATGCCCCCAAAACACTTTAATTTAATTTCAAACTCAGCTTAATGCATTACCTAAAAAAAAAAGAATGTAAAGGTAAACCTGTATACTGTACTGCTATGTCTCCTGCAGTGCTAGAATGTAAAATACCGATGTTAACCGCTATTTGTACTGTAATTCATGCATTGCCAGAAGCCTTAGAAGGTGCAGGGCATTTCGGCGATATCTTGGGGCTTTAACCCTTAAACTGTCACAAATTCGGGGGTTAATGCATCCCTGGACGACAAATACTTTTTTGCTGCACTTTAAGTAAACGTCACAATTCACAAAGAAAAAGTGAAATTTTAATGGAACACATTTTTTTTCATGCAAAGAGCATTACATTTACTGCAACACTGATCATTTTACAAAATGCTATTGAACTGTAAAAACTAAAAAATGACTGGAACAATATGTACGAGGTGCAACTGACACCATGGATGAAATTCAGTAAATCACCGAGCCAATTGTGCTTGAACTGGCTGCACTCAAGCACACAGAGGTAAGCGCTGATGCTTGCAGGCTAATCTAGTGCAGCGGCTCAATCCCGGGGCAGTGAGGCTGCAGTGCTGCAGGGTGTCACGCTTGGGTCACAGAATTGCACAGAAATACAGGAGATTGTAGAGACAGGAACTTTATTCAAACACTTCAAACAAACATGTCTCTTTCAGAAGTAAAACAAGCTCAGTGTGCAGTTAGTTCTCGATTAAAGAGCAGACAAACATCTTAGGGGAGCACAATGGGTGCAGAGGATTCTTGGGGAGGAGAGAGAAACAAAGCAATCAGCCAAAAAGGACAGGTGCTGTTCAGGCTTTTAAGTATGCATAGTGTTGCGGGATAAGCACATCACGTGATCGAGCAGCCGCAAGTAAGCCCAGCAAGTAAGGGAGCAATGTGAAAGTAGTCTATCAGTGTTTTTAAGAGGGGTTTTTTGAGGAGCGTCTGTGTCTTGTAGGAGTGCGTTCAACCCCCTGCTCAAAAGGGGCTGGCAGTAGTCATGAGCTGGCTGCTCAATGAATGTACGGCACTGACTGATCAGCTCCTGCATGCTCACAAATGGCATTGGGAAATGACTACGGTAATCCCTCGCTATATCGCGCTTCGACTTTCGCGGATTCACTCTATCGCGGATTTTAAATGTAAGCATATCTAAATATATATCACAGATTTTTTGCTGGTTCGCGGATTTCTGCGGACAATGGGTCTTTTAATTTATGCTACATGCTTCCTCAGTTTGTTTGCCCAGTTGATTTCATACAAGGGACGCTATTGACGGATGGCTTAGACGCTACCCAATCAGAGCATGTATTACATATTAACTAAAACTCCTTAATGATATAAGATATGCATCCCGCACGGTGCTTGATTGATTGCTTGTCTCTGCCTCTATCTCACCCTCTCTGACATTCTCTGCGCCTGACGGAGGGGGTGTGAGCAGAGGGGCTGTTTGCACAGAGGCTGTTTGCACAGAGGCTGTTTGCCTAGCATATTTAAAAGCACACGTATTGATTTTTTGATTGTTTGCTTTAATCTCGCACGCTTTCTCTCTCTCTGACGTTCTCTGCGCCTGACGGAGGAGATGTGAGCAGAGGGGCTGTTTGCACAGAGGCTGTTTGCTTAGAAGATACTGACGCTCCTCTAAAAAATGCCGCTTTATTGCGGTGCTTCGGAACGTATTGATTTTTTGATTGTTTGCTTTTCTTTGCGAGTGCTCTGTCTCTCTTACTCTGAAATTCTCTGCTCCTGATGCGGGCACTCCTTTGAAGAGAAGATATATTTGCATTCTTTTAATTGTGAGAAAGAAGAAAGAAGATCTCTGTCTTGTCATGGAGCACAGTTTAAACTTTTGACTAAAGGGTGTTATTTCATGTCTAGAGGGCTCTAATAATGTTAACAGTGTGGGAGAGTTTATAAGGGCTTAAAATATATAAAAATAACCATATAAACATATGGTTTCTACTTCGTGGATTTTCATCTATCGCGGGGGGTTCTGGAACGCAATTGAGGAGGGATTACTGTATAGCCGGTTGTGGTGGTTTAAGGGTTAAGAAGAACAAAACGGAAAGCACAAGAACACTCAGCTGGAGATGCATCACAGTCAATCAGCAGCGAGGGAAAATGAATAACGCTATAGCAGTCCAGTGCCGCTAAGATTCACACAATCGAGAAGACAGTGATTTATTTATTTTTATGGTGGAGATTCCAGGGACGCACCCAGCCTTGGCCCAACCCGCATGCACTCACAAACTGAGAAAAAAACATGGCAAACTGGTACTCAAACAGCAAATAAAGAATGTAATGAAAGCAAATGAAATAAATGAAAACAATGATACCACTACTGTTCCCCTTACAGCGATTGCACATTAAATACAACAAAGCACAAACAAAACACACACAGTAAATCATGAAAAATGTTCATGAAAATGACAACGGATGAAATGTAATGATGAAAATAGATAGTCCAGAGATCTGCACGTTGAGTGGGAATGTAAAGATAGTCCTACCATTAGTTCCTGAAATGGTGAAGACAGGTGGACGGGTTCAGGAGCGCTCCTTTCTTTGCAGGATGGCCATGACTCCACTTACAGTCCTCATGTACACAGGCAGACGGCAGACAATCCAGGACAAAACAAATTAAGTACATCTAACCCAACAGAAGGCAGACAGACAGGAGCTTAAAACACAAATTACAAAAACTTTTTTTTTGCTTTTGGTAACCAGCCCCCTTTTTAAAAGCCAAGCTGACATCCTTTGACCCCAACAGCCCCATCACCCTCAGCAGAATGACGTATCTGAGCCACTGCAGGGACTGCTAGGAGTTTCAGATTCTATTGGCTACTTTCACATTCCCAAGCCACATTTTCCTCTACAGTTGCTTCCTGTTCTCTCTACAGTACAGTATTACCATGAAAAAAAACATAAAAATTGTGGAGGATATTTGCTGTTTTTCTGGTTAGCGTATTGGGATGTGTTTGCATTAAGGAAGCCTTTTAGACAACACCTGTCTGGTCTTTTGAGCACCTTTTGTTATTCTCTTTTTATTTGAATAAGTACTTTTTAATTTATAAACATTTTTGTTGCCAAATCTAATAGGTGTAAACTGCTGGTGCACATTTTAAATCCCACAGTCCTAATGGTTTGCAAACTCAAATCAAATTTCACAAGATACTGACAATTTTCTGCAGAGTATCATTTGTTACATGCCAAAATATAACTGTTAATGATTAGGGGAGACAAAAGGAAGAAAACATGCAACATGAAGCTATGATGAGCTATTGCTGATGCACATGTAGAAATATAATTTCAATTACCACAGCCATTTTGAACGTATAAAAAACAGGAAATGTATGCCTACCTCTTGGAAATAGTACCATGAATCAATGATAAAATATATCACTTCCAGTTTCCTTTTGTTGTTACAAGCATACCTCAGAAATGCAAAAGGCATGTCTTCTCAAATCAAAGCCTTTGGCACTTCAAAGTGGACATATTTGGAATATTTTAAGGCTGTATTTTTATGTTTGGACTCATACCTCTTCAGTTCCATTTAAAAATTAGGAACAGGTTAAGGATTTTTTTAATTATAAAAAAAATGCTTCACCTTAAAATAAAATTGATGTGGCAAATCAACATGTACCTGATTGTAAAGAAATAACTTTGAATTGAAAAACACAAAAACTTATTCTTTAAACCCTCAACTACCTCAAAGGTTAAACATTTCCAAGCACCTACTAGCTCACTAGCTCTTTAGCATGCAGAGAAGATATTGCAGTGCTAACTGTCTTGCCATGGTGCCCCATTTTATTGCCCTTTCTGTACATTATACATAAAAGGCTCTGCCACAACTTAGTGACCAATGCTTTCCCTACCATAGAAGAAGGTTAAGATACTTTCAGTGGTGGATAATAATGGTGTAAATATTCTTTAGTAACTGGGAGGACATGAACTTCTCATCTTGGCAATTAAAAAATCTAATCAAAAATTTTATTTGTCACATACAGTTATACACACATCACAATATGTTATAAAATACTGAGTTGCTAAACTCCAGCACTGAGCATAAGAAGATGAATTTAAAAGAATAAGTAAATATCAATAAAAATAAGTATTTACATTGTAGCAGTAGCGTACATTATGTCAACATTATACTGATCTACTCTATATATATAAAATCCTAAGCCTGAAAGTGCAACGATTTTATGTGACTTTTTTGTCATGCTTTAATTTGGGCTTATTTTAAAACCTAAATATATATGTTTGGTAGCATTCTTTTCAGAATTTATTGAACTTTAATGTGATGTTGTTAGATTTTCAGATTTCTATTCCGTTTTTAAATTATGAACTAAAAAATATCAAGAACTCACATCCTGCAAGATGAGACTTAACCAAGAGTGGCAAGAGATTTAACCAAACCCGGGGCCGGAAACAAAAGACAAAAAGTAGGGCAGCTGCTGTATAGGCTTTTAAATGTTCGAAGCGCTGTGTGAGATGCACATCATGCGGCACAGCAGCAGCAGTAAGCCAGCAGCTGATCGAGCAAAGAGGAGGTAAAAAAAAAACTGTATTTGTTTCTCATTGTATCAGCATTTAATAGGGGGTTTCGGAGGAGCGACCGCGTCTCCTTGGGGTGCGTTCAGCCCCCCTCTTCACAATATGAGCGGCACAGATGTGAAGTGGCTGGAGCGTAGCACAGGCCAGGGGAGTTGCCGAGCAAAGTAAGCAGGGGGTAAACCCCCTAGTATGTCATAAATAAGTAAATTGTTCTGGCATCACCAATTATGTTCTAACTGTTTGGCAATTTCTTGTAATTATAACATAAAAATCTTAATGCTACTGCTGATGCTGCTATAGGAATCAGGAAGTCAGTTGTGACAGGAAGTGGGTAGTAGTTAGCTCTTGTGAAGGCATTCCCTGTAAATTATCTCCTTTTTATAGTTATGTGCCTTTTATTTAAGTAACTTTGGTACAGGAAATGTTAAAGTTAATGTTATATTTGTAAAGTAAATTTACTGATCTCTTCACCATTAAGCTTATAGTTATAAAATACTGCTGTACTTACCTTATAGTTGTACATGATGCTTATACAATTAGTTATTCATGCTTTATTAGTATTTATTTTTATGGTTTCACACAATTTACGCAATTAAACATTCTAAATATCACTCAGTGGTTCTTAGAGTTACTGCATGAAGGTGTTTATCTTGCTGGATAAATGAACAAATTCAGTGAGGCCAGTACATAAATAGTAAATAAATAACTTAAGCTTACAGTAAATAACTCAGTATAACAGAATTAACTTCATGTCGCTCTTGACCCTCTCCTCATTTAGGATGCGAATGGACTGCGGACAGAAGCTCCTCCTCAATCTCTCTAAACTGGTATTCAAATAGTGTTTCCCTGATCACAGCACAGAGAAGAGGCTGTTATTGGAATGGCCGGTATCATTGATATGTCTTTTTGCCCTGGTTCGACATTGCTTGGTATGCAGTAGAAGCCTTGTAAGTTGGAGAGTGTGCATCCAGTGATTTGTTCAGCTGACTGCACTACTCTCTGTAGATCCCTGTGGTCCTGCAGTGTGCTGTTTTACAAAACAGGAGATAATATATCCTGTCAAGATACTTTCAATGGTGGATATGTAATTGCTCCTTAGTAACTGGGAGGGCATACTAAATGCCTAAGGTGTCTCAGGTGGTAAATCGTCATACCTTCTTTGCCAAAGTGTCAGTATGTTTAGGTCAGGTTAAGGCCTCTGTGATGTGGACACTGAGGTAGATAAAACCATTCTCTCTCCACCTTAATGCTGTTAATTCTGAGGAGTTAAAAGTTCCTCTGTTGTTTTATGTTAAAGTCTACAATCAACAGCTTGGCTGACATTCAGGAGAAGACTGTTGTCCTGACACCACTATGACAGGCTGTCCATTTCATTCAGGTAGGCCTGCTCATTGTTGCTATATCAGGCATACACAAGCTGTTTCATCAGCAAACATGACAATGAAGTTAGAGGCATATTCAGCAATTCAGTCATATATGTAGACAGGGGCGGATCTACCGGGGTGGCACGGGGTGGCAATTGCCACCCTGAGAAAAAGCCTTGCCACCCCATTTGCCACCCCAGCACTAGTATCTCAGTGTTCTAAAAATAAAAGTTTCCTCGACCGATTTACAGCAGCAACGCTCTATTATGATGACATAAAAATAGCATATACCCGTAAATAATAGAACAAAATCGTCTTTCTATTAAAGCGTAGTCCGAACAAACGACTCTTATGAATTGCTTCGTTTTAGTGAATCAAAGACATTTAGTGCAACCAGCGGGATCATCACAGACAAATTCCGGCATTTTTAACAAACCGAAGCATTTAATTTTGATATCTTCGCGTATATCAATGACTAACAGTTTAACTGTAAACTATTTTCAAAAGTATGTTGTTCAGTAGCTTGCATCTTCAAGTCTGAACCTTTGATAAGTGGCGTCACGTGACAACAACGCCGTATCCAGTCCATCGATATGCTGGAGTTGAGAAACAAAACCAGGTACTGAATTACTTTCATACTTAACAAATGAATGTTTAATTAAACATGTCTTAGTGTTGCCTGAGGTAGATGCTTGCTAGTTATATGACAACTAAACAGCAAGTATGTCTAATCAGTTCTATTTAACGTTAACCTGTATTACCTTGTTAGCTAGTGCAGCAATCAAAATATTCCATAGGAGCACATGAATTTACTGAGTTATTGTATAGCTTAATGTTTTCATATGTATTCATTAGGGAGGTGAAATTGTTCAGTGTAGTGTATGTTTAGAAAGCTATAAAGTCTAAACTTCATACTTGATGCATCTCCCAGGATACTATGAAAAGAAAGGCTGACATCCAGAGTTTTTTTAAACCAAAAAGAAAAGGAAAATCAGAATCAGATACTGTGGGAGTGGAAGGTGAAGATAAGATAGAAAAGGGTACAAAAGAAGTTGTGGAAGACAGAGGAGGTGATGGAGTGTTGGACGAAAGAAATATAGAAATGGATGACAAAGAGCTAGAAAGAAGTGAAGAAGCAGAAGATATCCAGCATGAAGTGAGTAAAGAGGTGGAAGAAAGAGGGTTAAGAGAGGAAGAGAGCTCAGACATTGAAAGAGAGGAGAGAGAGCTTGAAACGCCAGCACCCTGTTTGTCAGGTGTCCATGGTATGTTGTTCATTGTGCTTTTCAAATATTTCTTTACATAAATAAAAAATAAGCACAACCTATTTGATTTATTTAACCTATAATCATTTAAAGAACCATAGCTCAATGTATGTTTAACCTTGCTTATCGTGGTTACAGTCAGTGTTCTTTATTAGATATTGTTGAGATATATGCCTAAAAAAAAAAAACCTTTAGACAAAGGTTGCTGCAGTAGTAGCTGTACATGAATGATTAGGTGTTAAATGTTTCATACTGTAACATTTAAATATAAGTGATTTTTATTTTACTTTACTTCTAGGTATATCAAAATTTAGGTCAGAAGGCCCAACCCAGCCAAAACTACATACCTTCCCAAAGAAGACCTTTCCAGGCGGAGTCCGGAGGAGCTTCCGTGCTGATTGGTACCAAACACATCCATGGCTTGAATACTCACAGTCTAGAGATGCCTGCTACTGTTTTGCATGTAGACATTTTTCTCTTCCTGATGCTCCAAAGAGTGTTTTTACCTCCTTTGAGGGGTACAGTAATTGGAAGAAGGCTACGTTTAAAGATAGTGGGTTTTCTTCTCATGCCAAATCTGAAAACCATGTAAACGCAATGGTAGCATGGGCAGAGAACAAAAAAATGCAGGACAAAAATACTTCGCTGTTGGGTGTCATGGATGAACATTACCAGAAAAAGGTAACAGAGAATCGAAAATACATCAAAACATTGGCCGAAATTCTTGTCCTAACTGCTTCTGAAAATCTAGCCCTGCGGGGTCACAGAGAGTCTCCAGACTCAGACAGACGAGGTGTTTTTCTGGCCATGCTAGATTTGTTGGGCAAACATGATCCCATTGTTAAAAAGAGACTTGAACAGCAAGCTAAAAATGCTAAGTATACAAGTAAAACCATCCAGAATGAAATACTGTCTTGTCTGGCAGAAATGGTGAAAGAGGAAATCATGAAAGAAGTTAAAGAGAGTTTTCTGTGATCGTAGATGAGACTAAAGATGTTCAGAAAAAAGAGCAAATGTCAATTGTTCTGAGATACTATTACAATGGTCTGATTTACGAAAGCTTTCTAGAATTTCAAGAGGCAGAAAAGCTTGATGCTGCTGGGTTAACTGAGAAAATAATTGGCTGTTTGGAAAAGTATGGTTTGGAGTACAAGAAAAATCTTGTAGGTCAGGGGTACGATGGAGCTGCTGTAATGAGTGGGGCCCATTCAGGTGTCCAAGCGAGAATAATAGCATGCATTTTATGTGCATTGCAGTGCACAAAGTCTCAACCTGGTCATAGTAGATGCCGTCAAAAATGTGCCAGACGCTGGGAATTTCTTTTCTTTGTTGGAAAGACTTTATGTGTTCTTGTCTGGATCTTATGTCCATCAAAAATGGCTTGAAGTACAGCGGAACATGTATGATGGTGTATCAAGGGAGCTCCAGCGACTCAGTGATACACGCTGGGCTTGCAGACATGTAGCATGTCGCAATGTCATGGATAGATTGCCTGCTATTTTGCAAGTGCTTGAAGAGCTCTTGGATGAGAACAATCCTCAAAGAGCCGTTGAAGCAAAAGGCATATTGGCCCAAATTGATGTCAGTTTTGTTGGATGTCTTGTGCTCTTTCGAAAGGTGTTGAGTGACTCTAATATTTTGTCTGAGATGCTCCAATCTAAATCTGTTGACCACTCTAAGGCTGTTGAACTCATTGACGCACTAAAAGAAACACTGACAAATTATCGCAGTGAGGCTTTTTTTGAAGACCTATGGTCAGAAATACTTAATACGTGTGAAAAGAGTCACATTTCAACAACATTTCACACCCGAAAGCGGTCAAAACAGATGGCTACAAAATTTCAAGATTCCATCGTTACTTCCACACTTGGACAGCATGTAGAACCAGACAGCAAGGAGACTTTTCGAGTCAAAGTGTTCTACCCAGTCTTGGACACCATGATTGGGGAAATGGAAAGACGTTTTTCAGATACCGATTGCAACATCATGAAAGGCATTCATGCTTTAAATCCGTCAAGCTGTAGTTTTTTAAGGGAGGAAGAGATTGTCTCTTTGGCTAATGCTTATGAGTCAAGTGTTGAAGATATTAAACATGAACTTCACCAGGTAGGGAGAGTCCTAGATAGACTTAAGATGAATGGAAAAGAAAGTCCTACTACTCTGATGGAGTTTGCTTATTTTCTGGAACCATATAAGCTTGTTTTCTTTGAGCTGTTCAGGTTGTGCAAAATAGCTGTAGTGTTACCAGTTAGCAGCGCAACATGTGAAAGGAGTTTTTCAGCTCTGAAGATAATCAAAAATTACCTAAGGTCTACAATGGCAGAGAGTAGATTGTCGAGTTTGGCTATTCTCAGCATTGAATCAAAACGCACCAAGGCCTTGAATTTAGATGACTTTGTTAAAAGATTTGCTGAACAACATGGCAATCGTCGCATTCAGTTACAGTAGGTTCAGTTACTTGCATTCTTTATATGTGAGTAGTAAATATGTCTGCAACTGTACACAAATGCACCAAAACTGTTTGTTGGATGGTTTAATAGACTGCTGGTCATAACCTTGTTACACCAAAATTTGTAATTTAGTTTTCGGTCCATCCAAATTTGTTGGTTTTGTTAAAAAAAGAAGAGATACTTGGAGTTAAAGGGACTTTTGTTGCTTTACTTGCACTAAAATTATTGAATTTGTTTTTATGTCTCATCCAAGATATTTGAATACTTTAAAATGTCATTTTGTTGCTTTTGTTGCACTGAATACTGTGATTTATTTTATTCATTTTGAAGACATATGTTGGTGATTTAAATGTGGTTTCTGTATATTTATTATGTGTTTTTGACTTAACGATCCATTGAGATTTTGTATCAATGTGCAGTCTGCATTGTTTGTCATGCTTAGTAAATTAAACTTGGCATAGACTTTGCGTAAAACGCATAGGTTTGCATAAAACACAATAAAGAGAAGTTAAATATACCATACCATCTCATTTAATTTATCTGACCTTCCAATCCAGATATGAGATTCAAGTCAATCACAAATCAGCCTTTATTTCATTTTTATAGAACAATGTAAAAATGTGCACCCTAGTGTTTACACCGAATAAAGAATAGCATTCCTTGAATCCACAAAAACCATGCAAGGATGCTTGCTTCAGTGTTGCCACCCCTCATAATTTTAATGCCACCCCATGAATAATTTTCTAGATCTGCCCCTGTATGTAGAGGGATTAGGACTCAGAACACAACCTTGTGGAGGTCCTGTGCTGAGAGTGAAGGATGATGAAGTGGTACCCCACTCAAACCACCTAAAATCTGCCAGTCAAGAAGTTAAAAACCTAGGTATACAGTGAAGTGTTCAGATGCAGGCCCTTGAGTTTAGTAATGAGCTTAGAGGGGTTTTGGTTTTAAAGACTGAACTAAAGTCTATAAACAGCATTCACACTTAATTCTCACTCCTATTGTCCAGTTGGGCTACTACTGTATGTAGAATAAAGATGGTATCATCCATGGATCTACTGGGGCAATATGCAGCTGTAATAGATCAGTTCTTTTGGCAGTGATGTAAATATGAAATTCTTGATTAGCCTCTTGTAACACTCCTGTGCTAGGGGAGGACCCAAAACAAATTAGACTGGCCTCCGTGTGGCTGGAAGGCAAGTGGAGGGGGTTGTATCAAGTCAGTGCTAGTTCTCTCATCTCTCGCCAGTCAGTAGCCAGGTGGACGCCTCTGTGAAACGATCTCATCTGTCATGCAGTCATTGTTTTTAGAAGCTGTTCTCGTGACCCTGTCAAAATTGTGATATCGAATTTCATGGAACAAAGAACTTATTTGAAATTTTGTTTTCTACTTGGCAAAACACCAATGGAATCATTCCAAATGTTTCAGAAGGCTTTCAAGGAAGAAGCTCTGAGTTGGGCAAGTGTTTTCAAATGGTTTTCGCGTTTCAAAAATGGAAATTTAAGCATCGAGGATCAACCCCATTCTGGACACCCTTCAAGCAGCCGGAACAATGAAAACATTGCAAAAATCCGCAAAAAAATCAATGAAGACCGTCGTTACACAATTAACAAGTTGTCAGAAGCTAAAGGAGTAACATGGAGCTCAGTTCAGCGCATGTTGACTAAAGACCTGAGCATGAGGCGTGTTTCGGCCAGATTTGTCCCCCGTCTGATAACACTCAACTAAATGTGTGCAAAGACTTGGAGCTTGAAAGTGACCCAGACTTCTTGTCCAGGGTCATAACAGGTGGCGACAGTTGGTGTTACAGGTATGACCCTGAAACAAAACAAGCATTGAGGAAGTGGAAGAATCCTGATTCACCAAGTCCCAAAAAAGCCAGACAGGTGAGATTGAATGTGAAAATGATGCTGATTTTTTCCTTTGACATTAGAGGCATTGTGCACAAGGAATTTGTTCCAAGGGGTCAGACGGTCAACCAAGAGTACTATCTGGGGGTCTTAAGACAGCTGAGAGAGAGAGAGAGTGCGGAGGACAAGGCCAGAATTGTGGCAGTCGGGAGAATGGCTCCTTCACCATGACAATGCCCTGGCACACAAAGCGTTGCAAATTGACCAGTTTTTGACCAGTCAGGGCATGACACTCGTGCCCCACCCCCATTGCTCACCAGACTTGGCCCCCTGTGACTTTTTCTTGTTCCCCAGAATGAAAAAGGACTTGAAAGGGTGCTGATTTAACAGTGTGGAGGACGTGATCGCCACTAAATAGCATCCTGGTTGAGGACTTCCAAAAATGTTTTGATCAGTGGGAAAGGAGATTGGACAAGTGTGTGTCTTCCAATAGGGAGTACTTTGAAAAAGCCTCATTTTTTTTGGGTCCCCCTCATATGTGTTAGTACCAAGGAACAATAATCCTTCAGACAGGTTGGATTTGGTTTCTTAGGTACAGGGATAATGGTAGATCTTTTATAGCTTGTTGGTATGAAAAACTTTGTTACCAATTGAATCCCTATGAAAAGCCTATGAAAAAAATCATAATGCCGGACCACCTTAAATTTCCTCACACCTCCTCATCAGGATCTTGGTTTGCAAATGTGTCAATCAGGACCAGCAGCAGGCAGCCTGCTATCCCACCCCCTACCGACACAGTTCAGTCATACACAAAGTTCACCCCACTCAAGTCTGTTTATCTGGGTGTGAGGTGCCTTGAATTGTATAGGGTCAATAATTTATCATTATTTGGAACACATACATTTGATGTATGTTCCATGTCTGCAATAAGCTGTGTAAATGTAGGATGACAGGAAATATGAGGCAAGAAATGTTGAACACATAACTAGAACAGAAACATTCTTCATGTTCTAGTAATAATTGGCAAAATGCTGACATGAAGTGTATAATGTGTGAAGACTGAAGACCAAATATTAAATAAACACTTTCACAAAAGACACAGATGTAACAAAACAAGTGGGCCTTTTTCTAGAATTTAACCAAAGTAAAAGAAATTGGGATAGGGTATGACACATACACGCACACACATATATGTCTGCTTGGCTTGTGCAGAGGTTAGAACTGTTATTTGCAAGTTTAGAGTTTGCAGGATTGATCCCGGGTCCTTCACACATTAATTGTTTAGAGTAGTGAGCGGCAATTATAATTACTATTATAGAATACAAACATACATTTGATTTATTTGAGTCTGTAACAACCGGAGTAAATTTATGGTACAGTATAATTCCTCTTAACCGACCACTTCAGGACTGGACCCATGGCCGGTTAATCCGACGCATACCGATTTTCATGTAGAAAAATATGTCTAAGGTATGTACTGTACCTCTTTGACGTTTCTGAAGAAACCATATCCACAAGGCTTCATTCACGATTTTGCACACAGGTTTTTTTCTCCTACAATAGCTAGACAGTGTGGTGTAGCGGGTCCACAGCTCAAGTCAAAAAGGCCACATTTTAAATAAATAATCGCCGCACTCAAGGCTTAGCGAGTATGTATGGCCGATCGTAGCTTAAGTGCACAGGTGAGGAGTCGTCTGCATCCGTACTTGTTTCCGGGAACTGCTAATTGCCACATCTGATCCATATCCCCGCAATAAACAGAAGCGCGAGGCGGCTAGGGGAAGAGCAGGAAAGAACGGGAGGTTAATGGAGAAGGAATCAGACGGGGGAAAGCCGGTGCAGGACAGCGAGTGAGAGTAGATTCGATGGAGCAAAAGCAGGCAGCTGGGAGGTGACCCCCTGCAGATGAGTGTTTGGCTGACATTCGGTGGGGCTAAAGAAAGCGGTCGCTCCAGCTGATCGATCACAGTGCTGGAGTGACTGGTATTGAAGACAACTGGCCGTCGAAAGGCAGCGACAATCGTGGAGGCTTTGGGCTTGTTTAGCCCAAGCGTGAGTGCCCTGGCCGCTGGGGAAAGAACCTAGGTATCGGTACAGATGGAGCCCGATGTAGCCAGGGTTCGGAGGGCTACCGGACCAGTGTGGAATGCAGCTGCACCTTCAGGTTGGGTGATTCTCCTGTTGCGAAGCCCAATGGGAGAAGCAAGGAAGCCGCCAGGTAGAAAGAAGAAGGCACCCTGGAAAATTCATAAAGGAATATTTAAACGGAAATCTCTCTGAATGTAGAGCTCTCTCACCTTCCAGGAAAAAAGGAAGTGCCTACATAAAATATAAAGAAGAACTCAGGATTAAAAAAAAAAATTTTCATTTTATTTTATTTTAACAGGCCGGTTAACCCGTTGGCCAGTTAAGGTGAGGCCAGTTAAGAGGGATTGTACTGTACTTGTAAAAGTTAGTGTTTTACTGTTTTTATTATTCACTTTTATTTTCTCAGTCACATTCACGCTTCCCCCGATCTGACACTATTAGTTTTCAAATAATGACTTGCTATAACAGAGGTGAACTGAGTTGAGGATGAGGGTTCTACATCGAAAAAAGAGAACAGAAGCCTTTCCTGCAAGAAATGTCCACTCACACATAAGGACAACTCAGCTGCACCAGGCATAAAAATGAAAGATGACACCGATTGTATTCAGCAAGAGGTTGGGTGTCATCCTGCCATTGAATCTGCCACATGCATGTCTTTCAAAAACATGCAGCTAATTCACACAAAAAAAGGAGACTGCATTCTCAGTATCAGTGTGTGTTCAGATGTGTTGCATTCACATTTAAACATTCAGTGTTTCTTGTCAATCAAGCCTAATTGTAATTATTCTGTGCCTTTTTTGTAAAATTTTTTAACTTACATTTTGTAACTTACATTCATGTGGTTTTCAGCTTTTTCTTTGTATTGTATTTTTTACATTAGCACTTTTAATTTAAGATTATGCTTTTGTATGTCAATATCTCTGTTATGAAAGTGGTCATCGCCATTTTTAAGTAGTGGTTGTCAAGATATGCTTTCTTTTGCTACCACATTTTCTTTTCTGTATAAAACAGTGACTTCTGATTCTTATAATCCCCCTTCTGGACCAAAGACATATTGAAGTAAACTTCTTAATATTAGTTGATTTGCCAGACTTTTCAGTCAGTTTAACTTTGGTATTAACCAATGCCTGATGTGGATATAAATAAGCACTGGTCTTTTGTGTTTTTATGACCGAAGTGGGACGTGGGAGCTTTCAAGGCTACAATCCACCATCATTTTTTAAAGAGATTATGATTTTGGTGTTGGGTTCCACTTGAAGTATAGAGTGTCTTGATACACTGGCAATCAATCTGTACTGGTGCATACCACCCCACTTAAAGCCCTGGTTTTAATCTTCTGCTGTCATAGGATTGATTCTACTTTTGTCTCTTGACCTAAGATGTTTTGTGATTCTGCCTTCTGGGTTTTGACCTACTCACATTTCTAGCCATTCTTTAAATTTTTCCACTATTCTTTGTTTCCTTGCCTTCTTTGTACCCACAAAAATTATTCAGACTTTTAATTACGCAGCCTTTTACACTAATAAAGTTTTTCCTATTGTGCCATCAATTGTTTTAATATATTTTAACAGTGCTGTCAAACTCCGAATGAAAAAGTTCATGTTTGCATCTAATGTTTGAGCAAGATGCAGAGGACAGGAAGACAAGGAAAAAGATGCTCCACTGTGGCAACCCCTAACGGGAGCAGCCAAAAGAAGAAGAAGACTGTCAATTAAAATCATGAGGGCCTGTGTATTATTTTTTAGGAATTAGCTCATAAGTTAGGTGTTGTTTTTGATAATGGGCTATCCTTTTACACAGACATTACTGTAGTGTCAAAGACCAGGTAGCATACGCAAATTAACATGGATTCTAAGAATACAAGACACAGAAAAACTAGTTCATCTGTTTGTTTTAGGAAGAATTGATAATTAATACTCTGTTCATAGATTTTTCAAAACAATTCAATTCCCATCTGGAAGTTCGTTTAAAAATATGCTTCATGAAGTATTAAAGGTCAATTTGTACTCTCTTTTAAAATTATGTATATTAGCTCCCAGTTAACTTTTGGGTCAGTTACAGCCCTCATTCTAACTTAAGACATTTTATAAAGTAGAGGAAACTGACTTCCATGATGCTCTGTGTGAAACGATACCTGCATTTCTCGCTTTAATGCATTTCTACCTAATGTCAACAGACATAAAAATGCAATATTTGATTTACCTAAAATAATTCTGGTTGGTTATTGATGTTTTAACATGGCATGGATAAGATTTTTCTTATAGCTCAGCATTAACAAATCTGATGAGGTTTAATATTCTTAGCCTGTCAGTTTAAGACATTCCCTTTACTCAAGACATGCAAATTTAAAACAGTAATGTGAAGTCATCAATGTGCTTAATTCCATTTATTTATGTAAAAGAATGTTATTAATGTGTTTACT
>JANRMT010028174.1:167169583-167230332 GCA_026402145.1 Polypterus bichir lapradei
GTTTACTCCGGTTTGAACATTGTATTAAAAAATATGCAGGCCAGTTTGTCATTAATTTCATGTAGAAAAATGAGTAATGATCATTTAAATATTTTTAAATTTATTATTATTTATGTTTAAACATTTTTAGTGAAGCCATTTTTATTCTGATATAGACACCACCATTTTGTTCTCTCTACTGCAATGCTGACATGTACTTCCTGGTCATGCAAGATTTCAGAATAAATGGTTGCTCTATGCATTGCTTCATTTCCAACTATAATTTAAACATATTTGTGATTTATTTTCCATGTTACTATTTTGGTTAACATTTTAGGTTTTGGTGAAAAACAGGTTTAAAAAACATTGTCTGATCTCCTGGCTCCCTTCATAAAAAAATCTGTCTGCATCCTTCTACAAGGCATAATAAAATGAAGAAGCAGGTTGAAAAAATATGAAAACCAAAAGGCAAAGTATTTAATCAGAAGGTCAATCAAAGAACAAAAAAAAAAAAACAACACAGGAACTTTAGGGCAAATCTCAAGTTGACATGAATATACATTAAAGGTTCAAACTGCAAGAGAAAGGTTGACTCCACAACTGACTATACTATATGTGCGTAAGTAGACACTTAATAACAATATTAGACAATGAATAAGCCTTTAGTAACGGTCACATAGGTGCTTGAGAGGTTTAACATTAGGTATGGTTTAGGACAAAATATGACATATAGACCCTGAAGTGGAAATATTCTTGCCTTAGTATGAGATAAAGAGCACTACTGAGAATTTCCTTACTACATTGTAATTTGTCTCGGGGAATGAAAGGATGGTCCTGAGTTTTACTGACAAGTGAGTAGTAACAGGTAGTAATAGCACAAATATTTATATAGAAAGAAAGGGTATTGTTTGTGTGGCTAGGATGATTATGACAAATAAAGAACAAGAAACAGCTTATCACTTAGACAATGACACACATGGGTATGATTTTGGTGTTTGTTCCATTGCATAGGTCTGATCCTGGTAGGAGATTTGATGTAAAGAACACAATTGTGCAGGACTTCCCTGATTGTGGATATATGTGATGCAGTCAGATGCTGCTAGTGGGCTTCATTGACAACTGAAGTAATATTTAACCCATAGGATAAGGTTAAAAAAATGCATCCCCATTGCCAGTGGAAAATAAGCTTTGAATGAGCTTAAGAAACAACATTTGCCTGTTGAGAGGAAAGCTAGCCAAGGTAAGATAGCCGAGGTAAGATAATGAAAAGCTGTGGGCATAAGAAAAGGCAAGATGCTTCATTTTTAATTAGAATCATTCATCTTGTATATAAAGAAGCCTAAAGAAGGTATGTATAGTAAGTATGTGTTATTTTAAGTTGTATCTCTTTTTTCCTGTGAAATAAAACATATATAAAATATCAGAGAGCATCATTAATAACTAAAACATGTTATAGCTTTAATTCCCCTACATCCAGGTATTATTATTAACTTGTTCTTGTGTTTGAGTATTTTTCTTATAAATTATAGTTACACATGTTTTTATTATAACTCACGCCAGAATACATTCCTCTAGATTAATAATATAGAAAAAGTTAAATTCCTAAAGTCTTATTTTGTATTTCTCAACTGAAGCTTTCATTTTCTATAAAATACCAGAGATAAACTGTGAAATAACAGCATCTAATGCTTAAGAGTTTGTTTGTATCATTAAAAAGGTTCCATTTTGATGAATGTCAAAATTCATTTTATTCTACTTGTGATTTTAAATCCCATCCAAATGTTTTTATTTCTTACTTTTTTTGCTAGTTCTAGGTTCTTGTTTGATTATTTTGCTGGCCGAGAGATATATTACTGACTCAGCATATTTGGCTTCTTTTATAAATCTCTCTAGTAAATGCTGGGTTATCTTTTAATAATGTCTTTAATACCTGAAAAGGCACTGCTTTAATGGTCATGCTGGTTCAATTGATTAGTCATCCAAGTGTATTCCCCTCCAATTATATGGCAAATGAATAAGCTATTGGTTCTACAGCAGGGAAAAAAGAAAGAAAGAAAAATAAACATATCTCTGAATTAATGTGTTGCATTATAAAAAGGGCTGGTAATGTCCTGTGACATACCTCTTCACAACAGCCAATTTAAGTCAAGATGGTATTTCTTTATTCCAGGCTCTCATTCTAAATGTTAATTTTATTGTTCATATTTACCAACCCCATATTTTAGTTACCTGTAGTAGAACAATCTGGACTATTTAAGTATTCTTGCTTCATTTCAACAAAATATTATAGCACAAAGTTGTATCTTACAAGTTTCATCCATCTTTTTGCAAGATGAAACTAAAACAATCAGATTAAAATAAGACTTTAGAAAAATAAATACACTCCAGTCTTTCATATCTATACTGTCCAGCCATTCAACTCAGTGATTGGCCTTTTGATTCACTTCATTGATTTGATTCATGCAAACTACCTGCTTTATTGAATTAATTATTTTGATTCATTTCATTCATTTAGAGTCTGACGTATATGGAAAGTCCAGGAGGTGCTGTCAGGTCCCCTATGATTGAATCACAAGTACATAATTTAATAATTTGTATGTTATTTTCATATGTTTATGTATGTGTGTATATAGATAATTAAATTGTTTATTAATTTATATATAATTAATTGTATTTTTACACAGATAATTAGTTATAAACTGCTCAAAAAAATTAAAGGAACACTTTGAAAACAAATCAAATGTCAATGGAAAAAAAATCATGTTGGATATCTGTACTGATATGGACTGGGTATTGTGTTAGGAATAAAAGGATGCCACATTGTTTGATAGAAATGAAAATTATCAACCTACAGAGGGCTGAATTCAAAGGCACCCCAAAAATCAAAAGGAAAAAAAATTTGCAGCAGGCTAGTTTATTTTGCCAAAATTTCATTTCAGCAACTCAAAATCGTACTCAGTAGTTTGTATGCCCCCCACGTGCTTGTATGCATGCTTGACAACATTGAGACATGCTCTTAATGAGATGACGAATGGTGTCCTGGGGGATCTCCTCTCAGATCTGGACCAGGGCATCACTGAGCTCCTTGACAGTCTGAGGTGCAACCTGGTAGCATTGAATGGACCGAAACATAATGTCCCAGAGGCGTTCTATTGGATTTAAGCCAGGCGAGCGTTGGGACCAGTCAATGGTATCAATTCCTTCATCCTCCAGGAACTGCCTGCATACTCTCACCTCATAAGGCTGGGCATTGTCGTGCACCAGGAGGAACCCAGGACCCACTGAACCAGCATAGGGCCTGACAATGGGTCCAAGGATTTCATCCCAATATCTAAAGGCAGTCAACGTGTAATTGTCTATCCTGTAGAGGTCTGTGTGTCCCTCCATGGATATGCCTCCCCAGACCATCACTGGCCCACCACTAAACCGGTCATGGTGAACGATGTTACTGGCAGCATAACATTCTCCACAGCTTCTTCAGACCCTTTCATGCCTGTCACATGTGCTCAGGGCAAACCTGCTCTCATCTGTGAAAAGCACATGGCACCAGTTGTGGATCTGCCAATTCTGATATTGTATGGCAAATGCCAATCAAGCTTCATGGTGCCGGGCAGTGAGCACATGGCCCAGTAGAGGATGTCGAGCCCTCACGCCACCCTTATAAAGTCTGTTTCTGATTGTTTGGTCAGAGACATTCACACCAGTGGCCTGCTGGATGTCATTTTGTAGGGCTCTGGTAGTGCTCATCCTGTTTCTCCTTCCCCAAAGGAGCAGATACCAGTCCTGCTGATGGGTTAAGGACCTTCTACGGCCCTGTCCAGCTCTCCTAGAGTAACTGCCTGTCTCTTGGGATCTCCTCCATGCCCTTGAGACTGTGCTGGAAGACACAGCAAACCTTCTGGCAATGGCACGTATTAATGTGCCATCCTGGAGAAGTTGGACTACCTGTACAATTCTGTAGGGTCCAGGTATCACCTCATGTTACCAGTAGTGACACTGACTATAACCAAATGCAAAACTAGTGAAAAAACAGTCAGAAAAGATGAGGAGGGAAAAATGTCAGTGGCCTTTACCTGTTAAACCATTCCTGTTTTGGGGGTCGTCTCATTGTTGCCCCTCTAGTGCACCTGTTAATTTCATTAACATCAAAGCAGCTGAAACTGATTAACAGCCCCCTCTGTTACTTAACTGACCAGATCAATATCCCAGAAATTTCATTGACTTGATGCTATACTCTGATTAAAAAGTGTTTCTTTAATTTTTTGAGCAGTATATATTTAACATATTAGCTCATAAGCCATTGTCCTGTTTCTGTACACACAGCATGATAACACATTTAAGATGCATAAATAAAAAAAGACGTATCTTCACAGAATCAAGTGAATGAGAGTTGTGCAACTCATAATGATTCGTTTGCAAATCAAATGAAGATCATTAGAGTTCTCAAATAATGACTTGTTTATGATTCAAATGAATGAGAATCACACTGGTTCTAGAGTAGTATCTTATTCGTGAATCAATTGAACGGTAACCATTAGACTGATTCTCAGGTAGTTAGTCATTCTCAAATGAAATGAGACCAGACTTATGATTCAGATGGTTCTTGCACATGCACTTTAAACATCTACATCATGAGCGCGTCATATAAAAAAATCGAAGGTTTGGGCGCAACTTGTACAGCTTCGCCTATATTCTAGAGCCAGCTCTGAGTGAGACAGTGCTGTTTATTACTTTAATGGCACAGGTGAAGGCCCCAGTCTGAGTGAAATGTTAACGCACTGCTAATTTTATACACTCACAAATTAAGTTAGTAAGTCGTATGTATCGTGTCCTTGATCAGGCAACACAGTAAATACACCTCTGTAGGACAGGGGTGGGCAAAGTCATTCCTGGAGGGCCGCAGTGGCTGTAGGTTTTTGTTCCAACCCAGTTGCTTCAAAAGAAGCCCTTATTGCTCAAGTAACACTTCTGCTTCGTTTTAGTTGTCTCACTCGTTTAGATTTTGAACCCTTATTGCTTATTTTAGTCTAAAACAGCTGTAGTCTTGGTTTTTAATCACCCCTTATTAGCAATCAGATGTAAATGACAAAAGAAATTCAGCATTTCTCCATTAAGCTTGTTTCGATTTACACCTGCGTGTGTTTATCATGCACTATTTGGTTTAATTAAATACTTGGAAAAAAAATGAAGAGAAAAAAGTGAACGACTGAGAATTACTCATCTGTTTTAGACTTCAAATCATTTGGATGATATCCTTAGAAAGGAAAAAAAAATCTAGGATATGAGAATGATCTGACATAGCAGAGTTAAAGCATTAACGAGCCCTGAAATTAAATAATTGACAAGGATTTTTTTTAATTAAGCATCTGGGTTGGAATAAAAACCTGCAGCCACTGCGGCCTTCTAGGAATGACTTTGCCCACCCCTGCTGTAGGATATCTCTACTTGCCTAAAAACCTCAGTATGATATACTTGTTCAAAAAAGAAACAAAATATAAAATATTTTTAAAAAGGTATCATGATTTGAACTTGTACTATCTTTCAAGAAACTCTTAAACTTATCAAAATTTGCAAATTTAGCACTTAAAGCCTAAAACCTAAATTGGAAATGACTGCCGGTAATTGTACAGATGACATCCAAAGATGAATGAATTACTGGTCTTCTCTGTTGCTTTCAAGTTGCAAATGTTACAGAAGATCTTCTAGAGAGTCTTTCACATGAAGATCTGAACATTTACTTCAAAGAAAAACCTCATGGCCAGCAGTACATCAAGAGGTCAGCATTATTCTTTTTTTTTTTTTTTTTTTTTTTTTTAAGAAATATTGTTGAGTAAACAATGTAGTTATTATTGCTTTTTCTTTGTTCATTTTGTTGAGATTAAAGACTCCTGAAGCAACTTTTATGTCAGAAGTGTCCATGCCCTGATGATATTTGAGATCAAGCAGGGGGAAATATAAATGATAATAGGGAAAAGGAGGATGTTTATGATATGAAAATGATGACAACATAAATATATATTTATAGATATGGAAATTTGAAGAGTAGAAACTTGGGCTTGGTCCTTCTCAATTAAAATTTTTGATAATTCAATAAAAGCAGTTTGAAATGTCACACCTGAGCACAGGACAGCTCCTGCATCCATCAAGGCTGTTGCCCCAACATGTTCACCTCACCATATGAATCTTTGTGTAAACACATATTTATGTATGTTTGTAATTTATACAAAGTCTATATTAATTTACAAATGTTTTGATAAACTTTATCATGGCGCCAGAGAATAATAGTGTGTTACATGTTAATTAGCACACACAAGTAAAAATTTCACAGTACTCATGTAGCACTTATTTAGTTCAATACAACACAGTGTAAAAATACTCCATATCAATAGATAACTGAGCACATATTGTTTCTGTGTTTTATCAGGAAGTAAAGAAGTTACCTAAAAATTTAACAATGAAAATATAAGCGGGCAATTACTTTTGAGCCTCTGAAATGAAGGGATTGTGTTAAAAAAAATGCTTTAGTTGCCTCACATTTTTATGCAATCGTTTTGTTCAACCCACTGAATTAAAGCTGAAAGTCTGCACTTCAACTGCATCTGAGTTGTTTCATTTAAAATTCATTGTGGTAGTGTACAGAACCAAAATTAGAAAAAAGATGTCTCTGTCCAAATATTTGTGCATGATGAGGGTAAAATTTGTCATGCATATTTTATTCAAACTCATTTTATAGTTAGTTATGCACTTTACTCAGTGTTGCAGCATGATAGGCCTAAATGAAAGTCAAACTGAAGTTGTTTAAAGTTATAATATTTTGCAGTTGATGCTCAAAGGGTTGCACTTTTTTATGCCATTTTTTTCCTTAAAGACCAAGTCTTTATTATAGTAAGCCAAACTTTGAGAAATTGTCATGCAAAACATTATTGCTGCTCTCTTTGCCAGTAACTGTTGATTTGTGAATTCCAGGTTCCCTTTTCTTCATTGTATTAGAAAGCTGTACTGTGTTATTCTGAAATTTTTGCCTTTTTAAAAAAACATTTATTAGCATTGTAAATAGTTTTGTCTAGCATCTTTTTAAGACACAACAGAATAATAAACTGACTGTCACTATCCTTTATTAGATATAAATAATGAATATTTTAAAGAATACTTAAAACTTTAAATATGATCTATGTAACGTTCATTTCAATTGTTCATTCATGTTCTATTAGTAGGTAAATTAGTATTAGTAGGTAAAAAATAGTACCAGACATCATATAATTTTTGTTATAAATCATTCTTAATTTAAAGCTTGGTGTATGTTGTTTTTTTCATTAAAAGGAGAATGTTTGAGTTATATTAGAACATAATGCGAAAGATATTTAATAGGAATTTATGTTCTTTTCTTTTATTTTTTTTCATTAGTGAAAAATGCCATTGCCATGTTTAGAGCTCTGCCATCCATGTTTACTTCGCTTTCTCTTCCCCCAAAAAAGTTGGGAAACAAAACATGAGGCATTAGTTCATGTTCTTAAGGTAAAACTTTGCATTTTTACATTGTTTAAAGGAAAAATAAAGACAGTTACTGCAATTCTATCCATCTGTGACTGGCAGCAATTTTCAGGGTTGTTTTTAATGTTAGCTACAGGAATGACATTATACATTAAACGGTTTGAATAAAAGGGCTCAACAGAATATAACAATCTCCAATTTTTAGTGATTTGCTATTTCAATTACAAGCTGCTTCTGTTAAAATTAGCACATTAATTCAGTGTTATAAATAGGTAAATGTATAATAAATCTGTATAGGACTACAGAGGATAAAATAAATTCAGCTTGTTTTCTTTGTTGGTTTTGTTTGTCTTGAAGGCCTCCGAGAATCCTGATGCCTTTTTACAGCAAAGACCACTGTCTAGCCCTGTCCTTATTGTCGACTAAGATAACCGCATGCTGGCTATTGGAAGTGAGCCTGTGACAACTTTCCCTCAAGAAATGTTGCATGAAGGTATCATGTACCTCATGGCATACTATTTTATGCACTACATCTAACCTATCCTAAGTGCATTGCCTCAGTCCTCTCTGTAATTTAAACTGAAATATTACGGGACACAATTCATGAGAAGGATGTAACTGTGTCATACAGGAAAGCTTTAGCTGAATGGAAACAGCTTATTGGTCAGTAATCACTGAGGCACTACTTAAGCCTGGCCAACATAATTAACTTGATACATTTTGAAGCAAAATGATTGGTCAAGTGTAACTAATTAGGTTAAGTGTGATTTAGAAACCATTAATAAAAATTGTACATACATTCCAAATAATTTGAAGGGAAAATACAAATATGCTAGAAGAAAAATTGTGTGAGCCAAATGTAGAACAGGAACAACAACAACAGCATTTATTTATATAGCACATTTTCATACAAACAGTAGCTCAAAGTGCTTTACATAATAAAGAATAGAAAAATAAAAGACACAATAAGAAAACAAAATAAATCAACATTAATTAACATCGAATAAGAGTAGGGTCCAATGGCCAGGGGGGACAGAAAAAACAAAAAAAAAAAACTCCAGACGGCTGGAGAAAAAATAAAATCTGTAGGGATTCCAGACCATGAGACCGCCCAGTCCCCTCTGGGCAGGAAATGCATGTCTATGATGTACTGTATATAATTACTATAATATTTGAAAATCAATTAGATAAATTAATTATAAATAATTTGACTTTTTGAAAGACCACTGGTTGCTGAGGTTAATGTCCACTGTCTCCTGGCACCAGAATCCTGCCGTTGAATCGCAGTTGAGGTATACAGCTGGAATTTTCTCCCCATGTCTGGGTGAGTTTTCCTTCTACTTTCCAAAGAATTGTATTTTAAGTGGGTTGGCAACCAAGCACTGGGCTTCTGTGAGTGAGTGTGACTCCATTACATTAAGTATGACCTGAGATTTACCAGGGTTGGTTTCTACCTTGTGTCCGGTGCTACTGAATTTGATAATAGACAGGCAGATTGTTGTAACACATGTACAGGTGATTTTAACATTCAAAAAAATATATACTTTTATACTAAAATTAAAAAATAAAAATCACTCAGCTATTTATTTCTCTATAACATTCTTCAAGTTTTATGTATTCATTTAATTTCCTTTCTACCATCAAACAACTCCATATATAACATGCTGTGGTTCTGCAACAAAGGTGAACAGCAATAGGTATATTATTTTTTTTCTCATTCACCCTGTTGTTTCTTTCTAAAGGACTGTAATGTTTTATAATCCTTTGAAATAAGCAGAACTGTGGCAGTCTGACGACTGTCATCCTGAGGTTAAAGAGTGATTAGAAAATGTGCTGATGACAGTTTTTCTAGATTCCTGCTGTCAAGATGAGTGGCCGTGTAAAAATAAAATTATGTGTAAAACATTCTGCTGCAGAAAGTTAAGTAGTGACAGGGATACAAACAAAGAAACAGCATGTGTTGTCAAACAACAGTGACAGGCCCTATTGCTAACCTTAACAGGAATCTAAATAGCTGTCCTGCTGTATGTGGAGCTTGTCACAAAGCATGTTCTTGAGCTTAGTTACAGCTACCAGAACAATGCTAACAGAGCTCTATCCCTGACCAAGCCTCACTTAAAATTCAAGACAGTAGTCGTCACCAGTGGAAGCAGTACAGGCAAAGATGCATGCATCTCAAAAATGATACTCTTGCTACACAATGATAAAAAAAATAATTTAAGGTATAGAATGCAGGAAAATGGTAAAGAATATCCCAAAAAAATTGAAAGACTCAAAGTGGAAAATACAGAAAAAATATCTAAACACAGTTTTGAGAGGTAAACACTGAGAATCTTAAAAACAATATACTGTAAAACCTCAGGGGTTGGGGCCAAGTCTGTGACAGATAAAAGAAAAGACGGATAACAGAACAGCTACTTTAAAAATGATATACAGTAGATTAGTTTAGTGATTAGTCATATTTAATTACAAAAAAAAACAAACTATATTAACAAAATGTAATTATAGTATTAACAAAATTAATTAATTTATATAATATTGTAATGATCAGCATAATAAGCAAATACAATTCAGAGATACTGGAGTTTTCTACGTTTTACTTGGAGTCTTTGTTGGTCCCCTGTCTTATACTCCATTATCTGGATTATGGAGCAAACCTCCAAAACAATACAAGAAAGCTTTCTCTACCAATAATTATCTTCTGCCACTCACTGCCTGTCTTTCTTTATACTCCAAACACTGCTGCTTATTGTCTCCTGACTCCCTACTCAAAACCTCCTTATGCTGCACCTTCCTTTTTCTCCTAACTACTCCTATCACATCCTGCTGGTCTTACCAACACCTATTTCAGCAGCAATCCAAGCTTTTCGTAGATGGTTTCCCAACCAAGTACTAGCCAGGCCCAAACATTCTTACCTTACAGATGGGCTATCTTTTCTGAAGTGAATGTGGCATGGCTGCTGAAAGAATACATTGCAAAGCATCTCCATGGATAAATTGTGCATTTGACTTCTCTTTGCAGATCCTTTGCACTTTGTTCATTGCTACATCAATGGGCATAGCCACAAAAAGCAGCTGAAATCTTTACGAGCCATGTGCACTGGCATCAACCCTTGCTACATTATAATTCATACTTTTACTTTTTTACTCATGCTGCACCTACAAGGCATGTAGCGCTTATGATACTGCATGCTGTGTGGATGTCACAGCCTTCAAATGTAGGGGACACTTGAAATCACTTTTCTCTGTGACATGATCACAAAGAAATGTGTGCTTGTGCATTACTGTCTATAACGTGTATGAAGCCCAGAAAAACTTGCCATGTGTTGTTTAAACAAGCTAAATGCAATCTTTATTTTATTTTCCTCCAGTAAGTGGCCTTCTCAGTGCTGCAAGTGGAGCTACCAGTCAATGAAGAACACACAGGAGTAACTAAATGGGGTTGAAATGGGGATTTTTTTTTCTCCTTTACAGATAAAGAAAAATTGTAATAAAGGTAGCCTGAATTATTTTTAATTATGCCTCATTGTTTTAAGCATTGTGTGTTAAACCACCAGGCACATATAACAGAGATTAATTCTGCGAGTCCTCATGCTGAACCATTCTGGCTAAAAGAGATGGATTAATTCCTCATTTAATGTAGATTGAGTGCAGATTGCTATTTTTGCCAAAAACCATAAGTTTATAAATTGTATGTAAATTGTTTTTTGAATGTATTTTTAATAACTGCCCAATAAAAAAGATACATTTATGTTCCAGTATTTTTGTAAGCTACTGTCATTCATTGGCCGTGAGAACTGTCCTAACTTTGCCCTCATTACGGCACACCAGCCTATGGTGAAAGAATCTGTCAAATTATACCAGGAGAACGTTCATGAAATCTTCATAAGGTGGTCTTTGAATGTGACTAAAGAGATTATGAAGAAGAATGTGGTAGCTGTGGCAAATGGAGAAGATAAATGTCTAATTAAAGTAGTTATGTCAAGCCATAGAGAATGATAATTGGCAATATTCAAAGAGTTTGTGGAGAGCCATTTGGTGACGCAGAAAGCCTAGACAGACATCACTAGTCTGTCTACGGCTAGGATAAAAATGGTTGAAGTCAAACTGGATACATCTACATCCTACAAAAAGCCACTGCTGGAAGAAATATTTGGAACTGGATACCATTTTTGCAACTTAAGTCAGTATTGGTAAGGCCAAGGATATGAATGGAACCCTACCAAAATTGTTCAAACTAGTGAATATTGTTTAGTGAATATAGTTGATGTGCCACTTCATGTAAGTTGCTGAAGCTAGAAGACTGAGGTGGTGATTCCCTTTTTAAAAGGCAACAAGAGATTGTACGTTTTGTCAGATTTTAGGTACTGTATGCTTTGTATGTTAAATGCTTTGAAGAATGTTTATGTATTCAATATAAGCTACTTTAAGAGTATGGTATTACGATTGCTGGTGCATGCAATTCTGTTTTTGTGATTTTCATATAGAAGTTGTGGTGCTTGGATATTTGCCATTAAGTCAGGTCCAGTAAATGTTGTCAGGGGTAGACTTAGTAATTTGGGGGCTCTATACAAACACAGGTATAGACACCCCCCCCCCTCCCAAACACCTATTATTCCCCATTAAAGCTGGAGCATAAATCATACTGTTAGACAGTCTCTCAGCTGTCCTGACTCTTCCTATCACTGTTGCCTCTGAGTTAAGTTTTAATTTAGTTTTTTAATATTTTGGCGTGCATTTTGTATTTATTTCTGATTACCATGTGCACCATAAATTTATTTGCATTTTTTTACTTTTTCACTTATTTAGATTTTTAAAATTTGTTTATCACAAAATTTAAATAAAGAATTTGTGTTTTAATAAATTCTTCTTGATCTTATTAATTTAGACTGCACTAAAATAAATTTTATGATGTCAAGACTCAGGGGAAGGGTAAGTTGAAGGGCCCCCAGAAGCTGCAGAAACACCGCTGGATTGAACAGTCCAATTTTCCCACAAGGAATGGGGAGGTACTTTCAAGCAAGTGCTAAAACAGGCACTTACATTTGTTTTTTATTAATAAGCTTAGGAAACATAAATAATACTCACCAGTATACGTGTAACTTTCGTTGGTAAATGAGGCCTTTTAGGGGGCTCCCTTCTACCGTGGAGCCCGGAGTGGCTAATTACCCTGCTTAAATGTTAAGTCCATCCCTGCTTCTCAAAGCCCACCCTCAACTTTGGATGGATATTACATTTTTCATTTTGGTGTGTATTCCATGTTGCCTGCAGTGTCACTGAAATAAACAAATACGGAACTAAATCTTATTTCATGAAACACTTAATTATTTATGCTTACTTGTCATGTGTTTACTTATTTATTGTCACATTTCACAATGTATTTATTTGTTTGTATATTTATTTAATTATTTATTTTATTTAATTTTGTCCTAAATACTTCTCAATACATTTGTAGTGGGACTTTACCAGTAGTGCGTCTTGTCTTGTTTCCTATTTATAATATCCATGTAGAAGGTATCAAGGCACAGGTGGGGACTGTGGAATATCCATTTTGGTCCCCTCAGTTGTTTATAGTTGTTGATCTGCCTAGCATGCTGGAATAGACTTCAGCTCAGTGTTGTTTGATATGGATGAAAATTGGCACCGCTACCAAGTTTATGGAACAGTCCATCCTTCATTTACTTTTGTAAAATTTGTTATAATTTATTCTTGGAAAAAGTAAAGATATATGTAATAATTGCCTGAAACAGGGAGTGTAATATATTAAACACTTTATTAGGAGGTCAATGTAGACTTACCTCTGACAACTTTACTATAATCATGGATATCAAACTTTTTCTATATTCAGTACTGTTGGAGGTCTATGTACATATCTAATTTCTCTAAACATGAGGTTTTAAAAATTTAAATTTAATTAACTGCTACTCTGTTATATCAAATGAAACAAATATTAATGAGCAACAACTATTCATTCGTCATCCAACCCGCTATATCCAAACTACAGGGTCATGGAGGTCTGTGGAGCCAATCCTAGCCAACACAGGGCGCAAGGCAGGAAACAAACCCCAGACGGGGAACACACACGGGACAATTTAGGATCTCCGATTAACCTAACCTGCATGTCTTTGGACTGGGGGAGGGAACCCATGCACGCACAGGGAGAACATGCAAACTCCACACAGGGGGGACCCAGGAAGTGAACCCAGGCCTCCCAACTGCAAGGCAGCAGTGCTACCCTCTGTGCCACCAGCAACAACTATATTTCAGAAATATACATCACCCTTCCTTCCATTTGTATATTACTTTAAATTCTAAATAACTACAGGATGTGAAAGAAAAAATGTTTTCACAGTTTACATCTTTCTGTCATATTTCAGGTGTGAATGAGAGTCTGATTAATTATGTATTCTGTGGATTCTGTCTTTATATCCAATAAATTAATGACCTACTGAGAAAGCAACATATTTAAAGCTTGAACACACTCGTAAATGACTGACACAAACAAAATTGAGTGTTTACCAGGTTGAGGAACAGCTGCTAAATCTTCTTAAATTAATTCAAACTGTCCGTCTCTAATATTCTGTAATGTAAAGTGAAAAGGATTAGATGCTTTCAGTTCATTGAAACTGGCTGCCTGTTTAAAAGGTTTGTTTGTGGTATGAATGTAATCATATGCTTTCAATTTTATAGTTCCAGCTTTTGTTAGTATTGCTGATCTCCAAAATGAAATTGTACAGGAGTATAGAATATATATGATATCACATTATATTTGCATTTAATTTAATATATCTTAAACTGCATTTGAAAAAATACTGAAATATTTTATAATACCAAATATATCTTTATAATATAGTGTATTAAAAGAATTTTTAAGATATCTGACATTTTGGAGAGATTTGTAAAGCATTGTTATTTTTAAATATATAGAAGGAAATACTGAAAACAAATTACATCTTCACTGTCAATGATTTTTAATATACTGTTGTGTAAGTGGTGAAGCACTTACTACTAAACTGGACTAGCTGTGACAAGTGATGTAACTATACATGGCTTATTTTTCTTTTGGCATTGTGATTATTAGCTGTGCACAGTTCTTGCATTTTTTTACGCCTCCTTATTTGTTGGAGCAGCCACACATTCAGCTAAATGTTTCATGCTACATTATTCCTTTGTCTGGAGCACACACTCTGCTGGTTCCCTGAATGATTTGTTGCACTTCTCCTAATAAAGGAGATACATTTTTTCATTGAATATGGCATCATAAATTCTTTCTCACCCAGGCCTCTGCTAGTAATTTCAGCAATATGCAGAATATGTGTCAGGTTTTCTGCTGGGGAAGGCTGCACAACAGGAGCTGTTTGTAATAAATAGTATGAACTGATATGTTCCCTGTCTATGGCTCTGCACCTTTTGTTAATGCTGGGTGTTTGTCCATCTTCTCAAATTATTTACAGTGTCAGAAAAATGTCAATGTCTGCCTCAGGTGAGGAGTCAAGATTTTGAATTTTTTAAAAGCAGAAATCTAGTTCATTGTGATCCTTGATTGCTATCTTAATATTGATTGTTATATTACACAAAATTTGAGAACAGGCAGGAAAAAGTGATGAAGCATACAAAGTAGCTCATATGTTCATATTGTCAAATTTTTACTCAATGCTTTTCACCTTCTAGTATGCTCCTCCTTCTATTTAGATACAAATAAACATTTTATTTTTATTTTATTATTTTATTTTTTAATTTTATTTAAGTTCAGCTGTAGATGTGTTTTATGATTTTAGTCATTTATTTGAGCTGTTCAATTGTTGCTATTTGTTTTTATCTTTTTACATACACTATTTGGAAATTGTCCATTAGCTCCTTTCATTCAGTTTTTTTTTTGAGATTTTACACAATAATTCTCAGTCTGGTCTCTGTGTGTGTTTGGTTTATGGTGCTTTTGTATGTGTTTTATATAGTTATTATCTTGTGAGGAAACAAGATTGGTGCTTTTTGTTGCGAATGTTTGCATGTATATTTAATTGGTTTATCTATTATGTATTAATTGACTGTATATATTTGTGCATCTTGAATTAATTATGTGTTTGTATTTAACCTTTTTGCTATACATTCATTTTTCATTTACATCCTTGCTTTTTTACTTTCATCTTTTTAGGTTATATTGTCTTTTGAACTGTCAATTAATGAAACAGTGTGCTGAAATTTACATTGAAGCAGAATACAGTATTGATTTAGACCAGTGTGGACTTTACAGTTATGATTACTGCCGTCATAATTATGTTTGGTGATGTATTTTTATAAAATTTTAATAAAATTATATGGTATGAATAACATCATTATAGCTTAATGTTATCCCATCTGGCATTAATCTAAATATTGCTTATATAAATAATTTTCTTAAAGTATTGGCTCTAAAAGTTTTTGTGCTCGTCCTTTAGCTTTTTCTTGGTTCTAGATGTTTCCACTTGATATGGGCCTTGTCTCATACCTCATACAGCTCATATAGTACCTAATATTCCAAGTACAAGATACAGTGCTTAATATGTGTGACTAACATTCTGTTCTAAAGTTTGTAAGGTAAGGAAGACTGATGGTTTGATGTAAATTTCTTATACTAACTTAATGTAGTACTTGAACAAAGGTGATGTGTTTCCTGTTGATTAGAACATGCAAGTAAGAATTTCACTGTACAGGTGACAATAATGACCCTAAAAACTCTAAATAACTTTTTTGCAGGCTCTGCTCTGGAAGTGTAGCAACCTGCTGGGGTATTCAAGACAGTTGTTAAAAATTAATAGATGTAAAGCATATCAAGCTGCTGTTTGAAATCCCAACCATGAAGCCTTCATTGTCCATAATTATGTACCTTGTACAGCAGCCTCATGCAGAATGTTGTATTATTTTGAATAAATTAAATATTTATGGAAATTCAGTATAGTGTGGGTACAGTGTATAGTGTTTTATTTTTTTTAGAAAGTACATCATCTCATGTAAAAAATAAATAAGAATACATATTAGAAATGAACTGTTATTGATAATGTTGAGTCAGCATAATCAATGACTTATTATCGGTATTGCATCAGTCACTTTCTACCAAATTAGTGCAGAACAGAGTGTTGGCACATTTATAGGTCTTACTAATTCATTATCATTGTAAATTGTATGAGTATAAATTAAAAGTCAGTCAGTTAGGTTCCAACCTGCTACATCCTAACACAGGGGTCTGCTGGAGCCAATCCCAGCCAACACAGGGCATAAGGCAGGAACAAATCCCAGGCAGGGCACCAGCCCACCTCAGGACACACACACTAGGAACAATTTAGGATTGCCAATGCACCTAACCTGCATGTCTTCAGACTGTGGGAGGAAACTGGAGTACCCGGACGATACCCACGCAGAGAAGGGGAGGACATGCAAACTCCACGCAGGGAGGACCCGGGAAGCAAACCCAGGTCTCTTTACTGTGAGGCAGCACTGCTACCACTGCGCCACCCACGAATTAAAAGTGAAATTAAAAATATTTTGTTGAGCAATGAGGAATTGTAACTGTGATGCTCACAGCTAAGTAACATGCTAACTATTCTTTTACAAATTCCTCTTGGGCTTAACTGAATCCTGCGGTCAATGTTGGTTGGTTTGGAAACTAGAAAAGAGTGAAAATGTATTTGTAATTGGCAAGGATTTTTACATGGAATATACTTGAGCTATAAAACCAAGAGGCAAGTGTCATTAGAAGTACTAAAGATTTTGACATGCTTTTGGACTTGAGTTGAAAATAACATCCAGGAATAAGCACCTAAAATAAGGAGATGTTCTTGTAGGTCGCTTATAATATGTATTTAAATAGCACATTTTCATGTAAGTGTAGATTAAAGTGCTTTACAAGTAGCAAAAAGAAACATTAAAGTTAAATTATAAAAGAGTTAAGATTGGAAGAATTACTTGCTTATGTCGCTAAAAGGTAAAATGGTAAATTTAAATGTCCAATTTGACAACACACTTTGGTTAGAAGGCCAGAAAGGAGAGTAAAACTAAAACTCCAGGTTATTTTTTTGGATAATGTTCTGATTATTTCTCTTTTAATATTTCTATTATTTGTTTGAAATATTGAACATTACCTTTTGAGTCAACCTGGTACTGCCATTTTGTTGTATACTTTCCCTAGGCAGTGCCATAGAGTATTCTTAAAAGTGGCCACAATATATTACTAGTCACATAATTACATATGTGATGTTATTGTTATACAAGTTTTTGAATGTCAAAATGAATCTTTGTCAGTGAGATTTTTGGTTAGATACATGGGGATTTCTCTTGTAATCATTTTTACTGAAGGACATGTCTTTTTCACTAACAAATTTTATCTTACACCTTGATTTTGTTTACTAGGCATTTTGAACATTTGGTAATGACCTCCCTAGCATTTTGATTATTTTTCCTCTCACTCTTCATCTTCTAGTCCATATTTTCTTAATGAGTGGGAATGGTGCAGAAAAAGAACCACAGAGCTATTTTTTCTAATTCCAATTTCTTTATTATTTGCTGAAAACAGAACTTCTTGTTTAATTTTATAACTTGTTAGTACTTTTTGGTTAAGAAAACAAGAAGCAATTAAAAAGTGAATGTATCAATTTTAACCTAAATGAAGCAATTAAAGTTTGAGAATGATAAGTGTGTAAACTGAAATGAAGCACAGTTGCCTGGGAAAAAAGTGCTTCAGCAGCAATAATAGTATTGTTACTAAACTGGGTTGGAACAAAAAACTGCAGCTCCCACAGCCCTTCAATTACGCATGGCAACTCTTTTTAGCTTCATCTAGGCGCACTGGCTTGCTGGTTCTGTCATGATTTGCTTGCTGCCTCCATATAACACATGTGGTAGGTATGCAGCTCAAAGAAAACTGCAAAAATGTTGCCACTGTCTTAGCCTTCAGTAAACCTACGGTAGTAAAAAGCAGTAAATATACTTAATAATTAGAATACATTTGTTATGTTATGCTTTATCTAAGTATATAGCTGTAAATGTGATTTTCCTGGGTGCTAAGCTGCTCTTCATTGTACTCCCAGAGTTCAATCACCAGGCACATATTGTGGTGTGCAGGTGCACCTCTTATATATTATACCTGAAACGCACCTTCTACTGTGGCTGAAGTGTGGATTTTCAGTTGTGGGAAGAAAGTCTCACAACTCCTGAATGTGCCTCACATGACAATACATCTTCAGCCTTTATATGTTCTGGCCTGTAGGGGGTATCATTGAGCCCAAAAACCCCAGGCACCACTATACCAACACAGTTGGGTTCAAATAAAGAGATTCTATTGAATAAAGTATCTTTTACACTAGAATCCCTGAAGCCTACGAAAATACTTGTAATCCGGGGTCACCTTAAATTCCTTTGCACCTCTCCATTAGTGTCTTTTGTTTAGCAAATGTGTTGATCAGCACAAGCAGCAAGCTTGGGTTAGGATACAATGATAACACGACTACTCAGGTGGTGCACAGGTAAGAACTGCTGACTGATAATTAAGAGGCTGAGGGTTCGCTTCTGGGCTGTTCCTCGATTTACCATTTTGAGTAGTGAGCTGCTATTATTGTTACTATCTATACTAATAAAAGGCAAAGCCCTCACTGACTCACTGATCACTAATTCTCCAACTTCCTGTGTAGGTAGAAGGCTGAAATTTGGCAGGCTCATTCCTTACAGGTTACTTACAAAAGTTAAGCAGGTTTCATTTCGAAATTCTCCCACGTAGTTGGCTGCCTGCCTATATTGCGTTCCCCCATCCCCACGCCTCCCACGTAGTTGGCTGCCTACCCATATAAGGCCGTCCTTTGCTCCTGTCTCTTCATTCCCTTCCTTGGTTCGCCACGGTGTTCACGTCTCCCAGCTGATAACTGCAGCCTTTTTATTTAATCCACAGCTTCTCCGCTGTTTTATTGTTCATTTATTATGATTATAGTTATTGTGTAGATATTTTAGACTTAGTTTACTGTTCAGGTACCCATTTCCTTTATCGTTCCAACTGTACCCCCATTAACATGTCTATCGAGGTGATCACCATCTGTTATACTACATTTTTCTTTAATACTAATGTCATTGTCTCTATGCTCACTGGTATGGATTTATTCACATGTGCATGTTAAATTGGCACACAGGGGCTCAGCAGTTAGATTTGCTAGCCAAGCATTGGATTAGATAGCCAAAGACAACTGGAGGATTGTATAGTCAGCTTAAACACAGAATAGTGTATTCCTGTCCTCTGTCAGCACAATCTTCTTTCCTTGTTGGGAGAATGAGAACCGGCATGTAAGCACTATGATATTTCTGTATTTTGTGGAGGAGGAGTTCAGCCCTTGTTTGGAGACAGAGAGGACCAGCAAGTTGAAGAAGAACAGTATAAAAGGCTTGGACAACAGCCAGACCCTTTGAGGCTGAGTCGGCAAAGTTCCAAAAAACCTCCCAGCGTGGGGACGAGAAAATGGCAGCCTGTGTTGATCCAGATTCCCACCTGGATAAAGTCTGTCCATATGCCTCCCGTCTGTAACCGCGTTAACCGTCAGTAAATGTAAGCTAAAGTATATTTTTTCTCATGTGATTCTTGTACCGCCATAATCACGATGGGAGGGATATCGCCTTTTCTGGTATATTACTATATTGTTTAGTTACTTAATATACCGCAATTTCAAAAGAACACATTTCCAAGAGAGCTAATGCCTCTTCAGGAAACATAATTGGCGTAGTCGGCAGGATTGTGGCTACATTAATAACTATATATTATTTATAATATTTTATATATATATATATATATATATATATATATATTAATTAAAATATGCTTATACTGACGATATGGGTGGCTCGGTCAAAATATTTGGTATATATTTTGGGATGGTCGCGCGCACTGTCATGGACTCCCGACCGAGAAATAAAACTGCCTTAACATGCCTGGCCCGAATTGGAATAGGGATATTAATTAATCCCATCAAAAGACAAGAGGCGGTCTTGTCAAAATCAGCACAGTGCATGAGGCTGGAAAGAAAACCCGACATCTGTCGGCGAATCGTGGTAGCGTCTGCTACCTACGGTATGTGAGTGGACTTTTAAGTTTGGACTTTTAAGTTCAACGCATAAGTGGGACTAAAACCGGACAAAATAAATGGAAAACAACAAGATTGAAACTTATAGCACGAGACTGGCTGTCCAGTAAAATGAAACGGCACTCACGGGGACAGCACAGATTAATGCACTTCAGTACGAGTCCAAAATCTGCCTGAAAAGTAAATGCTGTGATGGGGAACACTGTTATTTAAATAAATTACATCGCTAGCCATTACAAAACTTGAAAAGCTATAAAAAAAACGGCGCGTTATTGTATTTAGTTGCAGCAGGTAGACAGACATGTAGGCAATGCACTTACCTTGCCGTTTGCGTATTAATCCAGCGGAGCTGAAAAACTTAAAAAATGAAAATAAAACCAACACCGATAGAATCCATAACGTCTCGATCATGATCGCTAAAATAATTTGTAGAAATCTTGAATGGCATCCTAGCAGTCCGATGTAAAAATACAAGCTTCGTCCACGTGTTAAAAGCAGTCTGAAAGCCGCCCAGCTGTTCCTATCAGTCTACCTAAAAGGGTAAAGGTTAAAGGTTTTGGCAAAACCCCACCTATTTTGGTACTTTTAAGAAATTGCCGTGTGTTTAAACACACAGAAATTATTAAATTGCCTTTTAAATATAGCTTAAATGACGAACCTACGTTATAAGCTAATGTTTAAAAAGAATTTGTAAAACGGTGTACACATATAGCGCTAAAATGCAAAAGAGCTCTAACTAAAAAGTGGAAAAAGAATAAATACATTTGGGGTTAAAACTTGCAATGAAAAACATGCCTTTGTACCTTCTGGTAAGTACTGGCCAAACTTTGTTTTAAGAAGGGATTAATTGGATAAGTGTGAAGTTAAAAACATGAGGCAGTTTCTCATAAGACAAAGAAAGATAATTCGATGTTTAATTGGTTTAAAGCAAATAAAATAGAATGTCTTTGTAAACGTGTAAAACATTTTTCCTTTTAAACCCTGATCAAGTTTAAAGGAAAAATGCTCTTTTAATAATACTACATAAGAAGGGAGACAAGTTCTTGCGATATGCAGCATGTGTCCGATTATGCATGAATGGAGGTTGTGTATTTTGGAAACTCTTAAGGGAATGTATGGTGGCGCAGTGGTTAGCACACTTGCCTGGTGATACGAGATAAAGGTTCAAGCATGTATGTTTTCCTTGTTAAGTCGGGATATTCTTTGTGACCGCATAACTTTTTCGGGAATACTTTCTTGTTGTGGAATTGTGCTGCATGATTTCCCCATGAGTGGATTGTTCTTGTTGCTGCTGAATTTACCGCGTACCGCATCTGTAACCGTGTTAACCGTCAGTAAATATAAGCTAAAGTATATTTTTTCTCATGTGATTCTTGTACCGCCATAATCACGATGGGAGGGATATCGTCTTTTCTGGTATATTACTATATTGTTTAGTTACTTAATATGCCGCAATTTCAAAAGAACACATTTCCAAGAGAGCTAATGCCTCTTCAGGAAACACCATCGATCAAAGAACTGTCACTTACCGAGTGGTTTCCATGCCTGGAGATGCCGCCTGCCTTTTACAATTTCTGTGTTACATATTGCACGGCCATATCAGGCTCAATCTTGATATCCGGAGGAACATTGTGTCTTATGTATTGAATGACTGGGACAGGTTCAAGGTGTGGACTGATGATGGTACAGGAGATAGTTATACTACAGAGGGGCACTATAAGAGTGAAATGCTTAAGCCCTTCACCTATACTTCTGCATGTGAGTTGATGGCTGCCGCTGAATTGTTCGGTTGTCGCTTTCAAGTGTACCGAAATGGCCAAATATTTTACACCTTTGGAGAATAGCCAATACCTCTTAAACATCTTAGATTCACAGGTGACGATTTGAGTAGTGGACACTTTGATGTTTATGAATATTTCAACTCTCAAAAGCTGGATGCGAAGTTATTGATGAAGCCGGTTGTATGCTTACAATACTTGGCAGATGCCGAATGTCACTTCAACACAAGTCCTGCAAATACTAATGTAATTGAAAGAAACCATGAAACTCAAACCGATTATGACAGCTGCAATCCAAGCTGTGAGAAAACAGTAAAAAGGAGGCGTGTCAGACGTCGTGGTACATTTTCTGATGCAGCAAGACAGAAACAACTCTGTGACGCTGCCGCCAAATACTTGCAGAAAAATCCACAAGTTAATAGACACGCTATTGCTAAATACTCGCAGGCAAATCCACAAGTTCATAGAGATGCTGTCGTTAAATACTCGCAGAAAATTCCACAAGTTAATAGACATACTGTCGCTAAATACTCGCAGGCAAATCCACAACTTAATAGAGAAGCTGCCGCTAAATACTCGCAGGCAAATCCACAACTTCACAGAGACGCTGTCGCTAAATACTCGCAGGCAATTCCACAAGTTCATAAACACGCTGCCGCTAAATATTCGCGGGCACAAGTTAATACCAGGAATTGCTGTTAAACATCTTAGATTCACGAGAAGCGATTTGGGTAGTGAACACTTCGATGAATGAAACCTGTTATCTTTACAACGGTTGACAAACACGGAATGTAACTTGAACACAACACGTCCTCCAAATACGAACCTGATTGAAAGAAATAATGATAATCAAATCCTTGATGACAGCAACACTCGTAACAGTCACAAAACAATTACATTGACAATCATGTTACATTCTTTTTAAAATGTTTCCTTTTCTTTTTCATAACTTCTTTAACACGTTACTTCTCCACTGCGAAGCGCGGATATTTTGCTAGTTATAGAATAAAACATATATTTGATTTATTTGTGTCTTTAACAGCTGGTGCAAATTTATAGTACTTCTAAAAGTTAGCATTTTTTTTTTTATTATTAAGTTTTATTCTCTTAGTCAAGTTCTCGCTTGGCCTGATCTGACTCTGTTAGTTTTCAAATAAAGACGTGCTATAACAGAGGTGAACTCAGATGAGGATGAGGGTTCTACACTGGAGAAAGAGAACAGAATCCTTCCCCTCAAGAAATGTCCAGTCCCTCATAAGAACAACACAGCTGCACCAGGCATAAATGCGGAAGATGGCACTGTTTGGATGCAGCAAGAGGTTGGGCATCATCCTGCCAGTGAATCTGACATACGCATGTCCTTCAATGAATCAGTAGGGCCTACTGAGCTTGGCAAGGTATTGTGCAAAGTTCTGTTTGTGATTATGTTTTGTGATGATTTTTATATAAATAACACATGTATATGTTACTAATATAAAAGCCAGATCGAATGTTATGTACCTACTGTATTTACCTTGATTTATTTACTTATCGTCCTGCAGCGTAAAGTCACAAATAGACTGCAGAGCTTCCAGTGTTTGATCGACACTGGCATGCTGACAAAGTACATGTGCAATGCCACTCCTTATTCAGGAATAGATCCCAGTCGTCCCATTATGAAACTGTTTCTGGACAAAGGCAGAACCATAAGAACAGTTGCGTAAAGTGTGACAGGAGCTTCCACCTGCAGCTAAAATCATTTGTTTACTGAAATAGCATTGCACATTTCCTGTCATCCCAAATTTACAGAGATCGTTGTAGACAAGGAACATGCTGTGTTCCAAATAATAATATATTATTTATCCGATACAATTCCAGGCACTTCACACACAGAAAAATAGTCTTCAGGTCTAAGAATCTTCTGTGCGACTTGAGCTGCATTGGTTGGGTGATGGTATAGCAGGCTGATTGCTGCCTGTGTTGCTTGACACATTTGGAAAACAAAAGACGTTACTGGAGAGGTGCAAAGGAATTTAAGGTAACCTGGGATTATGAGTTTTTTCGTAGCCTTCAGGGATTCTACTGTTAACAGACTCCTTCTCACTCCTCCCAGCTCAGCATAATATAAACAGAACAGAATATACTTGTTCCTTTTTCCACATCTCCAAGGCAAGCCTTGTCCACCTTCTCCTGACTCCAACTCCCAGGGCATTGCACAATACACTGACACCCAGTGTATAGGAGGCACTGAAAGGCATCCGGAAAAGTATGAACAAACCCTGCCAGAATTCTCGTCCATCCACATCATTCTATAAAGGCTTCCAAGCCAGATAAGATACCATTGATTCCAGCCTGTATGCTGGCTAAACTGTGTCATGTGTGGCAATGTCAAATGTCTGTCTGTCATTCACTGCATGTGTGATTTTTCTCATGGTTAGAGTGTGTCTCCAAGCTTAAGATTTGAAATTCTAACCATGTAAAGTATGTTTGTAGTCTTAAAAGTTCTCTCTACTTATTTTCTGGTCTACCTACAGTATGATTTAAGAATGCTACATCTCAATGGGCAGAGCCACAGATGTAGAAGTTCCATTCATAAAAGAATAAGTGTATTCCTTCAATATAAACAGACGTAGACTTCTGCATATAAACCTATACAGTACCCAAAATGAAGGGTTTTTTTTTTCAAAATGACCTGGGTTAGCAACACTGACATTGTTTATTTTAAACAAGTATGGAATCCCCTCTGTGGATTATTATTTATAGTGCTTTACTTTTTTCCTTCCATTGATTGTTACATGGCTGTATCTTAGTTATTACATTAAAAGAAATTTTACATTACCATGACTTGGTTTGTAAATAACTGTTGATTTCTTTTTAACCGCATGTTTTCCTTGATATTTACATTGTCACACACATGCACATGGGAGGCAGCTAAAGGGCTTGAGGAAGGGCAGTTCCGAATCATACCGGGATGTGGCAGAGTGCACTGACTCTTTTTCTTCCTTGCCTGCAGACCATTCACGGGAGATTCCAACTGGCCCACTTGACGTCACTTCCGGGACCAAGCCTAAGCACTTTGAGCTGCATAATTTGTATGAAAATGTGCTGTATAAATAAATGTTGTTGTTATGGAAGAAGACCTCGAACCTATGACTGAAGACCTTCCTGAGCCCGAGCCCTTTGACCTCACTTCCTGTCTTAGGCCTTTAAAAGCCTCCACCTTTTCCCTATTCCCTCAGTTTTGTTTTGTACTCGGTTTTGTGCACAGCAGTGCTATCATTTAAAACGACAATTTGCAGCCAGGAAACCAAATACATGGGTGGCTGCCCCAAACCTTGCTATGGCTCTTTGTGGCTTTTGTGACAACATTTATACGTATAAATGTTATAAGTCTTACTACTACTGTACTATAATTGTGAATTAGTCACAAACTCTAATCTTTCACTCTTAGTCCCTAAATTGCTGTTGCTGTTGCTTTGCTGCCAAGGACTTCTTCCTCACTAATACTAACATCATGGATGAATTACCTTCTAACATAGTTATGTATCCTCTTTTAAAACTTAGACTACATCTGCTATGTTTGAAAAATATTTTTTGAGGTCTCAGAACATGACATGTTATTTTACTGGTCTTTCTGCTCACATCCCTTCACTTTCTCTTCATTGACATACATTTAAAATAAAATTTTCTGCAATGACTTAACATTATTATTATTATTAATTGTTTCATTATATCTGGTCCTCTCTTTCAAAATACCATCAATGTTTTAAACAGTTTTCACAATTTTTGAACATACATAGCATGCTAAAATATTAAATTACAAATATACAACCATTCATTTTCTTAACCCACCTAATCTAAGTTTAGGGGTATTGTGAAAGTAAGTTGGTACAAGAACTAAACCCAGGACAAGGTGCCAGTCCATTGCAGAGCAACTATTAAACATTCATAAGCAAATGCTAATGTCAGAAATCTAAAATAGAATTAGGGTTGTTATTGTAGGCACAGTGGTTTGCATTTTTGCCTCACATCTCCAGAGTCTATGATTTTGAACAACCACCACAGGCCCTGTCTGTGGGGAGTTTGCATGCTCTCTAAATATCTGCATAGGCTTCCTCTGAGTACTCAAGTTATTTTCTCACATCCTAAAAATGTGAAGTTTATATTATTTAACAACTCGAAATTATGTGTAAAAGTGTTTGCTATGATGGCCTGCTTTCAGTCCATATTGGTTACCACCTTGCATCAATGCCTTCATAACAGGTACAGCTCCCCCTGAGCCTCAACTGGTTCATCAGGTTACAAAATGGATAGATCGATAATCTGCTAACTTTAGCACTGATACCCATTGTAGCCACCGATGCATAAGGCGAAGTCAGGCACGGGTAAGACGCATGCCAAAGAAATCTCACAGTCCAAAAGTTCCTTTTAAAATATTTAGTGAATGTTAAAGGCAAATAATCCACACAAGAATAAAATGAAAAATAATTACACACGTAGAATAAAGGCAAAAAAAGGGAAAAAATGTCTCTTCTATAAACTTAGCTTTTCTTGAGAAACTTTAGTTATTTCTATACTTAAACATTCGTTATTTCTTTCTGTACTTAAAGGTTCTTAATTTATTCTTCTGTATGCCTTAAGTATACAGTTCAACACTTAAGTGCTGTTTTAAGAATTACTTCACACTCAAAAGGCCCATAGGTCGACTGACACATAGGCATGTGCCCAGGCACGGTCATGTGTGCAAGCACGATCACAAGCACGAACACGGTTAAAAACTGTATACCTCTATACCTTACACAAAGTAAGGCTAGACACTAACTGGAGAACATTGTTCACTCAAAGCTGTTAGAAAATGACAGGAAAATACCAATACAATTCTATTCACGGGGGTTATAGGAACCTCCCATATTTTATGCATTATCATCTAGTAAAATATTCATGAATTTTATAGAACTAGGAAAATGGCTCTTACACCTATTATAATGTTTGTTCATAAGCCATTACTGGATATGCTCAGAAAAATGTAGATGTGGTCCTTCCTGTGACGATGTGGGTTCGACTCCATGCTCCCATCACTGTTTGGAAGCCATTGAACCCAACACCATCGATAATGCCACCGAGATGAGCTAGACCAAGAGTTCCCAAACTTTTTTCGGCCGCCGACCCCTTTACCAAAAACTTTTAAAACCGTCAACCCCCTAGTCATTTACTTTACTTACTCAAATTAATACATTTGTACAGTACTCAATATTAAATATTTCACTAGATATCAGATTTTAATCACTTGTAATTATGATTTAAAAAGATAAAATGGCTACGGAATATGGCATTATCTTGTGCAACATTTAATATCGAAACCTGCACTAATGAAAATTTAAGCAAAAAAATACGAGCAGAGTTTTTTTTTTTTTTTTTTTTTACATTTTTGACATTTATGAAATAAATATGTAAATTCAAAATGAGTACAAATAGTCCAAGCTGTACTGTCTGCATTTCTTTTTTGGTTCAGTCATATTATTATCTGAAGAAATACAAACTATTATTAACAAACAATTTTGACAGCCCCTGTAATTAAAAAAAAAAAAACAAAAAAAAAAAAACAAAGTATGTACTTACTTGAAACAGAAGATTTTTGTTCTTACTCGAATAAATAAACTGTGTCCTCCAATTTTCTTTTTCGTAGTACTGCTCATCAATAAATAATTATATTCAAAGTTCAAATCACAAATAAGTACATGTCACATCAAACGAACCAATTCATAGTGTTTTATGAAAGCATGACCGTACAAGACTGATAGATTCTGCTAATATAGAATATCCGTCGTCTCGTCCCACCGCAAGCAAGAGCGGACATGCAACGGTTTTTCATGTCCGTACTTGCTTTGATACGTTCGATAAGACAATGCACAGATACTGTATGTCTGTGTTACATGTATTTTCATGCATTCTTACGTGTGACTCTTTTAATGACACATTTTACCTTTTTGTTCGCAAGTTTGGTATATAATGTGTTTTTATCAAAAAAGTGTTTTTTTGAATTATTTTACTTCTTAATTAGGTACCTATTGGAATCATTGATATTTTGAAGTAACAAACAAATAGCAGTAGTAAGGGGGTCTATTTTTGCTGTCGTTGACCCCCCAATTTTTTTATTGAAACTATCGACCCCTAGAAAATTAAAATCGACCACTTTGGGAACCCTTGAGCTAGACAGTGGAGGCAACAACTGAGCAAGGGGATGATGTAAAAAAGTGTATAAGTGCTTTTATTAAAACAGTCAACAAAACAAAGTGTTCAAATAAAGTGCAGTGCTTTCAAAGTTCAATAAATAATCCAATAAAAGAAAAACGTGGAGGTTAAAAACGCTACAAAAAACAATCCTTTAAAATGAGGTTAAAATGTTCATATGGAAGCAGTCTTTAAAAACAAATGACAAGCCCGGTGTCTTCTTTTAACTGGTGACTCTCCTGCTTCTCCCTGTCCAGGCTTCGCAACAGGGGAGCCACTCTACCTGCAGCTGACCTTCTTTCCACTACTGATCTGGAGGCGTCCCGATCCCTGGCTTCGGTTCCACTCCCTCCAGACCGCGACTTGGGAATTCCTCTCACGGCCAAGGCTCTCACGTGGAGGACACCACATCCCAAATCCTGACTCCAGCTGCCATCCGCGGCCCCATGCGGAGTCACCCAACTCCCAGTCACTCCCGTACTTCCTACAACAAATTCTACGGGAGCGACAACAACTACTACACCCTGGGTGTCGGCCTAATCGCTCGCTCGCTTCCTACTGCACCGACTTGCTCTCTCGCTTCCTGTAACCCCGTCTCTTTCTCTTTTTATTTTTCTGATTTTTCTGTTCTCCCCCTTCCAATCAACTCGCGCTTCTTTTATACAGCGAGGGGCCATAGCAGCTGCAGCATATATATTGTGGAGGCTTGTACCTCCTCCAGACCGCGAGGGGGCGTCCGTCCTGGTTACGCTGGTGGCCTCGGGTAGGGGGCATGGAAGCCCAGCCCTGTAGGGGCCCGTGGCCACCGCCAGGCGGTGCCCCACTTCCAGACCATCTGCCACATCTGGCTGAGGCAGGAGCCCGGCCGGGACGCCCAGGAGGACCGGAGGAGGGCTTGGAAGCCCAGCCCTGTAGGGACCCGTGGCCACCGCCAGGCAGCGCCCCAGTGCCTAAATATCCCGAGAGCCCAGCACTTCCGCCACACCAGGAAGTGCTGGGGGGAAGACTTTGGGAGACACCCGGAGAGCTGCCGGGAGGACAGCCGGCACTTCCGCCACACGCCAAGGGAGGAATACCGGGAACACCTGGTGCTCATCCGGGAGCTGTATATAAGGGGCCGCCTCCCTCCAGTCATTGGCGAGAGTTGGGAGGAAGCGGACAGAGCTGGAGAGAGGACAGGAGGCGGCCAAGAGAAAGGCACAGTGACAGAGAGGCGTGGACTTTGGGGAATCGGTGCTGGAGGCACTGGGGTTGTGAGTGCACGTAATTTGTAAAATATTGTAAATAAACGGTGTGTAGTGAGAACAAAGATGTCCGTCTGTCTGTGTCCGGGCCAGCGTTCACAATATATATACATACACTCTTTGGGGTGCAAGCAACTGTTGCTGGGGGTGGCAGAATCCATCAAGGAAGAAAAATGAAAAACATTATTTGTACAAAATCTTAATTTATTTATCCATTCCTAAATAATTAAATGGGCAGGCTATTTCGTATCGGTGCAATACGCTGTTTGTTAAAACGGATGACTCCCGCTCTTACGTGCAAGTCTGCATGGATATTATGAACTATCGTATCTGTTCAAGTTCTATTTAAATTTTAAATAGAAGGAATTTTTATTTAGTCGACAGAAATATCTTTGGTAGGAATGGTAAAAACAGACAGGAATATTACTCCTGAATAAATCAACTCAAACCTTAAATAACTTATAATATTTTGCTCTCCATAAAAATATATCCTGTCTAAATTATACAAGTTAGAAATAAAGTAAACGTTAAAAGAACAAACATTCAAATTTCTTTACTCTTACGTAATTTTATATAAAAAATAAACTTAGATTTTAAATATCCCAAAAGATTTTGCTCTCCATAAAAATATATCCTATCAAAATTATACAAATTCAAATATGAACATGCTGCATAACAAAACCTGGAAATATAAATAAAATGTGTTCTTTTCAGCAATAACAAATCAAATCATTCAGTTGTCTTTGCTCATATGTCATTTTAGAGCTGGACGCCTGGTATCTTTTTTTTTGGCAACAAGTTCGTTTATGTTTGGTGTGAGGTTCTGTGTTGTGGAGATTCTCAAGATGGACTGCAGGTGCTCATCAGTGAGGCGACTCCTGTGTGCTGTTTTGTTAGTCTTCATCACTGAGAAGAGCTTCTCAGACAGATATGTGCTACCAAACATGCACAAGGTTCGAGCCGCATGTAGATGGAGCTGGAGCATTTCTGCGGTAATGGAGTGAATAAACTGTGCAGGCCCTGCAGTATCGTACTTTGCCTTCAGTGTGCCATTACACTGCAGCTCAATCACCTCCATCTGAATCTGCACAAGTGCATTTTCCACATCAACGGCAAATGGGTTGCTAAACAAGTCAAAATTCTTTTTTTGTTCTTCAAAGTCACCAAAGCGCCGTGCGAACTCAGTGCGCAGTGTGCTCAGTTTATCAGCAAAGTGCGTATTTGGGAACACGGTTGTGCCGAATTGGTTCAACATTACTTGGCAACAGGGAAAGTGGGGCAAGTTGCACTGGTGCATTTGTGTCTCCCATAAAAGCAGCTTCACTTGAAATCACTTTGTGATTGTGCACGGGTAAAAACGTCTGCTGAAGTGTCAGATTCTTCTTTAACTCTTCTGCTTTCTGTATCTTCTGCATTGCATTCAGGTCTTTCAGGTTATCCTGATGTTTTGTCTCATAGTGCCGTCTTAGATTAAATTCTGTAATTACAGCCACATTAGCTCCACAAATGAGACACACGGGTTTACCGGCATTGATGGTGAATAAAGTATCCATTTTTCGAGTATGTAGATCGGGGTATATATACATATATATATACCCGCGCTTCGCAGCGGAGAAGTAACGTGTTAAAGAAGTTATGAAAAAGAAAAGGAAACATTTTAAAAAGAATGTAACATGATTGTCAATGTAATTGTTTTGTGAGTGTTATTGAGTGTTGCTGTCATCAAGGACTTGATTATCATTATTTCTTTCAATCAGGTTCGTATTTGTAGGATGTGTTGTGTTCAAGTTACATTCCGTGTTTGTCAATCGTTGTAAAGATAACAGGTTTCATTCATCGATTCGTTTCTTACTGCATCAATAAACAGCTCGTCTTCTTCTTTATCTGAGACCTGACACACTGCATGCACGGGTTTTTTTTTTTTTACACTGTCTTCCTTTAGCGGGACATTGACTTTTTCCACCGTGTGCTTTGTTTCCGCAGTAGCTGCACTTATGAATATGCTTGTATGTATCAGACGCTTCATATTTTTTTGCTGCCTTTTCAATTGCCGCGTAAGGCCGAGAAGGCTGCGGGAGTCGGGAGGCTTGGGCGGTAAACTCCCTGGCGTGAGCGTCCTGGTCGTCAGGGAAGCCAAGTCTCGGTCTGGAGGGAGCGGAACCGAAGCCAGGGATTGGGACGCCACCAGATCAGTTGTGGAAAGGTCAGCTGCAGGTAGAGTGGCTCCCCTGTTACGAAGCCTGGACAGGTTGAAGCAGGGGAGTCACCAGTTAAAAGAAGGCACCGGACTTGATGTTGGTTTTAAAGCCTGCTTCCTAAGAAACGCTTTAACCTCAGATTTTAAAGGATTGTTTTTTTTGTAGTCTTTTTAAACCTCCACATTTCTTTTATTGGATTATTTATTGGACTTTGATGCACTGCACTATTTAATTGAACACTTTGTTTTTGATTTGTTGACTGTTTTAAATAAAATCACTTTTGCATCATTTGAACCATCCCCTTACTCAGTTGTTGCCTCCACTGTCTAGCTCATCTCGGTAGCATTATCGACAGTGTTGGGTTCAAGGGCTCCCGAACAGCCGATGGGAGTGTGGAGCAGAACCCACATCGTCACACTTCCATTTACATTTAATTGCTCTGCAATGTGCATGGTCATCAAAGTTGTTTTTTAGGCCGAATACAAATCTGTGCGTCAGAATGAAATGATTCAGGTGATTTTTATCCTTTGCTTTGTTATCAAACATAACATGATTCTGTCAATATTGAGCACTACTGTTATTTTAGAATAGATTAATAAGTCAAAGGAACTGGGTTGAGTGAGTACCTCTAAGGTTGTACCACTTTGCACCAACCATTGTAGGGATATACAGTAGAGCCTTAAAATCCTATAATGGATAAACATCTAAGACACAGGATAAATGAAGGCAGAAAGAAGCCATAGACAATACAAATTTGTGGCGATACTGGTGCATTATGTTTTCATTATAATATAATCATAGCCATTCTACCCAACTTTTTACTTTATGCACATCAGCTATTCATAGATCTAATTATAGAAAGCAGCAAAATGTGACATTTTATTGTTTTACAATTTTTCAAACCTAACTCTGACTTTAAATAATATGTTTCTTTGAGTATGTCTTTCTTCAACATGGCTAAAACAATGGTTGAAACAATGAAGTAAAATGATCAGTTATCAAGTCTGTTGGCTAACCAAATTATGTTGCCTTTTTCATATGTAATTGAAAGGATACAGGATCTGAAGGCTTTCTTTTATGCTTCATTTCCTTCTAATTTATGCTTGCCACATGAAAGGCAATCACGCTTCATAGCTTATGACAGATTTTGCACAAAATACAAAAGAACGTCAAGGGCAAAGCTTCTGACTGACCTTTGTGAAGCCACCAGTGCTCCATCACCTACTGACTTGTGATTTTATTTCAGTCCTCTGTCTGTTCCAATTCCAGTTAATTGTGTGGTGAGCAATTCTGGTTGAGGGAATGCAGGAAGAAAGCAGCTGCTGTGAGAGTCAATTCTTAATAAGTAAAAGTGAATCCTGCAGTGCAAGTAAATTTAGTTTATAATTTCTCATTCAAACATATATAAATAATAATGGCTAAAAATGCTAATATGACCCCATAAAAAATATACATTTTGTTTCTCTTTATCCTTTTATTGCATTTTTAAATACACAAGAGAAAGAAAAAATTTAAGCTTTACTGACTTATAAAAACATACAGTATGTGAGAGGTGCATGGTCCTATGGCTTGTTTCACTTTACATGTTGTGCATTTCATGGGTCAAGAGAAGCCTGTAGAATACCTGGAGAGCCAAAGAGAATTATTTAGATCTTTGTTCTCTATACTGTCTAAACCTTTTAATAAACCACATTAAATGCTTGTGATTGGAATAGTAAGGTTTTGGCACATTAAATGATGAAATATTATTTTCGCCTGTTAGAGCAACTACTACTGACAAAAACTTAGTGTGTGTGGTACATAGATTGTTGTTTGTTCTTACTTTGTGACAAATAGACATCAGCTTTTACTTCACTTTCTTCAGCCTCAATTCCGAAAAATATAAAGACTGTCTAGTGTATACATTGTAAAAGATGTCTACAGTTTAGTCTATTTATTCATCCATCCACCTTCTAAACACACTTATTCAGAGCAGAGTCGATGGAACTTGGGGCCTACACCAGCAAACATTGAGAGCAAGGCAGGAACAATCTCTGGAAATGGTGCAACCTATCAGATGGTGAATGTACACTCACAATCAGGGGCCAATGTTGCATCACCAATCCACCTAATCGGCATGTCTTTGGAATGTGTGCAGAAACTAGAAAACCTGGAGGAAACTCACACAGGCACAAAGAGAACATGTAAACTACAAATAAGGAGCACTCAAGACCTAAACCCTGGTCTCATGGCCATCTATTAGATTGCATCTGTCTGATTAATTAATTTGGACTTATAAGTGATGTGACACATGTCAGATATAATTGTGAGTGAGCCCAACGGACATGTACAGCCAGTAATCCAGCAGCATATCCTGCCAGTTGTGATTAGCTGCAGGATTTCTTTTCATTTACTGTATATAGTTCAGATGATGAATTGCTTTGGTTGTCATGAACTTGGGCTTTATAAGCACAATAAGTCCCAAAATTGATTCAAAATGCCAACTAGAGGTCATCAAGCCTTGGCTAAACAAAGGAGGCTCTAATTGGCACAAAAGGCAAAGGAGGGGTTGCCTAAAAAGGTAATCCAGGAGCAAATGTCCCTATACACAAATCCAAAGAAATTTGGGAAAATGAGAATAAAAGGTCAAAATGCAGTACAAAAAATCAAAAATAAAGCAATAAACACTAGAACTCACCAACACCACGAGCACATTCAATGAAGCGCAAGGTACTTCTTGTTTGCTGAACCTTTAGGGCAGCCACTTGATAGACACCAAGACACATGAACCGTAATAAAACAAGCATAGGCACATATAAATTAAATAATACACAAAACTAATAAGAAAAATGGATAATGCATATAATAACAATTAGTCATATTATCAACATAGACTAAAGAATCGAAAATGGACAAAAAGCAAATAAAAAGGTAAATTTGCAGAAATATCCAGGGGAACTATAAGGCTGGCTAACAAAAACCTTTACTTAAAACACCTTCTAGACAGCAGGTCATGAGTAAAACTTTATTCAGATGTTTGCATTTTCTTGCCCCCCACAACAGATGTAACAATTCCTTCTTTGAAGTACTGATAAGAGATTCTGTGTAGTTTATAATTCCATAAGAGTTAAACAATTTCATATGAAAGTAGCCAGCAGGGGTGGGGATGTGACATAAAGGAGTTTGATGCAAAACTGTGGCAGGCAGTGTGGTTGTAAAGGTTAAGGCTTTGATCTTCGAACCCTGAGCAAGTCACTTTATCTGCCCATTTTCCAATTGGAGAAAGAAATCAAATGTAACTAATTGTATCTCAAATGATGAAGTAACCTAGGATAAAGGCCTCAGCCAAATGATTATAAAACAGCAGATGACAATTTTAGAAAGTCGAAGGGAACATTCGATCACTTATGTTAATGTCTTTTCGCAAGATTCCCTTGGAATAATGTGATATTGAGGAGCTACATTTCACAACTCTCAAAGAATACGACAAATGGTTATACCAGAAAGTCTGCACGTTATTCTTTATTTATTGCATTTTAGGTTTTTCTAAAACTATTGAATCTGTGTTTCATCAGTAAAAAAAAATTGAACTATATAAACTAAACTGTATTTACTCAACAAGTATTTGAGCCATTATTATGGTGATAAAGACAAAATAATTATAACTATACCAAGACAGCCTCATAAACATATAAGCAAAGGTTTTGAAAAAATGAGAAATAACCTACATACAACAAAATATCAAAATACATTTTGAAGGTATTAGCTGTTATTAAGAATTGCATTCTGCTGCTTAATATCAGAAACACTGTAATAATTTGGTTTCATTATTCTTTCAGTTTTAATGACTTTGATCTTTGCTATGACAATTATGACTACAGTAAATACAGTTTCACTTTAATACTAAAATCCACTTTAACACTAAAATAATGTAGTGATTATTTTATTCACTGTTTTATTTAAAAAATGTTTAGCTGCTGGTGAATAAGACAGGATCAAGCATGAGCCAAAAACATACCAAAAGAACTCTCCAAGTCCAGAAGAGTTTGTTTTAAAAAGGTTTAGTGAACATTCAAAGCAAACAGTCCACACAAGAATAGAGAAAGGTTGTTACACACGTAGAGTCAGTCAGTCATTTGGCAAAAAAAAAAAAAAAAAGGTTTCTTCTTGTTAAACTTCAATTGTTTCTACAATTAAGGTTGATTTAGTTCCCTGCGCTTTACTTCACATGTAGTACCTTCAAAACATGCAGCTCTGCACAAACCAATAAGCACGTTAAGGCATGATTTGAAAATGTCTGTCCTCCTTGCCTTACACATGGCAAGGTAGGTCACTAACTAAGAATAATCTTCAATCAGAGGGACAAAAGACAGTTAGAATATTCCATTACAATTCAGCTTGTGGGGGTTATAAGAGCCTCCCATATACTATTCACTAATTTATAGGCAAACATTTAACATAACTAAGAAAATACTTCTATCAACTTAACATTATTTATTTATAAAGCACTTTAAAAACAACGTCAAGGCTGACTAAAGTGCTGTACAATAAAAACAAAGTATATCAGACACACAAAACCAAAGGGTAAATGAAACAGAAACACATAAGAACTGAAGAGATTCTTACTAAAAAATATACAGTTAGCCAACATCCTATACTCAGTTAAAAGCCAGAGAGTAAAAATGTGTTTTTAAACATGATTTAAATGCAGCTAGCGAAGGAGCCTGCCTAATGTGCAACGGCAAATTGTTCCAGAGTTTTGGGGCTGCAACTGAAAAGGCTTGATGACCTTGGAGTTTGCATCGTGCCTTGGGAACACATAAAAGCATCTGGTCTGCTGACCTGAGAGAGCGAGACGGTACATAAGGGTGCAGCAGTTCCGACAAATAAAGAGGGGCACAACCATTAAAAGATTTAAAAACAAATACAAGGATCTTAAAATGAATTTGAAAACGAATTGGAAGCCAGTGAAGGGAAGCCAAAATCGGGGTAACATACTCATGCTTTCTTGTGCCAGTTAAAAATCGAGCAGCAGCATTTTGTACCAGCTGTAGGCGTGCAATGGAGGCCTGGCTAATTCCAAACAGAAGCGCATTGCAGTAATCTAGATGAGATGTTATAAAAGCATGGATCACTGTTTCAAGGTTGCGCTTAGACAAGACAGGCTTGATTTTTGACAGCCGCCTCAGCTGGAAAAAGCAAGATTTTACCACTGCGTTCACATGACTATCAAGTTTTAAAGTTTGATCCATTTTCACACCTAAATTTGTGATCGTGGTTTTCTCAAATTAAGCCACAGTGGAAAGGTCGATGCAGGGGGTCCCGCTGGTGCTATTGGATCTAAATAGCATGAATTCTGTTTTGTTCTCATTAAAATTTAGAAAATTTAATGCTATCCAACTCCTTATGTCAATAAAGCAGTCAAGTAGGGCCTGGACAGAACATAGGCCTTGGCGCTTCAGAGGGAAATAAACCTGACAATCATCTGCATAAAGATGAAAGGAAATACCGTGTTTCCGAAAAATAGCGGCAAGTGGCAGAAGGTATAAGGAGAACAGAAGAGGTCCCATGATGGAGCCCTGTGGTACCCCCCAGGGGAGGGCAACAGAGGTGGAAGTAAAATCATCAATACTGACACAAAAACTTCTATCTGAAAGATAAGACCTGAACCATTGGAAAGCTGAAGCTGTGATGCCCACCCACTGCTCCAGCCTGGAGATGAGGATCTCATGGTCTCTCGTGTCAAAGGCTGCTGTTAATTCCAAAAGCATAAGTAGTACACAGTCACCAGAGTCCACTGTTAAAAAAAATATCATTAAAAACCCTTAACAGAGAGGACTCAGTGCTGTGGTGAGTTTTAAACCCAGACTGGAACACTTCCAGAATTGCATGTTCGTCCAGAAAGGACTTCAGTTGGGTATAGATGACTTTTTCCAAGAGTTTGGACAAAAAAGGTAGTTTGGAAATAGGCCTAAAGTTAGACATAATAGAGTGGTCCAGACCCATTTTTTTTCAGCAGTGGTTGCACAACAGCATGTTTAAAACTTTTAGGCACCACACTACAGGTTAAACTACTATTAATAATTGTAAGAATAGAAGGACCCAAAGTAGAAAAGACCTCCTTAAGAAGTCGAGGAGGGATAACATCAAAGGGGGAGCCAGACGGCTTCATACTGAAAACAAGCTGCTGTAAAGAGGGAAGAGTGACAGGCTCAAAATGGTCAAATACAGCCAAACAGGGTATTAAACTGGATGGATCATGAGAAGGTGGTGAAATGAGGGCCCTAGTTCTTACAACCTTCTCCAAAAAAGAGTAAAGAAATTTGTCGCAAGTTTCCCTAGAGGCTTCCAGAAAGACAGGTTCACGAACATTAAGTACAGAACTCAATGTGTTAAAAAGTACAGTGGGGTTGTGAGAGTTGGAGCCAATAACTTCAGAAAAAAATTTTGATCTTGCAGCTTTCAAAACTTTCTGATAACATGACCAACTTTTTCTCAATATTTCAAAACATGACCTTAAATAACTGGCAAATGGCTCTTGCAAAATGCATGCTTATTTATTATTTTGCTCAGTATGCACATGTTAAGAGAATACAGTTGACTTATGCCATTCTCAATCCTTAAAGTCAAGAGCAAAAGTTAATAAGTTCATGTATTCGCCGCAGCTGGAACTCGGCAGTCAACCACCTGGAGCACTTCCGGGTGGGCTATAAAGGGAGCCTACAGCCACTGCTGAGAGCGCGAGAGTCGGGAGGAGGAGGACGAAGCTGCCTGAGAGAACTGAAGGAAGAAGAGTGTGGTGTGTTCTTTTGTGTGGGTGCTTTTGGGGACTGTGTAGGGCCAATGGGGCACAGGGAACATTTGTCGCACGGCTGAAGAAAATAATGTTTGTGTTTGCACTTTTTACGTGCCTCCACTTTCAGTCTGTGTTGGGTCAGGCATCTATATAGCGCCTTTTACAACCTCCACAAAGTTGACAAAAGCACAAACAAAGGTTTTCTATCACCTCCTCTTACCACCGCACTACCCTCCTCCAATCTAGTGTTGCTCTACGTCTTCCCAGCTCCAACTCACTTGGATAAGAGAGTGTGTTCCCTTTTATTGAGGACCCAGGAGTACTTCCCATTAATTAGGGAGCACAATTTGCGGCACCCATGGACCCCAGCTTGGCTGTGGTGATGGACTATACCTCCCAGAATTCCCTGCTGGTTCCCGAATGGGTGCTGATAAGGGAGGGTTGCTGCCATCTAGCACCGGGGGGATTAAATATCCCTCTGAGATAGTACTCTTCTTCTGTCCATTTCTGGTTGGGACACTTGTCCATTTATTTGGGGCTTCCCGCCCAGGTAAGGAACCATTCATTCTGGCTGGGATGTCTGTCTACCCATTAGGGCTGCATAGTCCAGGTGTGACCTCCAGATGTGGGGTAAGAGATCTTTCTGGTTCCTGGCTGGGATGTCTGTCTATCCCATGTGCAACCTACAGTATATAAAAGAAATATTGTCAAATTATTCACTTTAAAACATTTTCCAAATAATCTTAGTAAGTGATCTAGAAGCTGTAAAATTCCATATTAAATGTACTTAAACATATACATTGAGAGATTAAATTAACAAATTAAGCATCATGAGTGTCACTTTTTGGTCATTTGTGCTAACCAAGGATGCAACACTGTAGATTGTATATGAAATACTGCATGCGGAGGTTGTACAATGTATTTTTCAAATCTGCATCTGTAAATGGGTGGTACTGGTCATTTAAGTGTCATAGACTGAGTATAAGTCAAAATATGAGTTATGAAAAGAATGTCAGGCACATTTAGGACAGTAGGGTGGTGGACCCTATGATGCGCTGGCTCCCTGTCCAAGGATTGTTCCCTTGTCTTGTTCAGGATGCTGCTGGGAATGTCTCAAGCTTCTCTATGACCTTGCTCTGGATAAGCAGGCTTAGAAGAAAGATGGATGTTAAGCGCTTATCTTTCTGTAGACTTGCCACTTGTATACAAGATTATTATTAAAATGTATTTAAAATCAAGTATGTTTGAAAAAGATTCAAAGTTACACTATGTTTTATGCTGTAGTACAGTGTCTTTTTGTCTATATAAAAGTAATGCTTTTTGTAAAAACAAAAAAATGACTTTATTATATGGTCTTTGGAATAGGACATTGAAGCACCAAATCAGATTTACCTTTTGGTTTCCTTTGTACAAGACTGGAAAGTGCCAGGCTGCATTGCAAATTTGTGACTTTTGAAACTTCCTGGGGATAAATGGGGAGAAACACCAAAGTAAATTTTGATGGTTGCAGAGGGAAAAAGGGCCCTGTCTTGCAAACTCAGAAAAAAACATTATACAGTAAGTACGGTGAATAAGATATTTTTAAAACTTACATTGTATGACTGGAAAACAAATACATGATCAGAAACATCAAATTCTTCTTTTCCTGTTATTTAACTAAGTGTTAAGCAATTAAACAGTCCAATTAGTAAACATTGTGTTGTTATTTTATGTCAATGAAAGTTAAAAAGTCTGGTTGTGTTTATGTGTTCATATCTCATTGTGGCTTGCACAATTACCATGGAACAATGTGAGGTTGTACGTCTTTTTTAATTCCCCCGTGACCCTGTGTTCGGATTCAGCGGGTTGGAAAATGGATGGATGTTATTTTTTAATCCTTCAACCTGATCACTTGTGGTTATTTTGGAAATATTTTTCCATGTTGATTATATCTATGGTGTGCCAGACAATTAAACATTCTGTGTTTATAATTTACCCTATGGTGCAATAAATGATGGAAATTTTATGATACATTGCAATATATTCAGTATCCAAAGAGAACTAGAGCATTTTTACAAATGTAAAAACAATCAATATACAATATGTCTCTTCAACTTACAGAAAAGTCATTTTTCAAAGAAAGAGTGAAAAAATTAAATAAAATAACGTGTAACACCACTACAAATAGAGGCGGATTTAATGATTTGATTTGAGGGCCTAAAGCAAAAATAGGAATGGGGCCCCATATAAATCTCATTAACCACACTTTTCTGTACATATTAGTGTAAAGCGGGGTGGACAAGCTTTTCTGGAAGTGGGACAAATTGTTAATAATGACTCATGCAGTGGGATATAAAATCAAGGTGTACCTCTTAGCCCAAGCAAACTAGTATACGTGCTGATATCAAACATTTACTTTAAAAATGGTTCTTCTAAATAACAACATTTATTTATATAGCACATTTTCATAAAATTGATGTAGCTCAAAGTGCTTTACAAGATAAGTTTATAAAACTAGAGGGCTCTGCACCCTGCTCATTTCGCTTGCCAACCCCCAGGCAGGCGCTACGCACTAGCCATTTCGCAGATCTGCCGCTTGTGTATGGCGAAGCGGATGTACAATTAAAACAGATTGCTATTTTAATGGGAATTGTTACATATGCATAATAGAACTAACTATTTTACATTACAGGGAGTAATTAACCATAGTAAAAAAACAGTAAAACGTAATAAATTGAAAGAAAATGATGTTTCATGTTGCATTAGAGGTATTCATTGCATTATATGTTTTTGTTCTGTTTGGCTTTGAAAGTACCACGCAAATACTTTTTAAAGGTACACTTTTACTGTAAAACTTCAGTAAAAACAATTTTTTTTAAATAAACTTTTCGTCAATATCACATTGAATTTTGATTCCGTGTTTGGGACGTTATATGTGACAACGCCACATATAACTGCCCGTGAGTGAATATCATTTTTTTTCTCTGTAATAAATAAACCGACTTTTTTTGAATGTTTGTCCATGTGATTTGTTAATTGTCATAACAAAAGCTATTCTAACCAGAAACTGTAAACAAATGGCATATCAAGATCTCCTTTGGTGTCTAATGTTATCCGCAGAAGATGTACTACATTACCTTTCTTGTCACCTGTTAAAATTTTACATGTCAGACTTTGACCAATTTTGAATAGAAATAATCTTGTCCAATTAAATAGCCCATCACTCAGACATAAATTACATAATAACATTACGATACATCCTTCTGTCAACAGTAATTAAGCCAGTGGAAGACCGGACAGTGTTAACGGTTGTAGATATTCTACGGGATATTGTAAGTTGATATTTTCATCTTCTGCAACATCACCACCAACTGTTTCAGCATAGTCTATTGATATGCATTTAACCAATTTGCTGTGTAACCGATAATTTTCATGTTAATTCATTTGACTTCATTGTTTCTCGGTGCTATGATTGCCTGTGTACTAATTTCTTCTGTTGATAACCCTTAGGGATGAAATTCATCAATAAGATTGGGACATAATATGTCTTCTTTTTTTGGGAACTTAAAATGAGGAAAACGTAAAAATTTGTAAGATCTGAGAGCGCAGTAACTGTGTCTGACAAAAGCATTCATACGAATGAAAGGTGAGAGGACCGTGGTTGAAAAATAGTTGAGAGGAGGGCTGGACTTAAAAAAAAAAAAAAATCTCTTGGCAATAGTCTCATATCACGGGACTTGAAAAAATCTCTTGGCAATAGTCTTGTCTCAAGATTTTATAATAGATAGAAATAAAAATATATAAAAAAAAATAGACAATACTAAATAACAAAGAATAAGGTAAGGTCTGATGGCTGAGAGGACTGAAAAAACAAACAAAAACAAACAAATCCATAGGGGTGGAGAAAAAAAAATCTGCAGGGGTTCTGAGGCCACAAGAGCGCCCAACCCTCACAGGGCATTCTACCTAACATAATAATCTAAATAAGTCCTCATGGTTTTCAGGCTTCACATGGAAGAATTAGATGATGATGGTCATGTGGACAATCCTTCAATACTGGGACTGCATGGTGCCTTGATCAGGTGCTGGTGGCGCAGGTCACCACCATAGAAAACTGGAAAAAGAACAGCAGAGAAAGTAGGGGTTAATATTGATTGCGAAGCCATGATAAAAATGATAATTCAATGCATACACAGAATATCTGGGTTACACTAAAATGTAGCTTTGAGAAAGCCATGTTAAAATAATGAGTTATTAGCAGTTTTTTAAAATGCTCCACTGTATTAGCCTGGCAAATTTCTATTGGTAAGCTATTCCAGATTTTAGGTGCATAACAGCAGAAGGCTGCCTCACCACTTCTTTTGAAGATACTCATTTGAAGATCTAAGGTTACAATTTGGAGTATAAGGTGAAAGGCACTCCAAAATATAGGATGGAGCGAGATTAATTAAGGCTTTGTAAACCATGAGCAGCATTTTAAAGCCATCTCTGAATGACACGGGTAACCAATGTAATGACATTCTCATAGCAAAACTGGAGAGATGTGCTTGGATTTTCTTTTCCTAGTTAAGATTCTGACAGCTGCATTCTGCACTATTTGCAACCGATTGATGTCTTTTTTGATGTCTTGAACATAAAGCTCCTTGCTTCTGCACAAAAAGTGACTATCAAATGAAGTGTTGGATATTGTAACAATGAAAAGATGGGTATTTGTTAGTACACTTAAATACATGCTTTGAAGTAATTTAATTTGTTTAAAGACCTGCACACAACTGAAATTGATGATACTATGTTTGCAAAGCCTGGAAAAAAATTCTAAGCAATGTGCAGACTGTAAAAATACTGAAATAAAGTTTGGCAAGCTTATTTTGAATTTGCCCCGTTGCCCAGGAGATCAGTTACTGTCAGCTGCAAAATGTTTGGCACGTTGTCCACATTAACAGCAAAAGGAGCTCAAAAAAATGTAAAAAATTATCTCATAGCCTCCTGAAATCAAAATTCAAATTTCCGACAATAGATAACAACAGGAATAAACTAGTTCTATAGATCTGCTTTTAATCTACACATATTTACATTTGTAAATGGCATTCTTTTATGTACACAGCCACAGTGACACCCGAAGTTTTGCTTTCAGGGTGCTGCTACCAATGAAATCCATCCATCTATCCATTTATTGTCCAACCCGCTGAATCCAAACACAGGGTCACGGGGGTCTGCTGGAGCCAATCCCAGCCAATACAGGACACAAGGCAGGAACCAATCCCGGGCAGGGTGCCAACCCACCGCAGCACACACACAAACACACCCACACACCAAGCACACACTAGGGCCAATTTAGAATCGCCAATCCACCTAACCTGCATGTCTTTGGACTGTGGGAGGAAACCAGAGCGCCCGGAGCAGATTATCCTTTGCTCATTCAAATTGTACAAGGCAGTGCTTTCATTAATACCATCAGAAGTGCATGACACAGTGGCAGTGGGTATTTGATTTCTTTTCTTTTTGTCTATTGCATTTTTTGCCTCCTGTAAGTGCCTGTAAGTTGGATGGGCATCCCAAGCAGGAATGAGGATGGTTCCTTGCCTGAACGGAAAGCTTCAGGAGATCCGTTAGGCATCCCAACCAAAGAAGGGAAAGAGGCCATACCCAAATGGGACTTCCCAGGCTCTGAGGCCTGTTTATTCCCCCCAAGCACTAGATGGCAACAGTCTTCCATTTCGGCACCTATTTGGTAAGCAGCATGGAATGCTGGGAAATGTAGTCCAGCAGAGCAGCCCTAATGGGGCCCGTGTGTGCTGCAAGATGGAGCTGCAGGGAGATGTACTTCCTATCACATGGGACTTCTGTGTGACCTGGAAGTGCATCCAATGGGCAACAGTCCTGGCACTGGAAATATTCCTGGGTCCTCAATGAAAGGGACCACACTCCCTTATCCAGGCAATTCGAGCTGGGAGGAAGGAAGGCAACACTCAACTGGATGCGGTGGTGAGTGGAGAGGAATTGTGAGGAGAAAGATTGCCTGTGCTTTGTCGACATTTTAGAGGTATTGTGTAATAAACCATCCTTTATTTTAACTTCATGACTTCATGTGTGTTATCGTGTTGGGATTTGGGACTCACCGACACCCATTTCTATCACACTCTCTTGAAGTGAGTTTCCTTCTTATACCAAATGAAAGATGGGCATACGAATAAAGAAAGTGTCATCAAAGACTGCCCATAAGATTTTTAGATTTCCTTCACTGGATGAGGAAAAAAGTCAAATTACTATTTAGGCCTATTTAATTAACTACACTTAATAATATTAACAATGTGACAATATGGTAGTTGTAATAAAAACCACTACACAATGATTATAAAACAATATTAGTCTGACACAATCTGACAAAGGTTTTGCATTGCTGTTTGTATTTGGCTCTCTAGGAAAAGTAATTTTTAATCTCTACTTCTAAGTGTTGTTAATAAGTGAATATATAGAGGATATATAGTAGAACTGACCCAAGAGGTGGTGTAGAGATGACTGTAAGGTGTTATAATGCACTGCTTTGGAGAACATGGAGCTAAGGCATTGGAAGAACCAGTTGACTTAGTGATCAATCTAAACCTCCATTGGCGCAATTGACCATAAGCTTGACTTGTGACTAAACAATATGGTTGTAAGTGCTTAAAATGCGATTGTTGTAAGTCATTAAAATTGAAGCCCTTCAAAATATCGTGACGCTTATATTTCATGCCAGGATGAGAAGCTCAGGGTAAAGCTGCAGCTGGTGTCAGATATGTGAGCTTAGGCATTGTCTATGGAAGGAGTCTTTTGAATAGCCAGGTGTAAGTAGGCCAAGGACTGGTTGGAGGGTTCTCTTGGCTAGCCTTGAAAGCTCTTACAAAAAGTAAAACATGAAGTAATGAATGTAGATGTAAAGGATGTAGATAAAGATGTCTGCATTGATAAATAATTTAACAAGAAACCTTGTAAAGTACTGAGGAGTGCTTAGTAAGAAGTACAAAGCAATTTAACAAATGAAAAACATAAGAAGCATAGTCATATACTTAATATTCAACTGAGGCTTAGAATAAAGAGATCTCGATAACTTGTGAATGAAAGTTGTGGCAGGAAATCTTCAACACTTCTGCCTTTCTTCACTTAGGCTACATTGCAATATCCTTTTAGTCCATGAAACAGAAGATTTGAAAATCAATCTGGTATGTTCTCACTTTTTCATATGTCACCCTTAGTAGTCTTTCTTTCTAACACTGCTTTCTATTAGAGGTGAAGCTGTTCCATTATGATAGGACACAAAACATATCTTTTTTTATAAAAATTATAAAAACACAAAAAACTTTTTGGGTGGGGGGAGCCACTTTAAATTAAGTGTAAGAGCCAAATCCTTTAAAGTAACGATAATGGTAAGTTTATTCTAGTTCAGATAATGGAAGATTCTGTTCTAACACTATAAGTTAAATGTTTTTAATGTTAGCTCTTTGTGTCAATAGTGTAGTTCTTTGAAGTTAGACAGCTAAAAAGAAAAATGTTCAAGTCAGATAGGCATTAAGGGCATATAGTTTTCTGACCATTATTTACATAGGTCAAACATAGGTCCTTGTGTATGCGATAACAAGAAATGTAACTTAGATACTTAAGCCTCAAGCAGAATACCATAGAAAAGAAATTTACCTTTTTCCCCTTTTTTATGTATATTATCAACTTTTTTCCTTATTTTGTGTAAACTGTTTGCTTTGAATTTCACTAAAATCTTTTGAACAAAGACACTTGGACTGTGGAGGATTTTTTTTAGTACAATAAGTCATACTGGAATGCTGCAATTGTTGACGCATTTGAACTATTTGGAACTATTTGGAAACTGTCCGCAAATGCTGCTACATTAAGCTTTCTTGCATTGGATTTATTCTTCACTGCTGATCAGCTTTGGGGACAATATTATACTTAAAGGAGAGTTAAAAATAAGGCAGGTGAGATTAAGGCTAGGGAAGGATTAAAATATTTGACCGGAAACACTATACAGATTTTCTTTTTTTGTTTTTTTACTGAGTTCTACTGCTGCTACCTTATGGATTCAATATCCCAGATCCAAATGCAGTATACAATTAATGGCAGTATTTAGTTTTCACATGTCTTTGTGAATATTCCTCCATATATTAAAATTTCCTTTCCACATCCTAAAAATGTGCATGTTGGGTAAACTTGTAATTCGTTTTCCCTGACTAAGGGTGTGCATGAGTAGGCCCTGTGCCTTATCAAAAGCAGGGTCATGTCCTGCACATGGAGATGCAAAGCACAGGTTCCCATCAGCCTCCCCCACAATTCAAGGTTGAATTTAGCAAGTCTGAAATGTTACCTTATGTTACAAATACCGTTCCAACATAAAACTTGTTAGCTCAACAGATTAAAATAAAGTCCATGAACAAAGAGAGAAGACTCTAGGAGGGAGTAAGAAAATAACCTGTTAGCTTTTTAAAAAAACTGAATGGAGTGCATGCATTTGTTGTTTTAGAGGCAATGATATAAGAGTTTAGAGTCTGAGTAGTATTTCTATTTTAAGCAGAACATGTGTTCATAAAAAGGAAAATCTATAATGTCAATTGTGTGGTGTCACTGTTTTTTTATCTTGAGATACACATTAACACAAAGCAGAAAGTGTGCTGGTTGGGGCATTTGTATTGAAGAGTGAAATATGCATTGGCTCTGTTGGTTTTTTTTCCCTTTGTGTAAACAGGTATATATAACACTCCCAAACTTATTCTATGGAAAGTTAATTTAACAAGGCAGAAATTCATAATTTTTTCTTCAAACCAATTTCAAATTTGTTTGTGTAAGAATTTAGAACTATTGCACTTAAAAAAAAAACATCAGTAATGTCAAGTGTTTCAGAAAAAAAAACAACTGTATAATCCAAATAGGCATTACTAAAACAAGCACTTGAACTCAGACCACTGATACTCAGGTAGAGCAGGGCTAGTCTTTTCACCATCAGGGCACTGCAAGAGACCTGAACAAATTATAGCAGAAATATATACAGTGTATTACAGGCTATGTGAACAACAATATCATGGTGACTTATATAAAACAAAATCTGTTAGAGACTAGCACAATAACGGTAATGCTTTTTCACTTTATGAATTATATAGGAAAATTAAAATTTAATATGTGTAAGAATGTTGTGAGAATGTATTATATTCCTGGAAATTTTAAGTGTCTAATACTGACATGTTTCATTCTTTGAACCTTCCTACTTGATTATGAAATGAACTCATGCCCCACAGTACCTTTCTTTAAGTAATAATAAAGGCTGACATATGTCTTTATTCTGACCACATCCCTCTCTGTCTTTCACCAATTCAGGATAATACACTGCATTTGTTACAAGAGTAGTACATATAAAGTACATTCCACTCCATTCCATTTTAATGGTCTGAGTTTTATAGCACTATTAAGTTAAAGATAATACTTTAAGCTCAATTGTTGTTATAATGGTAATATAGATTCAGCTATTCTTCCATGTTCCAGTCCATCTTTTTCATAACAGACAGAGGAATAAATAAAAGGAATTAAATATTGCCGCCAGGTAGGATTAAGGCATGCCATGTATTTTGACATAATTATATCAATTTATATATTAAAACATTTATTTCAATTTTTAAATAATTAAGAAATGCATTTGATAAAAGTTACTTTAAATTGTTTAAAGGTAAGTCCATACAGTTTATGTTTTAAATGCAGCAAATAAGCACACTAAAAGTAAAACATCTTGTATTGTGTTAAAATTTTATGACAAGTTATACCTAAAATGGAAGATTTATTATTATTAAATTTTAGCATCAAAAACATGATAAAAAAACAACATACAGTGGGAGCCACGTCAAACAGCCGCCTGGAGCATGACAGGTCCATGACAGGACCATGCACGATCCGTGCATGGAATGTGATCCCCCGCGATGACGCAGTTAACGATGCCCCGCCCCATAAATGCCCCCATGCGCTTTCTAAAAAGATGGTTGCAATGCTGTATAATCCCGCCAGATGGAGCATTGACTGCTTCAGTTAACTGCAGTGTCCAGGAAGCCCTATACCGTATCTATACTAATAAAAGGCAAAGCCCTCACTGACTGACTGACTGACTGACTCATCACTAATTCTCCAACTTCCCGTGTAGGTAGAAGGCTGAAATTTGGCAGGCTTATTCCTTACAGCTTCCTTACAAAAGTTGGGCAGGTTTCATTTCGAAATTCTACGCGTAATGGTCATAACTGGAAGCTGTTTTTCTCCATTTACTGTAATGGAGATGAGCTTGAAACCCGTGGGGGCAGAGTTTCGTGTGACATCATCACGCATCCCACGTAATCACGCAGTACATGGAAGACCTCCAAAAAGTGCTGAAGAAAACATGCATTATATAATTGAGAAGGCAGCGAAACAATAAGAAGCGAGCGAGTGACATATACAACCATATTCATGAGTTCTGCTACTTCGGAAACAAAGCACGATGTAAACCTACACTTTAAATTAAGTTCATAGACAGGCTGCCGCTGGCGTTTGCAATTTAGTGCCTGCCCATATAAGGCCGTCCGTCAGCGGCAATCCAATAGCAAACTGCCACGGGTAAATATTCACGGGTGAAGGACTGTGCTTATGCAGAGGAAGATGAGATGGTCAGGGTGGTGTTTGGCACAAACTCAGCGAAACTGCGAGAGAAAGTTTTAAGTACCGGGACTTCGGTAGCATTAGATACAGCCATGGACATAGCACGACATGGCACCAGCACAGCTGGGAAACTTCGATGCATGTACACCGAGCGGCTCACGTGAACTGACGCAGTGCACAGACAAAAAGCAACAATTCCGAAAAGCGCTGAACAAAAAACGAATTACACAATTGAAAAGGCAGCAAAAAAATATGAAGCGTCTGATACATACAAACTTATTAATTATAACTGCAGCTACTGCAGAAACAAAGCACACGGTGGAAAAAGTGAATGTCCCGCTAAAGGAAGACAGTGTTAAAAAAAAAAACCCGTGCATGCAGTGTGTCAGGTCTCAGATAAAGAAGAAGACGAGCTGTTTATTGATGCAGTAAGAAACGAATCTTTTTCATAGCTTCTTTAACACACTACGTCTCCGCTGCGATACGCGGGTATATATATATGTATATATATACCCCGATCTACATACTCGAATAATGAATACTTTATTCGCAATCAATGATTGTTTTGGTAAAGCCATACTCAGTGTATTCATTAGATGAATGGTAAAAAAGTAAGAGCGAAGGGAGGGTCACTTATTGAGGCATGCAGGCAAAACCACATTAGCACGCGGGCTCGATGTACGAAAAAATATATCTTTTCAAGTTCTATTTAGTCCATATGTGTCAAACTCAAGGGCCGCGGGCCACATCCGGCCCGGCGTTTAATTATATCCGGCCCGCGAGATCATTTTATATACTGTATTATTGTTATTAACAGCCCGGGTATATGAAGCGCTGGTAACACAATAAACTACAGATCCCATAATGCAGCGCTTCAGCTGCCTTGCCGAACACTTACCGCGTTAATCAAGTCTAGCTTGCAAGTTATTGCGAAGCTAGCCCACACGATGCTTAAGAGAAAAGTTGATTCTGAAAATAGAGCCTTTAAAAACCGATGGGAGGCTGAGTATATGTTTACTGACATTGCCGTTAAACCCGTGTGTCTCATTTGTGGAGCTAATGTGGGTGTAATTACAGAATTTAATCTAAGACGGCACTATGAGACAAAACATCAGGGTAACCTGAAAGACCTGAATGCAATGCAGAAGATACAGAAAGCAGAAGAATTAAATAAGAATCTGACACTTCAGCGGACGTTTTTACCCGTGCACAATCACAAAGTGATTTCAAGTGAAGCTGCTTTTATGGGAGACACAAATGCACCAGTGCAACTTGCCCCACTTTCCCTGTTGCCAAGTAATGTTGAACCAAGTCGTCACTACGGTGTTCCCAAATACACACTTTGCTGATAAACTGAGTGCATGGCGCTTTGGTGACTTTAAAGAACAAAAAAAGTCCGTCTACATGCGGCTCGAACCTTGTGCATGTTTGGTAGCACATATCTGTGTGAGAAGCTCTTCTCAGTGATAAAGACTAACAAAACAGCACACAGGAGTCGCCTCACTGATGAGCACCTGCAGTCCATCCTGAGAATCTCCACAACACAGAACCTCACACCAAACATAAACGAACTTGTTGCCAAAAAAAGATGCCAGGCGTCCAGCTCTAAAATGACATATGAGCAAAGACAACTGAATGATTTGATTTGTTATTGCTGAAAGGAACACATTTTATTTATATTTCCAGGTTTTGTTATGCAGCATGTTCATATTTGAATTGTATAATTTTGACAGGATATATTTTTATGGGGAGCAAAATCTTTTGGGATATTTAAAATCTAAGTTTATTTTTTATATAAAATTACATAAGAGTAAAGAAATTTGAATGTTTGTTCTTTTAACGTTTACTTTATTTCTAACTTGTATAATTTAGACAGGATATATTTTTATGGAGCAAAATATTATAAGTTGTTTAAGGTTTGAGTTGATTTATTCAGGAATAATATTCCTGTCTGTTTTTACCATTCCTACCAAAGATATTTCTGTCGACTAAATAACAATTCCTTCTATTTAAAATTTAAATAGAACTTGAACAAATACGATAGTTCATAATATCCACGCAGACTTGCACGTAAGAGCGGGAGTCATCCGTTTTAACAAGCAGCGTATTGCACTGATACGAAATAGCTGTGTGTGTATATATGTAGATATGTATGTATATGTATAGATATGTTTATATATGTGTGTGTGTGTATGTGTATATATGTAGATATGTATGTATATGTATATATATGTTTATATATGTGTGTGTGTATGTGTATATATATATGTATTTGTGTGTATATATGTATGTATATATGTGTGTGTGTATATATATATGTGTATATGTATAGATATGTATATATATGTTTATGTGTGTGTTGTGTAAATATATATATATTTTTTTTTATATGTATATATATATATATATATATATATATGACAGCAACACTCATCACTCACAACAGTGACAAAACAATTACATTGACAATCATGTTACGTTATTTTCAAAATGTTTCCTTTTCTTTTTCATTGCTTCTTTAACACACTACTTCTCCGCTGCGAATCGCGGGTATTTTGCTAGTCTTTAATATACTGTACAGGCAGTTCTTGTATTGTCAACATACTGTAGTTTCATAAATAGATGACGTGGTAAAAACAACAACAAACCGATTAATAAAACAGATTTGTTAAATCACTCAATACACAACCCATGATGATTATGCTATTTATTATTAAATAATGAATTAATAAAACTAGTTAGTAAAATATTTTTTAAGACGTCCTTGATAATCCTTAAAGACAAACGCCCTCTGCCAGACATCTGCCAGATGAAAAAGATGACGTCGCATAGACGTCTCCGCGACGTGTGTGTGCTATCTGGGTTAACAATCCTTAAAGACACGGTACGTCTGTAATTTATCTATACCGATCATTGTAGGTACGGAATATAAATGCAGGCTATGTACAGTATTTTACATTACGGTGTATTTTACCTAGTTCCATTTAATATACTGCTAAATTATATTTTGCTGCAAAGCGTCTTTTTGATTAAAAGAGGAGTGACATTGTGAGTTTGTGACACTGACAGTAAGCTGTAATGTTAACTCCAGACTTGGTAAACAGACCATTAAGTTATCTAAAGTTGCATCTGACCGCTGCTGGTGCTGCCAGTGATTTTCAAAACAGCCAATAAGAACTCCACTTCACTCCCAGATAATCAATCAAGGCATGAGCTGGGAGAAGTTTGTGCATTTTCTAAGTCGATGGGGGGATGGAATAGCCGGCTACTTGCAACTTTTCTTTATCAGCACATTTAGATTAACAAAAGAAGCTGGCGGAGAGGTGAGAACGGTTTTAAGAAGCGATTTAAGGTGGGACGGATCTACGAGTTTTTTCGTAGGCTCTGGTAATTCTAGTGTTAAGCCGCCATCTTAATCTCTGTAGTGCAGTTTGGTAGCGTCAGTTCGGCGGGGGAGGGGGGTGGGTTGTTAAAATCACGTGATTGCAACTCAGCGCAGCTAAATTGCTGGCGTGTGTTAAAGTGTTCTTGAGAAAAAAGCGCCATCTAGTGGTGGAACCAGGTAAATGAATAAATAGGGCATGAATGGGCGTGTTTACTGTGAAATCTTGACACGCCTTCTGTCAGTAGAGGGAGGGGGGGATTACGGCGTGCATTAGGCAGCCGTACGCCTTTCTCACGCCATTCACACGGCCGCGGCTATTTGACGTGGCTCCATCTGTACAACATACATGCCCAAGGATTCTTCAAAGAGACACAGTACCAAAGGAGTCCAGTCTTTGTCTCAGTTAACTAAATAGCATCCATGTCTTGCGGCCATATAACAAAACAGGAAGCACCAGGACTCTAAAGACTTGGACCTTCGTCCTTTTGCAGAGATATTGATGTGTCACACAAACCCCTTTCCAGTGATCTCATGACACCCCATGCCCTCCCAATCCATCTACTGACTTTATAGGAAGAGTCACCAGAGACATTAATGTCACTACCAAGGTAAGTAAACCTCTCGATGAAGCTGACAATCTCTCTCCAGATAGACACACTGCTGATGGCTGTGCCCACAAGGTAATTAAAGGCCTGGATTTTGGGTTTTATCCAGGACACTCGCAAGCCCAGGCACTCAGACTCCTCACTCATTCTCTCGACAGCCCCAATCAAAGTCTCCATTGGCGCCACAAAGACCACAACATTGTTGGCAAAATCAAGATCAGTGAATCTTTCTTCACCAACAGATGCCCCACAGCCGCTGGACCCAATGACCCCACCCAACACCTAGTCAATGCAAGCATTGAACACAATAGGAGCAAGAACACACCCCTGACGAATCCCAGAATTGACTGGGAAAAGCACAGAGGTTCTGCCTCCATTCTGCACAGCACTCACACTACCAATGTACAGGCCGGCCATGATAACCACCTACTTTGGAGGGATACAGCAAAGACTCAGAATGTTCCACAGGGCATTTCAATCAACTGAGTCGGACACTTTACGAAAATAGACAAAGGCTTCAAAGAATCTCTCTTCGCATTTGTGCTCGATGAGAACCCTCAGTGCCAGGATGCTGTCAATGGTAGACATCTTAGGTGCAAAACCAGACTTTTTGAGGACGACCCTAGCAAGGACCTTACCAGGTACTGAGAGCAGTGTTATCCCCCTGTAGTTGCCGCAATCCAGCCTTTCTTTTCCAGATAGGGATAAGAAGTCCCGTTTTTCAATCAGTCCCAAATGGAAGCAAAGATTGCTTGCAATGCCAGGAGGACAGTCTTACCACCAGCCTGGAGAAGTTAACCCTAGATAAAACAGAGCCCTGCAGCCTTCCCTACACTTAGCTGGTTCACCACCTGTGCAGTCTCAGTGAGACAGGGTAGATCACAGCTAATTGGAGGATCAGCTTCGAGAACTGTGGACCCAGATATGTCTGCCCTAGCCGAAGGATCAGCTTTAAAAAGCTGCTCAAAGTAGCCAGCCCTCCAGCATCATCTTTAAGGACTGTTCCATCACCCACCCTGACTGCAACTCTTCTTTGTAGGCTTACAGATTCCTCTAACAAACGCCTCCTTATCTGCCCTCAGAGCCCTCAAAACCATCCTTCTCCATCAAGTCGTGAGCTGAGACTCCTCTTGATGATATCCAGGGTGCCCTGCGAGATGAAATACCTCCTTCTGGGATCACAGGCAATACCAACACAAACCTGAGCAACTTTCCAGGTCGTATCACAGAAGGTCTTGCACCATTACATTAGGATCGACAGTAACACCCAAGTCTGTAAGTTCCTCACAGAAACTGCATACAAGCTCATTAGAAACAGCCTGATCTTGGAGTCTGGCCAGGTCCAGCCTCATTCTCCTAGTAGGCAGAATGGACATAACTTGGACCTTCAGAGTAGCAACAACAAGCCTGTGGTTAGAATTTACAAACTGGGCACTTCTGTATACCCTGCAGCTCTGTAGAAGCCTCAAGTGTCTGCCAATAAGGATGTGATCAATCTCATGCTCAGTGCCACCAGTATTGGAGAGCCAGGTCCAATGATGTCAGGGCTCAGGGCACTGGAATCAGGATCCAGCAATTCACAGTCCCTGAATTTGCTAAGTCACGGGACATGGAGCCACTTTCACCACAGCCGCCAGACCAATGGGGTCTGACACAATCCTCATAGCCAGTCGTGTCAGTGCCAGTAGTTGCATTGAAGACACCCAAGACAGAGGAGTGTCATCTTGTGGGACCCCATTAACCACAGAATGAAGCTGAAAATAAAATTTGTCCCTAACCAAGACATCACAAATCGCGGTTGGAGCATACACTAAGAGAACAGATAAGGACATTTAGAGAGTGCCTTAATCTGAGTCTCATAATATACACGTTGAAAGGAGTGACATCTGACACCATCATAAGGAGCCACTCCTCAGCTGCTCCTTAAGTATGACAGCCATCTGAGGGACCAGAACAGTAAAAGGTACACCTACAGAGATCTGGCTAGTTCCAGGTCTACACACTTCAGAGAGTGCCACCACTGAAATGCAGAGTTTACAAAGCTCCTCAGACAGCAGAGGATGATGAACATCATGCAAGAAGGACAAGACGTTTCATGCACCTAACTGGATGGGCCACCTCAAATTGGGACCTGAGTGCTGCCTTGCAGCGGGTGACACCTCAGCACCACACCAGTTCTGATCTCTGGCAGATTTGGCCCAATTGGCTCTTCAGTGGTTTCAACTCTTCCAGGGATGAGGCTCCTGAGGGCTTTTCTCCGTCCCCTTCATAATGCGAGCAGCATTCCTGAGGGCAGCAGCACCAGAGCTACTCCCTCTGAGAGCTCCATGAAGTTTTTACAGTGGCTGGATTGCTAATCCTGGCACCAACCTTCAAGTTTTCCCTGTAAGTTGGAGGACCACTTGCAGGTCCAAATGCAATTTAATGTCATACCCAGGACTCATATAAAATATTACATGTTGGAAATAAAATTGTGAATTTTGAATACATAATGGAAGGTCTGAAAATTGAAAGTACTGTATAGGAGAAGGAATTAGGAGTTATAGTGGACTCATCAATATCAACATCTGAACAGTGTTCAGAAGCTATTAAGAAGGCTAACAGAATGTTAGGTTATATAGCACGATGTGCAGAGTACAAGTTCAAGGAGGTTATGCTCAAGCTTTAGAATGCACTGGTGAGGCCTCATCTGGAGTACTGTGTGCAGTTTTGGTCTCCAGGTTACAAAATAGGCATAGATGTGCTAGAAAATATCCAGATAAGAGTCACTAGGCTGATTCCAGTACTGCAAGGGATGAGTTATGAGAAAAGATTAAAAGAGCTGATCAAAACTTTAAATCACATATTAACCATATAACTGCATTTTTCCATTTATGGAACATTGCAAAATGTAGACCTCCTATAACATTTCAAGATGCTGAGAAATTAATTTACACTTTTGTATAGACCTCCTAAATACAATGCGTCTTTATTTGAGGAATTCTCATATTTAGTGTCAATTATAATTGCCAGCTATGATAGGTTCCTAATAGTTGGCAAGTTTAATTTTCATATCGATAATCAGTATGACCCGAAAGCAAAAGAATTAACTAACCTCCTGGACTCTTTTGATTTGAGCCAGCACCTTAGTCAGCCAGCACAAAGGAGGGCATACATTGGGTTTAGTGATTACTAAAGGATTAAAAGTTGATGTGAGGCAGATCATGGATATTGGTTTATCAGACCATTTTCTCTTATTATTTAATATAGAAATACTGATAAATAAAATTAATGAGAAGCGTGTTGTTAAAAAAACGCTTCAAAGTTTACAAACATTTTAAGCAACCAGTCCATTTGTAATACTTATTACAATAGTGATAATAATATAAATGGTAAGGTGAAAATTTTTTATGTTAAAGTGAGAGCTGCAGCTGACATAGTCACTCCTAAAAAGACAGTTAAAAAATCCTCCAGCACTGTTACACCATGAAACACCGAAAGAGTGTCTGATTTAAAGAAAGCATGCCGGAGAGCTGAGCATAAATGGAGAAAAACTAAATTGATTATCCACTATGAGATATTGAAGACTAAAATAACAGAATACAACAACATAGTCCATCTTGAGAGGCGGTGCTACTTCTATAAAATTATAAATAATAATGCTAGTAATCCGAGAATTTTATTCTCTATAATTGATCGTTTGTTAAACCCAGGTCACTCAATGGAATGCCTTCAAAAAACTTCCAGTGAAACCTGTAAGGCTTTTGCTATATTTTTTAATCACAAAATTAATGATACTAGAAATAATATAGTACATCCTCCCAAACCTGATCCTCTTAAACCCTGGTATTTCATTTTAAGCAAATTAAATTCTTTCACTAAGATACAGTAGATTTACCTAATGCATATAAAATAATTTCTCAACTCAGATCCTCCTCCTTGACCTAATACCAAACAATACCAACATTTGCCTTCAATGAGTGATGAGGACATGTGTTTGCCGACTCTCACCACTTGAGGCCTGTTTGTAAGGAAAGAGAAAATCCATCTGCAGATGGTCATCCCCAACCCAAGGTTGTCAAGCTTCAAGACGAGTTTTGAGGGGATGATGGTGTTGAATGCTGTGCTGTAATCTATGAATAAGCTATGAATGATTACTTGAATAAACATTCTGTTCCTGACAAGTTTCAGTCAGGTTTTAGAACAAATCACAGTACAGAAACTGCACTAGTTAGTGAATGACTTGTGGATACTGTAAATGCAGACAGAAGCAGTTTATCTGTTCTCATCCTCTTAGATCTGATTGCCGCATCTGATACCATTGATCACAATATTCTTATAAATCGCCTTAGGCATCGGGTGGGCATCTCTGGTAATGTCTTAAATTGGTTTGAGTCTTACATTAAGAGGTAGGAAATTCTTTGTTAGCTATGTTAATTATACTTCAAAGACACGTTATATCAAGGTTATTATAGTTAATGAAAATTAAAATCAAAACTGAAACTATTATTAAAAAACATTTTCGTAAACTGAAAGAAAATAATTAAAACCAAAATGAAAAACTAAATCTAAACAAAACTATTAAAGAGGCTGGAAAGACTAACTGAAATAAAATAATTTACTAAAATAATTTTAATTTTCATTTTTAAATGAATATTCTTGCTGTTAGTTTTTAACCCTTATAACTTTTAATTCTAATTCTAAAAGTCATCCACCACGAGCCGCCCGCACATATTCATCCATTGAACGGCAGCTGGTGAAGGAGGGTGGGTGTTCACACAGCATTTGCGGTGACAGAGTGAGCTGAATATGTGTGTAAAACGTGTGGAATAAAAAGTGATTTACGTGCCGCCTTTCTTTGCGCTTTTTGTATATCAAGATGTAATTCAAATTCCTGAAATTGGAATGTGCTTGTCAACAAAAACTTTACCGCATGGACAGAAAAATCACGAGTGAGTAACGTTTCAGTTTACTTCTGAGGTGCCTGCTTTTCGTTGACAGTAATTCACCTGCCACTTAACACACAAAGTATACAAAGTATAGAGAGAGTATAGTAATCATTAAAAAATTTGACTATGAGATTTTGATGAATCTTGACATTTTAGACCTCCCCGAGTCTGAAAATACAGTTTTTTTGGAATCATGTATGTGTGTTTGTGTGTGTATAAACACAATAAGTCAAAAACGCAACTAAATAAATGAATGAAATTTTGCATGTGCTTGTTACACCAAAATTGTAGATCTGTATTAACTTTTAGGCCAAATCCATTAACTGGAAGAGGTACTTTACCTGAACACTTAACAAGTAACTTTACTTTTATAATAATTGTTTAATATATTATTAATTTGATTTGATTTGTTGTTGATGGTTCTTTAATGTATATAATATAATCATTGTCTTGTGGTTTATTCCTCAAATATCCATCCCCATATCTGAGTACACAAGAAAGTCTAAGGGAGACTACTCCTGATTTTTTAAAATAAAATGGCACTGATCGAGAGACTGACTAGGTCATCATAAAAGATCAGCATATTGTTGCTGACCAATCACTTTTACTTTAAAAACGTTTAACAACGAAGCGATACAAACCTTGTAAAATTCCTGAGTTGGCAATGTCTCTACTGAACTACAGGTAGGTAGGCGATAGAGTGATGAAAAGCTAAACATACTGATGTGTTTTTGTATTTATGGTATATTTATTAATTTACCTCTTTTAGTTAATATTCATCATTCTTAATACCAGAAAAATAATCCAATAGCAGAATTATGTTTTAAAATATCCGTCCCCATTTTTTCAATGTTTTTCGCTCTCTCAAAATAGATAGTTGAAATCATCATATTCTTTTTATTCTTAACACCCGCCATATCATAAATATTGCATACCAGGGATTTTTCCTGCCTTGCAATGCCCCCTAGTGTTAAAAACTATAAAATTGTGTAAAATTGTTCATATTCAGTACCTTGTTTTGATTATGCTTGTTTTTATCAGACAAAAACAAAACCAAATAGTAAACTGTGTCGTGTAGTAAGCTTCCACTAACATTAAACTCATATCAAAACCTGTTAAGGGTACAGTTCTGTCTCATTGTGGCACAAAAACTAAACTCCATAGTAGCTCTTTAACCATACCATAATTACTAAAACTAAAACTGAAACTAATATATATAAAAATAAAATAGAAATGTATTTTTAAAATAAAAACTAAATTAAAACTAAAAATACACGATTAAGGAAAACTAAAACTAAACTGAATTTCCAAGTACGGTCAGAAAAAATATAAAAGTAAAAACTAATATAAAATAACCTTGCATGATATTCTATATGGTGTTCCACAAGGATCTATCCTGGTTCCACTTCTCTTTTCAATCTACATGCTTCCATTAGGTCAGATTATCTCAAGGCATAACTGTATTTATCAATAGCACCTGATGACGCCAACTCTCTTGTCTCACTGACACAATGTCTTACTTGTGTTTCTGAATGGATGAGTAGTCATTTTCTGAAATTAAATAAGGAGAAATCGGAAATCTTAGTGATTGGTAAAAATAAATATAATGAGGGTATTAGAAATAAACTTGATCCATTATGCTTGAAAGTAAAGACAGAGGTAAAGAATTTAGGCATAATTATTGACTCTGACCTAAATTTTAAATCCCATATTAATCAGATTACCAGGACATTTTTTCACTTAAGAAATGTAGCAAAAATTAGGCCCCTTATAACTTTGCAAGATGCTGAAAAATTAGTTCACACTTTTGTTTTTAGTTAACTAAATTACTGCAATGCACTCCTCTCAGGACTACTGAAAAAAGACATAAATTGATTGCAACTAGTGCAGAATGCAGCTGCCAGAATCTTAACTAGGAGAAGAAAATCCACACATATCTCTCCAGTTTTTATGTCACTACATTGGTTACCTGTGTCATTTAGAATTGACTTTAAAATACTGCTTATCTATACTAATAAACGGCAAAGCCCTCACTCACTCACTCACTCACTGACTGACTGACTCATCACTAATTCTCCAACTTCCCGTGTAGGTAGAAGGCTGAAATTTGGCAGGCTTATTCCTTACAGCTTCCTTACAAAAGTTGGGCAGGTTTCATTTCGAAATTCTACGCGTAATGGTCATAACTGGAAGCTGTTTTTCTCCATTTACTGTAATGGAGTTCAGCTGGAGGGGCGGAGTTCGTATGACATCATCACGCCTCTCACGTAATCACGCATTACGTAGAAAGCCAGGAAGAGCTACAAAACGCGCTTTAGAAAACATGCATTATATAATTAAGAAGGCAGCGAAACAATTAGAAGCGAGCGAGTGACATATAAAACCATATTCAGCGGCTCACGTGAACTGACGCAGTGCGCAGACAAAAAG